>CM060926.1:527517720-528143553 GCA_030737875.1 Allium sativum
AGTTGAATAACTTCGGGAGATCTATACTCTGTACGGTCATGATCTAAAGCAAGGGCGCGAGGCGGTCGGAATTTCCCTTGAAACAAACGCGGTTTGATGGCATTTTCCTGTTCGAGGCAGCAATTGAGTTCATTGAAAGGGGGAGGCGCAAGTGCGGTTCGTGGCGGCGAAGAAGATGGTGGTTCCAGATTAGCGTATGACGGCCTGTGAATGGAGCGGCGGGTGGTTCTTTGGGTCGAGGGTTTCCGGAAAGGGTAAGCGGGGAGAGAGAAACGTGATTAAGCGAGGGGTAATTAACTTTAATTAGTTATTTAATTATTTTAAATTTTGTAGTTAAGGTATTAATTATTGTATCTCCTTCATACGAGGTCCTAATCCGATGATTCAAAATGCGTTGGACTTGTCTCGATGAGCACTTCGCGATGGAACTGACTAGAAGCGATTTGGAGCAAATTCGAATTAGCGGCGATTACAAATCCAAACGATATAAAATTGCCAAATAAAGAATGGCGGAGTGGAAACGAATGTGAGAACTCCTTCTCACTAACTTAGATTTTATCATGTTTTTGCATTCATGTATAAAAATACATAGAATTGCCAGTGTAGATTTTTATCAGTTTTAATTATTATAAATTAATATGGTGCCTGTTAGCTCACATCCCTCGTCCACATACCATGGACGATTTAATTGACTGTATTGTGTTTGGATTGTGATGTTGTGATGATTAAAATATTAAAAATAATGTTAACATTAATGTGGTAATTAAAATTAAATTATAAATATTTATTTATAATTTAAACAGTAAAAATTGGTAAATCAAAAAATTAATTCAAATCGAATTTGAACTGGATAAATTAATTAAACGGTGATTATTTTGAATAGACTATTGTTGTTTGAAAAGCCCATACGGGTCTAGGGATGGTAATTTATTCACATCTCCCCTGAATTTAATTATATGTCACTCGATGGGTTGACAAACTGTGATGAGCGTTATTTGTTTATTTTAACGCTTATACGGTGGTAGAATGCACTCTGGATGATGTGTGGATGTTTAATGATTATTTATCATTATTGTGAATACATGCGATGTCTGAAAATCCATGTAAATATATTTATATGCTAATTAATTGAGTCCGATTCCAATTCAAAACGTATAGTTTTAAAATATTATTCAGCATAGTTGTAGTGACCCAAAATTCCGGTCCAATTTGAGCTGACCAATTAACACAAGTCCAACCCCAATTACACTGGAAAATCAGAAAACTAATAGAAAGAAAATAAAAGGTGAGGAAAGATAAGATAGAAACTTAGAATAGAAGAAGAAGAAGAACACAATATCAGAGTAACACGAACCTCACAGCGGAACGAATAACATATAATATATAACATAACTTTGGAATATACATCTGTACTTGAATATACATCATTGTCAAAGTACAACACTTACAACACAGTGGAAATAAACAATAGCTATATGATCCTGAAGCCTCCTGCTCCAGCTCTTCAAGTATCTGTAAATTCCTGACTACTTGACTGCCCGTACAAAATTAGGCACCCAAGAGTTTAGGGAAAACAAAAAAAAAATAAACTCTAGGTCAGTCATGGGACTAGTATGAGTAAAACAATTTAAAACGGTTTGAACAAGTAAACAATATCTCATAAGACAACACTGTATAACGGAAAGGGTTTTCCCTTATGAGAATCCAAAATATCTTTATATCAAAAACCTTTTGATATTATAATAATGTCTATCAACCACAATATAATAATCATCTAGCAGAAACGCTTTCATCTCACGTTCTACATATATAGTATACAATCAAAACCGCAAGCACGTATTGGGTAATGGATTTCCAACTATGACATGGTATGCAACAACCTTTCGCTAGTGTACTTCTAGAGAAGAATACACTGGGTTCAACAAGAACATCTTGCAACCCGGCCACACATGACCGACCACTCATTTCGCTTGAGTGTATTGAATGTATATCACCAACGGTTGGGATCATCAACTGTTTCCCGAATGGGACAACATCAACAATTATTTTTAGAAGTAAATGAAACTCTATATCAGGTGATTATACACCCTAATAGGTGCGACCTACATAGCCATGCTGCTTGCCCGATTTCTGTCATTTACCGGATGTGAGCTAGAAGCTACGCTTTATCATCACATCAGATTCACTTCGAATGCCACATTGTCAGATCCATAGAAAATCACTAATTGACGTCTACAACAGTACATTACGTGTTAGCTAAAGAAGTTTCCTTCTCCGCTTCCACTCTTGGTACAGTTGAAGAATTCAATGTACGTGACCTTTCTGGAAATACTCTGTCAGGCATTCATCCATACAAGTCATCCAGGAACAGGATGAACCGAAGGCACTATTCAGTACATCCATCTTAGGCACTATTATCTAAGACTTATACAATAGCCCTTGCACTTTACTCCGTCTTCAATTATCTTTGGCATATATGATTCGCAACGCTTATGCAAATAAAGAATGGTTCTTTGGATAATAATCCAACCAGTCTCTCCATATTAACAACGTTAAAATGGTTAAAAACTTCGATAGTCGGTGAGTTAAATATCAAAGAAAAACAGGTGTGCAAACAACGATATTATTTCTAAGTGGAAATTATATCGATCAATCATCAATCATATATATATATATATATATATATTCATATGTTCCTTATTTTCTATGTTTAGAAAATATACGTTAACGCTGGAAAATATTTCCATAACTTATTCCATATTTCCAATTTCAATATTTGATTACGTTTATGATTCTATTTGGAAAACATTTCCAAATCTTCTTTACTTGGATTTAAACAGATGTTTAAATCAACATCGCGATGACAACTCGAACAACTATACTTATTTACTAAAATCACTTAACCACTTTCACTCTCGAACCTTAACCATTTCTAAATTTAAAACGAAGTCAATCAAGTTGGGGGTATAACTACCTCTCAGACCTTAACTGAACAACATTTCAAATCTCGAAATAGGGTAAGTTCATCTTTTAACCCTTTAACACTTCCTTACGAACCCTCGGATTCTATTTTCGAATCCCCTTCTTTTACAAGTTTACGTGATTATAACAATGGTGTTATAATCTCCTGCATCCGAAATATATTACCTTTAATATGACTTTTACTTCCTAACTCGAATAATATAACGACAACTAGTTTATTTACTCCTATTCGGTTAACTCTAATCTATAACTCTTATTTGAATAACTCCAATCTAATAACTCTTACTGGATTAACTCTTATTCGAATAACTTATCCGAATAACTAGATTCGATCAACTCACTTCGAATATTTCTGATTTGATTATCTCACTTTGAATATCTCTGATTCGATTATCTCACTTCGAATATCTCTGATTCGATTATCTCATTTCGAATAACTAAATTCGATTAACTCATTTCAACTCTATTCGAATAAACTAAATTCGATTAACTCCATTTGAATTACTCAAGTTCGATTTAACTCTATTCAATAACTCTAGTTCGATTTAACTTTGTCGATTAACTCTAACTGATTAACTCTAATTGGTTTAACTCTAACTGATTAACTCTAACTGATTTAACTCTACGGTTTAACCTAACTGGTTAACTCTAACTAGTCAACCCCAATTGATTTACTCTATTCGATTAACTATAATCGAATAACTAATATTTGATTAACTCATTTCGATTTACTCTTTCGGGTTAACTCCTTTGAATTAACTCCTTTGATTTATCTCTTTGAATTATCTCCTTCGATTTATTTCTTTGAATTTATTCCTTTGAATTATTCCTTTGAATTATCCCTTTTGAAATGCCTCCTTTTGAATTATCTTCTTTGAATTAACTTCTTTGATTAATTCCTTAATTAATTTTTTTTATTAATTCCTTTGAATTAATTCCTTTAAATTAACTCCTTTGATAAATCCCTTTTCTATTTGTTTACTTAAGAAATAACTATTCCCCTTTTTCCATTCTATTTATTTAACAAATAAATATTTCTTTTATCTTTTCTATTTAACAAATAAATATCTCTTTTATCTTTTCTATTTATTCCCTAAATAAATAAATCCTTTTTAATTTTTTTATTTTTTTATAAATAAATGACCCTTTTATACTTTTATCTATTCCCTAAGTAAATAATCCTTTTACCTTCTATTTGTAAATGTTTTACAAATATCCCTCTTTCTAATCTATTTGTTTGCAAATATTTTCCTTTATATTTGTTTGACAAATATATTTCCTTTATATTTGTTTGACAAATATATCCTTTTATATTTGTTTGACAAATATATTTTTTATATTTGTTTGACAAATATATTTCCTTTATATTTGTTTGACAAATATATTCTTTTAACCCTTTTGATTTTTATAATTATTTCCTTTTCTAAAAATCCTGTTTCCTTCTATTTGTAAAATATTCTTTGAGAATCTCCTTTTCCCATTCCGGTATTTCTATGGTAGTTAACACATCAAATCACGATGACCAATATCGTCCAAACACATGTAATCGACCATAGATTATAAATCACATCGTATATCACAATATATGAAAAATAATAAAATAACTGTTGAGGAATCCAATCGGATTCCTCCAACCTGTTTCCCTGCATCCATAGATGTTACACAATAAAATCAACATCACTTTCAGTTCCATATGATATATTCTGTTGAACAGATTCAATATAGAAATTCAACTAACCAACTAGCAGTTCAATCAAACAGTCAACACACAGTCAATCAGCCAAGATTCAACCGTTCTTAAAATACAACATGAAATTATAAACTGTTCAGAGTTAGTGAGATTTACTCACATTGGCAGTTCATCGTTAAAGAACGATAAACTGTTTGTTTGATTTGAATCAAACAATTTATTTTGCCATAAATTCATACGAGCCCGAATCCACTTCCAGTCAGCTTCATTGGGTATTACCCATCCATATGATCCTAACGGATCTTGTTTCGTCCAATTCTGATATTGTATGGTCTAGTTATGATATCAACAAGTTTATACGCTATTAAATAAATAAACCTAAATTATAATTATTACTTGGGCCTCATCACCATTTGAGCCCATCTCTCTCAAAGCCCATACCCGCCAATACACTTCTAAACTGTATTCTTCCCCAAATACCAAATCGATAGCTCCTCCGGTATACCCATTTCTCATTTGACTGCCTGTTTGACCGACATCCTCTCCCACCTCGGCCACCAGTCAGCTTCGCCACCACCCCCATTGATCTCGCCTTCCCATTCTCCGACCGATGGCCACCACCTGACCAAACTTGGTGCCACACTTCCCCTCTCGACCTGCTACTCTTCACATTCCTTTTTACTGTCGCTTCCCACAGTGGTGCACCAGAAATCACCCACCGAATGCCAAGCTGACCTCCTCACTATGGCGAACTTGCCCACCCTCTCAGAATCCACTCCGACGTCCACAATTGAAATCCGACCCATGCCCATCGTCCACTGTTGCCTTTAGAGGATCGTCAAACCAGCGTCGCACCACTCAGACAACATATGAGATCGAAGCTGATCACCCACCCAATCCAAAGACACATGCTTTATATTTATTTGAATTTTCTTTTGAAATTAGAACTTGCGAATTTCTTATAGGAAGAGAAAGAACGACGGATTTACTTTTGACCAGGGAATGGATTAGGTTAGAAATGGGAAGGAGTATTTATAGGGTGCAAAATATCTAGATATTTTTGTTTTTTGTTTATATTAATATAAATTTCCGATTAATGTTCTCAATCCCAATGATCACACACGATACCCAAAAATCACGGAAATTGACATGCAGCTACAGTTCGACATTATGAACCCAACGAAATTGGTTTCGTCGAATTCCGACTCCGTTTGCTCACACTGCGTATTTTTAACCGTCAAAATACTGACTGTATTTCACATTAAAATCCCGTATGGCCATTTTTCAAATGACCTCAGAATTTGATGAAATTAATTTTGTTAGGACCGTATCGTCAATACGAAGCTAGAAATAATTTTTCTGGAATTTTTGGGGTCTGTATGTGGCCCTAGTAAATTAAAATGTACGTTTAAATTGAATATACATGGATTTATATTTTTAATTTGAAGCAAAACTTATCATAACAGCCGAAATGGGTTACCAAACATATCCCATTATGTTCGGAATAGGGGTAATTGGCTTGGGGCGACATTCGCTGGGTCCAATTTCGAGTTCGAATTTTTAAGTTGCTTTTTTAGAAATAAATAAATTAAAATATATATTTTTATTTAAGCCCTTAACTCTCTTACCTCTCTCTTCCTCCGTACGGTCAACGCATTTCAAAATAAAAAAAATAACAAAACCGCTCAGACCCATTGTCCCTCCCCCCTACCTCACCGCGACCATCGCCATGAGATAGCCATCGCCAGGAGCCCCCTCTGATCCTCAACGCGCCGCCTTCCCTCCGATCTCCCCCTCTACCTCGCGCTGCCCTTCGTCCTCCTTCCCAAATCCGCTCCCCCCTTTCTTCAAACCCTAGTCGCTCCTCCTTCACATCGCGCCTCCCACCTCTGGCTACCGACGCCAGGCACCGCACCCCCTTCTCCGCTTCCACTCCTCCATTCTTTATATTTCGTTTCAAATATTTCTTCTCAAATATTTTATTCAAATATTTCTCTTCAAATATTCTTATACTCTGGGAAAGGTTCCCATTAATTTTATCAAAGATAAATCCTTAAATTTATTCTTTAATCTTCTTTTGAATATCAATTCAAACTAGTTGGGATTAGCGAACCACACCGAAGTAATCATTTATTTTATTTCCCAGTCCCAACCTATTCATTCCATGGAGCAAAACTGGTCATACTCCATATCTAACACCACAGTGTTATCGGTAAATTCAATTACCATTTCACGTTCAAATCTAATTAAAGATTTAACTATCGCTTAAGGGCAGCTAGTAGTTTTGGTTTTGTAGATTTATATTCACAGGATCCTGATTTACAGCTGGAACGATACTCGAAAAGCTCTATATCCATGTATTATTTCTAGTTATGTATTGTATTATTTTCTGCTACTTTGTAATGTATTGTAATCGCTGATATTTTATAATGTACATTATTTGTTTATACTCTGTATATTCTTGTAATCTGATGAATTGTTGCAATTAACAATGAAATGTTCTCCTGTCTGCATTCTATTTTGTCGTGTTCTCAAAACAATCAGGCATTTCGAACGGTCTTGATCGGTTTAGCGACTGATTCGGATCGAGCGAAATTCCTGTCGTTACTTCGTGGTATCAGAATTTCCAGCTGAGACGACCCGAATTTCCCCGGTCAGGAAAGCCCAGATTGAATTGAGGACAAGCCACAAAAGAACGCAGACAGAAGAACATTTCATTGTGTATTACAACAATTCCATCAGAATACAAGAATATAAAGAGTATGAATAAATACTACACAAAAAATATCAGAGATTTAAATTACATTTAAATACATCGCAGCGGAAAATAATACAATACACAACTAGAATTAATACGCGGATACAGAGCTTTCCGAGTATTGTTCCAGCTGTAAATCAGGATCCTGTGAATATAAATCCGCAAAACAAAAACTACTAGCTGCCCGTGTCAAAATAAGGGCTCCCAGAGATTAGGTTAAAACAATAAACTCCAGGTCAGTCATGTGACTGGTGTGAGAACTAAAACAGTTATTTATCTTTATTTTAAAGTTAGGTAAATCAAGAGACCACGCCGTATAACACGGAACGGGTTTCCTCCTAAGAATACCAGTGCATAAAACAACTACGCAATGCTAAATAAAGAACAATGAAGCTGTTATAAGACCCAGGTCCCATCACACAATGCAACGCAAGCCGGAGGATAGGGTTTTACCTTATAACAGCCAAAGAATTCTTGATACGTGAAATTTTACGTTTTATTATTACTATAAGTGTATAGTGTCAAAACAATTTCAAATCATAATTATCAATCATAGACGGCATAAGTGCCCCATACCACTATGTCGCCATACTAGGCTCTACAAATAAAACCGCAAAGTCACGTATTGAAAGTTGGATTTCCATCTGTGAACCGAGGCAAGGGACCATCCTCTACTGAATTCGAGACGCTCTAGCCCGCCCATCAGGCCAGTACTCAGTCAAGCCTTTGGATCGTCAGGGCCGGTCCACCGATGTGGATTAAAATGCATAAACACTGTGTTTCCCCACCCTATGGGGTGTAAATGAGCCAACGAATGAATCCATCGGCTCCACATACTCACCGATATATCCGAGGCGCCTCGCAACAGCAACAACCACATAAGTCAAACTCGTCAGGGCGTGTAAAACCACTGACGCCACTTCTGGCTAGAAAGAAACGCATGTCCTCCCTGAGGTCCTTCTCCCGTTTCTGGTTCACACCGGGGTGTGAGGCTCGCGAATCAATGCTACACAAAGCTATGCCACACATGCCGTGCTTTGATCATCAACCACAAGACTCTGCTTTTCAACAGAAGCCTTGATCATTTGCCACTTAGGCATGCCACACATGCAATTCACTCCATGCGATTTATATCCACCAATATATAACCTCTAAGCTCGTACGTCTCACAGAAGGGCGTTAAGCAAGAGAATAAATTCTCCGTCGCCAAACAGATATATATTTAATAGAAATCAATCACACAGAATAAAATCCAATGTCAGACACACAGTCCATTTACAAGTTCGTTCTGGGTCTTTACGAAACCGGAGGCACCTTGTGCCTCGCATATCCATCGATCTCCAAGTACGTCTGGACGACCACTAACTGATTCCCTCCTCTTGGGTGTACGGCCCTATCAAGATAATTAGTAATCATCCAAACGACGTGAAGACCTTCGGTCTTCAACCACCGTCTTCCTCTTCGACACCACGTCGAATCAGTTATTCAGAATGGGATAAACCCGGTCTTTCTGAATAACTCGCGTATATAATAAACATGTGTTACATAAACACAACATACGCCTCATTCCAATTCATCAGTCACTAACCGTAAATTAGCAAGAGAATAATTCCTCAAACATTAACCCCGAAGGCCGAAACCAACATCAGATCAATACCTAGGAAACCATTCTTCTTAGCTAACCTACTGTTAGTTTCTAAATTTCACATTCTTAGGGAAAGTTTCCCATTAATTTTATCAAAGATATATCCTTTTAAATTTATTCTTTAATCTTCCTTTGAATATCACTTCAAACTTGTCGGGATTAGCGAACCACACTGAAGTAATCATTTATTTTATTTCGCAGTCCCAACCTATTCATCCCATGGAGCAAAACCGGTAATACTCCATATCTAACACCACGGTGTTATCGGTAAATTCAATTACCATTTCACGTTCAAATCTAATTAAATATTTAACTATCGCTTGGAGCAAAACCGGTGATACTCCATTCTCGTTAAAAATTATATTTTCAACTATAAAAATTATTTTTAACTACTTAAATATTTCTCTTCAAATATTTCTCTTCAAATATTCTATTTCAAATATTCGTATAATATTATAAGTGTATAGTGTCAAAACAATTTCAATCATAAATATCAATCATAGACGGCATGGGTACCATATATTATGTCGCCATACTAGTTCTACAATTAAAACCACAATATCATGTATTGGAAATTGGATTTCCATCATGAGTCGAGGCAAGGGGCAACTCCTCTCCGATTCGAGACACTCTAGCAAATGTCTCAGGACCCCACTATGATCCTTTGAAACCTCCTAGGCCGGTCCTCTCTTACTTTTGAGGATTGGCAATTCCTGAACACACGTTTCCCGGTCTTATAGGACATATATATAATGGTCTGTACGTCGGCTCATTTAGTGCCAGTTATCGACCATGTATTCGAGGCGCCTCGCATTCCAACAACCACACAGGTGAAAAGTATATAAATGTCAGCCAGTTTAAGCATTGACACCACCACTAGCTAGAAAGAAACGTCATGCACTCCTTGGGTCCTTATCGTGTTTTTGACTCATACCGAGGTGTGAGGCTCGCGAATTCACGTCATACACAAAGCTGCGCCACACGGGTCGTGCTTTGATCATCAACCACAAGACTTTTCTTTTCTACAGAAGCCTTGATCATTTGCCACTTAGGCGTGCCACACAGGCAATTCACTCCATGCGACTGATGCCCATCGATATACAACCTCTCAGCTCGTACGTCTCAAAGAAGGGCGTTAAGCAAGAGAATAAATTCTCCGCCGCCAAACAGATGTATATTTAATAGAGATCAATCAACACAGAATATAATCCAGTGTTAGACACACAGTCCATTTACAAGTTCGTTCTGGGTCTGAATGAAACCGGAGGCACTTTCCTCGCATATCCATCGATCTTCATGTACGTCTGGACGATCACCAACTTATTCTCTCACTTGGGTGTACAACCCAATCAAGATCATCAGTAATCACCCAAACGATGTGAAGACTTCCGGTCTTCAACCACCATCTTCATCTTCGACTTATCGTCGAATCGATTATTCAGAATGGGTATAAACCCGACCTTTCCGAATAACCCACGTATATAATAAACACGTGTTACACAAACACTACACACGCCTCATTCCAATTCAAAATATTCTTTTATTCAAGTTTTCGCATTCTTAGGGAAAGGTTCCCATTAATTTTATCAAAGATAAATTCTTCTAAATTTATTCTTTAATCTTCCTTTGGATATCATTTCAAACCATATTATGGTGTTCCAAACTTGTCGGGATTAGCGAACCACACCGAAGTAATTATTTATTTTATTTCCCAATCCCAACCTATTCATCCCATGGAGCAAAACTAGTAATACTCCTTATCTAACACCACGGTGTTATCGGTAAAATTAATTACCATTTCACGTTCAAATCTAATCAAAGGTTTAACTATCGCCTTGGAGAAAAACTGGTGATACTCCATTCTCGATCACTTTTCAGATTTGATAGTTTAAATTATCAATTCACTTTCAATCTAATTAAAGATTCATTAAAACTGCACTTAGTTTTAATCTTCCCAAAAATCAATATCCTGTCTTTAACTAGGTTAAAGAACCAATGTCACCTAAAACACGATTCACGACAAACCCAAATCACATTTGATATTAAATACAAGGCTCTGAATAGAAAATATACCGGCTTATATTCAATATCAAATTCTGAAACTAACAAATATCGTATTGGAAATAACGATATAAATATATCTTTCAAATTCCTATAACAATATCTGTATAATCACGGAATCCAACATCGAAATATTCCAAAGACAATTTCGATTCAAATCCTATTCCACTTTATATATATTGGAAATTCTGGTTATTTTCATAGCCAATTCAAATTCAATTTATTTATTTCAAAAATAAATTGATTTTAATTCTAGTCAAAACTAGTTCATTTCGATAAAAATCTATTTTTATCTTTTCAAATATGGAGTTTTTCATCCCATTTCTTTTCAAATCATTTCTTATGATTTTACACTAATTATTGATATTTTTAATAATTTTATCAAGGCCCGTACAGTTGATTTCCATCAACGACCATCGAACTGCACTTACAGCGACCTTTTCCTAATTTGATTTGGACATAATTCCAAATCCAACCGTTAGATTTCAAATTTCTAATATTCATTGGAAAGCTCTTTTCGATACGAACCCAATGGTTCCGGTTTTAGGAGAATCCGACGGTCGGATCTCACGTAATGTCAATTCGAAGTCAATGGTCGAAATTCACGAATTGCCGCAACGCGGCGCGTTCTATTCAGGCTATTATATATATAATATATATATATATATTATATATCTCGTCGACTTCCTTTTAAAACGTATTTTATAATTCGTTTTCAAAACCATTTCAACTCTATATTCAATTTCAAATCAAAATTGAATATTTCATATCATTACCATATAAATGATAATATTTTCAAAACATTATATTTTGAAATCACTACCTTTTCTATACTCATTATAAAAACGAATATAATCGATATAAATATCTTTCACGTCAAAATAGCGCAACTCCAATCATCACAGCTTTATATATTTCAATAAATTCATTATTCTATTCTATTCAACAAATGAATATATATTCTATTCAACACATGAATCTATATTTCTTTCAACACATGACTAATCTCAACACATGAGTACTGTCAACACATGACTATTTTTGTTATGTAATATATTTTATAAAATTATGGTATCTATCATTTGATTTTTAATCAGACTCCAGCCGTAAATTAGTTTCTAATCATAAATATGATAAAGATGTAAATTTTATTATTAAAATATTTTACTCAACACATGAATAGTTTCAACACATGAATATTCTCAACACATGAGCATTGTCAACACATGACTATTTTTATATCCTAATATTCTTTATTTTCCCAATTGGAATGAGGCCCAATCAATTACCATATAATGTTAATTATATGGATTCCACCCAACACATGTATATAATGGCACCGACAAATAATCAACCATCATCCAAGGTGCACTACACAACTACATAAGCATTAAATATAAATATTTAATGCTTACACAGCCTGTCAATCAAACGATCGACATATCACTAAACAATTGGGATTAGCGTACGCCAAATATCATCCCAACACCCGTGTGGGGTTTCAAATCAACAAACACACATTTTTATTCACACACACATTAAAAATAATATTTTTAACGAGCAAATATTTTTAACTATATAAATATTTTATTTCACATCACACAATTAATTTTCACCACAACCAACCATCAAACATACAAGCCATCCATGGTCTGTGGATGACGGGTGTCGGGTGCTGATAAGCACCGTCTGCATCCTAGTATATTTTTTTAACTAGAAAACAAGATTTAAAGTAAGAAGTTCTCACCGACTAGCTAATCCAAACACCACGACTCTTCTTATGTAGAAATCTTCATCGTGCTTTCCTTTCGTCAATTTCACTGTCCGTAGCCACTACATTTATAAAAATCACATTTTTAAATTGTTACCTTATAGATAAAAAAATTATTTTTACACCACTGTTCATATAATAAAGATCATATTTTTATCACTCACTACCTTATAAAAATCGTATTTTTAAAATTTCTACTATATAAAACTCATATCTTTATATTCCCTACTATATAAAAATTCTATTTTTATCTTTCTAAAAATAATTTCATATCATGGCCTAGTTAAAAATTGTATTTTCCATATCATAAAGACTGTATCTTTACTAACATAAAAATCGCAATTTTCTTTCTATGTACACACTATAAAAATCTTTTTGTTCATGAAAACATTATAAAAATCACGTCTTTAATTTACTATACAAAAAAACTGATTTTCCCTTTTTATTTTTAAAGCTAACCATATAGAAACTAAGTAAATAAATTAAATTAAATTAAAACTTACAATTTTTCAGCGAAGAAAAGGGGAGGGAGGGTCCGAGGTGCGTCATTGAAGGGGGGAGGAGGGGGTTTGGGGCACTGTCGATCGAAGGGGGAGGACTCCGGGATTGGGGATGGAAATCGAGGGACTCGAGAGAGGAGGGGGTGCAGATTTTCGAGCTGATGAAGCAGGAGGCGGCGAAGGAAGAAGGGGGCGCTAAGGGAGGCGCGCTGGCCATGGGTGGTCGGAGTGGGGTCGTGGCAGTCGGTGTAGGGTTAGGGCGCGGGGTTTAAATCCGAAGGGAGGGGAGAGAATGGGATGGGGCGAAGTAGGGAGGAGGGGGAGGGTATTTCGACGGCCTCGCCATTGGTGGGGAGGCGCGCGCCTGAGCGGGGTGGCGGTGGATGAACGGCTGTTTTTTATAATTTCCTTCTTTGATTTGAATGAACGGTGGAGAGTGGTGAGTGAAGAGATAGGGTTGACCAAGTAATTATTTATATATAATAATTTAATTTAATTCTCCAAAAAAGTAACGTTTTTATTCGAACTCGAAATGAGACCCAATGACTGTCGTCCCTAGCTAATTACCCTCATTCCGAACACAATGGTATATGTTTCGTAAGCCAGTTCGGCCATTTCGATCAGTTTTCGTCAAAATCAACATATAACTCTATATATTGAATTTGAATGGGCATTTACATAAACATAATTTTTGACAAAGAATTTCGAATTAGATTGAAATAGAATTGAAATCGAGTTGAAATGAATTTAAAACGAATTTATATTGGAAAAATTCAGTTTTGATTTGAAATCGAATAAGAAGTTGAAATCGTTTTGAAAACGAATTTAAAACGTTTTATATAATACATTTTAAAAGGAAATCTATGAAATATATATAATATATATTATATATAATGGCCTGAATAGAACGCGTCGCGCTGCGATAGTTCGTGAATTTCGACCATTGACTTCGAACAGAATTTTTGGGAGATCCGACCGTCGGATTCTCCTAAAACTGGAACCATTGGGTTCGTATCGAAAAGAGCTTTCTAACGAATATTTGAAATTAGAAATCTAACGGTTGGATTTGTAATTATGTCCAAATCAAATTTGGAAAAGGTCGCTGTAAGTGCAGTTCGATGGCCGTTGATGGAAATCGACTGTACAGGCCTTGATAAAATTATTAAAAATAGTAATAATTTGTGTAAAATCATAAGAAATGATTTATGAAGAATTGGGGTGAAAAACTCCATATTTGAAAAGATAAAAATGGATTTTTATCGAAATGAACTTGTTTTGAACTAGAGTTAAAATCAATTTGGTTTTGAAATAAATAAATTGAATTTGAAATGGTTTTAAAAGCGACCAAGATTTCCAATAATTGAATTGGAATGTATTTGAATCGTAATTGTCTTAGGAATATTTCGATGTTGGATTTCGTGATTATACAGATATTGTTCTGGAAATTTGAAAGATATATTTATATCGTTATTTCCAATACGATATTTGTTGGTCGTAGAATCTGATATTGAATATAAGCCGATATATTTTCTATTCAGAGCCTTGTATTTAATATTTAACCTTTCCCTAAGAATGTGAAAATTTGAATAAAAGAATATTTTGAATTGGAATGCGGCGTCTGTTGGGTTAATGTAACATTTGTTTATTATACACGTGGGTTATTCAGAAAGGCCGGGTTTTACCCATTCTGAATAACCGATTCGACGATAAGTCGAAGATGAAGACGGTGGTTGAGGACCGGAAGTCTTCACATCGTTTGGGTGATTACTGATAATCTTGATTGGGTTGTACACCCAAGATGAGGGAATCAGTTGGTAATCGTCCAGATGTACTTGGAGATCGATGGATATGTGAGGAAAGTGCCTCCGGTTTCATTCAGACCCAGAACGAACTTTTAAATGGACTGTGTGTCTGACATTGGATTTTATTCTGTGTTGATTAATCTCTATTAAATATACATATGTTTGGTGGTGGAGAATTTATTCTCTCGCTTAACACCCTTCTTTGAGACGTATGAGCTCAAAGGTTATGTGATTAATAGTGGCTAATCATATGTGTGAACTGCTGATGTGAAGTACTATAGATTTGATTATACTTGTGATTATTATGTTGTGAAATGATTTTCCCTACTTCGGGATATGAAATGATTTAGTATGTGGCTAAAGATTCGGGTAACCCTGAGACTAAAGTATGGGTGAGAGGGTAGTGTATGCTCTCAATGTGTGGGAGGTGCATCGTCGGTGTAGCCTGCTCCTATGTGGCATAGGTGCACATTTATATATCGAGTTGCTAGGTGCGTACCCTTTGCCTTGTCGATGGGGAGCACGATATTTGGTTGCATACTTGTTTGTATGCATTGTCATGTTTTGGAATTCATATTTCCAAACAATTTGATTTGAGATCCCGAGGTGAAGTCTTGTTTGATATAGAAAGTTAGATATGTATTTCAAATGATTTGAAATAAGAAATCGGGTATAAAATCCAAAGGAATAATTTCTGTAAATTGAATTGGATTTAGAAAATCTAAGTGTGGTGATTAATCTAAATTGGTAGATTGGGATATTGCATGTTGATTAATGCATAGTAGATGCATATCTAAATTACCGATTGTTGTTTATACACCGGCATTCATGGGGATAAATCCGTTCCGCGTTAGCGGCGTGGTCCCATGATATGCCATATTGTTAAATAATTTAATTATAACTGTTTAGAGTTTCTCACACCTGTCCCATGACTGACTCGTAGTTTGCTTTTGCCTTGCAAACTCGGGTGCCCCTATTTTCCACACGAGCAGTCGAGTAGTTTATTTTGCAGATATATTGAGAAGGATTCTGGATTGAAGCTTAAATCTATGTCCAGGTGTTTATCGTCTTCCGCTGTGTTATTTTATATTTCCGCTGTGCATTGTATTACATTTATGTAAATTTATCTTCCGCTGTGTATTATTTTCGATATACTCTGATATTCTGTACTCTGATGTAACATTATTATGATGTTTATAAAATTCTTCTGTTATTGGTTTTGATGTGTTGTATACCCAGAGTTAGCGTATGCAGGATTTGAATGGTCTTGCTCGGTTTAGCGATCGATTAGGTCAAACTAAATAAGATAATCTCTTCGTTTGTGACGACCCCGAACCCCGATAAGACGGTGCAAGGGTAATCTTTGGAATATAATACATAAACAGATAACAACAGAACAAAAATAATTAAATACACCAGATAATGTACAATAGAATACAATGGATAAATATAATCCTCAGAGTTACATAGTATACAGGACCATACTTAGTACAAAATACAGTTCAGCTATACATAAATGTCTACAGCGGAAAAGAAAACATAATATGTACAACAGGAGCTGAACAACATAAAAAGAAAAATGATAGAATCCATCTCCAGCTCCAGCTATCCAGAAAGAGCTTGCTAAAACCTGAATATAAGGCTGCCTATGTAGAAATAGGGGCACCCGAGTTTGCAAGTGAAACAAACTAAGAGTCAGTCAATGGACTGGTATGAGAAATCTACTTAACACATTTTACAATGTGGCTAATCACAGGACCACGCCACTTTCGCAGAACGGTTTTACTCCATTGGATTGCTAGTGCTTTAAAACAAATAATTCTTTTAAACATCACAATGCTTTTTGTAAAAATGAAGCCATTATAAGGCTCAGTTCCCATCATGCAACGCAACACAAACCGGAGGATAGAGTTTTACCTTATAATGGCCAAAATATGCTTGATACGAATAAAACAAAAGCATTTGATATTATTACTAGTGTTTATAAGTTTCAAAAACAAATTCAAATCATAAGTATCAATCATAGACGACATTAATGCCCTATACCACTATGTCGCCATATATAGGTAGACAATCAAAACCGCACGGTATCGTATTTAGAAATTGGATTTCCGTCTTGAACCAAGGCAAAAGATAGTCCTTACCGATTCGAGACGCTCTAGCCCGTGTCTCAGGACCCAGACTCAGGTGGGCCCTTGGATCGTCAAGGTCCACCGATGTGGATTAAAATTCCTGAACACTGCGTTTCCCCGCCTTATGGGGCGTCATTGGTCATATCCGACCACACCATCGGCTCCGAAAAGACCAAAGCAAACCGAGGCCTCGCTTTCCATCATCCACATAATAAAATACCCAGGCGTGTAAAACCCAAAGCACCACTCCTAGCTAGAAGAAAACGCATGTCCTCCCTGAAGTCCTTCTCCCGTTTTGGCTCATACCGGGGTGTGAGGCTCGCGAAACAACGCTATACACAAAGCTTCGCCACACAAGCCATGCTTTGATCATCAGCCACAAGACTTTGCTTTTCAACAGAAGCCTTTACCATCTGCCACTTAGGCATGCCACACAGGCAATTCACTCAATGCGACTGGTTTCCATTGATATATAACCTCTGAGCTCGTACGTCTCAGAGAAGGGCGTTAAGCAAGAGAATAAATTCTCCGCCGCCAAACAGATATATAAATTTAATTGTAACACCCCACCTCCGCTAAGGTCACTCACAAAAGGAATGCCTTAACTTTGATGGAGCGTTTTAGTAGGCAGAACAGAAATTTACAAGACAGATAAAACAGTACTTGAAAAATTAATAACTTTATTACAATAGAAACCGAAGTAAGTTTGGTTACATCTTTTCAAATCACAATATCAGAATTCAAGTACAAAATATCAGCCTTGTACAAAAGCCTTCATATTACATAGTTTTTAAAATCATAATCCCCAACATAAACTGCCATGGAAAGATAGAGCCAAGGCCAAGTGGTACTTCAAGTAGAGAAAATCCGAATCAAGTTCCTATACCCCCACCCTTAAAAACCGGGGGGGGGGGGGGGGGGGACGAAAGAAAAGGGGCGAAAACAAGCAAGGTCAGATGTAAAGTCTGGCAAGTCCAGTGACTTTCAGCATATGAACAGATAATAATATCATGACATGAAAATAAAGCTGGATAGGAGACAACATCAAAAGGAATAACTGGTATACTTAAGCTAAACAGAAGAAACAGAATGATATAGCCCAAGTTATGCTTCTTAGTTATATTTTACTTCTCTGCACTAATACTAGTATAACAGGATTAGGCATTACCCTAATGTCCAAACTGAAACAGAAATGGAATAGAATAATCTATACAGGAACAGAATGCCAGTAATGGGCCTTTACCACCCCAACAGATGGAAGGTACATAAACGGAATCAGAGACAGAAATAGAATAATCCTTACAGAAACATAATGCTAGAATTAGGTGTACACTAGTAAATGCGCCTTTACCACCCCAACAAACGGTACCATGCAGAAACAGACAGGTGT
Organism: Allium sativum; assembly: GCA_030737875.1. Lineage (NCBI taxonomy): Eukaryota > Viridiplantae > Streptophyta > Magnoliopsida > Asparagales > Amaryllidaceae > Allium > Allium sativum. The sequence goes on from CM060926.1 coordinate 527,536,452, forward strand.
TACCACCCAATAGAAACAAACGGTACCCCAATGGAAACAGACAGAACTAAGGGTATCCTAAATCTACCCCAAGCGATCGGCTCCGTAATACATAAATACCCTATGCCAGCCCCACAGAAGGGTGTATCACTCCCCAAAGTAGCAACCTTTAAATGACACAGACCTATTTACAGATGTCACGGCGTCTTACATCCTCAGAGGCAGACTGGGATCCATGCACGCATATGACCCGGTTGGAACGCACCATCAACACCCCTTGCCATTATCAGAATGAACCACTTAAAATTAGTTAAGTAAGCGTGCCCGGACCCTATCTACTGTTGGGTCACAGTGTTGATACCAGAAAGGGTTACTGACTAATATGGGTCCCAAACAATAGATGACACAATTATTTTGCCTCCTAACCTTGTGTCCCCAGACTAACAGATTTCAGATCAACTTGTTTACAAGTTTTAGGCCTACAGAGTTCAGAATCAACTAGTTCACAGACCAGAAAATCAATTCAATAGGTTTTCAGACTAACAGATCTGATGTATAGTTTTAACAGACTTACAGATTGTCTAACTTCGTATTGGGCCTATAGATTCACGAAACAGGTTTATTAATTCATCAGTCCAGTTGGTTTAGCCTTATCTACCCAACACGTTTTAGACATCATATTTATCTCATATTTGCATTAATTAAATATTAATGCGCAAACCTCTCACATTAGGTCGGTAGCTTGTGGCCGCTGGATAAGCCGGGCGGTTCCGGGCAGACTTCTTCCACGAGCCAGACCTAACCTCGTGTCTAAGCATATTTTAGTTATGCCTACGACCTCTCACATTAGACTAGCAGTTTGCGGTTGCTGGTTAAGCCGGTTGGGTCCGGGCAGGCTTCTACCGCAAACATGAGTCTAACCTCATGTCTCAACATTTTTATTTTAACCAGTTTATTCCATTACAAATTATACAAATATCAGACTAATTATGTCAATTTAACAGATTTGACTTCTTTTCAAGTCGTAGCAGATTAAACAAATTAACATGTTTTACACAAATTACAATCATTCAGCTTTTCAACAGATTTAGCCGCTCAGGCGGTTCAACAGATTTAGCAGACTAGGAAAAATTAGTAGATTAGGCGATTCAACATATGTAACAGTTTAGGAAATTCAACAGATTAAACAGGTAACATGTGACGAAAAGGAATTTCGCTCGGTTCGAACCGGTCGCTAAACCGACCCAGACCGTTCGAAATGCCCTATCGTTCGAGAACACGACAAAATAGAACGCAGACGGAATAACATTTCATTGTATATTACAACAATGCATCAGATTACAAGAATATACAGAGTATAAATGAATATTACACAGAAATATCAGAGTTTTAAATTACATTTAAATACATCGCAGCGGAAAATAATACAATACACAACTAGAAGAGATATATGGATACAAAGCTTTCCGGATATCGTTCCAGCTGTAAACCAGGATCCTGTGAATAAAAATCTGCAAAACCAAAACTACTAGCTGCCCGTGTCAAAATAAGGGCACCCAGAGTTTAGGTCAAAACAATAAACTCCAGGTCAGTCATGGGAGTGGTGTGAGAACTAAAGCAGTTATTAATCTTTATTTTTAAAGTTAGGTAAATCAAGGGACCACGCCATATAACACGGAACGGGTTTCCTCCCAAGAATACCAGTGCATAAACCAAACAGCGCAATGCTAAATAAAGAAAAATGAAGCTGTTATAAGACCGAGGTCCTATCACACAATGCAACGCAAGCCGGGGGATAGGGTTTTCCCTTATAACAGCCAAAGAATGCTTGATACGTTTAAAACAAATCATTTGATACTATAATAAGTGCATAGTGTATAAAAAAACTTCAAATCATAAGTATCAATCATAGGCAGCATGGGTACCATATATCATGTCGCCGTACTAGTTCTACAATTAAAACCACAAATGTCACGTATTTGGAAATTGGATTTCCGTCTATGAACCAAGGCAAAAGATAGTCCTCAACCGATTCGAGACAATCTAGCCCATGTCTCAGGCAAGCGTGCAGGCAAGCCTTGGAGCGACAGGGCCGGTCCACCAATGTGGATTATTATGCCTGAACCATACGTCTCCCCGCCCTATGGGGCGCAAATGAGCCAACGAATGACTCCATCGGACCCGGATCGTCCGATCTAATCGAGGCGCCTCGCAACAGCAACAACCACATAAGTCAAACTCGTCAGGGCGTGTAAAACCACTGACGCCACTTCTAACTAGAAAGAAACGCATGTCCTCCCTGAGGTCCTTCTCCCGTTTTTGGTTCATACCGGGTGTGAAACTCGCTAAGTAAACGTTACACAAAGCTACACCTCAAAGGTCGTGCTTTGATCATCAGCCATAAGACTTTGCTTTTCAACAGATGCCTTGATCATTTTCCACTTAGGCGTGCCACACAGGCAATTCACTCTATGCGTTTGATATCCATCAGTATATAACCCCTGAGCTCGTACGTCTCAGAGAAGGGCGTTAAGGAAGAGAATAAATTCTCTGCCGCCAAACAGATATATATTTAATAGAAATCAACTACACAGACTAAAATCCAATGTCGGACACACAATCCATTTACAAGTCCGTTCTTGGTCTGAACGAAACCGGAGGCACCTAGTACCCCGCATATCCATCGATCTCCAAGTACGTCTGGACGATCACCAACTGTTTCCATCTTCTTGTGTGTACATCCAAATCAAGATCATCAGTAATTATCCAAACGACGTGAAGACCTCCGGTCTTTGACCATCGTCTTCATCTTCGACTTATCGTCGTATCAGTTATTCAGAATGGGATAAACCCGGTCTTCCCGAATAACTCGCGTATATTTTAAATAAGTGTTACACAAACAAAACATACGCCTTATTCCAATTCATCAGTCACTAACCGTAAATTAATCAAGAGAATAATTCCCCAAATATTAACCCCGAAGGCCGAAACCAACATCAGATCAATATCCAGTAAACCATTCTGCTTAGCTAACCGACAGTTAGTTTCTAAAATTTCACATTCATAGGGAAAGGTTCCCATTAATTTTATCAAAGATAAATTCTTTAATTTATTCTTGAATCTACTTGTGAATTTCGATTCAACTAGTCGGGATTAACGAACCTTACCGAAGTAATCATTTGTTTTAATTTCCCAATCCCAACCTATTCATCCCATGAAGTAAAACTGGTTATACTTCATATCTAACACCACAGTGTTATCGGTAAATTCAATTACCATTTCACGTTCAAATCTAATTAAAGATTTAACTAAAGCCTGGAGCAAAACTGGTGACACTCCATTATCAATCATTTCAATCTAATTAAAGATTCCTTAAAACTCCACTTAGTTTTAATCATTAACTGGGTTAAAGAATCAGTGTCATTTAAAACACGGTTCACGATAAACCCAAAGTCACATTCCATTAATTATCGGTTTAAAGAACGAGTGTTACTTAAAACACTGTCCACGATAAACCCAAAAATCAATACCAATTCAATTCCAAATAAATATCATTTAATTGGCATACATCATTAAATCTAAATAAAAAGATTTAATCTTTTCTCAGCTGGGTTCAAGAACAGTGTTAATGAAGACACCATTCACGACAAACCCAAATCACATTTGATATTAAACACAAGGCTCTGAATAGAAAATATACCGGCTTATATTCAATATCAAATTCTACGACTAACAAATATCGTATCGGAAATAACGATATATATATATCTTTCAAATTCCCATAACAATATCTGTATCATCACGAAATCCAACATCGAAATAATCCAAAGACAATTTCGATTCAAATCCATTCCAATATAATTATTGGAAATTCTGGTTATTTTCAAACCCATTTCTAATCCAGTTTATTTATTTTAAAAATAAATAGAATTATAATTCTAGTTCCAAACTAGTTCATTTCGATAAAAATCTATTTTTATCTTTCCAAATATGGAGTTTTCATCCCAATTCTTTCTAAATCATTTCTTATGATTTTACACAAATTATTACTATTTTTAATAATTTTATCAAGGCCCGTACAGTCGATTTCCATCAACGGTCATCGAACTGCACTTATAGCAACCTTTTTCAAATTTGATTTGCACATAATTCCAAATCCAACCGTTAGATTTCTAATTTCTAATATTCGTTAGAAAGCTCTTTTCGATACGAACCCAACGGTTCCGGTTTTAGGAGAATCCGACGGTCGGATCTCCCGTAATGTCTGTTTGAAATCAATGGTCGAAATTCGCGAACTGCCGCGGCGTGGCGCGTTCTATTCAGGCCATTTTATTATATATTCAATATATATAATATATACTTCATCGATTTCCTTATAAAAACTTGCTTTATAAATCGTTTTAAATTCATTTTCAAAACGGTTTCAACTTCATATTCAATTTCAAATCAAAATTGAATATTCCAATATAAATTCGTTTAAATTCTTTTCAAATCGATTTCAATTCGAATTCATTTATATTCAAATCCAATTCGAATTCATTTCTATTTATTTTCAATTCGAATTCATTTCTATATATTTCGAATTTCAAATCTATTCAATTTTCATTGAAGAATGAATAAAATCGATACAAATATCGTTCACGTCAAAATGGCGTCAATCTAATCAACACGGCTTCATATATTCCTTTATTCTATTCAACAAATGAATATTTATTTTTGTCAACACACGACTAATCTCAACGAATGAGTACAGTCCACGTGTGTCTATTTTTGTTAAATTATTTCGTTCAACACATGACTAATTTCAACGGATGAGTACAGTCAACACATGAACCTTTATTTAATAGTGATAAAGATGTAAAATTTATTGTTAAAATATTACGTTCAACACATGACTAATCTCAACGGATGAGTATAGTCAACACATGAACCTTTACTTTATAATATTCTTTATTCTCTAAATTGGAATGAGGCCCAATCAATCACCATATAAAATTAATTATATGGATTTTCATACAACACATGTATATAATAGCATTGAAAAATAATCAACCATCACCCAAAGTGCACTACACTGTATAAGCATCAAATATAGATATCTAACGCTTATAACAGCCTGTCAATCAATCGATCGACATATTTAATCAATCAGGATGAGTGAACTTCATATTTCATCCCAACACCCGTGTGGGGTTTCAAACAATCAAACACAGATTTTATTTGTGCAGTTGGGCGATGTGTAAAATTTATCGTCCCAATCAATGTCCTTCAAATAGGTGTACATAAACAAATCGTCCGGTTTGTAAATGAATATTTTATTTTATTCACTTCACGTTAAAAATTATATTTTTTAACGATAAAACATTTTATTTTAACATATGAATTTCTATTCAGTTCATTCTTTAAATAAAATGATATTCTTATTTTTCTAACTTATTTTAGAAAATTTCGGCGGCATAACGGCACGATACTAGAAACGGGACGAGGCCTAGCCTTATCCCCGGTCTAGTGAAGGCCCACGCCATTCACACATCAATCAAATCAATTCCATTTCACCAAACAATTCAATTCAAACAAAATATTCTAACCAACCACACAACCAACCAATTTAACAAACAAGCCATCCATGGTCTGTGGATGACGGGTGTCGGGTGCTACTAAACACCGTCTGCATCCTAGTATATATATATATATATATATATATATATATAACTAGAAAATTAAATCAAAGAGTGAGAAATTCTCACCAATAGCTATCATAACTTCACGGCACTTCTAATGCAGGAAATCTTCATCGTTATCGCATCTTTGTCAACTTCGTTGCCCGTAGCCACTACATATATAAAAATCATATTTTTACTTTGCTATTCAATATATAAAAATCACATTTTTAATTTGCTATTCAATATATAAAAATCACATTTTTATTTTTCTATTCAATATATAAAAATCACATTTTTATTATGCTATTCAATATAAAAAAATCGAATTTCTATACCGCTACTATATAGATAAAAATTATATTTTCACATCGATGTTCATATAGTAAAGATTATATTTTTATCACGCTATTCTTCATATAAAGATTTCGCCTTTCCAAAAATATAGTTTTCGCCTTTTCAAAAATAAAGTTTTCGCCTTTTCAAAAATAAAGTTTTCGCCTTTTCAAAAATAAAGTTTTCGCCTTTTCAAAAATAAAGTTTTCGCCTTTTCAATAATAAAGTTTTCGCCTTTTCAATAATAAAAAATCTAATCTTTGTTATAATAAAAATCGCAACTTTGATAAGGTAAAAATCATGTCTTTGAAATAAATAAAAATCATGTCTTTATTTACTATGATAATAAACTGATTTTGCTTTAACTAAACAAATTAATTAAATAAAACAAATAAAAATAAAACACAAAAAAAACTTACAGGGGGGTCTTCGTCGCGATTCGAATTCGAGGAGGGGGGGGGGGTTTCACCACCGTCGGAGGGGCTTCGGGTGGCTCGAGGGTGGGCGCTCGGGTAAGAAGAAGATCGGCGGAGGTGGAGGAAGGAGGTGGCACGGTTTCAAGGGGGGTGCGGTGGTCTCAGGTTCCAGACGAAGAAAAAGGGAGGGGGGTTCGAGATTGGGGCTCGCGGCTTACGTGGGTGGCGGCGCTCCGTTGATGGGAGGGGCGGCAGTCTCAGGCGACGGGGCGATGGGGAGCTAGGGCACAGCGGCGGCGGTTTTTTTTTCTGTTCGATTTTTCTGAAGGAGGCGGGGAGAAGGAGAATAAAAGGAAGGGTAGGGGTTTAAGTGTAAATACATATTAATATTTTTATTTATTTTATTTTGCAAAAAGTTGACTTTCAACATACGACCTCGAAACGAGGCCCACCGCCTGTCGTCTATAGCGTTTTACCCCCATTCCGAACACAATGGGATATGTATCATAGGCTGATTCGGCTGTTACAATCAGTTTCCATTAAAATCAACATATAACTCTATATATTGAATTTGAACGCGCATTTCATTTTACCGGTGTCACATACTAAATAGAAAAATTCCAGAAAAATATTTTCTAGCTTCGTATTGGCGATACGGTCCTAACAAAACTAGTTTCGACGAATTCTGAGACCGTTCGAAAAATGGCCAATTTCCAGTCGATTAAAATCAACTAAAACTGGTGAAACGCGTTTTCCTTTGCCACGCTCACATATTGATTCGAAAAATTATGAAATTTGGAATCTAGCAATAATTTGACATCACGGATCCAACAAAAGTGGTTTCGTCGAAATCCGAGGTCGTTTGCAAAATGTCTATTTTTAAGGGCCTGTATTCTATAGCGACTATTCAGAATTTTCAACTGGACATATCTTTTGATTCCCGCTATGAAATTTTGATTATTCGAATTCGTTGGAAAGATATTCACAAAGAGATCATATTATTTTTGGTTTCACTAAAATCCGAATTGTTTTGCACCCGGTACATTCAATTGAAGTTTGAAATCGAATTATCGAACTACCACGCCATTTTCAATTCTATTTATAATTATATATAATTATTTATATTCTAACGACGACGAATATAAACATATACCTTCTAAATATATTCAAAATAAACTTCTCGTCGATATTATTTAAAATAATTTATTTTAAATGTTCAAAATTTACAAAAATTGCCAAAATAAAAAAATTTAAACTGGCCCAGATTTTCGGGTAGTTACATAACAGGTTTAGCAGATTAGGCAAATTTAACTTAATAAGCAGATAACAGTTTTAGTTGATTTAAACATTCCTTAAAGTCCTATTCACATATCTTGCCTAATTCATAAGGTAAGCCTAAACTTATATGCCCAAATTATGATCATAATCCACCATATAACATATGTCCCAATTTTTAGTTAAACTTGCATAGTTCAGAAAATTCTCCAAAAAACCTTACATATAAATTATGCTAAATATAGCCATTGATTACAATGCATGTCACATATCCAAAACCACCCTCACTTAGGTGTATTCACACTTAATAATTATCCAATCTTAATATTGATCTTTAAACCTAAGTTAAATTCAAATTAATTCTCTTTTTTCCAAATTTCAGACTATAATATATATAGTATGTCCAGATCTAGATCTTGAATTACAACTTTTACTATTCATCCAAATCAGTTACATGTTCACAGTTAAACTTTACGCCACAAATCCCAAGTCATATGTCCAATATTCTTTATGCCTCAAAACTCAAGACATATGTTAATACACCTTATGTTTAAATACAACATGCCCAATTATATGTCTCAGATTTATGTTCTAAGTTCAATCTATGTTCTTTATGTTCCAAGTCACAATAATTCTCTCCTTCCAAGTCATAGATCGTCTTATATAATATGCCTCAAATTTATGTCCAGAGTTACAACATGTGTTGTATCCTCAAATTAGTTACACATCAATTAAGCCCAAATATGCCTCATTCAATATTCTTCCCAAATTTAGCGTTTATGCGTTCATCTCTTATGAGATCTGGCTCAGGCTTGTGGTAGCCTGGCTATCAAACAAAAAGAAAGAAAGGAGGAAGAAATACAGAACAAACGGAATAATAAAACAGAGGAACAGATCTGATAAATAGAAAAAAGACATAATCTCAGATTTAGTTTTATAATTATGTCAAGATCATGATTAAAATTCATATCGGAAAATAACTGGACTTGTCTTGATTGTATTATAGAAGAAGAGTTGTAGTAGTTCTCTTTTAATCTTATTCAGATTTGGAAGAAGATGCACTAGTTCTAGTTTTGATCCCAACAGTGTAGCAATGCCATTATTATATTTATTTATTATAGAGGCAGAGTATAGGCAGAATGAAATTGTGTGGAAAGAAAGTGAGGTTTGGGTGTGTTTTTATAGGAGAATAGGGTGATTTAGAGCCTTCAGATCACTCTAGAATCCATCTAGGCCTTAGAAACCAAGAAATGATATCAATAGACCAACCAGAAATCGCCACCTAAGCCCTAAAACATAAAATTTCGTCATAGACCATTTAGGGCCGACGGGGCCAATTTCAAACCTCCTGAGTTGACCCTGGGGTCGACCCATAAAATAGGCCGGTTTGGTGTTTTGCCTTCCCGCTTCCGCTGTTTTGAAATTTTTTTCTTAAATTTTAGGTTGAATTATATATATATATATCTTCCTAATTAACCATTTTCACACTAAACTACTTTTTGAACTGCGTTCACACTAAGCCACTTTTAAGCCATTCCCCTAAAACAAAAATAGGGCATTGGAGCGGATCGAACTCTGTACCTCTTATATGCAAGTCACATGTTCCAACCAAGTGAGCTACTAAGTCTTTTGCTTACAACTTTGAACAATGCTAAACATTTATTCTTTTCTCATTCTTTTTTTTCCATGTTTCGCTGCAATATTTAATTTAAAGATATCTTTTTCGTACGGAGTCTAATTTACGCAAACTCGGACTCTATCTCAACAAGAATTCCGAGACGAACACAATGGAGCAACCCATTTCCCTTAATTCTCATGTCTGAGATTAATTATTCTTTAATTTAGTTAATTCGATTATTCAAAAATCCGGGGTGTTACATTCTTCCCTCCTTAAAGGATTTCGCCCCCGAAATCTCCAAGTTAAGGAGAATGCATATCCTAACATCCAAACAACCATCTACTCAACCATCAAACACAGGCATCCATTGTCCTTATAGAATTTCTAATGCTGTATGAACATATGCAAAAAGTGTGTGTATATGTCCCTTATCTAATGCAAAATCAGGCGGTCTACTGATTCAGTTGACCTCCTTAATGCAAATCATGATAGTGACATGCATCCATTATGTTTGCAAAAGAATCCTATCGATACATATTATCTCTACATGCGTGCACAACCATTCACCAAAATGCAACATCCATATGATAGTACAACCATTATACATCCATTACTTAAATATGTACACACATTTATATGCAATATGCAATATGAAGTAACTGAGCCGATCTAGTGCCTAAAGTGTGTATATGCATCCACGAGCAACCACTAGCAAATACTTGCATTACATGCATCCATCATACATAACATGTCCCAAACATATATTACAACCATAGGACTACCCTACCTAAAGGTCAAAGGTACTAACGAGAGGACATACTAAAGAAAAGATATATGGCCCTTAGGGTTATGCTGTCTAAAATAAGTTTTTTTCTTGAAAATACTTTCCTTAAAACATACTTTTGAAGGTACTTCTTCATAAAATTGTTTTTGAAAAACAACGTTTCAAAATTCATATCTGTTTTGGTAACCTTTAGCTCTGATACCACGTGTAACACCCCACCTCCGTTAAGGTCACTCACAAAGGGAATGCCTTATCTTTGATGGAGCGTTTTAGTAGGCAGAACAGAAATTTACAAAACAGATAAAACAGTAATTGAAAAATTAATAACTTTATTACAACAGAAACCGAAGTAAGTTTGGTTACATCTTTTCAAATCACATTATCAGAATTCGAGTACAAAATATCAGCCTTGTACAAAAGCCTTCAAAATGCATAGTTTTTTAAATCATAATCCCCAACATAAACTACCATGGAAATATAGAGCCAACGCCAAGCAGTACTTAAAGCAGAGAAAATCCGAATCAAGCTCCTATACTCCCACCGTAAAAAACCTTGGGGGGGGGGGGGGGACGAAAGAAAAGGGGCGAAAACAAGCAAGGTCAGACGTAAATTATGGCAAGTCCAGTGACTTTCAGCATATGAACAAATAATAATATCATGACATGAAAATAAAGCTGGATAAGAGAAAACAACAACAGGAATAACTGGTATACTTAAACTAAACAGAAGAAACAGAATGATAGAGCCCAAGTTATGCTTCTTACTTATATTTTACTTCTCTGCACTAATACTAGTATAACAGGATTAGGCATTACCCTAATGTCCAAACTGAAACAAAAACGGAACAAAATAATCTATACACGAACAGAATGCCAGTAATGGGCCTTTACCACCCCAACAGACAGAAGGTATATAAACGGAATCAGAGACAGAAACATAATAATCCCTACAGAAACAGAATGTTAGAATTAGGTGTACACTAATAAATGGGTCTTTACCACCCCAACAGACGGTACCATGCTGAAACAGACAGGTGTTACCACCCAACAGAAACAGATGGTACCCCAATGGAAACAGACAGAACTAAGTGTGCCCTAAATCTACCCCAAGCGATCGGCGCCCTAATACATAAATACCCTGTGCCAGCCCCACAGAAGGGTGTATCACTCCCCAAAGTGGCAACCTTTAAATGACACAGACCTATTTACAGATGTCACGGTGTCTTACATCCTTAGAGGCAGACCGGGATCCATGCACGCACATGACCCGGTTGGAACGCACCATCAACACCCCTCGCCATTATCAGAATGAACCACTTAAAATTAGTTCAGTAAGCGTGCCCGGACCCTATCTACTGTTGGGTCATAGTTTTGATACCAGAAAGGGTTACTGACTAATATGGGTCCCAAATAATAGATGACACAAGTATTTTCCCTCCTAACCTTGTGTCCCCAAACTAACAGATTTCAGATCAACTTGTTTACAAGTTTTAGGCCTACAGAGTTCAGAATCAACTAGTTCACAGACCAGAAAATCAAGTCAACAGGTTTTTAGACTAACGGATCTGATGTATAGTTTTAACAGACTTACATATTGTCTAACTTCGTATTGGGCCTACAGATTCACGAAACAGGTTTATTAATTCATCAGTCCAGTTGGTTTAGCCTTATCTACCCAACACGTTTTAGACATCATATTTATCTCAGATTTGCATTAATTAAATATTAATGCGCAGACATCTCACATTAGGTCGGTAGCTTGTGGCCGCTGGATAAGCCGGGCGGTTCCGGGCAGACTTCTTCTACAAGCCATACCTAACCTCGTGTCTAAGCATATTTTAGCTATGCCTACGACCTCTCACATTAGACTAGTAGTTTGCGGTTGCTGGTTAAGCCGGTTGGGTCCGGGCAGGCTTCTACCGCAAACATGAGTCTAACCTCGTGTCTCAGCATTTTTATTTTAACCAGTTTATTCCATTGCAAATTATACAAATATCAGACTAATTATGTCAATTTAACAGATTTGACTTATTTTCAAGTCGCAGCAGATTAAACAAATTAACATGTTTTACACAAATTACAATCATTCAGCTTTTCAACAGATTTAGCAGCTCAGGCGGTTCAACAGATTTAGCAGACCAGGCCAAATTAGCAGATTAGGCGATTCAACATATGTAATAGTTTAGGAAATTCAACATATTAAATAGGTAACAAGTTTGGCAGATTAGACAAATTTAACATAATAAGCAGATAACAGTTTTAGCCGATTTAAACATTCCTTAAAGTCATATTCACATATCTTGCCTAATTCATAAGGTAAGCCTAAACTTATATGCCCAAATTATGGTCATAATCCACCATATGACATATGTCCCAATTTTTATTTAAACTTGCATAGTTCAGAATATTCTCCAAAAAAACCTTACATATAAATTATGCCAAATATAGCCATTGATTACAATGCATGTCACATATCCAAAAAAAACCCCTCGCTTAGGTGTATTCACACTTAAAAATTATCCAATCTTAATATGGATCTTTACACCTATGTTAAATTCAAATTAATTCTCTTTTTTCCAAATTTCATACTATAATATATATAGTATGTCCAGATCTAGATCTTGAATTACAACTTGTACTATGCATCCAAATCAGTTACATGTTCATAGCTAAACTTTGCGCCACAAATCCCAATTAATATGTCCAATATTCTTTATGCCTTAAAACTCAAGACATATGTTAATACACCTTATGTTTTAAATACAACATGCCCAATTATATGTCTCAGATTTATGTTCTAAGTTCAATCTATGTTCTTTATGTTCTAAGTCACAATAATCCTCTCCTTCCAAGTCATAGATCGTCTTATACAATATGCCTCAAATTTATGTCCAGAATTAGAACATTCGTTGTATCCTTAAATTAGTTACAAATCAATTATGCCAAAATATGCCTCATTCAAAATTCTCCCAAATTTAGCGTTTATGCATTCATCTCTTATGAGATCTGGCTCAGGGTCGTGGTAGTCTGGTTATCAAACAAAAAGAAAGAAAGGAGGAAGAAATACAGAACAAACAGAATAATCAAACAGAGGAACAAATTTGATAAATAGAAAAGGGCATAATCTCATATTTAGTTTTATAATTATGTCAAGATCATGATTAAAATTCATATCGGAAAATAACTGTACTTGCCTTGATTGGATTATAGAAGAAGAGTTGTAGTAGTTCTCTTTTAATCTTATTCAGATTTGGAAGAAGATGCACTAGTTCTAGTTTTGATCGCAGTAGAGTAGCGATGCCATTATTATATTTATTTATTATAGAGGTAGAGTATAGGCAGAATGAAATTGTGTGGAGAGAAAGTGAGGTTTGGGGGTGTTTTTATAGAAGAATAGGGTGATTTAGAGCCTTCAGATCACTCTAGAATACATCTAGGCCTTAGAAACCAAGAAATGATGTCAACAGACCAACCAGAAATCGCCACCTAAGCCCTAAAACATAAAATTTCGTCATAGACCATTTAGGCCCGACGGGACCAATTTCAAACCTCTTGATTCGACCCTGGGGTCGACCCAGCATAAAATAGGCTGGTTTGGTGTTTTGCCTTCCCGCTTCCACTGTTTTGAATTTTTTTTCTTAAATTTTAGGTTGAATTTTATTTTATTTTTATATATATATATCTATATATATATTTCTATCTTCCTAATTAACTATTTTCACACTAAACTACTTTTTGAACCGTGTTCACACTAAGCCGCTTTTTAGCCATTCCCGTAAAACAAAAAATATGGCATTGGCGGGGATCGAACTCTGTACCTCTTGTATGCAAGTCACATGTTCCAACCAAATGAGCTAGTAAGTCTTTTGCTTACAAGCCTTAGAACAATTCTAAACATTTATTCTTATCTCATTCTTTTTTTTCTTGTTTTGCTGCAATATTTAATTTAAAGATATCTTTTTCATACGAAGTCCAATTTACGCAATCTCGGACTCTATCTCAACTAGAATTCTGAGACGAACACAATGGCACAACCCGTTTCCCTTAATTCTCATGTCTGAGATTAATTATTCTTTAATTCAGTTAATTCGATTATTCAAAAATCCGGGGTGTCACATTAATAGAGATCAATCAGCACAGAACAAAATCCAATGTCTGACACACAATCCATTTACACGTTCGTTCTGGGTCTAATTGAATCCGGAGGCACTCAGTACCTCGCATATCCGTACAATCAACAAGTACGTCTGGGTGGCTACTACTTCAACCCCTTCTAGGTAGCTACTCCTATCATGAGCATCAGTAGCACCCCTCCATTCGACGTGAAGATCATCGGTCTTGCATCGTCTTCGTATCTTCGACTTTCGATCGTCGATCAATTATTTGAAATGAGAATTAACTCGGCCTTTTCAAATAATTAACATATATTTAGAATTTCAAATCAATTCATTTCAATGGTTAAATTATTCGATATCACTAATTCTATTCTTTAGGGTAATTTTCATGCCAAACACATTCAACCATCAAATATCACTTAAACCGAGCAAATTCAGTTTATTTCCATTCCATATCGTTTATAATATTTTATCACGATTTATCGCTATTTTTATTTATTTAAAAATAGTCAATTTATTTAAAACAACGCTCCAGGCCATAACGCGGCCGTGGCTCTGTTTTTCTCCAGATTTGATTTACACATATCTGAAAATCTAACCGTTGGATCATCACAAATTTTATATCATTAGAAAGATCTTTTCAAAACGAATCCAACGGTTCCAGTTTCGGGAAAATCCGACGGTCGGATCACCCACACTAATCGTTTGAAGTTACGATTTCAAAACACGAACTACAGCTTCGTTATTCGATTTAATTTAATTATATTTATATATATAAATAATTAAAATCGATTATGGTGCTGGTTTTTCTTCAGATTTGAATAAAACATTCCAGACAATCCAACCGTTGGATCATTGCAAAGTTGGTGCCGTTGGAAAGATATTTCCAAGGCGAACCCAACGGTTGTGGTTTCGGGAAAATCCAATGGTCAGATCTCCCGCACTAATCGTTTGAAATCACGGTTTCAAAACATGAACTGCAGCTTCGTTATTCGATTTATTTTAATTATATATATATAATCCATTCTTCAATTTCAAAACCATTTTTTTTCATTTCATACATTTGATAAAAATTATACTTTTATCCAACAGACAGTTATTTCAACACTTCACTATTTTTAGCAATTCATGTATATAATAAAATTGTGATTTTTATTGTAAAACAATTTATTTCAATACACGACTATTTTATATAGTTCATATAGATGATAAAAATATGATTTTTATTATAAAACAATTTGTTTAAAACACGAATACCATTCAACACATGAATCTCTATTCAACGAATGAATTTCTATTCAACACATGAATGCTATTTCAACATATGAAAATAATTTCAACAAATGAAAATTATTCTAACACATGAATATTTCAGAAAATTTCGGCAGCATAACGGCAGGGTAGTTAAAACCGGGGCCGTCCCTAGTACGGCTCCTCGCTCTACCTTAAAGCCTCGCAGCTTTTGACAATGGGAAATTTCATGCATCTAGTTCGCACGCAGGTGGCATGTTTATTTTTATTTATTTTCCACAAACTAATCCTATATGGTTTCAATCATATAATTCTCAACCACAAATGGGTATGTTTCAACCACAAGCAATTCTAATCAACCATTCGCTATCAACCAATTTTCACACCAATCACAACCAATAAATATCGTCCATGGTCTGTGGACGAGGGGAGTATATATGTATATATATATATATATATATATATATATATATATTCGTATATAAATATATTTCGATTCACTTCAATTCATTTCAATGTCATTTCAACGCATATATAATTTTTACAACGCATATATAACTTATACATTGAACATACAACTTATACAACGCCTATACATGTGGTGTACAACGCTTATATAACTCATACATCGACTATATAATTTATACATCGTTGTTTTCCATATCATTTATAAATTAGAAATCTCACACTGGGTTCCACTCAACCAAAAATAGCAGAAGGTTCATAAAAATATGAGGTCTCTTCTAGTATGTAGAAGACGTTCACACGAGTCCACTATCTCATGTTTCACTGAATTTCATCAACAAACGAAAAAGATATGATTTTTACAGTGAAATCAAAAACCATAGCGCTTTATAGTGCTATAATATATAAAATAATTTTAACTGCCGTTACCTCCTATTTTGATTCAAAACTAGGCCTCGATCTTACTTCCAAACCGTGTAGTGTCTCGACGATCAGATGGTATGACGTTGTCGGGGGTGGAGAGGGCTTCTCTGCGCTGGGACCCACCTTCAGATCGACGGCAAATCGGAGCTCCGGCAAGGGTTCGAATGGCGTGACTTCGAAGGGCTCGATCTCCCTGATGGTTGAACGATGGAGGGCGCCACCTATATGGATTTGGAGCTGGAAGAGAGCTCTTCAAAATCCCTAACATGACCGACGTGTTTTGATGAGAGATCGGAGAGAAAAAGAGGGGAGAAGGGTTAAAGATTAGTCGCCGTTCGATCTGGTGGTTTCGGAAGTGAATACGGGGAGAGAGGATTGAAGTGGTGAATTCTGATTGGGCCACGAGTTAAAATTAAATATTTAATTTATTTTAAATTCAAAAATATCCTCTTGACCAAACGAACACCAATTCAAACCCAAAGACTGTCGCCCCTAGCTAAATACACCCATTCCGAACACAATGGAATATGTTTCGTAGGCCTATTCGACTGTTTCGACTAGTTTTTCTTCAAATTAAAATATTAGACATTCAATATTCGATTTGAACGTACATTTCAATTTGTCGGGGCCACATACTGGTTCTAAAAATTCCAGAAAAATAAATCTAGCTATGTTTTGACGATACGGTCCCAATAAAACTAGTTTCGTCGAATTCTGAGATCGTTTGAAAAATGGCCCTTTTCTGGTCGATCCAATTTGACTGTAATTGACCAAAACACATTTTTCTTTGCCACGCTCACATACTAGCTTCAAAAATTATGAAATTTGAAACGTAGCAATAACTTCACATCCCAGATCCAACAAAAGTGGTTTCTTCGAATTCCGAGGTCGTTTGCAAAATGTCTATTTTCACGGGCTATATAAATTATATAGCGACCTTTCTGAAAATTCATTTGGCCATAACTTATGACTCCCACTACGAAACTACGATTTTTCAGATTCGTTAGAAAGATATTCACTAACAGATTTAAATATTTTTGGTTTCACTAAAATCCGTTTTATTTTGCACTTGGTACAGTCAGTCGAAGTTTGAATTGAAACTTCGAAACTACCGCACCATTTCAGGCCTTGTTTATAATTCAAAGTAATTATATTCAATTTCAAACATCGATTCAAACTACTTTTCGTCCTTGTTATTTAAAATATTTATTTTAAATACTTAAAATTCACTAAAATAGCCAATTTAAAAATTTTAAACTGGTTCAGATTTTCCGGGTTGTCACAATCTCCCCCACTTAAAACTTTTCGTCCCCGAAAAGGAACAAAGTCGAAAGTGGTTCGATTAACCAATTCTACTTTCAATCTGGCTTCCATTCTCCAACTTTTTAATTTCTGAGAATTTTCAAGTTCTTCAAAAATTTGGCTAACACCTAAATTTTCGAAAAATTTCGGCATAACCTCCTTTGTACGGGGAGGGGTTTGGAAATTTATTGGGCCGTATTAGGTACCCAATAAATCCTATAAAACATACACATATTTATAGTGATATATTCTGGTGTTTACAGGGGAGCGTGTATAGATAATAACTCCAGAGAATAAATTCTCATCACCCTGTCTAAGCCTGAGGGAGTGTGTATTTTTAATTACTCCAGAGAATAAATTCTCGTCACCTCGTCCCGTGTGGGAAATAAATAATCCATGTGCCGTATCTAATAACTAGAGAGATGTGATTATTGTCAACTCCAGACCCGTATGGGGTTTTTATTGATCTGGCAATTTATCGTTACAATTTTATATGGTCCGTATCAGTCATCATTTCAACCTGTAATATATAGTCATCGCCATACAAGCCTCTCGCTCGTATGGTAAATCTTCAACCTCGTCACACAAGCTCCAAATGCTTATGTGGTATATGATGAAGTATGCCTATCACCAAGAAGTATGCCATGTAGTGTAGTTTAAAATTAATTGTTACTATCCTATGGCGATGTTTATTATTACACCCAAAACAACCAGCACTCTGCATCCAATGGTATTCACAGGAGTTGATATAATAATAAAATTGCGCATCCAACTCATTAAGGTTTACCTATTTGTCGGGCATGCAAATAAAATCTTTACTCAACAGCTAATCCTTTTACCTGTTCAAACATATATAGTGCACATGTATATATTTTTACCTATTCTCTAATCAGTTCAATGTGTGATTTAATCGAATAAATTCTACCATTCATTCCCTTATTGATTAAATTAACTATCGTTTTAATAATTTAATTAATCAAATCCACTATCACACAACCCAAACATCAATCAATTTATTTTTAACTTTTCAAACATGTATCAATTAATTCATATACTCTTTTAAATCATTTAGACTATATAATTAAAGAGTTTACACCTATGCAAAGAAAACAATAGCAAAGTGGAGAACATAATGGAAATGCAAAATATGGTAAATGTAACTTGCACCAGAGTCAATCAGAGATATCCACCCTGCACTTAGGATAGGCTTTCTTAATGCTTTCCTCTGTTTCCCAAGTACAATCTCGCGGATCTCTACTCCATTGCACTTTGACTAAGTGAACCTTTTTGTTCCTCAGCTCTTTGGTTTCTTTGCCAATTATCTTTAGCGGCTCTCTTCTCACAGCCAATTTAGGAGTGATTTCTATATCCTGTTGCGCTGCTTCTTCCACGATCAAGTCTGGATCATGAACGTGCTTTCGAAGTTGAGATACATGAAATATATCATGCACTCCAGGCAACCAATTAGGCAATTGAACCCTATAAGCAAGAGTTCAAATCCGTTCAAGAATAGGAAACGGACCAATGAATTTGGGCGCCAGTTTCCCTGTTTTACTGAATCAGATGACTCCTCTCATCGGAGATATTTCAAATATACATAGTTGCCAACAGCAAATGATATATCTCTTCTTCTCTTATCTGCATAGCTTTTCTGTCGGCTTTGGGCGGCCGGTAAACGTTTCTTAACGAAATCGACTTTTTCTGCAGCATCGCGAATCATATCTGGCCCCAATACAAGTTTATTACCAGGTTCAACCCAACAAGCAGGGGATTGACACAGTCTACCATAAAATACTTCGAATGGAGACATTTTCAAGCTCGCTTGGTAGCTGTTATTATATGAGAATTCAGCCAAATGTAAATGGTCTTCCCAAGATCCTCCAAAATCAATAATACACGCCCGCAATAGATCTTCTAGAATACGATTCACCCTCTCAGTTTAACCATCTATTTGAGGATGGTAAGCGGTGCTCAAGTTCAGTTTCGTTCCCAATTCTGCTTGGAATGCTTCCCAGAATTTACTAGCAAAAATCGGTTCACAATCACTAACGATGCTCGTGGGAACTCCGTGCAGTCTAACTATTTCTTTGAAATAAATCTACGCCAGACTTTGAGCAGTTCTATTCGATTTGATAGGTATGAAATGAGCGGTCTTCGTAAATCGATCTACGATGACCCAAATAATGTCATTTCCTTTCCTGGTTCTGGGCAAACCATCTATGAAGTCCATAGAAATCAGTTTCCACTTTCCACCTGGAATTTCTAAAGGTTGCAACAGTCCAGCGAGCTTCTGCTGATCGCTTTTGACTTGCTGCTGATCGCGTTTGACTTGCTGACAGGTGGAACACCGGCTAACATATATAGAGATATCTCTTTTCATTGCCTTCCACCAGAAAGTTCGCTTGAGATCATTGTACATTTTGCAAACCCCTGGGTGGATACACAACTTGGACTTGTGACACTCGTCCAATACTTCTCTTTTGAGCTCAATGTTGTCTGGAACACAAATCCTTCCTTTCAATCTAAGAACTCCTGTGCCATCCACTTGGAAACTGGAGACTTCGCCTTTATGAATTCTTCAGACCATCTCCTTAATAAAACTATCGTCTTTCTGAAGAATAGCTATTTTATCAATCAACGATGGTGTAATGATAATACTGGCGATGATCACATTCTTCCTCCTGAGCGCATCAGCTACAACATTGGCTTTTCCCGGAGTATATAAAATATCTAAATCATAAGCTGCGAGAAATTCTAACCAACGCTGTTGTCTCATATTTAGATCTTTCTGGGTGAATAAATATTTCAATGATTGATGATCAGTGTATAATTCAAACTTCTCACCCTATAGATAATGCCTCCATATTTTCATAGAAAACACGATAGCTAGGAATTCTAGATCATGAGTTACATAGTTCTTTTCATGTGGTTTCAATTGACGGCTAGCATAAGCGACTACATGGCCTCTTTGCATTAACACTGCGCCAAGGCCTTCTTTAGAAGCATCGGTCCAGACTTTTGAATCTTGGTTGCCGTCAATAATTGTGAGCACTGGGGCAGTCATCAATTTTAACTTCAGCTCCTGGAAAGCTGCCTCACATTCGGGAGTCTAATTGAATCTCGAATGTTTCTTAG
Source organism: Allium sativum (assembly GCA_030737875.1). Classification (NCBI taxonomy): domain Eukaryota; kingdom Viridiplantae; phylum Streptophyta; class Magnoliopsida; order Asparagales; family Amaryllidaceae; genus Allium; species Allium sativum. The sequence continues at coordinate 527,557,210 of CM060926.1, forward strand.
TAAACTTTGTTAAATGACTGGATATCTTCGAAAAATTCTTAACGAACTTCCGATAATAACTGGCCAATCCGAGAAAACTTCTAACTTCTGTGGGCATACGAGGTTGTTTCAAATTCTGAATAGCAGTGATTTTACTGGGATCCACTGAAATTCCTTGCTTTGACACGACATGGCCAAGAAATTTGACTTCTTCTTGCCAGAATACACATTTGGAAAACTTTGCTTTCAACACATTCTTTCTCAGAATTTCTAACACTTGTTCCAAATGTTTTTCATGCTCGCTTTCTGATTTAGAGAAGATCAATATATCATCAATGAAAACCAGAACAAATTTATTTAATACTCCTCTGAATACTCTGTTCATTAGGTCGAAAAAATAAGCAAGAGCATTACATAAGCCGAATGGCATTACTAACCACTCGTAGAATAAGTCTGGACCTCTGAATGCAGTCAAAGGAACACACTCTTAGGCAATACAAAGCTGATGGAAACCTGTAGCTAAGTCCATTCGTGAAAACACTTGTGCTCCATTCAATCGGTCCAATAAATCATCAATCCGTGGCAACGGATATTTGTTCTTCAGTGTCTGCTTATTCTAGTCACGATAGTCTACACATAATCTGTGAGTACCGTCCGACTTTGGGACAGATACCACTGCTGCTCCCCAATCAGAGAAACTAGGCCTGGTCAGACCTTTCCATACAAGCTGTCTAGTTTGATTGTCTAACTCTTCTTTTTCCTTCAAGGTCATTCTTCGAATAACGTGAACTACCGGCCTTGCATTTGGTACCAAAGAGATTTTAAAATCAATTTCTCTCTGTGGAGGTAAGCTAACAACTTCTTCTAACACATCCGCATAGTTCTTCACGACAGGAATATTTTCAATGTCGACAGAAATATTCTCCGGAAAGAAAAGAACAGGTTCTATTTGAGCAGGAAAAACATCTAATGCTACCTAGAAGTCTTTACTATTAGAATTCGGGCCTTCACATGGAATGGTTATATATTCTCCGAACTTTGTTTTTGCCTTAACAACCCTCTCGGCGTATTTAACTTCTGCTACATATTTGGTTAACCAATCCAATCCCAGTATAAGGTCAAACTCTGTAAAATTCATTACGATTGTGATAGTGTGGAACCCATACCGAGAAAAAGAGGAAGGCACTCTACAAACCCAACTAAGATCGACAGAACCCCCAACCGGATTATGAACAGTCATGGGTTCTTTAAGCTTTTTCAAATTCAAATCTAGTTTCTTAACCACATTCTTTTCAACAATGCTTCGCGACGCGCCTGTGTCAAACAGTACTTTAACTGGAATATCTTTGACAGTAAGCGTGCCTTCTAAAACATCTGGTCTTTCCTGACTACCTGAGGATGCAGGAACTTCTGCTACTTTATTTACCTGTACCATTTCAGTTTTCTCTAATAGTCGGCAGTTTTTCGCAATATGACCAGCTTGGTGGCACTTATGGCATCCCCTATTCTCTTGAAGCTTGTTCTTCGATTTAAATCCACTCTTTAACTGCTTCCTTAAGGGTCCACAATTTATTGACAAATGTCCTGGTTTCTTGCAGTTATTGCATATTGTAGTGGTTACTGATCCTTTCTCAGATATAACTTTTCTCTATTTAATCTAGGCATCTTTCCGACCCTAGACGTCGTACTGGCCTTAGGCTGTGCACTCACCTCTGAGATATCAGTTTCGAATTTCATTTTGCTGCTAGAACTGACTTCCTCTTCGTCTCGCAACATACCTTTCCTATCGAGATCCTCATACTAGTAGGCCATGTATATCATTTCAGAAAAAGGAAGCTTCATATGCCCCATTACTTTATTCTGGTATTTTCTTTGAAGACCATTAATAAACCTCAAATTCTTCCTCTTAGGCTCTTGGATTAGATGAGGAGTAAAATGAGAAAGTTCATTGAATTTCTTATGATATCCTGGGATATTCATATCTCCTTGTATCAAATAATAAAATTCATCAAATAACCGCTCAGTTGCTTCTAGAGGAATAAATTTTTCACTGAAAAGCTCTTTGAATCTTCCCAGGTGATATCACCTTCTGGATTATCTTTAACAATTGAATCCCACCAAAACAAAGCTTCGTATTTGAGTGCCCAAAATGCCAATAATATTTTCTGGTCATCCCTCAGCTTTAAACCTTCAAAGATTTTCTCAGCAGAACGAATCCAAGCTTGTGTTTTAGCAATAGATTCTTCGCCCAAGAATAGAGCTCCACCCAGATTTCTATATTTCATGAATAGAGCTTCAATATCTGGGTCTGCATTCCTTCTGTTTCTGTCACTCATTTTCTAGTACTTCTGCAAATAGCAGACCAAGTGTCAGGTCAACAGAAAAGATATTATAAAGCATAGAGACATATACTTGAAAGTAAATGTGTCTATCGAGGTGTATTTCATTCTGCTATACTCATACTTGGATATTACTGATCCTATCTGTAATGAGTTACTCATCCCAAAACACTACTGCTTCTATTTCTGACGAGTTCGTTAATATGTTATATTCCAGAACTAAGCTTAACCAAAGCTCTGATACCATGTTTGTGACGCCCTCAAACCCTGATAAGACGGTGCAAGGGTAATCTTTGGAATATAACACATAAACAGATAACAACAGAACAGAAATAATTAAATACACCAGATAATGTACAATAGAATACAATGGATAAATATAATCATCAAAGTTACACAGTATACAGGATCATACTTAGTACAAAATACAGTTCAGCTATACATAAAATGTCTACAGCGGAAAAGAAAACATAATATGTACAACAGGAGCTGAACAACATTAAAAGATAAATGATAGAATCCATCTCCAGCTCTAGCTATCCAGAAAGAGCCTGCTAAAACCTGAATACAAGGATACCTGCGTAGAAATAGGGGCACCCGAGTTTGCAAGTGAAACAAACTACGAGTCAGTCATGGGACTGGTATGAGAAATCTACTTAACACATTTTACAATATGTGTAACACCCCGGATTTTTGAATAATCGAATTAACTAAATTAAAGAATAATTTTTTAGCATTGTTCTAAGGTTTGTAAGCAAAAGACTAAGTAGCTCATTTGGTTGGAACATGTGACTTGCATACAAGAGGTACAGAGTTCGATCCCCGCCAACGCCATATTTTTGTTTTAGGGGAATGGCTAAAAAGCGGCTTATTGTGAACGTGGTTCAAAAAGTAGTTTAGTGTTAAAATGGTTAATTAGGAAGTTAGAAATATATATATATATATATATAATAAAATTCAACCTAAAATTTAAGAAAAAAAATTCAAAACAGCGGAAGCGAGAAGGCAAAACACCAAACCGACCTATTTTATGGGTCGACCCAAGACCCGCTGGGTCGACCCCAGGGTTGACTCAGGAGGTTTGGAACTGGTCCTGTCGGCCCTAAATGGTCTATGACGAAATTTTATGCTTTAGGGCTAAGGTGGTGATTTCTGGTTGGTCTGTTGACATCATTTCTTGGTTTCTAAGGCCTCGATGGATCCTAGAGTGATTCAACGGCTTAAATTAATTCAAAGCTCTATAAAAGACCCATAGACTCAAACCCTAAACCAGAATTAAAACTAAACTATGGCCGTCATGCTGTCATCTTGAACCCTAGAGTAGCTGCCACCAATTAGGAGAAGATTAAAGCAACTCAATTCAATCCAACAGCAAATTCAACTACAACAAAGGGACGCTAATAAATTCCAGAACTTCGTTGACTGGTCAGTTTGATCACTTTAACAAAATAATTGCTAAATTAATTATGATGTGATATACGTTGGATTATAAGTTGTGGTTGTGAATCTAGTTCATATGTCTAATCATGTATGTTAACTTGATTCATATTATATGATGTTATGCAAGTTTTATATATGATGTTATGCAAGTTTCATGTATGATGTTATGCAAGATTAATATGATTATGCAATTTAATATGATTATGCAAGTTTCATATATGATGTTATGCAAGTTAATATGATTATGCAAGTTTCATATATGATGTTATGCAAGTTAATATGATTATGCAAGTTGTACATATGATGTTATGCAAGTTAATAGGATCACGCAAGTTGTATGCGAGTTATATGATGTTATGTAAGTTTGGATCTAAAATATATGCTAGTAGTTCATGATGTTAACTTGTGTCAATGAATCACTTTTAATAATCCAATCACCTCGGTCTATAACATCCGTTTTTATGCAAATATGGATGTGGAACATATGCTAGTTCGTATAAGTATTATGTTCATATGCAAGTTTAAGTGATAATTGGATTCACATATATACAAGTTCACACCTTTAAAGTTTAGATCCATATTCAAGTTGACATTTTTATGTTGAAACTATGACATGCATAGTTATGCAAGTTTACACCTTTATGTGGATCCATAGTTTACTCAGGTTAACACCTTTTATTGGATCCATAGTTATGCAAGATGACACCTTTATGTTTAGGTTGACGACATACATAGTTTATGTAAGTTTTGGATAATTACCTAGGCTAGTTGGGTGTAAAACTATGTTCATACATGCAAGTTCACACCTTTTAGATCTTTGATTTTTGGATCCTTGATAATTAAAAAACTATGCAAGTATGTTGTAATTCTTAACTGCAAGTTAGACGCAAATTAGATCTATTATTGTGTGTATGTGACTTTGTGACGTTTATTCCCTTTTTTTTAAGTATTAGACTATTTGCTAGTCTAATATGTATATGTCATGTTATGCGAACGAATGACGAGGGTACGATGGGGATAATAGTGGATACACACATATTGTGAATTTGGCATGTAATGGCCTAAAAAGGCATTCAATTAATTTTAAGGAATAAAATTAATTAGTGATGAAATTGGTATAATTTATATACCATAAATAGATGAGCATAATTTAGGTGGTAAATTATGGATATAAATAAATATGGAAATTTGAATAGGGAAAGTAATTCAAATTTGGGGAAAATTAACTATGTATAATTAATTGCATAAGGCACGAGGTTGGACTCATTTGTTGTGTAAGACTGCCCGGACCCGCCCGGCAAATCCAGTAGCCACAAATGGTAGCCCAATGTGAGAGGTCAAAGGCCCAAACTAAATGCGTAACCATTGTATGGACACGAGGTTAGGCTCGTTTGTGGGGTAAGACTGCCCGGACCCGCCCGGCAAATCCAGCAGCCACAAATGCCAGCCTAATGTGAGAGGTCCTACAGGGGTTACGGTAGTAATAAATTAAGAAACACTTAACCAAAGTAAACCATGTGGTGGGACATGGGGGTTAAGTGTGTGCCTTGGGTGGAAAGAGGAAATACGATTAGTAACACTTAATCAAGGTAAAACATGTAAGTGGGACGTAGGGGTTAAGTGGGTGCCTTGGGTGGCATGTGGAATTACTAATACAAACCCTTAACCAAATTTAAAACATGCAAGTGGACATGAAGGGGGTTAAGTGGGATGTACTAGAGGGGACCAAGCCTAGGTGGAAATCTTGTGTCAAGCATGGGGGGCCTTTTATGTCCAGTAGCCCATTAAGTATCTTTTGGAGCTGGACCCAAGTCCAGGACGGGGCACGCCTACTGGGTCTGATTGTTAGAGGCCAAAACGGGTTAGCGGTGGCAATGCAAGTCCAACGGGGTCACGTGCGTGCGTGGGTCCAGGCTGGTAGGTAAGACGTTGTTGCATCGTGTAGTTATAAGCCGGGCATTCCTTGCGTGGTATAAGGTTGCCATATTGGGGAGTAATACACCCCACTGTGGGACTTGCACGGGTATCTACGAGTTAGGGAGCCGATCGAATGGGGCAGGGTAGTGGGTAAAACTAGTGGAGATAGGAGCAGACGACACCTATGTAGTCAGCTAGGGGTACACGAAGCTACCATTATTATTAATAATTATTAAGGGGGGTACACCTAGTGGCGATAGGAGCAGGAGGCACCTATGACGTCAGCTAGGAATACATAGAATTACCGTTATTACTTATTGAAGGGGTACATCTAGTGGGGATAGGTACACGCTGGGTACCTATGATAGCAACTAGAGAAATACAGTCAAACATGGAGGATAGTGGGTACATCTAGTAGTACACGAAGCTATCATCGTTCTATTTAGCCAAAAGGGGTCGAATTTCTAGAGTGACTAGTAGGGGTGCAGTTAGTGTTAGTATAGTACGGTACGGTACAGTACGGTAGAGTATAGTAATTATCCTATATTGATTAGGAAGCGCCATTAATGTTATCTCTGTTTCTCTTGATTGCCTTGTCATACCCATGTGGTTCATACAGTCATTACCTTATTCTCCAGCTTATATCTTATCATATTGCTTTAATAATTATGTTGTTAGAGTTATCGGACTCGCCAGACTTTATGTCTGACCCCCTTTGTTTCCACCTCTTTTCTTCCTCCCCCTCCCCCCCCCCCGGTTATAAGGGTGGGACTAGTACTAGTGGAGCTTGATTGAGATCTCTTTGGGAGCACTTGGATTTGGATTGCTGAATTAAAGTTCAGCCTATCATTTTCTTTATGGCTATTTGTAGTAGTGGGATTATGTACTTTGTTTTATCAAGATTGATATTATGTACTTGACTTTGGTTTATGGTTTTTGATGATGTAACCAAACATATTTACCTTCTGCTGCAATAAATAAAGTTTTAAATTTTCAAGTACAGCTTTATATCTGTCTTGTTGTGATTTTCTGTTCTATATTCACTTAAAATGCTCCATGGAAGTTAATGAATTCCGTTTGTGAGTGACATTAATGGCCGTGGGGTGTTACACGTGGTATCAGAGCTGAAGGTTACCAGAACAGATAAGATATTTTGAAAAACTATTTTTTAAAAGCATTTTTATAAAGAATACTTTCAAAAATATGTTTGTAGAAGAGTATTTTTGAAAGAAAGGTTTATTTTAAGAACATAATCCCCAAGAGCCATATATCTTCCTTCGATTCTCCATTTTGAATCTCTTCCTCTTTCTCTTTTTGAGTTCCCCCCCTCCGCGTATAGATGCTTTTTCTAAGATAAATAAGGACTTCCATACGAAGGACAGAAAACCACTTCAAGGGACTTATACGTTTTTGAGGCTAAAAGTTAGTCCAAGGAAGTGGAGGGCTTGTTGGTACCTTTAAGATAGACGATGGAAGGAAGGTTCAAATAGCTGTTTGGTTAATAAAGGATAAAACCTCATCTTGGTGGGAGGTCACGAATGGAGAATGTGAAGAAGAAGGCTTGTTGTTTTGGAGAAATAGGACACCTTAGGATGGTCCAAAGAGGCAAGGACAAAGTACAGGATCTTCTGGAGGGTAGTTGTGTTCCCTCACGCTGGTATACCTGATGGGGGTAGGACCGTCTAGGTTGAAATTTGGTTTTCTTTATCATCTTGTTTGAACTTTGTTATATTCTGTCGCTTCATACTCGTTAGTATTTGCTTCGTTAGTTGAAACACTGCACCTAAATACTAGTCTAGTTAAGGATCCCATCCTAGTCTCAAATCCAGTTGGTGGTTCGGCTCATCCTTCAATGGTTTGTCGGGATTTGAGAGTGTTTATCTTGGGCGTTGGATTTGAATGCAACGCCTTGGTCCTTGGTTTCACGGGCTATAGTTTGATTTTAGGGGTGGATTGGCTAGCCAGGCGGGGTGACATCCTAGATTGTGAAAGGAGGATAGTTAGACTATTGATTCGTTATGGAAAGACCCTCATATTTCTTGTGACCCTATAGGTTCAGTGATGATTAGCTGCCTAGAATCTTCTGACGCATCCAACAATGATTGGGAGTCTGTTTTTGTGGTCCGGGAGTATGGAGACGTCTTTGATAAAGTGCGGGGTTTACCCAGAGGCACGAAATAAGTTTTCGTATGTGCTTAATAGATTAAGCAAAGCCAGTTATGTGATCATCGGTGGTTTTGGAGCAAGACTGGCAAGGACAGCCAGAGTCGGTCAAGTGCTCAATTGGTTGGCCGTCTTACTAGTATCATCTCACGTAGGTCGTCTGAATTCAAAGGAGGTATCCCTTGGGTGTTGGTCTGATATTGGTTTTGGCCTTTGGGGCTTGCACTGGGGGATGTCGAGTTCGACTAGGATGGTCTGTGTGACAGATGGATAGTTGTGACGATTTTGCATGGGATAATATCCTGGTTTTCTCTAGAAGCAGAGAAGAGCATGCCCTACAACTTAGGGAAAGCTTAGGGACCCTACAAGCGCACCAGCTTAAAGCTAAGTTCTCCAAAATACCATTTTTGGAGGAAAGAAGTGAGGATTTTAGGGCATGTGGTCTCTAGGGAAGGGTGATATGTTATGGTGGAAGACAGTCGAATGTCCATGAGAGAAATTACCCTACACATGACCTAGAGTTGGCCGCTATTGTCTTTGCGCTTAAGTCTTGGCATCATTATCTTCTTGCCGAGAAATTCGAATTATTCACTGACCACAAATCGCTAAAATACTTATTCTCTCAGAAGGACTTGAACTTAAGGCAGCAAAGGTGGATGGAATTCTTAGCATCCTACGATTTCGAAATAGCATATACCCTTGGCAAGGGTAACGTGGTGGAAGATGCCTTAAGTAGAAAAAGGTTGTCCTTGAGTCCGTTGTTTGTTGAGCGGCGAAGCTTACAGTTCATCTCTACGTTTGACTTTAAACCTTCCGTTGACTTTATACCTGGTTTGCTAGCATCTGTGGAGGTCAGATCTACGCTTTTAGGACGGATTGGTGAGGCACAACGAGATGACCCACAGTTGGTTGAGTTAGTAGAGAAGCTCAAAGGAGGGGAGTCATCAAGCCATCTCCGTAGGTATAACCTAGATGATAAGAGTTGGTTACGTAGGGACAGTAGGCTTTGTGTACCAAAAGACGAGGACCTAAGGAAGACCATTCTTGATGATGCACATCGTTCGAAGATGACCATCCATCCCGGCGGGGACAAGATGTACATGGACATGAAACGAGTTTACTTTTGGGCCGGCATGAAGAAGGACGTGGCAGAGTTTATCACTAGATGCTTGGGGTCCCAGCAAGTAAAAGCAGAGCAAAAGAAGCCCGGTGGATTACTACACCCATTGGAGGTCCCACAATGGAGGTGGGAAAGCGTCTCGATGGATTTTGTTGACGGATTGCCGAGATCGAGGAAGGGTAACACGGGGATTTGGGTCATGGTAGACAGACTTACTAAGAGCGCTCATTTCATTACCATGAAGAGTAAGAGGACTTCTCCATGGTTAGCCTCTGTATACATTCGAGAAATAGTTCATTTGCACGGTGTTCCTTCTAGCATAGTGAGCGACCGCGATCCTATCTTTACTAGCAAGTTTTGGAAGAGCTTGCAAGAGGCGGTAGGGACTCAGTTATATTTGAGCACCGCATATCATCCTCAGACAGATGGCTAGACCGAGAGGGTGAATCATATTCTAGAGGACCTTTTGAGGCTATGTGTCTTAGACTTTGGAGGTACATGGGAAGCGCATCTTCCGTTGGTGGAGTTCGCGTATAATAATAGCTTTCAGTCTAGCATTGGCATGGAACCTTTCGAAGCTCTTTATGGAAGGCCTTGTCGTTCACCTACATGTTGCTGGGAATCTACGGATAAGATCTTGCTTGGGCCCGATATGATTAGAGAGATTTGGGAAAAGATCGATTTGATTCGAAGGAGGATGAAAGCAGCGCAAGATAGGCAGAAATCTTATGCGGACAAGAAGAGTATAGACCTTGAGATTGATATTGGGGACATGGTCTTTATCAAGGTGTCTCCATTATGGAATATTGTTCGCGTTGGGTCCGTTGGGAAGTTAGCACCAAGGTTCGTAGGGCCATTTCCTATTAAGGAGAGGATTGGACAGATGGCGTATAGAGTGGAGTTGCCCGAGAGACTTAGTGGTGTACATGACGTATTCCATGTATCACATTTGAGGAAGTGCTTGCACGAGACCGCGGAAGTGGTAGAGCAGAGCTTGCTTAGAGAGGTGGAGATAGAGCGTGATGCGACGATTCGGCGAGCTCCTACATGCATTCTTGGGTCGGAGGTTAAGAAGTTGAGGAATCGAGAGGTCAAGCTAGTAAAAGTGCAATGGGGAGATAATGAGAGCAACGCTACTTGGGAGACGGAAGAGAAGATGCGTTCATTATACCCTTTTCTTTTCGAGGGTATGTCTTTTAGTTTCTCCTTTATCGCTTACCTTATACTTACCTTATCTTTAGTATGTCCTCTTGTTAGTACCTTTCACCTTTAGATAGGGTAGTCCTATGATTGAAACATGTGTTTGAGACATGTTATGTATGATGGATGCATATGGATGCAAGTGTTTGCTAGTGGTTGCTCGTGGATGCATATACACACACTTTAGGCACTAGATTGGCTCAGTCACTTCATATTGCATATTGCATATAAATGTGTGTGCATATTTAAGCTAATGGATGTATAATGGTTGTGATATCATATGGATGTTGCATTTTGGTGAATGGTTGTGCACACATGTAGAAATAATATGTATCGATAGGGTTCTTTCGCATACATAATGGACGCATCACACTATCATGGTTTGCATTAAGGAGGTCAACTAAATCAGTAGACCGCCTGATTTTGCATTAGATAAGAAACATATACACACACTTTTCATATGTTCATATGGCATTAGAAATCTTTTAAGGACAATGGATGCCTATGATTGATAGTTGAGTAGATGGATGATTGGATGGTAGGATATACATTCTCCTTAACTTGGAGATTTCGGGGACGAAATCCTTTAAGGAGGGGAGAATGTAACACCCCAGATTTTTGAATAATCAAATTAACTAAATTAAAGAATAAATGTTTAGCATTGTTCTAAGGTTTGTAAGCAAAAGACTAAGTAGCTCATTTGGTTGGAACATGTGACACGCATACAAGAGGTACAGATTTCGATCCCCGCCAACGCCATATTTTTGTTTTAGGGGAATGGCTAAAAGCTGCTTAGTGTGAACGCGGTTCAAAAAGTAGTTTAGTGTTAAAATGGTTAATTAGGAAGATAGAAATATATATATATATAATTAAAATAAAATTCAACCTAAAATTTAAGAAAAAAAATCAAAACAGCGGAAGCGGGAAGGCAAAACACCAAACCGACCTATTTTATGGGTCGACCCAAGCCCCGCTGGGTCGACCCCAGGGTCGACTCTGGAGGTTTGGAATTGGTCCCGTCGGCCCTAAATGGTCTATGATGAAATTTTATGTTTTAAGGCTTAGGGGGCGATTTCTGGTTGGTCTGTTGACATCCTTTCTTGGTTTCTAAGGCCTAGATGGATCCTAGAGTGATCCGACGGCTTAAATTAATTCAAAGCTCTATAAAAAGACCCATAGACTCAAACCCTAAATCAGAATTAAAACTAAAACTATTGTCGTCATGCTGTCGTATTGAACCCTAGAGTAGTCGCCACCAATTAGAAGAAGATTAAAGCAACTCAATTCAATCCAACATCAAATTCAACTACAACAAATGGACGCTAATAAATTCCAGAACTTCGTTGAATGGTCAGTTTGATCACTTTAACAAAATAATTGCTAAATTAATTATAATGTGATATACGTTGGATAATAAGTTATGGTTGTGAATCTAATTCATATGTTTAATCATATATGTTAACTTGATTCATATTATATGATGTTATGCAAGTTTTATATATGATGTTATGCATGTTTCATGTATGATGTTATGCAAGATTAATATGATTATGCAAGTTAATATGATTATGCAAGTTTCATATATGATGTTATGCAAGTTAAAATGATTATGCAAGTTTCATATATGATGTTATGCAAGTTAATATGATTATGCAAGTTGTACATATGATGTTATGCAAGTTAATAGGATCATGCAAGTTGTATGCGAGTTATATGATGTTATGTAAGTTTGGATCTAAAATATATGCTAGTAGTTCAAGATGTTAACTTGTGTCAATGCCCCTTTTTATAATCCAATCACCTAGGTTTATAACATAAGTTTTTGTGCGAATATGGATGTGGAACATATGCTAGTTCGTATAAGTATTATGTTCATATGCATGTTTAAGTGATAATTGGATTCACATATATACAAGTTCACACCTTTAAAGTTTAGATCCATATTCAAGTTGACATTTTTATGTTGAAACTATGACATGCATAGTCATGCAAGTTTACACCTTTATGTGGATCCATAGTTTACTCAGGTTAACACCTTTTATTGGATCTATAGTTATGCAAGATGAAACCTTTATGTTTAGGTTGACGACATACATAGTTTATGTAAGTTTGTAATAATTACCTAGGCTAGTTGTGTGTAAAACTATGTTTATACATGCAAGTTCACACCTTTTAGATCTATGATTTTTGGATCCTTGATAATACAAAGACTATGCAAGTATGTTGTAATTCTTAAGTGTAAGTTAGATGCAAATTAGATCTATTATTGTGTGTATGTGACTTTGTGACGTTTATTCCCTATTTTTTAAAGTATTAGACTATTTTCTAGTCTAATATGTATATGTCATGTTAAGCGAACGAATGACGGGGGTACGATGGGGATAATAGTGGATGCACACATATTGTGAATTTGGCATGTAATGGCCTAAAAAGGCATGTAATTAATTTTAAGGAATAAAATTAATTAGTGATGAAATTGGTATAATTTATATACCATAAATAGAAGAGCATAATTTAGGTGATAAATTATGGACATAAATAAATATGGAAATTTGAATAGGGAAAGTAATTCAAATTTGGGGAAAATTAATTATGTATAATTAATTGCCTAAGACACGAGGTTGGACTCATTTGTGGTGTAAGACTGCCCGGACCCGCCCGGCAAATCCAGCAGCCACAAATTGTAGCCCAACGTGAAAGGTCAAAGGCCCAAACTAAATGCGTAACAATTGTATGGACACGAGGTTAGGCTCGTTTGTGTTGTAAGACTGCCCGGACCCGCCCGGCAAATCCAGCAGCCACAAATGCCAGTCTAATGTGAGAGGTCCTACAGGGGTTACGGTAGTAATAAATTAAGAAACACTTAATCAAAGTAAAACATGTGGTGGGACATGGGGGTTAAGTGTGTGCCTTGGGTGGCATAAGGAAATACGATTAGTAACACTTAACCGATGTAAAACATGTAAGTGGGACATAGGGGATAAGTAGGTGCCTTCGGTGGCATGTGGAATTACTAATAGAAACCCTTAACCAAATTTAAAACATGTAAGTGGACATGAAGGGGGTTAAGTGGGATGTACTAGAGGGGGCCAAGCCTAGGTGGAAAGCTTGTGTCAAGCATGGGGGGGGGGGCTTTTCAGTCCAGTAGCCCATTAAGTATCTTTGTGAGCACGACCCAAGTCCAGGACAGGGCACGCCTACTGGATTTGATTGTTAGAGGCCAAAACGGGTTAGCGGTGGCAATGCAAGTCCAACGGGGTCACGTGCGTGCGTGGGTCCGGGCTGGTAGGTAAGACGTTGTTGCATCGTGTAGTTATAAGCCGTGCATTCCTTGCATGGTATAAGGTTGCCATATTGGGGAGTGATACACCCCACTGTGGGACCTGCACGGGTATCTACGAGTTAGGGAGCCGATCGAATGGGGCAGGGTAGTGGGTAAACCTAGTGCAGATAGGAGCAGACGACACCTATGTAGTCAGCTAGGGGTACACGAAGCTACCACTATTATTAATAATTATTAAGGGGGTACACCTAGTGGAGATAGGAGTAGGCGGCACCTATGACGTCAGCTAGGAGTACACGGAATTACCGTTATTACTTATTGAAGTGGTACATCTAGTGGGGATAGGTACACGCTGGGTACCTATGATAGCAACTAGAGAAATACAGTCCAACATGGAGGATAGTGTGTACATCTAGTAGTACACGAAGCTATCATCATTCTATTTAGCCAAGAGGGATCAAATTTCTAGAGTGACTAGTAGGGGTGCAGTTAGTGTTAGTACAGTACGGTACGATACAGTGCGGTAGAGTATAGTAATTATCCTATATTGATTAGGAAGCGCCATTAACGTTATCTCTGTTTCTCTTGATTGCCTTGCCATACCCATGTGGTTCACACAGTCATTACCTTATTCTCCAGCTTATATCTTATCATATTGCTTTAATAATTATGTTGTTAGAGTTATCGGACTCGCCAGACTTTATGTTTGACCCCCTTTGTTTCCACCTCTTTTTTTCTCCCCCCCCCCCCGGCCCCAGGTTCTAAGGGTGGGACTAGTACTAGTGGAGCTTGATTGGGATCTCTTTGGGAGCACTTGGATTTGGATTGCTGAAGTAAAGTTCAGCCTATCATTTTCTTTATGGCTATTTGTAGTTGTAGGATTATGTACTTTGTTTTATCAAGATGGATATTATGTACTTGACTTTGGTTTATGGTTTTTGATGATGTAACCAAACATATTTACCTTCTGCCGCAATAAATAAAGTTTTAAATTTTCAAGTACTGCTTTATATCTGTCTTGTTGTGATTTTATGTTCTATATGCACTTAAAATGCTCCATGGAAGTTAATGCATTCCCTTTGCGAGTGGCATTAATGGACGTAGGGTGTTACAATATGGCTAATCATAGGACCACACCACTTTCGCGAAATGGGTTTACTCCATTGGATTGCTAGTGCTTTAAAACAAATAAGTCTTTTAAACATCGCAATGTTTTCGTAAAAATGAAGCCATCATAAGGCTCAGTTCCCATCACACAATGCAACACAAACCAGAGGATAGAGCTTTACCTTATAATGTCCAAAATATGCTTGATATGAATAAAACAAAAGCATTTTATATTATTACTAGTGTTTATAAGTTTCAAATACAAATTCAAATCATAAGTATCAATCATAGACGGAATTAATGCCCCATACCACTATGTCGCCATATATAGGTATACAATCAAAACCGCATGGTATCGTATTTGGAAATTGGATTTCTGTCTTGAACCAAAGCAAAAGGTAGTCCTTACCGATTCGAGATGCTCTAGCCCGTGTCTCAGGACCCAGACTCAGGTGGGCCCTTGGATTGTCAGGGCTGGTCCACCGATGTGGATTAAAATTCCTGAACACTGCGTTTCCCCGCCCTATGGGGCGTCATTGGTCATATCCGACCACACCATTAACTCCGAAGAGACCGAAGCAAACCGAGGCCTCTCTTTTCATCATCCACATAAGTAAAATATCCGGGCGTGTAAAACCCAAAGCACCACTCCTAGCTAGAAGAAAACGCATGTCCTCCCTGAAGTCCTTCTGCCGTTTCTGGCTCATACCGGGGTTTGAGGCTCGCGAAACAACGCTATAAACAAAGCTACTCCACACAGGCCATGCTTTGATCATCAACCACGAGACTTTTCTTTTCAACAGAAGCCTTGATCATCTGCCACTTAGGCATGCCACACAGGCAATTCACTCAATGCGACTGGTTTCCATCGATATATAACATCTGAGCTCGTACGTCTCAGAGAAGGGCGTTAAGCAAGAGAATAAATTCAACGCCGCCAAACAGATATATATTTAATAGAGATCAATCAGCACAAAACAAAATCCAATGTCAGACACACAGTCCATTTACACGTTCGTTCTGGGTCTAAATGAAACCGGAGGCACTTAATACCTCGTATATCCGTACAATCAACAAGTACATCCGGGTGGCTACTATTTCAACCCCTTCCAGGTAGCTACTCCTATCATGAGCATCAGTAGCACCCCGCTATTCGACGTGAAGATCATCGGTCTTGCATCGTCTTCATATCTTCGACTTTCGATCGTCGATCAATTATTTGAAATGAGAATTAACTTGGCCTTTTCAAATAATTCACGTATATTTAGAATTTCAAATCAATTCATTTCAATGGTTAAATTATTCGATATCACTAATTCTGTTCTTTAGGGTAATTTTCACGCCAAACACATTCAACCATCAAATATCACAAAAACCGAGCAATTTCAGTCTATTTCCATTACATATCCTTTATAATATTTTATCACGATTTATCGCTATTTTTATTTATTTAAAAATAGCCTATTTATTTAAAACAGTGCTCCAGGCCATAACGCGGTCGTGGCGCTGTTTTTCTCTAGATTTGATTTACACATATCTGAAAATCTAACTGTTAGATCATCGCAAATTTTATATCATTAGAAAGATCTTTTCAAAACAAATCCAACGGTTCCAGTTTCGGGAAAATCCGACGGTCGGATCTCCCACACTAATCGTTTGAAGTTACGATTTCAAAACACGAACTGCAGCTTCGTTATTCGATTTAATTTAATTATATATATATATATATATATGTATATATAATCACTTGTGGCGTTGTTTTTCTTCAGATTTGAATTAAACATTTCAGACAGTCCAACCGTTGGATCTTTGCAAAGTTGGTGCTGTTGGAAAGATATTTCCAAGGCGAACCCAACGGTTGTGGTTTCGGGAAAATCCGATGGTCGGATCTGCCGCACTAATTGTTTGAAATCACGGTTTCAAAACACGAATTGCAGCTTCGTTATTCGATTTATTTTAATTATATTTATATATATATAAATATAATCCGTTCTTCGATTTCAAAACCATTTTTTTTCATTTCATACATTTGATAAAAATGATATTTTTATCCAAAAGACAGTTATTTCAACACTTCACTATTTTTAACAATTCATGTATATAATAAAAATGTGATTTTTATTGTAAAACAATTTATTTCAAAATACCAATATTTTATATAGTTCGTGTAGATGATAAAATATGATTTTTATTATAAACAATTTATTTAAAATGCGAATACCATTCAACACATGAATCTCTATTCAACGAATGAATTTCTATTCAACACATGAATACGGTTTCAACATATGAAAATAATTTCAACAAATGAAAATTATTCTAACACATGAATATTTCAGAAAATTTCGGCAGCATAACGGCAGGGTAGTTAAAACCGGGGCCGTCCCAAGTACGTCTCCTCACTCTACCTTAAAGCCTCGCAGCTTTTGACAATGGGAAATTTCATGCATCTAGTTCGCACGCAGGCAACATGTTTATTTTTATTTTTTTCCATAAACTAATCCTTTGTGGTTTAAACCAAATAATTCTCAACCAAAATGCGTATTTTTCAACCACAATCAATCAATTTCAACCACAAATAATTCTAATCAACCATTCGCTATCAACGAATTTTCACACCAATCACAACCAATAAATATCGTTCATGGTCTGTGGACGTGGGGAGTATATATGTATATATATATTCGTATATAAATATATTTCGATTCACTTCAATTCATTTCAATGTCATTTCATCGCATATATAATTTTTACATCGCATATATAACTTACACATCGAACATACAACATATACAACGCTTATACATGTGGTGTACAATGCTTATATAACTCATACATCGACTACATAATTTATAAGTCATTGTTTTCCATATCGTTTATAAATTAGCAATCTCACATTAGGTTCCACTCCGCCAAAAATAGCAGAAGGCTCAAAAAAATATGTGGTCTCTTCTAGAATGTAGAAGACGTCCACACGAGTCCACTGTCTCTTGTTTCACTGAATTTCGTCAACAAATGAAAAAGATATGATTTTTACAATGAAATCAAAAACCGTAGCGCTTTATAGTGCTATAATATATAAAATAATTTTATCTGTCGTTACCTCCAATTTTGATTCAAAACTAGGTCTCGATCTTACTTCCAAACCGTGTAGTGTCTCGACGATCGGATGGTATGACGTTGTCGGGGGTGGAGAGGGCTTCTCTACACTGGGACCCACCTTCAGATCGACGGCAGATCGGAGCTCCGACAAGGGTTCGAACGGCGCGACTTCGAGGGGCTCGATCTCCCTGATGGTTGAACGATGGAGGGCGCCACCTATATGGATTTGGAGATGGAAGAGAGATCTTCAAAATCCCTAATAGGACCGACGAGTTTTGATGCGAGATCAGAGAGAAAAAGAGGGGAGAAGGGTTGAAGATCAGTCACCGTTCGCTCTGGTGGTTTCGGAAGTGAATACGGGGAAAGAGGATTGAAATGGTGAATTCTGATTGGGCCACGAGGTATAATTAAATATTTAATTTATTTTAAATTCAAAAATATCCTCTTGACCAAACGAACACCAATTCAAACCCAACGACTGTCTCCCCTAGCTAAATACCCCCATTCCGAACACAATGGGATATGTTTCGTAGGCCCATTCGACTGTTTCGACTAGTTTTTCTTCAAATTAAAATATAAAACATTCAATATTCGATTTGAACATACATTTCAATTTGTTGGGGCCACATACTGATTCTAAAAATTCCCGAAAAATAAATCTAGCTATGTTTTGACGATACAGTCGTAACAAAACTAGTTTCGTGGAATTCTGAGATCGTTTGAAAAATGGCCCTTTTCTCGTCGATCCAATTTGACTGTAATTAACCAAAACACATTTTTCTTTGCCATGCTCATATACTAGCTTCAAAAATTATGATATTTGAAACCTAGCAATAAATTCACATCCCGGATCCAACAAAAGTGGTTTCGTCGAATTCCAAGGTCGTTTGCAAAATGTCTATTTTCACGGGCTATATAAATTCTGTAGCGACCTTCCTGAAAATTCATTTGGCCATAACTTTTGACTCCCGCTACGAAACTTCGATTTTTCAGATTCGTTAGAAAGATATTCACTAACAGATTTAAATATTTTTGGTTTCACTAAAATCTGTTTTATTTTTCACCTGGTACAGTCAGTCGAAGTTTGAATTGAAATTTCGAAACTGCCACGCCATTTCAGGCCTTGTTCATAATTCAAAGTAATTATATTCAATTTCAAACATCGATTCAAACTACTTTTCGACCTTGTTATTTAAAATATTTATTTTAAATACTTAAAATTCACTAAAATAGCCAATTTAAAATTTTTAAACTAGTTCGGATTTTCTAGGTTGTTACATTATTTAATTGGAATTGAATTGGGATTGACTTTTGGGTTTATCGTGAACCTTGTTTTAAATAACACTCGTTCTTTAACTAGATAATTAATGAAATGTGATTTTGGGTTGTCGTGAATGGTATCTTCAATAATACTGTCCTTAGACCCAAAGGAGTTAAGAAAATCAGAAACTAACTGGAGATTAGTTAAGTTGAATGTTTTCTTGGGTATTAATCTGATGTTGGTTTCGGCCTTCGGGGTTAATACTTAGGGAATTGCTCACTTGCTATTTTACGGTTAGGGACTGTGTAACATCCCGCATTTTTATCGGTTTGTATTTGATTATTTAAATCAATTTAAATATTGAATTTTAATATAAGTGGATATATATATTAATTAAAACAAAGTTGAGTGTATAAAAAAAATAATAATTATAATTCGAGCCCGTAATGTCGCGGCAGTTCGTAATATAACATTCTGAACTTCAACTGAGTGTACATGACCCGTTATTAGTCGGATTTCTTCAAAACAAGAAACATTGGAATCTATTGAGTTGTATCTTTCTAATGGAAGTGAAAAATTGAGATTTCGCCTTATATATTGGAAGTTATGTCCAAATCAACTTTGTGGAAAAATGGTGCCATAATCGTTTTCGAACGTAACAGTTTATTAGATATAACTAGATATCGGTTTCGAATTTAGACAAGGTTCTTTTGAGGCTTAGTGATAATTTAATTTTTAGAATTTTACTGAAATTTTTAATTAATTAAATACACAACTTTTTATTTGAAGTATTTTGCACCCTATATCGATATTTTGGGGTTTCAAAATATGAGTCAACCTACCGATATTATTATATTTTCGGGATCGCGGCACCTCACTGAGCATGACCGTATTTTTTTCAGTCTGCAGCGCTCATATATGAATATAATCATACATATTGGTGGGAGTAGCTTTTAAAACTTTAAAAGAAAATATCTAAACAAACAACGGCCATGATTTCGAAATAGGCAGACCATAACATTGAATTAAATGCACCATAACCTATTCTAAATCTAATACATGAAGCCATACCCTACACCATTGATATTTCTCATCATTTTAAATGTAAACCCATACCGAAATTAATGAGAAAAAACAAAACACACCCCTACCTAGTACCCTATTACTTAAAAGTCCGCAGACCTGAACATAGAAACTACAAACCTAGCCTAATTAAATCATAGCATGAATGAATAGCATCCTACCTATGTTAAGCACCACACTCCTACTAAAGCTATTACTTAACCATTAAGTCCTCTCTCCCTATAAATATATGCAGTACTCATTTCTCCATTTTCAGAAACAAAACCAACAAGTCTCAGCTTCCAAAATTCCTTCCTTAAGTCGCGATCTGTGGGTAAAAATCAAATACGAAATGAATTAAATCAATCCTTGATTCATTTCACTCCCCTTCTCAAAAGCTTCTCACTAATGTTTCTTTCTCTGGGTTCGATTACAAGAGGCGCACTTTATTTTTTCAGCATCGGCCAGGGGTTATTGTTGAAATCCTAGGCGTTCGAGAGGATGATCACGTTCATGGCATGGAGGGTGCAAGGTGGAGTAAGGACGTTCCATGTTGTTGGATACAGAGCAAAACGTAGGCCAGGATGCGGGAGGGTTTTCACACAAAGCAAGTTACGAGTGTTATGGAGAGGAGTGAAAAGCTGCTTACGGGATGCACGCGAGAAAAAGAGAAAATAGTGGGGTAAGTAAACCATGCGTTTGTTTTTATTGTTTGGAAAGTGGAGTTATAAGTGAAGAGTGGGAAGAAGATTGGAAGTTTATAAATAAAAGGACGCAAGAAAATGGTGCTGACAGGAGTGAAGGTCTGGAAACGTTAAGAAAAGAGAGATGTGGATTTGTTGAGAACGTATGAGATGGAGGGGAAGGCAGTGATCCAGTGCACGGGTGTTAAAGTAGTTTGAGTTGTGTGTGTGTGTGTGTGCATGGATGGAAGAGGCGTTCATGAAGAAAATGTAGTGCAGGCAAGTATAGTGATGGGGTGAAGTAGAGGATAAGGTGGGCGAATAGTTGGTTGAAGCATGAAGTAGATTATAAAGAGGATGGCTTTGGAGATGACGTATATATGTATGGGAAGTTGCGGATCAAAGTCTTGAGCATGGCATTTTGACATAAGAAGATTTTGTGTGGGTGTATGGAACGATGGTGTGTGCATGGCGTGAGCGCAGTTGATGGGTATTCGTTAAACAAAGCCATTTGGGAAGGGTATACGTGATATGTGGTTTCTGAAAGAGGAAGCAAAGGTAGGTAAATTCACTCACTCTGATCTATTTTAAAATATTTTAATTATATTTTTATATTGATTGAATACTGTGTGATGGTCGTTTAAGTATATTACAATTAAATTGGTTGAAATATATACATACCGTTGCATATATACACATCACGAATTGGATATTGATTCCATCGGTTATAAGAATCCCTAGTATGAAATTAGTGCAAATTGTATGGACTGACATCTGTGTATGCAGGGAACCGGTTGGAGGAATCCAACCGGATTCCACGATATTTATCTGTACTGTTGGTTTTATATTATTTATATAAGCGTGACTGTTATGTCGAAATTAGTATAAAGGTGAATATTACAGCATATGACAAGTCTTTGAACTATAACAATAAAATAACGTTGTTGACTAGCTTAAGCGTGACTGTTATGTCAAGATTAGTTATAAAGGGGAATATTACAGCGCATGGCAAGTTTTGAACTATAACGATAGATTAGCGTTGTTGACCAAGCTTAAGCGTGATTTTTATATATAGTACTACTCCCTCGGAAATGTATTAAAGTAATTTATTTTAGAAATTATAATCTGATAGGATAGTTAATATTTGGCTTTAAACCAATAAATTATAGTAGGGTATGAAATCGATATTTAGTTATAAACTTGATATTGACTTAATAAGAACCTGACTTAGAAATAGAGTTATCAAATAGAATGGGAATATAAATTATAAAAGGAAGTCGGTAAACATGATATGAACCTGTAAGGGTATTTATCTCTAGAATGAAGAGTTAAGCAAATAATTTGCAGATTGAAATGAATAAATGAGAACTGGAAATGTTTCCCAAAGATTTATAAGGTATATTTTCTAAAATATAGAAAATAAAAAATGGGAAAATGATAGGAATGTTTCCGAAGATTAATAACGTATATTTGATGGGATATGAGAAGTTGGAAAATTAATATAAATAAAAAGGGGCCAGTGATTGTGTGATGATTCGTTGTACATTTGAATGCATGTTGTTTTTACTTCGATAGTTAAATAACCGACTATCGAAGTGTTTTGACCATCGTTGTCAATACGGAGAGACCAGTTGGATATATTATCCGAAAACCACTATGTATAGGCATAAGCGCTGCGAATTAGATTATGCTGAAGATAATTGAAGACGGAGTGAAGTGAAAAGGGTCGTCCTATTCCAGAATGGTGTTTCCTGTTTGTCCAGTCCTAGGACAACTTGTATGGATGAGTGTTTGACAGAGTATACCCAACAAATCACGTATGATTAATCTCTTAAAGGTATTACGTCTGGTGGCGGAGGAATTCGTTCCTCTTAGCTTTTATACCCGTGATATGTTTGGGAATCGATTAGTGAATTGATGGGTTTGACGATGTGGCATTCAAAGTTAATGGTGATCAGATGTTCTGAAGATAGACGTAGCCTCTAGCCTCACGACCGGGAGTGACAGAAGTTGGGCTAGGCAGCATGGCTAGTTGGGTCATCCCCAAGCAGGGTGTATTGTCACCAATCTAGAAAAAATTCATATTTGTTCTTCTTTTTTGATTCTGTATCTTCGGATTACGGTTGGATGGCCAACAAACGTTGGTGGCAATATATTTGATACATTCAAGCTAAATGAGTGGTCGGTCATGTGTGGCTGGGTTGCAAGACGTTCTTGTTGAACCCTGAGTGTATCCCCTCTAGAGTACACTGATCAGAAGGTTCTCCTATACCTTGTCTATCGGAATCCAATTCCCTAATAAGCGCCCTGCGGTTTATGATTTTATACTATATATATGTGGAGCGTGAGATGCAAGCGTTCTGCTACTTGGATATTTATATGATTATACATTATCATAATATCACTGCATTTTGATATCAAAATGGTTTGGGTTATAGTAAGGTAAAAACCGTCCATGTTTATTTGTGGGCTGGTCTTACTATTTTCCTTTTTGTTTCAAAAGGATTTTCAAAGCTAAACAGTATGGTTGGAATTTACTCACACCAGTCCTATGACTGACCAAGAGTTTATTTTGTTTATTTTCCCTAAACTCTTGGGTGCCCAAATTTGTACGGGCAGTCAAGTGTTTCAGGCTTTTACAGATACATTTGGAGGAGCTCAAAGCAGGAGACTTCACCATTAGTTATTTAGAGATTTTTCCGCTATGATATATCATGTGTTATGCTCTAATAATGGTATGTATATATATACAAATTCAGATTTGTATTTCAAAGTTATGTTATAATAAAATTTTATTCATTTCGCTGTGAGTTTCTTGTTTACTATGATTTTGTTCAGTCATGTTCTTCTTCTATTCTATTAGTACTATCTTATCTTTCTCATCCTCTTAATTCTTTCTATTAATGATCTGAATATTCGTGCACTTTGAGTTGAATGTGTAGGATATTTGTCAGCTCAAATTGGTATGGATTTTCGGGCCGTTACAGTTGGTATCAGAGCTGAAGGTTAGGTGATTACCTTGGCTCCGTGACGTAAATCAATAGAGATGGGGTTAGTAATACTCTAGATTGAGTTAAGTGCATATCTATGAGCACGTATTTGTAATCAATATAAAAACTGTTTTATATTGTGTTGGCTGATCTGTTAAGCGGTATATAAATTCCAGGTCGATGTGTTTAGCTGACGAGGTCGATAGGGATTTATAAACGCTTGGATAGGGAGATTCGACATAGTATTGTTTTAAAAGAGGGTAAATGAACTAATTTTACCCAAAATATATTTTGATATAAAAAAAAGTATATATCTTGATATTATTATAATATATTGGATGTATTGATCATTATTATGATCGAATAAGATTTATAATTGAGTTGGTTATATGAATAACCAATCGAAATATTATATAAGTATAATATGCAAAATCAGATGAACTAAATCTGAATTTAAACCAGAATTGAAATAAAACTCTAGAAACTTGGAAAAATGTTGTAAATGAATTTTAAATTAAATATATGAAAATTTAAAATCCTAAGGGCGATTTGTAAATATATTTCAAGCATTTTGAAAGGATATTTTGACGTAATTTCAAAATAAAGTGTTTAAAAATGAGTTTTTAAAGTAATACAGTATTGAACTCACTTTGATTGCTGGAAAATAATTGCGACGATGTGCGCGCCATCATCGGTGTTCATTTTCGAGTTTCTAAAGTGACGGATTACTACCAAAGATTTTGTTTTTGAATTATTGTAAGGAAACAAGTTGGCAGAAATTCAAATGCTTTGAATAATATATGATTTCAAACTGATATGGAATAAATCCCTGGGATTTGAATTTTGAAATAAAGATTTAACTTATGGAGTTAAAATGGTAAAAATTGGAACATAAACTAAGATAAACAAAATTGGACTGAATTTGGAATGATCCATAAGGGAAATTGTAAAGGAGAAATATTGGAGATCCGAGTTATTAAAATGAATTGAGTCTTGAGAATAAGAATCAAATTTTGAATTTGGAAATAAAGATAACTGATTTGAGAAATAAATTAGTAAATGGGATGTCGTAATAGAACTTAACAAGGTTAAGAGTTTGGAACTGAGAACGGAATTGGAATTGAAATAGAATTTGGCTTAGTAAAAGCGAAAGATTGGTTTGAGAATGGATTGATGGGAGATCAACCAAGGATGCTTGGATATATGTTAAAGTGATAGGAAATGGCAGAGATAGAGTCAAATGGCAACAAAAAGGTGCAAGTTTACATTATATTCGAGTATGAGATTTATGAGATATTTTTGGAAAGCCGCTTGGCTGTTTATTTTCTATTGAGTTGGAGAAAGCCCAGAGAGGAAAGTTGTAGTAGTACCGAATGAGCCGTGCAAAGGAGACGTTGGCGAAATTTTCGAAAATTAGAAAAATTTACGGAAAATTTTGATAATTGGGAATCGACTTGTCAGTCTTATAAGAGATTAGAAAACCCGATTAGTCAAACAAGTTGATAATTTAGTTTAAAAATTAAATTGGAATAGATGCGGGAATATACAGGGTGACATACAGGTTAAGGATAAGTATAATAGATTGTCCAAAATTGATGGACATATCGTTGGGATGAAAAATAAAAGGGTCGGGTATTGATATAAGGATAAAAGATTCAATGCAAGGATTGAGTTATGGGGATGTGAAGTATGAAATTTCAACCAAGCAGGTAGTGAGGAGTTAGAATTAGAGCATCTTCACTTCTTAGCAATTTCGAGGACGAAATTATTTTAAGGGGGAAGGAATGTAATGTCCCGCATTTTTATCGGTTTGCATTTGAATATTTAAATCAGTTTAAATATTGAATTTGTAATATAAGTGGATATATATTAATTGAAACAAAGTTGAGCATATAAAAAAAATTATAATTCGAGCCCGTAATGTCGCGGCAGTTCGTAATATAACGTTCTGAACTTCAACTGAGTGTACAGGACCCGTTATTAGTCGGATTTCTTCGAAACAAGAAACGTTGGAATCTATTGAGTTATATCTTTCTAATGGAAATGAAAAATTGAGATTTCGTTTTATATATTGGAAATTATGTCCAAATCAACTTTGCGGAAAAACAGCGCTATAATCGGTTTCGATCATAACAGTTTATTTGATATAACTAGATATCGGTTTCGAATTTAGACAAGGTTCTTTTGAGACATAGTGATAATTTAATTTTTATAATTTTACTGAAATTTTTAATTAATTAAGTACACAACTTTTTATTTGAAGTATTTTGCACCCTATATCGATATTTTAGGGTTTCACAATATGAGTCAACATACCGATATTATTATATTTTCGGGATCGCGACACCTCACTGAGCATGACTGTATTTTTATTTCAGTCTGCAGCGCTCATATATGAATATAATCGTACATATTGGTGGGAGTAGCTTTTAAAACTTTAAAAGGAAATATCTAAACAAACAGCGACCATAATTTCGAAATGGGCAGATCATAACGTTGAATTAAATGCACCATAACCTATTCTAAATCTAACACATGAAGCCATACCCTACACCATTGATATTTCTCATCATTTTAAATGTAAACCCATACCAAAATTAATGAGAAAAAACAAAACACACCCCTACCTAGTACCCTATTACTTAAAAGTCCGCAGACCTGAACATAGAAACTACAAACCTAGCCTAATTAAATCATAGCATGAATGAATAGCATCCTACCTATGTTAAGCACCACACTCATACTAAAGTATTAATTAACCATTAAGTCCTCTCTCCCTATATATATATGCAGTACTCATTTCCCCATTTTCAGAAACCAAACCAACAAGTCTCAGCTTCCAAAATTCCTTCCTTAAGTCGTGATCTGTGGGTAAAAATCAAATACGAAATGAATTAAATCAATCCTTGATTCATTTCCATCCCCTTCTCAAAAGTTTCTCACTAATGTTTCTTTCTCTGGGTTCGATATAAGAGGCAAACTTTATTTTTTTTCAGCATCTACCAGGGGTTATTGTTGAAATCCTAGGTTTTCGAGAGGATGATCACGTTCATGGCGTGGAGGGTGCAAGGTGGAGTAAGGACGTTCCATGCTGTTGGATAGACAACAAAACGTAGGCTAGGATGCCGGAGGGTTTTCACACAAAGCAAGTTACGAGTGTTATGGGGATGGGTGAAAAGCTGCTTACGGGATGCACGCAAGAAAATGAGAAAACAGTGGGGTAAGTCAACTGTGCGTTTGTTTTTATTGTTTGGAAAGTGGAGTTATAAGTGAAGAGTGGAAAGAAGATTGGAAGTTTAGAAATAAAAGGACGCAAGAAAATGGTGCTGACAGGAGTGAAGGTCTAGAAATGTTAAGAAAAGAGAGGTGAGGATTTTTTGAGAACGTATGAGATGGAGGGGATGGCAGTGATCCAGTGCGTGGGTGTTAAATTAGTTTGAGCTGTGTGTGTGTGCATGGATGGAAGAGGCGTTCACGAAGAAAATGTAGTGCAGGCAAGTATAGTGATGGGTGAGCACAGTTGATGGGTATTCGTTAAACAAAGTCATTGGGGAAGGGGATACGCGATATGTGGTTTCTGAAAGAGGAAGCAAAGGTGGGTAAATTCACTCACTGTGGTCTATTTTAAAATATTTTAATTATATTTTTATATTAGTTGAATACTGTGTGTTGGTCGTTTATGTAGATTACAATTAAATTGGTTGAAATATATACATACCATTGCATATATACACATCAAGAATTAGATACTGATTCCATCGTTTATAAGATTCCCTAGTATGAAATTAGTGTAAATTGTATGGACTAACATCTGTGGGTGCAGGGAACCGGTTGGAGGAATCCAACTGGATTCCACGATATTTATCTGTACTGTTGGTTTTATATTATTTATATAAGCGTGACTGTTATGTCGAAATTAGTATAAAGGTGAATATTACAGCGTATGACAAGTCTTTGAACTATAACAATAAAATAACGTTGTTGACTAGCTTAAGCGTGACTGTTATGTCAAGATTTGTTATAAAGGGGAATATTACAGCGCATGGCAAGTTTTGAACTATAACGATAGATTAGCGTTGTTGACTAAGCTTAAGCGTGATTTTTATATATAGCACTACTACCTAGGAAATGTATTAAAGTAATTTATTTTAGAAATTATAATCTGATAGGATAGTTAATATTTGGATTTAAACCCATAAATTATAGTACGGTATGAAATCGATATTTAGTTATAAACTTGATTTTGATTTAATAAGAACCTGACTTAGAAATAGAGTTATCAAATAGAATGGGAATATAAATTATAAAAGGAAGTCGGTAAACAAGATATGAAGAATGAAGAGTTAAGCAAATAATTTGCAGATTGAAATGAATAAATGAGAACTGGAAATGTTTCCCAAAGATTTATAAGGTATATTTTCTAAAATATAGAAAATAAAAAATGGGAAAATGATAAGAATGTTTCCGAAGATTAATAACGTATATTTGCTGGGATATGAGAAGTTGGAAAATTAATATAAATAAAAAGGGGCCAATGATTGTGTGATGATTCATTGTACATTTGAATGCATGTTGTTTTTACTTCGATAGTTAAATAACCGACTATCGAAGTGTTTTGACCATCGTTGTCAATACGGAGAGACCAGTTGGATATATTATCCGAAAACCACTATGTATACGCATAAGCGCTGCGAATTAGATTTTGTAAAGATAATTGAAGACGGAGTGAAGTGCAAAGGGTCGTCCTATTCCAGAATGGTGTTTCCTGTTTGTCCAGTCCCAGGGCAACTTGTATAGACGAGTGTCTGACAGAGTATACCCAACAAATCACATATGATTGATGTCTTAAAGGTATTACGTCTGGTGGCGGAGGAATTCGTTCCTCTTAGCTTTTATACCCGTGATATGTTTGGGAATCGATTAGTGAATTGACGAGTTTGACGATGTGGCATTCAAAGTGAATGGTGATCAAATGTTCTGAAGATAGACGTAGCCTCTAGCCTCACGACCGGGAATGATAGAAGTTGGGCTAGGCAGCATGGCTAGTTGGGTCATCCCCAAGCAGGGTATATTGTGACCGATCTAGAGAAAATTCATATTTGTTCTTCTTTTTGATTCTGTATCTTCGGATTACGGTTGGATGGCCAACAACCGTGGGTGGCAATATATTCGATACATTCAAGCTAAATGAGTGGTCGGTCATGTGTGGCTGGGTTGCAAGACGTTCTTGTTGAACCCTGAGTGTCTCCCCTCTAGAGTACACTGAGGAGAAGGTGCTCCTATACCTTGTCTATCGGAATCCAATTCCCTAATAAGCGCCCTACGGTTTATGATTTTATACTATATATGTGTGGAGCGTGAGATGCAAGCGTTCTGCTACTTGGATATTTATATGATTATACATTATCATAATATCACTGCATTTTGATATCAAAATGGTTTGGGTTATAGTAAGGTAAAAACCGTCCACGTTTATGTGTGGGCTGGTCTTCCTATTTTCCTTTTTGTTTCAAAAGGATTTTCAAAGTTAAACAGTATGGTTGGAATTTACTCACACCAGTCCCATGACTGACCAAGAGTTTATTTTGTTTATTTTCCCTAAACTCTTGGGTGCCCAAATTTGTACGGGCAGTCAAGTGTTTCAGGCTTTTACAGATACATTTGGAGGAGCTCGAAGCAGGAGAATTCACCATTAGTTATTTAGAAATTTTTCCTCTGTGATATATCATGTGTTATACTCTAATAATGGTATGTATATATACAAATTATGTTTTGTATTTCAAAGTTATGTAATAATAAAATTTTATTATTCATTTCGCTCTGAGTTTCGTGTTTACTCTGATTTTGTTCAGTCGTGTTCTTCTTCTATTCTATTAGTTCTATCTTATCTCTCTCATCCTCTTAATTCTTTCTATTAATGATCTGAATATTTGTGCACTTTGAGTTGAATGTGTAGGATATTAGTCAGCTCAAATTGGTACGGATTTTTGGGCCGTTACAGACTAATTGAAATATGATGTGATTTTGGCGTTTATCGTGAACCGTGTTTTTAATGACACTGATTCTTTAACCCAGTTAAAGATTAAAACTAAGTGGAGTTTTAATGAATCTTTAATTAGATTGAAGTGATCGAGAGTGGAGTATCACCAGTTTTGCTCCAGGCGATAGTTAAATCTTTAATTAGATTTGAACGTGAAATGGTAATTGAATTTACCGATAACACCTTGTTGTTAGATATGAAGCATTACCAGTTTTACTTCATGGGATGAATAGGTTGGGGTTGGGAAATTTCACAATTGATTACTTTGGTAAGGTTCGTTAATCCCGACTAGTTTGGATAAACCAAAATTTGGTTTTAATTGATTTTCAAAGGATGATTGAAGAATAAATTTAAAGGAATTTATCTTTGATAAAATTAATGGGAACCTTTCCCTATGAATGTGAAATTTAGAAACTAACTATAGGTTAGCTAAGCAGAACGGTTTCCTGGGTATTAATCTGATGTTGGTTTCGGCCTTCGGGGTTAATATTTTGGGAATTATTCTCTTGTTAATTTACGGTTAGTGACTGATGAATTGGAATGAGGCGTATGTTTTGTTTGTTTAACACATGTTTATTATATACGCGAGTTATTCAGAAAGACTGGGTTTATCCCATTCTGAAAAACTGATTCGACATGGTGTCGAAGAGGAAGACGGTGGTTAAAGACCGGAGGTCTTCACGTCATTTGGGTGATTACTGATGATCTTGATTGGGCCGTACACCCAAGACGAGGGAATCAGTTAGTGGTCATCCAGACGTACTTGGAGATCGATGGATATGCGAGGTACAAGGTGCCTCCGGTTTCGTTCAGACCCAGAACGAACTTGTAAATGGACTGTGTGATTGATTTCTATTAAATATATATCTGTTTGGCGGTGGAGAATTTATTCTCTTGCTTAACGCCCTTCTCTGAGACGAACGAGCTTAGAGGTTATATATTGGTGGATACAAATCGCATGGAGTGAATTTCCTGTGTGGCATGCCTAAGTGGCAAATGATCAAGACTTCTATTGAAAAGCAGAATCTTGTGGTTGATGATCATAACATGGCTTGTGTGGCATAGCTTTGTGTAGCGTTTATTCGCGAGCCTCACACCCCGGTGTGAACCAGAAACGAGAGAAGGACCTCAGGGAGGACATGCATTTCTTTCTAGCTAGAAGTGGCGTCATTGGTTTTACACGCCCTGACGAGTTTGACTGAAATACCCCACCTCCGTTAGGGTCACTCTCAAAGGGAATGCCCTAATTTTGGTGGAGGTTTATAAGTATAAGTCACAGATACACAAGACAGATATAAAATACACATATTTTTGAACAGTGGAAAACAACAGCAACTTTTTATTTCAACAAAATACGTGTTATACAAACCATGTCAATATTTGTCTTATAATACTTCCAAAAACATAACATCTTCATAACTGTCTTGATTACATTATTTAAAGAAGCATAAAAAATAAGTAAACTGCATAAGTCCCATAATTGCTGTCCAAAGCCATAGTCCAAAACGAAAAAGATCCAAGCAATACATTCTTTCTCTTCAAGCTGGATGTGAAAACTGGTCAAGCTGCGGTATTCCCTCCCTGTGGACCTAGGGGGGGGGGGGGAGAAACGAAAGAAAAAAGACGAAAGAAAAGTAGAGTCAGACATAAAGCCTGAGTAAGTCTAGGACTATTCAGTCTATGAATAAAGAACTGGGTATGATAAGTATAAACTGGAAATGGAAAGCACCATAAACTAAGTTAAGTTGTTTAGAGTCGAATATACTTATCGTACCCCATATTAATCTCTGCCTCCATATAAACTAGTTCCCAACAGGCACCCCATAATCAGGGTGAAGTGATTCGTTTCTAATGATCGGCTCCTACTCGCATAGCTACATGTGTCTTACGGCCCCCGATGTTGTAGTTACCTATGCTGGTCCCACCATGGGGTGTATCAAGTCCCATGGTGGCGGCCCAACACAATCCTAGAATGCACAGGTATGCTACTGGTGCCCAGTGCCTTATTTTTCTGCGCTGGAGTGTGTGCACGCCCGCACCCCGTTAGAACCTACACTGCTGCACCACCGCCGTTGATTTTACCTCTTACAGTTAGCCCAGTAATCGTGCCCCACCCTGCCTAGTTCAGGGTATCCTGATACACCTTGTAGGGTTACTGCTGAAAAGGGTCCCCCGCTACTAGGTTTTCTATTTCTAGCCAACATGCTAAGTTGGTTAAGTGTTTTGTAAACCTAACCGCCAATTAGTTTGTATAGTTTAGCGTGTTCCATTTTGATTAAGTATTAATCCAATTTACTTAATCCTATCAATCCTGACTCAGCCTTAATTGTCTTATTAAAGCCTCGACCTCTCACACTAGATAGGTATTGTTGTGGCTGCCTGTTGCCGGTTGGGTCCGGGCAGTCTTACGCCACAACTCAGTCTAACCTCGGGTCCTTATTGGGCTCCGTGTTTAACCACCTACATTGGATAGGTATTGTTGTGACTACTGGACAGCCGGGCGGTTCCGGGCAGGTTTACATTACAACTCAATCCAACCTCGGGTTAAACACATCGTGTTTTCCAAATTTACATATTTTGTCTCTTTTCTTTTTATATGTAAATATTTGCGGCCCATTATTCAAATTCATCTTTATTGGGTAAAATTAATTTATACCACTTAATTATTTTTTCAAGGTTGTTGGCATCCGTCCAACATGCCAACACATATGTTCTATATTTTAACCCAATCGTCATTACCCCCGTTTTATACGTTCGCTACAATATAACATATGTTGGGTTTAACATTTTAACCCAACTTAGCCACATTGGAAAAGGGGAGGCTTATAACATGGTGTTTATATATTCTAAGTAACATAAAAAGGGGAGTGTAAACGCATGAACTTGCAACATAGCGAACTAATTAACATAAGTTTGGCACTTGTGAACTTGCATTGTAATAGCATATAATCATGGCATAAACATACTTAAACATGA
The DNA here is from genome assembly GCA_030737875.1 of Allium sativum. Lineage (NCBI taxonomy): Eukaryota > Viridiplantae > Streptophyta > Magnoliopsida > Asparagales > Amaryllidaceae > Allium > Allium sativum. The sequence goes on from CM060926.1 coordinate 527,589,872, forward strand.
ATCATTCTATTCATATAATCATGGCATAAGCATACCTAAACATGAACCATTCTATTCATATAATCATGGCATAAACATACCTAAATATGAATCATGGTTTTTAATCTATTCATGTAAACTTGCAATTAGAATGTAAATCTAACTTAATTATGTGTCACATATATCATCATATGATTTTGATAACAACATAGGCCTAAAACATGTTTTCAACCAGGCATAACACCAAACATAGTTTAGTCATGTTCATAAAGGTGCTTACTTTTGTTTCTAATACAAAAGTATGGTTTTACACTTGAATCACGATGCCAATTCCAACATAAATTCATATAAACCATAATACTTAGTCACACTAAAAGTGATCATAAAAGTATGTACGTCATATTGGCATAATAGTGAATCATATTCTTGCATGAATCTCAAATAAACTACCACAACATATGGTCGTTAACATGAATCATATACTTGCAAATATCCAATAGGCCTAACATCGTTATACCACAATATCCCAAATCGATTCAGAATTAGAATCATAGCAACATACAATCATAAATGAAATTAAGTACAATTCCATTTCTCATTTTACATAAATCAAAACTCAATTGTTCATTCACACCGGAATAGCACTCTACTTACAACGTATGACGAATCTTCAATTCAGGAATCTGAATTCTGAATTTGGAGATGCTATCCTTTGTTGTAGGCGTTGTTTTGATTTAATTGACATTGCTTTATGCTTTCGAATTGTCTCCTAATTGTCTCTCAATTTTGACGGCTATTTCTAATCCTTCCTCAGCAGCATGACGGTCTCATATTCATTTTTGTTTGTGTAAATTAGGTGGAGTCTTAGGTCCTTTTTATAGAGTTTTTGAGTTGATTAGGACCGTCGATGGAGCTTGGTTTAATAATAGCCGTTCGTTTGAAGGAGAGACCAACCAGGAGCTGACACCTAGCCCTAGTGACAAGGCAAGACTCAGAAATTCGGCCAAGCACAGACCAGGCCAGCCAGGAGGGGCTGGGTTCGACCTGGCTCAGGGGCCAGGTCGACTACCCAGTCGACCCCCAGGTCAACTATGTAGTCGACCTGGGTGCCCCAGGTCGACTACCCATTCGACCTGGGTATCCCAGGTCGACTACCCAGTCGACTACCCAGTCGACTTGGGTAGCCCAGGTCGACTACCCAGTCGACCTGGGTGCCTTAGGCGGGAAAATTCCCGCCCTGGCCAATCTGGCCCAATTTTTGAAATTTAAATTTGTTTTCTGAGCTGTTTTTATCTGTTTGAATTTTAAACTGAATTCTAAAACTTCCGGAGGCCATATCTCCCTCATACGGAGTCCGTTTTACGCAAACTCGGACTCAATCTCTAGCGGAATTCCGAGATGAACGCAAATGGCGTATCCCGTTTCCCTTAATTCTTTGATTTGAAATTAATTATACTTTAATTTGTGAATTTCACTGTTATAGAATACACGGGGTGTTACATTCTCCCCCACTTAAAAGGATTTCGTCCCCGAAATCTTCAATTTCAGAAAGAATGTACGTCCTAACATCCATCTACTCATCCATCAAACACGAGCATCCATTGTCCTTAAAAGACTTCTTATGCTTCATGATCATATGCGAAGTGTGTGTACATGTACTTATCTAATGCAAAATCAGTCGGTCTACTGATTCAGTTGACCTCCCTAATGTAAATTATGTAAGTGTCATGAATCCATTATGTATGCAAATTTTCCTATTCATGATTCTACATGAGTGCACAATCATTCATATATATGCAACATCCATATGACAACACATTAAACTTCAACCATATACGAATATAAATACATTTATGCATATGCAATATGAAGTGACTGAGCCGATCTAAAACCTAGATTGTGTGTGTAAATGCAACCACGAGCAACCACTAGCAATCACTTGCAACCACTTGCAACCATCATCCATAACATGTTTCAATTACATGTTTCAATCCAAAGAGTTTCTACCTAAAAGATAAGGTCGAGGAGATATACCTAAAAAGATAGATAAAAGTGCAACTTAAGAAATATCAAAGATGTACCCTCGAAAAGAAAAGGGTAGGCTGCGCGTATTCTAGCTTCAGTTTCCCAAGTTGCGTCTCCCTCGGCGTCGCTCCACTGAACTTTGACGAGCTTGACTTCGCGGTTGCGTGGCTTCTTCACTTCCGTTCCTAATATGCGGGTTGGAACTTTCCTCACGGTTGCTTCGCGTTCCACTTCAGCTTCTTCTAGAATATTTGGCTCTACCACTTCAGCAGATTCATGTAGAAATTTTCGGCGGTGCGAAACATGGAAAACGTTGTGAACTCCGGCCAGCTTTTCGGGTAGCTCTAATCTATAGGCCATTTTCCCAATTTTCTCAATAATAGGAAACGGTCCTGCGAACCTTGGTGCTAGCTTTCCTGTGGTTCCAAAACGAACAACGTTCCTTAGCGGAGATACCTTAAGAAAAACTCTGTCCCCAACCTCAAATTCAAGGTCGGTCCTCCTCTTGTCGGCGTATGATTTTTGTCTGTCTTGGGCTGTCTTCATTCTTCTCCGTATTAAGTCTCCTTTTTTTGAAGTCTCTCGGATCATATCCGGTCCAAGTATGAGCTTGTCAGTAGACTCCCACCAACAAGTGGGCGATCGGCACGGTCTTCCATAGAAAGCTTCGAAGGGCGCCATTCCGATGGTTGCTTGGTATCTGTTGCTGTAGGCAAATTCCACCAAAGGAAGATGGTCTTCCCATGTCCCTCCGAAGTCAAGGACGCACAATCCTAAAAGGTATTCCAAAACTTTGTTCACTCTTTCTGTCTGGCTGCCGGTTTGGGGATGATAGGCTGTGCTTAAGCATAACTGTGTGCCTACCGCTTCTTGCAGACTCTGCCAAAACTCACTTGTGAAGATAGGGTCTCGGTCACTAACAATGCTAGATGGTATTCCATGGAGTCGAACAATTTCCTTGTGGTAAAGAGATGCTAGGAATGAGGCAGTTCTTTTACTCTTGACAGGTAAGAAGTGGGCACTTTTAGTAAGCCTATCCACTATTACCCAAATGCTAGTGTTGCCTCTTCTAGACCTAGGCAGCCCATCAATGAAGTCCATTGAGATGCTATCCCACTTCCACTGCGGGACCTCTAGAGGATGAAGCAGACCGCCAAGCTTTTTCTGTTCCGCCTTAATCTGTTGGCACACCATACACTTAGAAACGAAATCTACCACGTCCTTCTTCATGCCGTTCCAAAAGAAAGTTCTCTTTATGCCCTTGTACATTTTATCCCCGCCTGGGTGTATCGTCATCTTGGAGTGATGTGCTTCCTCGAGAACCTTCTTTACTAAATCCCTTGTCTGTGGGACGCATAGTCTTCCGTCTCGCCTTAGCCAACCCTTGTCGTCGATGGAGTATCTGCTGAGGTGACTTGAAGTCTCACCCCTAATGAGCCTATCAATCGTCTCCACAAGCTAAGGGTCTTCGCGTTGTGCTGTCCCTATTGCGTCCACTAAAGTCAGGCGTACTTCGAGAGATTCTAGCATGCCTGGTACAAAATCGGAGGAGGGCCTAAAGTCAAAGCTGGCTATAAACTCTACGCTTTGTCTTTCAACAAACAACGGGCTTACAGTTAGTTTCTTTCAGCTCAATGCGTCTGCCACTACGTTGCCTTTGCCCGGAGTGTAGGAGATCTCGAAATCGTACGAGGCAAGAAACTCCATCCATCTCTGTTGTCTCAAGTTAAGATCTTTCTGCGAGAAAAGATATTTCAACGATTTATGGTCAGTGTAAAGTTCGAACTTCTCACCTAGGAGATAGTGTCGACAAGACTTAAGTGCAAAGACGATGGCAGCTAACTCAAGATCGTGGGTCGGGTAGTTCATTTCATGAACTTTCAATTTCCTTCCACCATAAGCTACCACCCTCCCTTCTTGCATCAAGACAGCGCATAGCCCTGTCCTACATGCATCTGTATATACTGTGAACATCTTGCTTCCATCTGGCAACGTCAAAACTGGGGCTGTTGTAAGAGCCCTTTTTAGTCGTTGGAAATCAAACTCGCAATCCAAGTCCCAATTGAACACTAGATTCTTCTTGGTCGGCTTTGTGAGTGGAGCTGATATCTTTGCAAAGTCTCTGATGAATTTCCGATAGAAGCCTGCTAGCCCGAGAAAGCTTCGGACTTTTGTTGCGTTCTTTGGTGTCTTCCAGTCCTGCACGGCTACTACCATGGCCGGGTCTACAGCTAACCCTTCTTTGGATACTATGTGCCCAAGGAACCTCACTTCTTCTCTCCAAAAGTGGCATTTGGAGAATTTGGCTTTTAGCTGATGGACTCGCAGAGTTTCCATGACTGCCCTTAGGTGCTGAGCATGCTCTTCTTCATTCTTTGAGAAGATTAAGATATCGTCTACGAAGACCACTACGAACTTATTGAGGAAATCTCTGAACACCCTACTCATTAAGTCCACGAAGTAAGCGGGTGCGTTTGTCAAGCCGAAAGGCATGACAAGCCATTCAAAGAAGCCGTCTGGGGTTCTGAATGTTGTCTTATCGATACTATCTTCAGCCATCCTTAGCTGATGAAATCCGGTCATTAAATCGAGTTGGGAGAAAACAGATGCTCCTACAAGCTGATCAAACAGATCGTCAATTCTGGGGAGAGGGTGCCTATTCTTTTTCGTTAGCTTGTTGAGCTCCCTATAGTCAACACACAGACGGAGTGAACCATCCGCCTTTGTAGCGAACACCACTGGAGCGCCCCATTCTGAAATGCTCCTTCTAATGAACCCCTTCTCTAGAAGCTCTTTAATCTGTTTACTGAGCTCTTTCCTTTCCCGTGGAGCCATGTGTCTGACGGGCAACGCAACAGGCTTTGCATTATCTACAAGATATATGCGGAAGTCTATCTCTCGCTTCGGAGACAAGCCCTTAACCTCTTTGAAGACATCCGGATATTCCCGGACCACTCTAACCGATTGCAAACTTTCAACAGAGGCATCTAGCAATTCAAGATATGCTAAGCATAACCGCATACGAGGGATTACAAGTAATTTCCAGAGTGTTACCGAGTTGGGTCAGAAGCCAAACCACCCTTTTCTCACAATCCAGGATGGCACCATTACTGGATAGCCAATCCATGCCCAAAATCAAACCATATCCCGAAAAGCCCAAAACAAAGGCACTACATTTAAATTCTACGCTTTGAATAGAAATTTTCAATCCCACACAAATCATAGATAAATAAGCTGGGCCCCCGATTGGATTTGAAACAATTAAGGGGTCCTCTACCATACTAGTTTCTAGGTGCAGAGATTCTACCAAAGCAGATGAGATAAAGGAGTGTGATGCGCCAGAATCAAATAAAGTGCGAACTGGGTGATCATAAAGATAAACTACACTTTCTACAGAAGTATTTATACCTTGCTGCTGCAGAGGTGGTGCTTCTAGCGCATGAACTTGTGCCCCTACGGTGGATCCAGCCCTCTGCCCCTGCCCTCGCTTCTTTGGGCAATCCTTAGCCAGGTGGCCTGTCTTACCGCAAGAAAAGCACCCACCATTCATCTTGGCCTTCTTTTTCCGGCAATCTTTCACTAAGTGCCCCACTTTGCCACAAAAATTACACTTCCTCTTCTCTTTGTTGTCTTTCCCGCTCTTCTTAAAGTCTGTCTTCTTAGGCTGCAAACCCTCTTTCTTCCCTTGAGAGCTTTCTGCCTTTGTCTCCTTCTTGCCCTTATCCTCTTCGTTCAGCAATGCCATCTGCACCAACCTTTCATATGTAGCTCCCATGGGTATATGGGTCATAGCCAAACCGTGTAATGGCTCATTCAACCCCTTGACGAAGCGGAGAGCTTTCTTGTGCGGGGTGTTGACTAGGTCCAGTCCGAACCTAGCCAGCTGATCGAACTGGTTAACATACTCTTTGACTGTCATATTCCCTTGCTTAAGAAATAAGAATTTTTCCAACTGAAGACTCCTTTCAGCTTCTGAGAGAAATTTAGCCTGAAACCTTGCCCTAAAGTCTTCCCATGTTTCCACTGGTCTTTCTGCATTAGTGATTTCCCACCAGTAGGAAGCCTCGCCTTTAAGTAGCCATACTGCCAGTTGTACCTTCTGCCTATCTTCTACCTCAAAGATGACAAATAAGTCCTCGGTTTCTTTCAGCCAACTCCTGGCTACCACGAAGGACTCGGTTCCATGAAAGTCCTTTCCTCCCATAGCTTTAAAATCTTTACATATCTTAGCAAAAGTATTTCCCCGCGGAGGAGGTGGAGGAAGAGGTGCTGCTGCAGCTGGATGATTTCCTGCAGCTGGAGGAGGAATAGTGGGACCTGGCTGATTGGCCCTTGCTTCTAAGAATCGTCTAAACCAACCAGGTATTGGTATACCCTCTGGCAAGTTAAGTTCTTCGGACATGCTGAAACAAAAAGGATAGATTCAAAACGAAGGATAAAAGATAGTACCTATGGCTTTGGGGGGGACTATGCCTTTTTTTTAAATAAAATAATATTTTATCTTTAAAAATGCTTCTTTAAATTTTCTTTTGAAAATAAATTTTCAATACTTTTTATCTTATCTGGTAAACCTATGCTCTGATACCAAGTGAAACACCCCACCTCCGTTAGGGTCACTCTCAAAGGGAATGCCCTAATTTTGGTAGAGGTTTATAAGTATAAGTCACAGACACACAAGACAGATATAAAATACACATATTTTTGAACAGCGGAAAACAACAACAACTTTTTATTTCAACAAAATACGTGTTACACAAACCATGTCATAATTTGTCTTACAATACTTCCAAAAACATAACATCTTCATAACTGTCTTGATTACATTATTTAAAGAAGCATAAAAACATAAGTAAACTGCATAAGTCCCATAATTGCTGTCCAAAGCCATAGTCCAAAACGAAAAAGATCCAAGCAGTACATTCTTTCTCTTCAAGCTGGATGTGAAAACTGGTCAAGCTGCGGTATTCCCTCCCTGTGGACCTTGGGAGGGGGGGGGGGAACGAAAGAAAAGTAGAGTCAAACATAAAGCCTGAGTAAGTCTAGGACTATGCAGTCTATGAATAAAGAACTGGGTATGATAAGTATAACCTGGAAATGGAAAGCACCATAAACTAACTTAAGATGTTTAGAGTCGAATATACTTATTGTACCCCATATTAATATCAGCCTCCATATAAACTAGTTCCTAACAGGAACCCCATAATCAGGGTGAAGTGATTCGTTTCTAATGATCGGCTCCTACTCGCATAGCTACATGTGTCTTACGGCCACCGATGTTGTAGTTACCTATGCTGGTCCCACCATGGGGTGTATCAAGTCCCATGGTGGCGGCCTGACACAATCCTAGAACGCACAGGTATGCTACTGGTGCCCAGTGCCTTATTTTTCTGCGCCGGAGTGTGTGCACGCCCGCACCCCGTTAGAACCTACATTGATGCACCACGACCGTCGATTTGACCTCTTATAGTCAGCCCAGTAATCATGCCCCACCCTGCCTAGTTCAGGGTATCCTGATACACCTTGTAGGGTTACTGCTGAAAAGGGTCCCCCGCTACTAGGTTTTCTATTTCTAGCCAACATGCTAAGTTGGTTAAGTGTTTTGTAAACCTAACCCCCAATCAGTCTATATAGTTTAGCATGTTCCATTTTGATTAAGTATTAATCCAATTTACTTAATCCTATCAATCCCGACTCAGCCTTAGTTGCCTTATTAAAGCCTCGACCTCTAACATTAGACAGGTATTGTTGTGACTGCCTGTTACCGATTGGGTCCGGGCAGTATTACGCCACAACTCAGTCTAACCTCGGGTCCTTATTGGGCTCCGTGTTTAACCACCCACATTGGATAGGTATTGTTGTGACTACTGGACAGCCGGGCGGTTCCGGGCAGGTTTAAATCACAATCAATCCAACCTCGGGTTAAACACATCGTGTTTTCTAAATTTACATATTTTGTCTCTTTTCTTTTTATATGTAAATATTTGCGGCCCATTATTCAAATTCATCTTTATTGGGTAAAATTAATTTATACCACTTAATTGTTTTTTCAAGGTTGTTGGCATGCGTCCAACATGCCACATATGTTCTATATTTTAACCCAATCGTCATTACCCCCGTTTTATACGTTCGCTACAATATAACATATGTTGGGTTTAACATTTAAACCCAACTTAGCCACGTTGAAAAAGGGGAGGCTTATAACATGGTGTTTATATATTCTAAGTAACATAAAAAGGGGAGTGTAAACACATGAACTTGCAACATAGCGAACTAATTAACATAAGTTTGGCACTTGTGAACTTGCATTGTAATAGCATATAATCATGGCATAAACATACTTAAACATGAATCATTCTATTCATATAATCATGGCATAAGCATACCTAAACATGAACCATTCTATTCATATAATCATGGCATAAACATACCTAAATATGAATCATGGTTTTTAATCTATTCATGTAAACTTGCAATTAGAATGTAAATCTAACTTAATTATGTGTCACATATATAATCATATGATTTTGATAACAACATAGGCCTAAAACATGTTTTCAACCAGGCATAACACCAAACATAGTTTAGTCATGTTCATAAACGTGCTTACTTTTGTCTCTAATACAAAATTATGGTTTTACACTTGAATCACGATGCCAATTCCAACATAAATTCATATAAACCATAATACTTAGTTGAATCCAATTACACACTAAAAGTGATCATAAAAGTATGTACGTCATATTGGCATAATAGTGAATCATATTCTTGCATGAATCTCAAATAAACTACCACAACATATGGTCATTAACATGAATCATATACTTGCAAATATCCAATAGGCGTAACATCGTTATACCACAATATCCCAAATTGATTCAGAATTAGAATCATAGCAACATACAATCATAAATGAAATTAAGTACAATTCCATTTCTCATTTTACATAAATCAAAACTCAATTGTTCATTCACATCGGAAAAGCACTCTACTTACATCGTATGACGAATCTTCAATTCAGGAATCTGAATTCTGAAGTTGGAGATGCTATCCTCTGTTGTAGGCGTTGTTTTGATTTAATTGACGTTGCTTTAAGCTTTCGAATTGTCTCCTAATCGTCTCTCAATTTTGACGGTTATTCCTAATCCTTCCTCAGCAGCATGACGGTCTCATATTCATTTTTGTTTGTGTGAATTAGGTGGACTCTTAGGTCCTTTTTATAGAGTTTGTGAGTTGATTAGGACCGTCGATGGAGCTTGGTTTAATAATAGCCGTTCGTTTGAAGGAGAGACCAACCAGGAGCTGACACCTAGCCCTAGTGACAAGGCAAGACTCAGAAACTCGGCCAAGCACAGACCAGGCCAGCCAGGAGGGGCTGGGTTTGACCTGGCTCAGGGGCCAGGTCGACTACCCAGTCGACCCCCAGGTCGACTATGTAGTCGACCTGGGTGCCCCAGGTCGACTACCCAGTCGACCTGGGTAGCCCAGGTCGACTACCCAGTCGACCTGGGTACCTTGGGCGGGAAAATTCCCGCCCTGGCCAATCTGGCCCTATTTTTGAAATTTAAATTTGTTTTCTGAGCTGTTTTTGTCTGTTTGAATTTTAAACTGAATTCTGAAAATTCCGGAGGCCATATCTCCCTCATACGGAGTCCGTTTTACGCAAACTCGGACTCTATCTAAAGCATAGTTCCGAGACGAACGCAATGGCATATCCCATTTCCCTTAATTCTTTGATTTGAAATTAATTATAATTTAATTTGTGAATTTCACTGTTATAGAATACACGGGGTGTTACATTGACTTATGTGGTTGTTGCTGTTGCAAGGCACCTCAGATATATCGGTGACTATGTGGAGCCGATGGAGTCATTCATTGGCTCAGTTACACCCCATAGGGTGGGGAAACGCAGTGTTCAGGCATTTTAATCCACATCGGTGGACCGGCCCTGACGATCCAAAGGCTTGATTGAGTACTTGCCTGAGGGGCGGGCTAGAGCGTCTCGAATTTGGTAGAGGACGATCCCTTGCTTTGTTTCACAGATGGAAATCCAACTTCAAATACGTGACTTTGCGGTTTTATTTGTAGAGCCTAGTATGGCGACATAGTGGTATGGGGCACTTATGTCGTCTATGATTGATACTTATGATTTGAAATTGTTTTGACACTATACACTTATAGTAATAATAAAACATAAAATTTCATGTATCAAGCATTCATTGGCTGTTATAAGTTAAAAACCTATCCTACGGCTTGCGTTGCATTGTGTGATGGGACCTGGGTCTTATAACAGCTTCATTTTTCTTTATTTAGCATTGCGCTGTTGTTTTATGCACTGGTATTCTTGGAAGGAAACCCGTTCCGTGTTATACGGCATGGTCCCTTGATTTAACTAACTTTAAAATAAAGATAAATAACTGTTTTAGTTCTCACACCAGTCACATGACTGACCTGGAGTTTATTGTTTTAACCTAAACTTTGGTTGCCCATATTTTTACACGGGCAGCTAGTAGTTTTGGTTTTGCAGATTTATATTCACAGGATCCTGATTTACAGCTGGAACAATACTCGGAAAGCTCTGTATCTGCGTATTACTTCTAGTTGTGTATTGTATTATTTTCGGCTACGATGTATTTAAATGTAATTTAAATCTCTGATATTTTTTGTGTATTATTTATTCATACTCTGTATATTCTTGTATTCTGATGGAATTGTTGTAATATGCAATGAAACGTTCTTCTATCTGCGTTCTTTTATGGCTTGTCCTCAATTCAATCCAGGCTTTCCTGACCGGGGAAGTTCGGGTCGTCTTAGCTGGTATTAGAGCTGATTTGATCGTTTCGATCAAAAGAAAATATATCGGCTTATATTCAATATTAGATTCTACGACCAACAAATATCGTATTTCAAATAACGATATAAATATATCTTTCAAATTTCCAGAACAATATCTGTATAATCACGAAATCCAACATTGAAATATTCCAAAGACAATTCCGATTCAAATACATTCCAATTCAATTATTGGAAATCCCGGTTGCTCTTAAAACCGTTTCAAATTCAATTTATTTATTTCAAAACCAAATTAATTTTAACTCTAGTTCAAAACTAGTTCATTTCGAAAAATCCATTTTTATCTTTTCAAATATGGAGTTTTTCACCCCAATTCTTCACAAATCATTTCTTATGATTTTACACAAATTATTACTATTTTTAATAATTTTATCAAGGCCCATACCGTCGATTTCCATCAACGGCCATCGAACTGCACTTACAGCGACCTTTTCCAAATTTGATTTGGACATAATTCCAATTCCAACTGTTAGATTTATAATTTCAAATATTCGTTAGAAAGCTCTTTTCGATACGAACCCAACGGTTCCTATTTTAGGAGAATCCGACGGTCAGATCTCCCGTAATGTTTGTTCGAAGTCAATGGTTGAAATTCATGAACTACCGCAGTGCGGCACATTCTATTCAGGCCATTATATATATATATATATAATGTTATATATATTTCATCGATTTCCTTTTAAAACGTATTATATAAATCATTTTAAATTCGCTTCCAAAACGATTTCAACTTCTTATTCGATTTCAATTCAAAATTGAATTTTCCTTTATAAATTCCTTTTTACGTTCATTTCTATTTGATTTCAATTCGATTCAATTCAACTTCAATTCGATTTGAATTATATTCAATTTCAATTCAAATTCATTTTCAATTCGAACTCATTTCAAATTGATTTCCATTCAATTTCAATTTGATTCGAATTCATTTTATTTTCAATTCTAATTCGTTTCAATTCAATTCAAATTCTAATTCGTTTCAATTCGACTCTAATTCATTTCAATTCAATTTAATTCGAATTTCATTTCAAAATATTCGATTTTGAAATCACTTTTCAGTATTCATTATAAAAACGAATATAATCGATATAAATATCATTCGCGTAAAAATAGAGCATTTCTAATCAACACGACTTTATATATTTCTTCTCAAATATTTTATTCAAATATTTCTCTTCAAATATTCTATTTCAAAACTGGAATGAGGCCATCGACTTTGAATAGTGGGTAAAGGGTGGGTGGGTTTTATTTGTGCAGTTGGGCAACGTGTAAAATTTATTTATACTCTGTATATTCCTATATTCTGATGGAATTGTTGTAATATACAATGAAATATTCTTCTGTCTGCGTTTCGATGTGTATTGTTCTCGAAGTATCCTCTCTTTCCTTTCCGGGGAAGTCACGGGTCTTCTCAGTTGGTATCAGAGCCTTGTATTTAATATCAAATGTGATTCGGGTTTGTCGTGAATGGTGTCTTCATTAACATTCTTCTTAAACCCAGTTAAGAAAAAGATTAAATCTTTTTATTTAGATTCAATGAGGTGAACCAATTGAATGGTATTATATTGGAATTGAATTTGGATTAATTTTTGGGGTTTATCGTGAACCGTGTTTTAAATGACACTGATTCTTTAACCTAGTTAAAGATTAAAACTAAGTGGAGTTTTAATGAATCTTTAATTTGATTGAAAAGATCGAGAATGGAGTATCACCAGTTTTGCTCCAGGCGATAGTTAAATCTTTAATTAGATTTGAACGTGAAATGGTAATTGAATTTACCGATAACACCGTGGTGTTAGATATGAAGTATTACCAATTTTACTTCATGGGATAAATAGGTTGGGAAATAAAATAAATAATTACTTCGGTGTGGTTCACTAATCCCGACTAGTTTTGAAGTGATATTCAAAGGAAGATTAAAGAATAAATTTAAAAGAATTTATCTTTGATAAAATTAATGGGAACCTTTCCCTAACAATGTGAAATTTAGAAACTAACTGTAGGTTGGCTAAGATGAATGGTTTCATGGGTATTGATCTGATGTTGGTTTCGTCCTTCGGTGTTAATATTTGGGGAGTTGTCCTCTTACTAGTTTACAGTTAGTGGCTGATGAATTGGAATGAGGCGTATGGTGTGTTTGTGTAACACTTGTTTATTATATACGCGAGTTATGCGGAAAGACCAGGTTTATCCCATTTTTAATAACTGATTCGACGATGAGTCGAAGATGAAGACGGTGGTTGAAGACCGGAGGTCTTCACGTCATTTGGATATTTACCGATGATCTTGATTGGGCCGTACACCCAAGAGGAGGGAATCAATTGGTGGTCGTCCAGACGTACTTGAAGATCGATGGATATGCGGGGTACTAGGTGCCTCTGGTTTCGTTCAGGCCCAGAACGGACTTGTAAATGGATGTGTGTCTGACATCGGATTTCATTATGTGTGATTGATATCGGTTGCATAGCATGAATTGCCTGTGTGGCATGCTAAAATGCAAATGATCTTGTGGTGGATGATCAAAGCATAGACTGTGTGGCATAGCTTTGTGTAACGTTGATTCGCGAGCCTCATACCCCGGTTGTGAACCAAAATCGGGAGAAGGACCTCGGGGAGGACATGTGTTTTCTTCTAGTTAGAAGTGGCGTCAATGGTTTTACATGCCCTAACGAGTTTGACTTATGTGGTTGTTGCTGTTGAGAGGCGCCTCGAATATATTGGTGACTATGTGAAGCCGATGGAGTCGTTCGTTGGCTCATTGACACCAAAAAGGGTGGGGAAACGCAGTGTTCAGGCATTTTAATCCACACCGGTGGACCGCCCTGTCGCTCCAAGGGACGATGCGTTCTGTTCCTGAGACATGGGCTAGAGCGTCTCGAATTCGGTAGAGGACTATCTTTTGCCTCGGTTCACAGATGGAAATCCAACTTTCAATATGTAACACCCCATAATTCTGTTAAAATAAATATTCACAAATTAAAGAATAACTAATCTCAGACGTGAGAATTGTGGGAAACGGGTTGCGCCATTATGTTCGTCTCGGAATTCTGGTTGAAATAGAGTCCGAGATTGCGTGATTTGGACTTCGTATGAAGGAGATATGGCCATCGGAAGTTTCAGAAAATTCAAAATTCAAAATTCGAAGTCAAACAGGCTAGGCGGGAAATTTCCTGCCCAGCACCCAGGTCGACTGGGGAGTCGACTGGGCAGTCGACACCCCCAGGACCAGGTCGACTGAGCAGTCGACCTGGTCCAGTTGGTCAGGTTTTGGCTGAGCCCAATCTTGAGCTGCTGATGTGTCTTCAGGGCTGAGTTGGCTAATTTAACGGTTCAGGTTAGTTCTGAGTTGATTTGACGGTCTAAATAAATCCTAAACTCTATATATAACTAGGTAGTCTCTCACTCTAAAATCACATGAAAATTAGAATAGCCGCCGTCATGCCATTGCCATGGAACTCAGTGTAGCCGCCGCCAACTAAGAAGGAAGAAAGCTAATCAAAACTCTAATTATACTCAACTCTAAAGCAAATCAAGACTCTCTTTCTTTTCTAATTGTGAGTATGATGATCTTAATAAGATTATTAGCAAACTAATTAGATTAAAATGTGATTTGGATCATAAGAAAATGATGTGAATTGTCATATATGTTGTTGTAAACCTTATGTTAACATGTATGTTGTAAATCCTATGTCATGTGATGATGATGTTATATATGTTGAAAGTTTCTATGCTAAGTTGCGATGTTACAAAGTCATGATGTTATTATTTATGTTATAGTTAGCATATACTTGATCAAATCATGATGTTGATTATATATATGTTTGGGCTATGATGATTCACGTGATAAATCACATGTACCTATGCAAGTTTAGATTGATTAGTATGAATAATCTCACATATCCTATGACATCTATTTAGATCTAAAATTAGGTTATAACATGTGTGAATTCTATGGGTTAGATGCTAGTTTTCACCATCATTATGTTGCATAAACCACATATGCACGTTTATACATGAACTTGGGTTATGATAATATTATGTAAGTTGTGACATTTAACCAAACAAGTTGACACCTTTAGATCCATTACAGGTGTAGTTTTATGCAAGTTTCACCCCTATTTTGATTAGATCTATTTTATTTGTCTATATGTTGTGATAATTTATATTTGTGCTATGAGTTAGACTATTCGAGTCTAACGTATATTTTGCGTTGAATAAGTGAACGTATAACGTGAGGTAGGGGTAATATTAAGGATTTAATATTAAGAAATTGGGGTGCAATTGATATGATTTTGCATACCATAAGTGGATGGCCATAATTGAGTCAATCATGGACATCATTAAAATTGGAATTAATTAATGATTTGAATAGGGATATATTTAAAACAGGGGTAAAATATTATAAGTGTTAATCAATGCTTAGGACACGAGGTTGGACTCGTTTGTGACGTCAAAATGCCCGGACCCGCCCGACAAATCCAGTAGTCACAAATGTCAGCCCAATGTGAGAGGTCCTAGGCCTAAATTAAAGCATAACAGTTGTAAAGACACGAGGTTAGACTCTTTTATGGTGTAAGACTGCCCGGACCCGCCTGGCAAATCCAGCTGCCATAAATGCCAGTCTAATGTGAGAGGTCTTTATGAGGTTATGGCCTGAATGAATTAAGAAATACTTAACCAGATAAACATGTAAGGTGGGACATGAGGGTTTAGTTGGTGCCTTGGGTGGCATGAGGAATCTAGTGAGTGCCTTTAGTGGCATTTGAAATACGATTAGTAAGACTTAACCAAACACACATGTAAATGAACATGACTAAGAGGGTTAAGTGGGATGTACTAGTGGGCACAAGCTTAGATGGATAGCTTGTGGTAAGTAAAGGGGGCCCATTTCAACCAGTAACCCAAACGTATATTTGTGGGCTCGACCCAAGTCGAGGAAGGGACACGCATATTGGGCTTGACTATAAGAGGCCAAACGGGTTAGCGGTGGCAACGCAAGTCCAACGGGTTTCATATGCGTGTGTGGACCCGGGCTGGTAGTTAAGACGTTGTTGCATCGTGTAGGTATAAGCCGTGCATCCTCAAGTTGTATCGGGTTGCCACTTTAGGGGAGTGATACACCCCACTGTGGGGCCAACACAGGTATCTACGAGTAGGGAGCCAATCGAAAGTGGGTAGTGGGGTACACCTAGCGGAGATAGGGGCAGGCGACACCTATGTAGTCTGCCAGGGCGAAGTTATTTATAAAACTTCTAAGTGAAGCAAGTGGGATCGACCTTTAGGGTGACTGGTGCGGTGCAGTGTAGTAATTATTCGTTAGTAATTAGGTATGCCTTTAACGTTATATTTATCTGCTCTTCCATACCCAATAGTTCATAGACATTTCCTTATTTTCCAGCTGGTGCCTCAGTCTAATTATTTTGATAATAGTATTGTTAGAATTATCATACTCGCCAGACTTTATGTCTGACCCCCTCCATTTCTATCTTTTCCCCCTCCAGGTCCTCAGGGTGGGCCCAGCTCTAGCGGAGTTTGATTGGATTGCTTTATCTCTCTTTTAGAAAGCTTGGACCGCTGAAGTAAAGTCCAGCTTGTTATCTTCTTTAATGGCTATTTATGTAATGGGGTTATGTATTTTGTTTTATCAAGATGGATATTGTACTTGACTCTGATTTATGGTTTTATGATGTAACAAACATGTTTAATTTCCGCTGCAATAAAATAAAGTTTTAGATTTCCAAGTACTACTTATTATCTGTCTTATTGTAATTTTTCTGTTCTATATTCACTTAAAACCTCCATGGAAGTTAATGCATTCCCTTTGTGAGTGACATTAATGGACGTGGGGTGTTACACGTGGTATCAGAGCTTAAGGTTACCAGAACAGATAATTTTTTTAGAAAAACTTTTTTTCTAAAGTATTTTTGGAAGAAGTGTTTTCAAAAACATGTCTTGATGAGTAATTTAAAGTGGAAAGTTTTTATGAAAAACATAATCCCCAATAGCAATATATCTTTATCTTTCAAATTCTCCATTTTGAATCTTTCCTTTTTCGTTTCAGCATGGTTGAAGATCTTAACCTTCCGGAGGGTGTAACGATACCAGGATGGTATAGGAGCTTATTAGAGGCTACGGCTGCTGCAGGTCCAGCCAATGTTCCTCCACCACCAGTTGCACCCGCTCCTCCTCCTCCCCCTCCTTGCGCTGATACTTTTGCAAAGACATGCAAGGAATTTAAGGCTATGGGTGGAAAACCTTTTCAAGGGTCAGAAACGTTTGTGGAAGCTAGAGATTGGCTGAAGGAGGTGGAAGAATTGCTTGAAATCTTTGAAGTAGAAGAAGGGAGGAAAGTCAAATTAGCAGCTTGGTTAATGAAGGGAAAGGCCTCGTTTTGGCGGGAGGTCACTAATGGGGAGCGTCCTGTTGATTCTTGGGCGGATTTCAGACGTAGGTTTGAGGCAATGTTTCTCTCAAGGGCAGAAGAGAATCTATGTATGGAATGGTTCTTGACATTAAAGCAAGGAAGCTCATCAGCGAAAGAATATGTCAACAAATTTATTCAGTTAGCAAGGTTTGGCTTGGACTTAGTGAACACGCCGGAGAAGAAGGCTCTGAGGTTCGTTAATGGCTTGAATGATCCGTTGCAGGGGTTGGCTATGACCCACATCCCTATGGGGGCCACCTTTGAGAAGCTAGTAGACATGGCACTCATGCATGAGGAGAAAGGCGCTAATGCAAATAAGGCACCCGAGAAGATAGGGGATCAGAAGAAACCACAACAGCAAAACAAGAAGGGTGGTAAAGACAATAATGGCAAAGGAAAGAAAAGATGCTTTAACTGTGGGACACTAGGCCATCTCAGCAAGGATTGCAGAAAGAAAAAGAAGACTGGCTGTTTTCACTGTGGTGAAGCGGGACATGTAGTGAAGGACTGCCCAAAGAAGGGGCAGAGGGCAGGGTCTACCTCGGGAGGACGGGTGCAGGCTCTTATGGCACTAGGGCAAGGAAGGGGACAAGTTCAGGCTCTCGCGGTTCCACCGCTGCAAGAACGAGGTAGAACCATTTCTGTTGAAAGCTTATTTTTTCTGTTTGATCATCTTGTCCGTACCTTATTCGATTCGGGCGCATCGCATTCGTTTATCTCTACATCATTAGTTGAATCACTGCACTTAAACACCAGTTTAATAGAGGATCCCTTAGTTGTTTCGAATCCAATTGGGGGCTCAGCTTATTTGTCCATGATATGTTTGTATTTGAAAATTTCTATACTTAGCGTTGAGTTTAGATGTGATGCTTATGTTTTGGGCTTCACGGGCTATGGGCTAATTTTAGGAATGGATTGGTTATCCAGAAATGGGGCCGTTCTTGATTGTGAAAGGAGAGTAGTTAGGATTATGACTCGCCTTGGTAACGCTCTCGAAATCTTTTGTAATCCCATAAATTCTGTTATGCTAAGTTATCTAGAATCGCTTGATGTGTCTATGGAGAATCTACGATCTATTTGAGTGGTCCGAGAATACTCGGATGTGTTTGAGGAGGTGAAGGGCTTGCCTCCAAAGCGGGAGATAGATTTTCGAATATATCTTGTGGATAATGCAGAACCAGTATCTTTGCCAGTATGCCACATGGTTCCTCGTGAAAGGAGGGAACTCAATAAGCAAGTGAAGGAGTTGCTTGAGAAGGGGTTCATAAGAAGAAGTATATCAGAGTTGGGTGCTCCAGTAGTATTTGCCACGAAGGCGGATGGGTCCCTTAGACTTTGTGTGGACTATAGAGAATTTAATAAGCTTACTAAGAAGAACAGACACCCACTGCCGAGGATTGACGATCTCTTCGATCAGTTAGTTGGCGCCTCAGTGTTTTCGCAGTTGGACTTAGCCACTGGTTTCCATCAGTTGAGAGTGGCTGAGGATAGCATTGACAAGACTGCCTTTAGGACTCCGGACGGTTTCTATGAATGGCTAGTGATGCCCTTCGGTTTGACAAACGCCCCCGCATACTTTGTTGATTTGATGAGTAGGGTGTTTAGGGAGTACCTTAATAAATTCGTGGTGGTCTTTGTAGACGACATCTTGATCTTTTCTAAGAATGAAGAAGAGCATGCCCTACATCTTAGGGAAGTGTTGGAGACTCTACGAGCGCATAACCTTAAAGCTAAATTTACTAAGTGTCACTTCTGGAGAGAGGAAGTGCGATTCAAAGGGCACGTGGTTTCCAAAGATGGGATAGCTGTGGATCCCGCGAAGGTAGTGGCCATCCAAGATTGGAAGGTCCCTAAAAATGCTACCGAAGTAAGGAGTTTCTTGGGGTTGGCTGGCTACTATAGGAAGTTTATCAAAGACTTCGCAAAAATATCAGCTCCATTGACACGCCTGACGAAGAAGAACCTTGTCTTCGCGTGGAACGTAGATTGTTATGATGCGTTCCAATGTTTAAAGAGAGCTTTGACTTCAACCCCAGTCTTAGTGCTGCTAGACGGGAGTAAGCCGTTTATTGTTTATACCGATGCTTGTGGGACAGGACTAGGCGCAGTCTTAATGCAAGAGGGAAGGGTAATAGCCTATGGTGGAAGGCAGTTAAGGGTGCATGAGAAAAATTACCCTACGCATGGCCTAGAGTTAGCCGCAATTGTTTTCGTGCTTAAGTCTTGGCGCCATTATCTTCTTGGCGAGAAATTCGAATTATTCACTGACCACAAATCTTTAAAATACTTATTCTCTCATAAGGACTTGAATTTAAGACAGCAAAGGTGGATGGAATTCTTAGTGTCCTACGACTTCGAAATAGCATATACCCCTGGCAAGGGTAACGTGGTGGCAGACGCCTTAAGTAGGAAAAGGCCGTCCTTGAGTCCGTTGTTTTTTGAACGGCGAAACTTAGAATTCATCTCTATGTTTGATTTTAGACCTTCCGTTGACTTTGTACCAGGTTTGCTAGCATCCTTGGAGGTCAGACCTACGCTTTTGGGACGGATTGGTAAGGCACAGCGAGATGACCCACAGTTGGTTGAGTTAGTAGAAAAGCTCAAAAGAGGGGAGTCATCAAGCCATCTCCGTAGGTATACCCTGGATGATAAGGGATGGTTACGTAGGGATAGTTGACTTTGTGTACCTCGAGACGAAGGTTTGAGGAAGGTTATTCTTGACGAAGCACATCATTCGAAGATGACCATTCATCCCGGCGGGGACAAGATGTACAAAGACATGAAGCGAGTTTTCTTTTGGGCCGGTATGAAGAGGGATGTGGCCGAGTATGTCGCTAGATGCTTGGTGTGCCAACAAGTAAAAGCGGAGCAAAAGAAGCCCGGTCGGTTGCTTCACCCATTGGAGGTTCCACAATGGAAGTGGGATAGTGTCTCGATGTATTTTGTGGATGGATTACCAAGATCAAGGAAGGGTAATACGGGGATTTGGGTTATAGTAGATAGACTTACTAAGAGCGCCCATTTCGTTCCTGTGAAGAGTAAGAGGACTGCTCCATGGTTAGCTTCTGTAT
Organism: Allium sativum; assembly: GCA_030737875.1. Taxonomy (NCBI): domain Eukaryota; kingdom Viridiplantae; phylum Streptophyta; class Magnoliopsida; order Asparagales; family Amaryllidaceae; genus Allium; species Allium sativum. The sequence continues at coordinate 527,610,218 of CM060926.1, forward strand.
ACGTTCGAGAGATAGTTCGTTTGCATGGTGTTCCTTCTAACATAGTAAGCGACCGTGATCCTATCTTCACTAGTGAATTTTGGAAAAGCTTGCAAGAGGCGGTAGGGACTCAGTTATGTTTGAGCACCGCGTATCATCCTTAGGCGGACGGCCAGACCGAGAGGGTGAATCGTATTCTAGAGGACCTTTTGAGGCTATGTATCCTAGACTTTGGGGGTACATGGGAAGAGCATCTTCCGTTGGTAGAGTTCGCATATAATAACAACTTTCAATCTAGCATTGGCATGGAACCTTTCGAAACTCTTTATGGACGACCTTGTCGTTCACCTACATGTTGGTGGGAATCTACGGATAAGATCTTACTTGGGCCCGATATGATTAGAGAAACTTCGGAAAAGATCGACTTGATTCGAAGGAGGATGAAGACGGCGCAAGATAGGCAGAAATCTTATGCAGACAAAAGGAGGATAGATCTTGAGTTTGATGTTGGGGACATGGTCTTTATCAAAGTGTCTCCATTACGGAATGTTGTTCGCTTTGTGTCCTTTGGGAAATTAGCACCAAGGTTTGTAGGGTCGTTTCCTATTAAGGAGAAGATTGGACAGATGGATTATAGAGTGGAGTTGCCTGAGAGACTTAGTGGTGTACACGACGTATTCCATGTGTCACATTTGAGGAAGTGCTTGCACGAGACCGCGGAGGTGGTAAAGCCGAGCTTGCTTAGAGAGGTGGAGATAGAGCGTGATGCGACGATTCGACGAGCTCCTGCATGCATTCTTGGGTCGGAGATCAAGAAGCTGAGAAATCGAGAGGTCAGACTAGTCAAAGTGCAATGGGGAGATGATGAGAGCAATGCTACTTGGGAGACAGAAGCGAAGATGCGTTCGTTGTACCCTTTTCTTTTTTAGGGTATGTCTTTTAATTTCTCCTTTATCACTTAGCTTGTACTTATCTTATCTTTAGTATGTCCTCTCGCTAGTATCTTTGACCTTTAGTTAGGATAATCCTATGGTTGAAACATGTGTTTGAGACATGTTATGTATGATGGATGCAAGTGTTTGCTAGTGGTTGCTCATGGACGCATATAAACACAATATTAGGCACTAGAACGGCTCAGTCACTTCATATTGCATATTGCATATATATGGATGTATTTAGTAAAATGGATGTATGAGGATTTTTTTATCATATGGATGCTGCATTCAGATGATGATTGTGCACGCATATAGAGATAATATGTAGCATTAAGGAACTTTTGCATACATAATGGACGCATGGCACAATCAGTATTTGCATTAAGGAGGTCAACTGAATCAGTGGACCGCCTGATTTTGCATTAGATATGGACATATAAACACACTGTGCATTTAAACATGAAAGCATTAGATGTCTATAAGGACAATGGATGCCTGTGTTTGATGGTTGAGTAGATGGACGATTGGATGTTAGGATATACATTCTTCTTGACTTGAAGATTTCGGGGTCGAAATCCTTTAAGGAGGGGAGAATGTAACACCCCGTAATTCTGTTAATATTAATATTCACAAATTAAAGAATAACTAATCTCAGACGTGAGAATTGTGGGAAATGGGTTGTGCCATTGTGTTCGTCTCGGAATTCTGGTTGAAATAGAGTCCGAGTTTGCGTGATTTGGACTTCGTATGAAGAAGATATGGCCATCGGAAGTTTCAGAAAATCCAAAATTCGAAGTCAAACAGGCTAGGCGGGAAATTTCCCGCCCAGCACCCAGGTCGACTGGGGAGTCGACTGGGCAGTCGACACCCCCAGGACCAGGTCGACTGCGCAGTCGACCTGGGTGTCGACCTGGTCCAGTCGGCCAGGTTTTGGCTGAGCCCAATCTTGAGCGGCTGATGTGTTTTTAGGGCTGAGGTGGCTAATTTAACGGTTCAGGTTAGTTCTGAGTTGATCTGACGGTCTAAATAAATCCTAAACTCTATATATACCTAGGTAGTCTCTCACTCTAAAATCACATGAAAATTAGAAAAGCCGCCGTCATGCCATTGACATGGAACTCAGTGTAGCCGCCGCCAACTAAGAAGGAAGAAAGCTAATCAAAACTCTAATTCTACTCAACTCTAAAGCAAATCAAGACTCTCTTTCTTTTCTAATTGTGAGTATGATGATCTTAATAAGATTATTAGCAAACTAGTTAGAATAAGATGTGATATGGATCATAAGAAAATGATGTGAATTGTCATATATGTTGTTGTAAACCTTATGCTATCATGTGTGTTGTAAATCCTATGTTATGTGATGATGATGTTATATATGTTGAAAGTTTCTATGCTAAGTTGCGATGTTACAAAGTCATGATGTTATTATTTATGTTATAGTTAGCTTATGCTTGATCAAATCATGATGTTGATTATATATATGTTTGGGCTATGATGATTCACGTGATAAATCACATGTACCTATGCAAGTTTAGATTGATTAGTATGTATAATCTCACATATCCTATGACATCTATTTAGATTAAAATTAGGTTATAACATGTGTGAGTTCTATGGGTTAGATGCTAGTTTTCACCATCATTATATTGCATAAACCACATATGCAAGTTTATACATGAACTTGGGTTATGATCATATTATGTAAGTTGTGACATTTAACCAAACAAGTTGACACCTTTAGATCCATGACATGTGTAGTTTTATGCAAGTTTCACCCCTATTTTGATTAGATCTATTTTATTTGTCTATATGTTGTGATAATTTATCTTTGTGCTATGATTTGGACTATTCGAGTCTAACGTATATTTTGCGTTGAATAAGCGAACGTATAACGTGGGGTAGGGGTAATATTAAGGATTTAATATTAAGAAATTGGGGTGCAATTGATATGATTTTGCATACCATAAGTGGATGGCCATAATTGAGTCAATTATGGACATCATTGAAATTGGAATTAATTAATGATTTGAATAAGGATATATTTAAAACTGGGGTAAAAGATTATAAGTGTTAATCAATGCTTAGGACACGAGGTTGGACTCGTTTGTGACGTAAAACTGCCCGGACCCGCCCGACAAATCCAGTAGTCACAAATGTCAGCCCAATGTGAGAGGTCCTAGGCCCAAATTAAAGCATAACAGTAGTAAAGACATGAGGTTAGACTCTTTTATGGTGTAAGACTGCCCGGACCCGCCCGACAAATCCAGCTGCCATAAATGCCAGTCTAATGTGAGAGGTCTTTATGAGGTTATGGCCTGAATGAATTAAGAAATACTTAACCAGATAAACATGTAAGGTGGGACATGGGGGTTAAGTAGGTGCCTTGGGTGGCATGAGGAATCTAGTGAGTGCCTTTAGTGGCATTTGAAATACGATTAGTAAGACTTAACCAAACACACATGTAAATGAACATGACTAAGAGGGTTAAGTGGGATGTACTAGTGGGGACAAGCTTAGGTGGATAGCTTGTGGTAAGTAAAGGGGGCCCATTTCAACCAGTAACTCAAACGTATCTTTGTGGGCTCGACCCAAGTTGAGGACGGGACACGCATACTGGGCTTGACGATAAGAGGCCAAACGGGTTAGCGGTGGCAACGCAAGTCCAACGGGTTTCATATGCGTGTGTGGACCCGGGCTGGTAGGTAAGACGTTGTTGCATTGTGTAGGTATAAGTCATGCATCCTCAAGTTGTATCGGGTTTCCACTTTAGGGGAGTGATACACCCCACTGTGGGGCCAGCACGGGTATCTACGAGTAGGGAGCCGATCGAAAGAGGGTAGTGGGGTACACCTAGCGGAGATAGGGGCAGGCGGCACCTATGTAGTCAGCTAGGGGTACACGAAGTTATTTATAAAACTTCTAAGTGAAGCAAGTGGGATCAACCTTTAGGGTGACTGGTGTGGTGAAGTGTTGTAATTATTCGTTAGTAATTAGGTGTGCCTTTAACGTTATCTTTATCTGCTCTTCCATACCCAATAGTTCATAGACATTTCCTTATTTTCCAGCTGGTGCCTCAGTCTAATTATTTTGATAATAGTATTGTTAGAATTATCATACTCGCCAGACTTTATGTCTGACCCCCTCCATTTCTATCTTTTTCCCCCTCCAGGTCCTCAGGGTGGGTCCAGCTCTAGCGGAGTTTGATTGGATTGCTTTATCTCTCTTTTAGAAAGCTCGGACCGCTGAAGTAAAGTCCAGCTTGTTATCTTCTTTAATGGCTATTTATGTAATGGGGTTATGTATTTTGTTTTATCAAGATGGATATTGTACTTGACTCTGATTTATGGTTTTATGATGTAACAAACATGTTTAATTTCCGCTGCAATAAAATAAAGTTTTAGATTTCCAAGTACTACTTAATATCTGTCTTGTTGTAATTTTTCTGTTCTATATTCACTTAAAACCTCCATGGAAGTTAATGCATTCCCTTTGTGAGTGACATTAATGGACGTGGGGTGTTACACAATACGTGACGTTTCGATTTTAGTTGTAATACTATATATGGTGACATAGTGGGATGGGGCGCTTATGCCGTCTACGATTGATACTTATGATTTGAAGTTGTTTTATACACTATGCACTTATAATAGTATCAAATGATTTGTGTTAAACGTATCAAGCATTCTTGGCTATTATAAGGTAAAAACCCTATCGTCCGGCTTGCGTTGCATTGAGTGATGGGATCTGGGTCTTATAACAGCTTCATTTTTCTTTATTTAGCATTGCTTTGTTTTGTTATATACACTAGTATTCTTGGGAGGAAACCTGTCCGTGTTATACGGCGTGGTCCCTTGATATATTTGATTTAAAGTAAAGTTTTAAATAACTGTTTTAGTTCTCACACCAGTCCCATGACTGACCTGGATTTTATTGTTTTAACCTAAACTCTGGGTGCCCTTATTTTGACATGGGCAGCTAGTAGTTTTGGTTTTGCAGATTCATATTCACAGGACCTTGATTTACAGCTGGAACGATACTCGGAAAGCTCTGTATCCGTGTATTAATTCTAGTTGTGTATTGTATTATTTTCCGATGTGATGTATTTAAATGTAATTTAAATCTCTGATATTTCTGTGTAATATTCATTTATACTCCGTATATTCCTATATTCTGATGGAATTGTTGTAATATACAATGAAATGTTCTTCTGTCTGCGTTTCGATGTGTATTATTCTCGAAGTATCCGCTCTTTCCTTTCCAGGGAAGTCACGGGTCTTCTCAGTAAGATTACAATACATTACGTAGCAGCGGAAAATAATACAATACACAACTAGAAGAGATATACAGATACAGAGCTTTCCGGATAGCATTCCAGCTGTAAACTAGGATCCTGTGAATATAAATCTGCAAAACCAAAACTACTAGCTGCCCGTGTCAAAATAAGGGCACCCAGAGTTTAGGATAAAACAATAAACTCCAGGTCAGTCATGGTACAGGTGTGAGAACTAAAACAGTTATTAATCTTTGTTTTAAAGTTAGGTAAATCTAGGGACCACGCCGTATAACACGGAACGGGTTTCCTCCCAAGAATACCAGTGCATAAAACAAACAGCGCAATGCTAAATAAAGAAAAATGAAGCTATTATAAGACCCAGGTCCCATCACACAATGAAACGCAAGCCGGAGGATAGGGTTTTTACCTTATAATAGCCAAAGAATGCTAGATACGCTAAATTTCATCTTTTGATACTATAAGTGCATAGTGTCAAAACAATTTCAATCATAAGTATCAATCATAGATGGCATAAGCGCCCCATCCCACTATGTCGCCATATATAGGATTACAACTCAAATCGAAACGTCACGTATTGGAAGTTGGATTTCCATCTGTGAACCAAGGCCAAAGATAGTCCTCTACCGATTTGAGATGCTCTAGCCTGTGTCTCAGGAACAGAACGCATCGTCCCTTGGAGCGACAGGGCCGGTCCACCGATGTGGATTAAAATGCCTGAGCACGTCGTTTCCCCACCCTTTGGGGTGTCAATGAGCCAACGAATGACTCCATCGGCTTCACATAGTCACCGATATATCCGATGCGCCTCGCAACAGCAACAACCACATAAGTCAAACTCGTCAGGGCATGTAAAACCACTGATGCCACTTCTAACTAGAATAAAACGCATGTCCTCCCTGAGGTCCTTCTCCCATTTTTGGTTCACAACCGGGGTGTAAGGCTCACGAATCAACGTTACACAAAGCTATGCCACACAGGCTGTGCTTTGATCATCCACCACAAGACTCTGCTTTTCAACAGAAGCCTTGATCCTTTGCATCTCAGCATGCCACACAGGAAATTCACGCTATGCGGTCGATATCAATCACACAGAATGAAATCCGATGTCAGACACACATCCATTTACAAGTCCGTTCTGGGCCTGAACGAAACCGGAGGCACCTTGTACCTTGAATATCCATCGATCTCCAATTTTGTCTGGAAGATCACCAACTGATTCCCTCCTCTTGGTTGTATGGCCCAATCAAGATCATCAGTAATTATCCAAACGACGTGAACACCTACGGTCTTCAACCATCGTCTTCATCTTCGACTAATCGTCGAATTAGTTATTCAGAATGGGATAAACCCAGTCTTTCTGAATAACTCGCGTATATAATAAACAAGTGTTACACAAACACAACATACGCCTCATTCCAATTCATCAGTCACTAACCGTAAATTAGCAAGAGAATAATTCCCCAAATATTAACACCGAAGGCCGAAACCAATATCATATCAATACCCAGGAAACCATTCTTCTTAGCCAACCTACAGTTAGTTTCTAAATTTCACATTCTTAGGGATAGGTTCCCATTAATTTTATCAAAGATAAATTCTTTTAAATTTATTCTTTAATCTTCCTTTGAATATCACTTCAAACTAGTCGGGATTAGCGAACCACACCAAAGTAATTATTTATTTTATTTCCCAATCCCAACCTATTTATCCCATGAAGTAAAACTGGTCATACTTCATATCTAACACAACAGTGTTATCGGTAAATTCAATTAACATTTCACGTTCAAATCTAATTAAAGATTTAACTACCGTCTAGAGTAAAACTGGTGATACTCCATTCTCGATCTTTTCAATCTAATTAAAGATTCATTAAAACTCCACTTAGTTTTAATATTTGGCTAGGTTAAAGAATCAGTATCATTTAAAACACTGTTCATGATAAACCCCAAAATCAATACCAATTCAATTCCAATTAAATATTATTTAATTGGCACACTTCATTAAGTCTAAATTAAAAGATTTAATCATTTTCTCAACTGGGCTTAAGAAGAGTGTTAATGAAGACACCATTCCCGACAAACCCAAATCACATTTGATATTAAATACAAGGCTCTAAATAGAAAATATATCACCTTATATTCAATATCAAATTCCACGACCAACAAATATCGTATTGGAAATAACGATATATATATATATATATATATATATATATATATATATATATATATCTTCCAAATTTCCATGACCATATCTGTATCATCAGGAAATCCGACATCGAAATATTCCAAAGACAATTTCGATTCAAATCCATTCCAATTCAATTATCGGAAATTCTGGTTACTTTTAAAACCCTTTTCAAATTCAATTCGTTTATTTAAAAATAAATAGAATTATAATCCTAGTTCAAAACTAGTTCATTCCGATAAAAATCTATTTTTATCTTTTCAAATATGGAGTTTATCATCCCAATTCTTCCCAAATCATTTCTTATGATTTTACGCAAATTATTACTATTTTTAATAATTTTATCAAGGCCCGTACAGTCGATTTCCATCAACGGCCATCGAACTGCACTTACAACGACCTTTTCCAAATTTGATTTGGACATAATTCCAAATCCAACTGTTAAATTTCAAATCTCTAATATTCATTAGACAGCTCTTTTCGATACGAACCCAACGGTTCCGGTTTTAGGAGAATCCGACGGTCGGATCTCCCGTAATGTCTGTTCGAAGTCAATAGTCGAAATTCATGAACTATCGCAGCGCATTCTACCGAGGCCATTATATTATATACATAATATATATAATATATACTTCTTCGATTTTCTTTTAAAACATATTTTATAAATTGTTTTAAATTCGTTTTTGAAATGAATGCAACTTCATTTCAAATTCAAATCAAAATTAAATTTTTCCTTATAAATTCGTTTTAAATTCATTTCAAATTGATTTCAATTCAAATTGATTTTTAATTCAATTTCAGTTCGTTTTCAATTCAATTCAATTTCAATTCGAATTCATTTTCATTCAGTTTCAATTCGAATTCAATTCTATTCAATTTCAATTCGAATTCAATTATATTCAATTTCAATTCGAATTCATTTTCAATTAGAATTCATTTCAAATTGATTTCCATTCAATTTCAATTCGATTCGAATTAATTTTATTTTCAATTCAATTCGAATACTATTTCGTTTCAATTCGAATTCTATTTCATTTCAATTCAATTTAATTCGAATTTCATTTCAAAATATTCGATTTTGAAATCACTTTTCAATATTCATTATAAAAACGAATATAATCGATATAAATATCGTTCGCGTAAAAATAGCGCATATCTAATCAACACGGCTTTATATATTTCTATTTCAAATATTCTATTCAAATATTTCGTTTCAAATATTTCTTCTCAAATATTTTATTCAAATATTTCTCTTCAAATATTTCTTTTCAAATATTTCTTTTTCAAAACTAGAATAAGGCCCAATCAATTACCATATAATGTTAATTATATGGATTTTCTACAACACATGTATAAAATAACAACGATAAATAATCAACCATCATCCAAAGTGCATTCTACAGTGCATAAGCATCAAATATAAACATTTAACGCTCATAACAGTCTGTCCATCAATCGATCGACATACAACTAATTATCGGGATTAGTGTATGTCATATATCATCCCAATGCCCATGTGGGGTTTCAAACAATCAAACACAGATTTTATTTGTGCAGTTGGGCGATGTGTAAAATTTATCGTCCCAATCAATATCAGTCAAATGTGTGTATATAAACAAATCGTTCGATTTGTTTATATTTATTTCATTTTAAATACACGTTAAAAATTCTATTTTTAACTATAGAATAATCTTCACTATAAAATATTTTATTTCATTTCACATCACATAATCAACTACACATCGAAATCAAACAAACAAGCATACAAGCCATCCATGGTCTGTGGACGACGGATGCCGGGTGCTACTAAACACCGTCTGCATCCTAGTATATATTTTAACTAGAAAATTAAATTAAAAGTGAGAAGTTCTCACCGATTAGCTAAACCATACGCCATGACTCTTCTTATGTGGAAACCTTCGTTGTTCTCGCCCTTTGTCAATTTCATTGTCTGTAGCCACTACATATATAAAAATCACATTTATATATTGTTGCTATGTATAAAAAAAATTTCACATTTTTATACCGCTACTATATAGATAAAAATTCTTTTTTTTATAACGTTACTATATAGATAAAAATTCTATTTTTTTTAATGGTGTTCATATAATAAAGATCATATTTTTATCACGCTAACTTCATAATAAAAATTATATTTTTATATTGCTCTTCTTCCAATAAAGACTATATTTTTATATTTTTACTTCTCAAATAAAGATTGAATTTTTATTTCATCACTATAAAAATCACATTTTTATTTCAACATATATATAATAAAAATCAAATTTTTATTTCGCTACATATACAAAGATCAAATTTTTACTAACTATAGAATATAAAAAATCATATTTTTATCTTCTACTAATATAAAAATCATATCTTTAATCTTCTACTAATATAAAAATAATACCTTTATACTTTCTATATCATAAAAATCAGTTTTAACACTATAAAAATTCAGTTTTTAACCATATAAAACTTCAGATTATTAATATATTCAAATGTGTATAATTTTCGATTTGTTTTAAATTAAAAACAATTCTTTTCCTATACTTTATCCATAGAAAATTGATTTTAAAATATATTCATAACAAACTAATTTTAAAACGATGTTGTTTATTTAAAAAATCCTATTTTTAATTACATAAATAAATATAAATAACGAATCGCTAGAAAAAGGGGTTAAAGGGGCTGACAAGGTGGAGGGAAGGGGCGCTGGAGTCAAGAGGTGGCGGCAGGCCGTTCGGGTGGAGGTGGCAGGCCACAGGCAATCGAAGGCGGGCAGATTCATGCGGTTTTGTGGGGCTGCGTCCTCCTTCAGGGAATTAGGGTTCGAATGGAGAGGGGAGGGAGAAGAAAAGGGTGCGGCGGCTTCTTGGGGTGGCGGCGCCGGAGGCGTAGCGGCCTGGGTGGCTGCGCTAGCGGTGATCCCCCTTGCGTCGCGTTTTTCCTTTTTTTTAAGACTGTTCGGGTATTGAAAGGAAATGGGCCGTTGACTTTGAATAGTGGGTAAAGGGTGGGAGGGTTTTATTTATTTAATTTAAAATAAACACCTTTTTATTTCGAACTCGAAACGAGACCCACCACCTGTTGTCCCTAGCTAATTATCCCCATTCCGAACACAATGGGATATGTATCGTAAACTGATTCGATCGTTTCGATCAGTTTTCGTCAAAATCAACATATAACTCCATATATGGAATCTGAACGCACATTTCAATTTACCGGGGCCTCATACGGACTCTAAAAATTCCAGAAAAATATTTTCTAGCTTCGTATTGACGATACGGTCCTAACAAAACTAATTTCGTCAAATTCTGATACCGTTTGAAAAATGGCCATTTTCCAGTCGATTAAAATCAATTAAAACTGGTCAAATGGGTTTTCCTTAGCTATGCTCACATATTGATTCAAAAAATTACGAATTTTGGAATCTAGCAATAACTTGACATCACGGATCCAACAAAAGTGGTTTCGTCGAAAACCGAGGTCGTTTGCAAAATTTCCATTTTTAAGGGCCACAATTTCATAGCGATTATTCTGAAATTTCAACTTGGCATAATTTTTGATTCCCGCTATGAAATATCAATTTTTCGGAATCATTGGAAAGATATTCACAAATAAATTCTAATATTTTTAGTTTCACTAAAATCCAGTCTATTTTGAATCATGTACATTCATTTGAAATTTGAAATCGAATTTTCAAACTACCGCGCCAGCCACGTCCGGGTCCGCTGAGACGCTCTCCGACCTGCTGTGCGCCCACAGCCTCTCCCCCAACCCTCCTTCATCCAACAACAATGAGTTTTACATATTTTTGTTTTCTTCTGATTTATTTTCAGTTTTCTTTCTTTTTATATAACATTAGCATGATAAAAACAAAAATTTTAAATATATAGTTTTGTATTAAAAATATACGATTTTTATTTAATAAAAATTTGATTTTTCGTTAATAAAAATATGATTTTTATATTATGGAGGTAATAAAAATATAGTTTTTAATTAAGTAGTGAAGTAAAAATATGATTTTTACTTCGATAAAAATAGGATCGTTATATGTGAAGTGAATGGAAAATGTGAATTTTTATTTATAAACATTGAGATAGAAATGTGATTTTTTTTCTTTAAAGATAGTGGGATAAAGAAATAATTTTTATTGGATAAGGATTAGATTTTTGATATACAAAGATGTGATTTTTTTTAAAAAAAATATAAAGGCGTGATTTTTTAAAATATAAAGACGTGATTTTGGCTATAAAAAAGAGGCGATTTTTATATACATGAAAGTGAAATAAAATTTGATTTTTAATGTGAACAGCGTGAAAAGAATTGAGATGCAACGAATAGAAATCAAAAGGGAATTCAGACAGTTCTGAAGAAAAGCACGGCGGAGTGGAACCCTCTGTGAGAACTTCTCACTTTTAATTTAATTTTGTAGTTAAAATATATACTAGGATGCAGACGGTGTTTAGTAGCACCCGACACCCGTTGTCCACAGACCGTGGACGACTTGTTTGTTTGTTTGATTTTGATGTGTAGTTGACTGTGTGATGTGGATTGAAATAAAAATATTTTTATAGTTAAAAATAGAATTTTTAACGTGTATATGAAATGAAATAAATTAATATAAACAAATCGAACGATTTGTTTATACACGCATATTTGACTGATATTGATTGGGACGATAAATTTTACACATCGCCCAACTGCACAAATAAAATCTGTGTTTGATTGTTTGAAACCCCACACAGGTATTGGGGTGATATATGACATACACTAATCCCAATAATTAGTTGTATGTCGATCGATTGATTGACAGACTGTTATGAGCGTTAAATATTTATATTTGATGCTTATACAGTGTAGAATGCACTTTGGATGATGGTTGATTATTTGTCATTGTTGATATATATATGCGTTGTATGGAAATCCATAGAAATAAAATCTATGGTAATTGATTGGGCCTCATTCCAATTTTGGAATGGAATATTTGAAATAGAAATATATAAAGTCGTGTTGATTAGATATGCGCTATTTTGATGCGAAAGATATTTATATTGATTATATTGGTTTTTATAATGAATATTGAAAAGTGATTTCAAAATCGAATATTTTGAAATGAAATGAATTCGAATTGAAATTGAATAGAAATGAATTCGAATTGAAATTGAATAGAAATGAATTCGAATTGAAATTGAAATTGAATAGAAATGAATTCGAATTGAAATTGAATAGAAATGAATTCGAATTGAAATTGAATAGAAATGAATTCGAATTGAAATTGAATAGAAATGAATTCGAATTGAAATTAAATACAAATGAATTCGAATTGAAATTGAATAGAATTAAATTCGAATTGAAATTGAATAGAATTGAATTCGAATTGAAATTGAATAGAAATGAATTCGAATTGAAATTGAATTGAATTGAAAACGAATTGAAATTGAATTGAATTGAAAACGAACTGAAGTTGAATTAAAAATCAATTTGAAGTGAATTTAAAACGAATTTATAAGGAAAAATTCAATTTTGATTTGAATTTGAAATGAAGTTGAAATCGTTTCGAAAACGAATTCAAAACGATTTATAAAATATGTTTTAAAAGGAAATCGACGAAATATATATTATTTATATTATATATATATGATATAATGGCCTGAATAGAACGCGCCGCGCCGCGGTAGTTCGCGAATTTCGACCATTGACTTCGAATGGATATTGTGGGAGATCCGACCGTCGGATTCTCCTAAAACTGGAACCTTTGGGTTCGTATCAAAAAGAGCTTTCTAAGGATATTAGAAATTTGAAATATAACGGTTGGATTTGGATTTATGTCCAAATCAAATTGGGAAAAGGTCGCTGTAAGTGCAGTTCGATAGCCGTTGATGGAAATCGACTGTACGGGCCTTGATAAAATTATTAAAAATAGTAATAATTTGTGTAAAATCATAAGAGATGATTTGTGAAGAATTAGGATGAAAAACTCCATATTTGAAAAGATAAAAAAAGATTTTTATCAAAATGAACTAGTTTTGAACTAGAATTATAATTCTATTTATTTTTAAAATAAAGTGGATTTTAAATGGTTTTGAAAATAACCAGAATTTCCAATAATTGAATTGGAATGGGTTCGAATCGAAATTGTCTTTGGAATATTTCGATGTTGGATTTCATGATGATATAGATATTGTTATGGGAATTTGAAAGATATATTTATATCGTTATTTCCAATACGATATTTGTTGGTCGTAGAATTTGACATTGAATATAAGCCGATATATTTTCTATTCAGAGACTTGTATTTAATATCAAATGTGATTTGGGTTTGCTGTTAATGGTGTCTTCATTAACACTGTTCTTAAACCCTGTTGAGAAAAAGATTAAATCTTTTTATTTAGATTTAATGAAGTGTACCAATTAAATAATATTTAATTGGAATTGAATTGATATTGATTTTTGGGTTTATCGTGAACCATATTTTAAATGACACTGATTCTTTAACCCAGTTAAAGATTAAAACTAAGTGAAGTTTTAATAAATCTTTAATTAGATTGAAAAGATCGAGAATGGGGTATCACTAGTTTTGCTCCAAGCTATAGTTAAATCTTTAATTAGATTTGAACGTGAAATGGTAATTGAATTTACCGATAACACCGTGGAGTTTGATATGAAGTATGACCAGTTTTACTTCGTGGGATGAATAGGTTGGGATTGGGAAATAAAATAAATGATTACTTTGGTGTGGTTCACTAATGCCGTCTAGTTTGAATTGATATTCGAAGAAGATTAAAGAATAAATTTAAAGAATTTATCTTTGATAAAATTAATGGGAACCTTTCCCAAAGAATAAGGATATTGGAATGAGGCGTATGTTGTGTTTGTGTAACACTTGTTTATTATATACACGAGTTATTCAGAAAGACCGGGTTTATCCCATTCTGAATAAATGATTCGATGTGGTTTCGAGGATGAAGACGGTGGTTAAAGACCGGAGGTCTTCACGTCGTTTGGGTGATTACAGATGATCTTGATTGGGCTGTACACCCAAGAGGAGGGAATCAGTTAGTGATCGTCCAAACGTACTAGGAGATCGATGGATATGCGAGGTACAAGGTGACTCTGGTTTCGTTCAGACCCAGAACGGACTTGTAAATGGACTGTGTGTCTGACATTGGATTTTAGTATGTGTGAATGATTTCTATTAAATATATATCTATTTGGCGGCGGAGAATTTACTCTCTTGCTTAACGCCCTTCTCTGAGACGTACGAGCTAAGGGTTTTATATCGATGGATATCAATCGCATGGAGTGAATTGCCTATGTGGCATGCCTAAGTGGAAAATGATCAAGGCTTCTGTTGAAAAGCAGAGTCTTGTGGTGGATGATCAAAGCACGACCTGTGTGGCATAGCTTTGTGTAACGTTGATTCGCGAGCCTCACACTCCGGTAGTGGACCAGAAACGGGAGAGGACTTCAGGTAGGGCATGCGTTTCCTTCTAGATAGAAGTGGCGTTAGTGGTTTTACACGCCTTAATGAGTTTGACTTATGTGGTTGTTGCTGTTGCGAGGCGCCTCGGATATATTGGTCGATCCGGGACCAATGGAGTCATTGGACTCATTGACAGCCCAAAGGGTGGGGAAACGCAGTGTGAGGTCCTCTCCCGTTTCTGGTTCATACCGGGGTGTGAGGCACGCGAATTCATGTTATACACAAAGCTACACCACAAGACTTTGCTTTTCAACAGAAGTCTTGATTACTGCATCTCAGCATGCCATACAAGCAATTCACACTATGCAACCGATGGCTATCAATCACACAGAATGAATTCCAATGTCAGACACACAGTCCATTTACAAGTCCGTTCTGGGTCTGAACGAAACCGAAGGCACTATGTAACTCGCATACCCATCGATCTCCACGTACGTCTGGACGATCACCACTCATTATCAATATTTCGGGATGCCTCCCAATCAGGACATCAGTTATCACCCAACCGAGGCGAAGATCTCCGGTCTTCAACCAAAGTCTTCATCTTCGATTTCTTATCGTCGATTCAGTTATTCAAAATGGGATAAACCTGGTCTTTATGAGCAACTCGCGAATATAATTAACAAGTGCTACACAAACACAATATACGCTTCATTCCAATTCATTATTCACTAACCGTAAATCAGTAAGGGAATGATTTCCCAAATATTAACCCCAAAGGCCGAAATCAACATCAGATCAAAACCCAAAAAACCATCCGACTTAGCTATCCTCCAGTTAGTTTCTAAATTTCACATTCCATATCGTTTATAATATTTTATGACGATTTATCGCTATTTTTATTTATTTAGAAATAGTCATTTCATTCAAACGACGCTTTGGGCCATAACGCGACCGTGGCGCTGTTTTTCTTCAGATTTGATTTACACATATCTAAAAATCTAACCGTTGCATCTTCACAAATTTTATATCATTAGAAAGATCTTTTCAAAACGAATCCAATGGTTCCAGTTTTGGGAAAATCCGACGGTCGGATCTCCCGGTACGCTCGTTTGAAGTTTCGATTTCAAAATACGAACTACAGCGTCGTTATTCGATTTAATTTAATTATATATATATATATAATCGATTCTGGAGCTGTTTTTCTTTAGATTTGAAATACACATTGCAGACAATCCAACCATTGGATCTTTACAAAGTTGGCGTCGTTGGAAAGATATTTCCAAAGCGAACCCAACGGTTTCGGTTTCGGGAAAATCCGATGGTCAGATCTCCCGCACTAATCATTTGAAATCACGGTTTCAAAACATAAACTACGGCTTCGTTATTCGATATATTTTAATTATATATATATATATATATATATATATATATATTCGATTCTTTGATTTCAAAACCATATTCTTTTCATACATTTGATAAAAATGATATTTTTATCCAACGGACATTTATTCCGACACTTCACTATTTTTAACGATTCATGTATATAGTAAAGTTGTGATTTTTATTGCAAAATAATTTATTTCAAAACACGACTATTTTATATAGTTCATATAGGTGATAAAAATAGGATTTTTATTGTAAAACAATTTCTTTCAAAACATGACTATTTTATATAGTTCATATAGATGACAAAAATAGGATTTCTATTATAAAACAATTTATTTGAAACACAAATACCATTCAACACATGAATTTCTATTCAACGAATGAATTTCTATTCAATACATGAAGGTTTTCTATAGTTCGTATATATATAATAAAAATGTGATTTTTATTGTTAAAGCAATTTATTTAAAACATGAATACCATTCAACACATGAATTTCTATTCAACGAATGAATTTCTATTTAACACATGAATGTTTTCTATTCAACACACGAATATAGTTTCAACACATGAAAATAATTCTAACACATGAATATTATTCAAAATTTCGGCATCATAACAGCAGGGTAGTTAAAACCGGGTCCGTCCCTAGTATGGCTCCTCGCTCTACCTTAAAGGCTCTCAGCTTTTGACAATGGGGATTTCATGCATCTAGTTCGCACGCAGGCGGCATGTATATTGTTTTCATTTCCACAAACTAATCCTATGTGGTTTCAACCAAATAATTCTCAACCACTAACGGGTATTTTTCAACCATAATCAATCAATTTCAACCACAAAAAATTCTAATCAACTATTCGCTATCAACCAATTTTCACACCAATCACAACCAATAAATATCGTCCATGGTTTGTGGACGAGGGGCGTGTGTGTGTATATATATATATATATATATATATATATATATATATATATATATAAGTAAATTTCACTTCTATTCAACACATATATAATTTTTACAACGCATATATAACTTATACATCGACCGTACAACTTATACAACGCTTATACATGTGGTGTACAACGCTTATATAACTCATACATCGACTATATAATTTACACATCGTTGTTTTCCATATCATTTATAAATTAAAAATCTCATATTGGGTTCCCGCTACGAAACTTCATTTGGCCATAACTTTTGCTTCCCGCTACGAAACTTCGAATTTTCAGATTCGTTAGAAAGATATGATTTTTAATTTGAATTACGAACTTGTAAATGGACTGTGTGTCTGACATTGGATTTTATTATGTGTTGATTGATATCTATTAAATATACATCTGTTTGGCGGCGGAGAATTTATTCTCTTGCTTAACGCCCTTCTTTGAGACATACGAGCTCAGAGGTTGTGTATCGATGGACATCAGTCGCAAGGCACGAATTGCCTGTGTGGCACGCCTAAGTGGCAAATGATCAAGGCTTCTGTTGAAAACCAAAGTCTTGTGGTTTATGATCAAAGCACGGCCTGTGTGGCGCAACTTTGCGTATAGCGTGAATTCGCGAGCCTCACACCTCGATATGGGTCAAAAACGGGATAAGGACCCAAGGAGTACACGACGTTTCTTTCTAGCTAGTGGTGGTGTCAGTGCTTAAACTGGCTGACATTTATATATACTTTTCACCTGTGTGGTTGTTGGAATGCGAGGCGCCTCGGATATAGGTCTGCTAGGACCGGGAAACGTGTGCAAGAGCAGATACTTTGAGAACGACACACAAAAGAACGCGAACAGAAGAACATTTCATTGTATATTACAACAATTCCATCAGACTACAAGAATATACAGAGTATGAATAAATATTACAAAACAGAAAATATCAAAGATTACAATAAATTACATAGCAGCGGTAAATAATACAATACACAACTAGAAGTATTACACGGATACAGAGCTTTTCGAGTATCGTTCCAGCTGTAGATCAGGAACCTGTGAATATAAATCTGCAAAACCAAAACTACTAGCTGCTCATGTCAAATAAGGGCACCTAGAGTTTAGGTTAAAACAATAAATTCCAGGTCAGTCATGGGACTGGTGTGAGAACTAAAACAGTTATTTAAAACTTTACTTTAAAGTTAGGTAAATCAAGGGACCACGCCGTATAACACGGAACATGTTTCCTCCCAAGAATGCCAGTGCATAAAACAAACAGCGCGATGTTAAATAAAGAAAAATGAAGCTATTATAAGACCCAGGTCCCATCACACAATGCAACGCAAGCCGGAGGATAGGGTTTTTACCTTATAATAGCCAAAAATGCTTGATACTTTAAATTTCATCTTTTAATATTACTATAAGTGTATAGTGTCAAAACAATTTCATTCATAAGTATCAATCATAGACGGCATAAGCGCCCCATCCCAATATGTCGCCATATATAGGATTACAAGTAAAATTGAAACGTCATGTATTGGAAGTTGGATTTCCATCTGTGAACCGAGGCAAAAGATAGTCCTCTACCGATTCGAGACACTCTAGCCCGTGTCTCAGGAACAGAACGCATCGTCCCTCGGAGCGACAGGGCCGGTCCACCGATGTGGATTAAAATGCCTGAACACTGCGTTTCCCCACCCTTTGGGGTGTCAATGAGCCAATGAATGACTCCATCGGCTTCACATAGTCACCGATATATCCGAGGCGCCTTGCAATAGCAACACTTACAAAAGTCAAACTCGTCAGGGCGTGTAAAACCACTGACGTCACTTCTAACTAGAAGAAAACGCATGTCCTCCCTGTGGTCCTTCTCCCGTTTATGGTTCACAACCGGGGTGTAAGGCTCGCGAATCAACGTTACACAAAGCTATGCCACACAGGCTGTGCTTTGATCATCCACCACAAGACTCTTCTTTTTAACAGAAGCCTTGATCATTTGCATCTCAGCATGCCACACAGGCAATTCACGCTATGCAACCAATATCAATCACACAGAATGAAATCCGATGTCAGACACACATCCATTTACAAGTCCGTTTTGGGCCTAAACGAAACCGGAGGCACCTAATACCCCGCATATCCATCGATCTCCAAGTGCGTCTGGACGATCACCAACTGATTCCCTCCTCTTGGGTGTACGGCCCAATCAAGATCATCAGTAATTATCCAAACGACGTGAAGACCTCCGGTCATCAACCACCGTCTTCATCTTTGACTTATCGTCGAATTAGTTATTCAGAATGGGATAAACCCGGTCTTTCTGAATAAATCGCGTATATAATAAACAAGTGTTACACAAACACAGCACACGCGTCATTCCAATTCATCAGTCACTAACCGTAAATTAACAAGAGAATAATTCCCCAAATATTAACCACGAAGGACGAAAACAACATCAGATCAATACCCAGGAAACTGTTCTTTAGCTAACCTACAGTTAGTTTCTAAATTTCACATTCATATGGAAAGGTTCCCATTAATTTTATCAAAGATAAATTCCTTTAAATTTATTCTTTAATCATCCTTTGAAAATCAAATCAAACCAAATTTTAGTTTTTCCAAACTAGTCGGGATTAACGAACCTTACCGAAGTAATCAATTGTTAAATTTCCCAACCCCAACTTATTCATACCATGAAGTAAAACTGGTAATACTTCATATCTAACACCACGGTGTTATCGATAAATTCAATTACCATTTCACGTTCAAATCTAATTAAAGATTTAACTATCACCTAGAGCAAAACTGGTGATACTCCACTCTCGATCATTTCAATCTAATTAAAGATTCATTAAAACTCCACTTAGTTTTAATCTTTAACTGGGTTAAAGAATCAGTGTCATTTAAAATACGGATCATGATAAACCCCAAAATCACATCACATTTCAATCAGTCCCTAACCGTAAATTAGCAAGTGAGAAATTCCCTAAGTATTAACCCCGAAGGCCGAAACCAACATCAGATCAATACCCAAGAAACCATTCAACTTAACTAATCTCCAGTTAGTTTCTGATTTCCTTAACTCCTTTGGGTCTAAGGACAATATTATTGAAAATACCGTTCACGACAACCCAAAATCACATTTCATTAATTATCGGGTTAAAGAACGAGTGTTATTTAAAACACCGTTCATGATAAACCCAAGAATCAATTCGAATTCAATTCCAATTAAATACTATTTAATTGGTACACTTCATTAAATATAAATAAAAGATTCAACCTTTTTCTCAACTGGGCTTAAGAACAGTGTTAATGAAAACACCATTCACGACAAAACCAAATCACATTTGATATTTAATAGAAGGCTCTGAATAGAAAATATATCGGCTTATATTCAATATCAAATTCTACGACCAACAAATATCGTATTGGAAATAACGATATATATATATATACATATACATATATATATATATATATCTTTCAAATTTCCATAACAACATCTGTATAATCACGAAATCCAACATCGAACTATTCCGAAGACGATTTCGATTTAAATCCATTCCAATTCAATTTTTGGAAATCCTGGTTATTTTCAAAACCATTTCAAATCCAATTTATTTATTTCAAAAATAAATTGATTTTAATTCTAGTTCAAAAATAGTTCATTTCGATAAAAATCTATTTTTATCTTTTCAAATATGGAGTTTTTCATCCCAATTCTTCATAAATCATTTCTTATGATTTTACACAAATTATTACTATTTTTTAATAATTTTATCAAGGCCCGTACAGTCGATTTCCATCAACAGCCAACGAACTGCACTTACAACGACCTTTTCCAAATTTGATTTGGACATAATTCCAAATCCGACTATTAGATTTCAAATCTCTAATATTCGTTAGAAATCTCTTTTCGATACAAACCCAAGGCTCCGGTTTTAGGAGAATCCGATGGTCGGATCTCCCGCAATATCCATTCGAAGCCAATGGTCGAAATTCGCGAACTGCCGTGGTGCGACGAGTTCTATTCAGGCCATTATATTATATATAAAATATATATAATATATACCTCGTCGATTTCCTTTTAAAACGTATTTTATAAATCGTTTTAAATTCGTTTTCAAAACGATTTCAACTTCATTTCAAATTGATTTCACTTCAAATCGATTTTTAATTCAATTTCAGTTCGTTTTCAATTCAATTTCAATTCGAATTCATTTCTCTTTAATTTCAATTCGAATTCATTTCAAATTGATTTCCATCCAATTTCAATTCGATTCGAATTCATTTTATTTTCAATTCAATTCGAATTCTAATCCATTTCAATGCAATTCGAATTCTAATCCGTTTCAATTCAATTTAATTCGAATTTCATTTCAAAATATTCGATTTTGAAATCACTTTTCAATATTTATTATAAAAACTAATATAATCGATATAAATATCGTTTGCGTTAAAATGGCGTCAATCTAATCACCACGGCTTCATATATTTCTATTTTCAAATATTCTATTTCAAATATTTCTTTTTCAAATATTTCTTTTTCAAATATTCTATTTCAAATATTTCTATTCAAATATTTCTACTTAAATATTCTATTTCAAAACTGGAATGAGGCCCAATCAATTACCATAGATTTTATTTCTATGGATTTCCATACAACGCATGTATATATCAACAATGACAAATAATCAACCATCATCCAAAGTGCATTCTACACTGTATAAGCATCAAATATAAATATTCAATGCTTATAACAGTTTGTCAATCAATTGATCGGCATACAACTAATTATTGGGATTAGTGTATGTCATATATCACCCCAATACCCGTGTGGGGTTTTCAAAAAATCAAACACAGATTTTATTTGTGTAATTGGGCGATGTGTAAAATTTATCATCCCAATCAATATCAGTCAAATGTGTGTATATAAACAAATCGTCCGATTTATTTATATTTATTTCATTTTAAATACACATTAAAAATTCTATTTTCAACTATAAAATATTTTAACTACATAAATATTTTATTTCATTTCACATCACACAATAAACTACACATCAAAATCAAACAAACAAGCATACAAGCCGTCCATGGTTTGCGGACGACGGGTGTCAGGTGCTACTAAACACCGTCTGCATCCTATTATATATTTTAAAACTAGAAAATTAAATTAAAGGTGAGGAGTTCTCACCGATATGCTAAACCAAACGCCGCTACTCTTCATAAGTAGAAAATCTTTGCCGTGTTCGCCTTTTGTCACTTTTGTCATCCGTGCTCACTGCATATATAAAAATCACATTTTTATATTCTCTATTATATAGAAATCATATTTTTATAACTACGCTATATAGATAAAATTTCTATTTTTATACAGCTACTATATAGATAAAAATTCTATTTTTACTTCACTAAAAATCATATTTTTATTTCGCTACACATATAAATATCATATTTTTATATTCTTTCTAAAATATAAAAATCATATTTTTATTCTTTCTAAAATATAAAAATCATATTTTTATTAGTATACAATCAAAATCAAACCCTTTTGTGATGCAAAATGATGGGTATATATTTTCCTTCATATAAAAATCAGATTCCTAACTTGGTTAAACTAAGCTAAGTATTTTAAATAAATTAAAATAAATTAATATAAGGACTTACAGTGAAAAGGGGATGAGGAGGTGAACTGGCGGCCACATGAGGAGGCACAGGCGGAGGAAGGGGGTAGCGCGTCGCGTAGGTGGAGGGGGGGTAGCGCGTTGCGCGCAGGTAAAAGGGAGGGGTGATGGCGGCTCCGTCGCTCGTTCCTTCTTTTTTTTTTTGATTGAAATGAACGGGTAAAGGGGCTGAGGGAGTAAATAAAGTGGGAGGTTATATTAAATATTTATTTAATTATTTATTTTCAAAAAGCAACTTTTTATTTCGACCTCAAAACGAGAACCACCGCCTGTCGTCCATAGCTAATTACCCCCATTCCGAACACAGTGGGATATGTATCGTAAGCTGATTTGATCGTTTCGATCAGTTTTCGTCCAAATGAAAATATAATTCTATATATTGAATTTGAACGCATATTTCAATTTACTGGGGCCACATACTAACTAGAAAAATCCCAAAAAAAATATTTCTAGCTTTGTATTGACGATACGGTCCTAACAAAACTAATTTCGTCAAATTCTGAGAGCATTTGAAAAATGACGATTTTCCAGTCGATTAAAATCAACTGAAACTGGTCAAACGCGCTTTCCTCTGCCACGCTCACATATTAATTCGAAAAATTATGAAATTTGAAACCTAGAAATAATTTGGCATCGCGGATCCAACAAAAGTGGTTTCATCGAAAACCGAGGTCATTTGCAAAATTCCCATTTTTAAGGGCCAGAATTCCATAGCGATTATTCTGAATTTTCAACTGGGCATATCTTTTTACCCCCACTATGAAATTTCGATTTTTCGAATTCTTTGGAAAGTTATTCTCAATTAGATTCAAATATTTTTGGTTTCACTAATATCCAGTTTATTTTGCACCCAGTATATTCATTTGAAATTTGAAATCGAATTATCGAACTACCGCGCCATTTTCAATTCCTTGTATATATATAAATAAATGTTTATATTCTAACGACGATCAATATAAATATATACGTTCAAATTCTATTCAAAATAAATTTATCATCGTTATTATTTAAAATAATTCATTTTAAATATTCAAAATTCATCAAAATTGCCAAAATAAAAGTTTTAAATTGGCTCGGATTTCCGGGTTATTACAATCTCCCCCACTTAAAAATTTTCGTCCCCGAAAAGGAACGAAGACAAAAGTTGTTTAACACACCAACTCAACTTTCATTATTTTTTTCACGGCTTATGTTCTTCAACTTTTCTGTTTCTAAGAACTTTTCAAAATTTTCAAAAAATTGGCTAACACCCTAAATTTTCGAAAAATTTCGCCTTAACCTCCCCTGCACCGGGGACTTCGGGATATTTCATATAGCCTCCCATGGCCTTCTTCAATACAAAAGAAAAAGTAAAAGCCAAGCGGCTAGCCAATCGGCTCATAAAATCATCATCACCCAATCAAAACAGTAAATTATGGTAAACATGTACCTATTTGTCGGGCAAACAATTTTATTCTTCTGCTTTAGCCTCCTTGCTATGACCTGTTCAATGTATGTACATGTACATGCATGCAAATGCGACAAATTTTCAATACAATTCACTATTTGATTCAATTTTTCTAAATGGTTCAAATTTTAATTAATAAACCAATAATCAAACAAGACAATCAGCAATCAATTAGTTGATTAGTTTTTCAAATTCATAATTTTGATACGTAGTCTAAAAAATCAGATTTTTGATGCCAAATCACAACAATAAGCCCTATCTAATTTTGGTTCTCACACCAGTCAATTGGAATCATATAGAAATCCCACTTTAGAAACTCGAATATAAATTCTGATGATGTGCGTACTATAGCGATCATCAGAACCATCTCCGGGCGACTAGAGTGTGATTCTATATCTATCCAGTATATTAAAACTTCGAATACACGCGGATCAGACGTATACGTAAAATCTTTATATACTGGACTGTCCAAATTCAATACAAAATAAATAATCAAATACGAATAATTGATTTAAATTTCAAAACTAAATTTGTTTTCATTTTCAAAAATATACTCTTCACACTCGTTCTAGGATACTACTGATCCCATCTCTAACGAGTCATTCCCATTGGATGTTACTAATCCAATATCTGATGAATTCTATCGTATGGTTCTAATGTGTCTTATTCTCTGAGCTTTGTAAACCAAAGCTCTGATACCACTGTAAGAACCCGTAAGTTCCCCGTGAGGGAAAGAGCGGATACATTGAGAACGACACACAAAAGAACGCGAACAGAAGAACATTTCATTGTATATTACAACAATTCCATCAGAACACAAGAATATACAGAGTATGAATAAATATTACACAACAAAAAATATCAGAGATTACAATAAATTACATAGCAGCGGAAAATAATACAAGGGACCATGCCGTATAACACGGAACGGGTTTCCTCCCAAGAATGCCAATGCATAAAACAAACAGCGCAATGCTAAATAAAGAAAAATGAAGCTATTATAAGACCCAGGTCCCATCAGACAATGCAACGCAAGCCGGAGGATAGGGTTTTTACATTATAATAGCCAAAAATGCTTGATACGTTAAATTTCATCTTTTATTATTACTATAAGTGTATAGTGTCTAAACAATTTCAATCATAAGTATCAATCATAGACGGCATAAGCGCCCCATCCCATTATGCTGCCATATATAGGATTACAACTAAAATCGAAACATCACGTATTGGAAGTTGGATTTCCATCGGTGAACCGAGGAAAAAGATAGTCCTCTACCGATTCGAGACGCTCTAGCCCGTGTCTCAGGAACAGAATGCATCGTCCCTTGGAGCGACAGGGCCGGTCCACCTATGTGGATTAAAATGCCTGAACACTGCGTTTACCCACCCTTTGGGGTGTCAATGAGCAAACGAATGACTCCATCGGCTTCACGTAGTCACCGATATATCTGAGGCGCCTAGCAACAGCAACAACCACATAAGTCAAACTCGTCAGGGCATGTAAACCACTGACGCCACTTCTAACTAGAAGAAAACGCATGTCCTCCATGATGTCCTTCTCCCGTTTTTGGTTCACAACCGGGGTGTGAGGCTCGCGAAACAACGTTACACAAATATATGCCACACAGGCTGTGCTTGGATCATCCACCACAAGACTCTACTTTTCAACAGAAGCCTTGATCATTTGCATCTCAACATGCCACATAGGCAATTCACACTATGCAACCGATATCAATCACACAGAATGCAATCCGATGAAAAATACACATCCATTTACAAGTCCGTTCTAGGCCTGAACGAAACCGGAGGCACCTAGTAACCCGCATATCCATCGATCTCCAAGTACGTCTGGACGATCACCAATTTATTCCCTCCTCTTGGGTGTACGGCCCAATCAAGATCATCAGTAATTATCCAAACGACGTGAAGACCTCCGGTCTTCAACCACCGTCTTCATCTTTGACTTATTATCAAATCAGTTATTCAGAATGGGATAAACCCGGTCTTTCTGAATAACTCGCGTATATAATAAACAAGTGTTACACAAACACAACATACGCCTCATTCCAATTCATCAGTCACTAAGTGTAAATTAACAAGAGAATAATTCCTCAAATATTAACCCCGAAGGCCGAAACCAACATCAGATCAATACCCATGAAATCGTTATGCTTAGATAACCTACAATTAGTTTCTAAATTTCACATTCATAGGGAAAGGTTCCCATTAATTTTATCAAAGATAAATTCCTTTAAATTTATTCTTTAATCGTCCTTTGAAAATCAATTCAAACCAAATTTTGGTTAATCCAAACTAGTTGGGATTAACGAACCTTACCGAAGTAATCAATTGTTAAATTTCCCAACTCCAACCTATTCATGCCATGAAGTAAAACTGGTAATACTTCATATCTAACACCACGGTGTTATCAATAAATTCAATTTCCATTTCACGTTAAAATCTAATTAAAGATTTAACTATCGCCTGGAGCAAAACTGGTGATACTCCACTCTCGATCATTTCAATCTAATTAAAGATTCATTAAAACTCCACTTAGTTTTAATCTTTAACTGGGTTAAAGAATCAGTGTCATTTAAAATACGGTTCATGATAAACCCCAAAATCACATCACATTTCAATCAGTCCATAACCGTAAAATAGCAAGTGAGCAATTCCCTAAGTATTAACCCCGAAGGCCGAAACCAACATCAGATCAATACCCAAGAAACCATTCAACTTAACTAATCTCCAATTAGTTTATGATTTTCTTAACTCCTTTGGGTCCAAGGACAGTATTATTGATGATACCGTTCACGACAACCCAAAATCACATTTCACTAATTATCGGGTTAAAGAACGAGTGTTATTTAAAACACCATTCACGATAAACCCAAGAATCAATTCGAATTCAATTCCAATTAAATACTATTTATTTGGTACACTTCATTAAATCTAAATAAAAGATTTATTCTTTTTCTCAACTGGGCTTAAGAACAGTGTTAATGAAGACACAATTCACAACAAACCCAAATCACATTTGATATTAAATACAAGGCTCTGAATAGAAAATATATCGGCTTATATTCAATATCAAATTCTACAACCAACAAATATCGTATTGGAAATAACGATATATATATATATATATATCTTCCAAATTTCCATAACAACATCTGTATAATCACGAAATCCAACATCGAACTATTCCGAAGATGATTTCGATTCAAATCCATTCCAATTCAATTATTGGAAATCCTAATTATTTTCAAAACCATTTCATATCCAATTTATTTATTTCAAAAATAAATTGATTTTAATTCTAGTTCAAAACTAGTTCATTTCGATAAAAATCTATTTTTATCTTTTCAAATATGGAGTTTTTCAATCCAATTCTTCACAAATCATTTCTTATGATTTTACACAAATTATTACTATTTTTAATAATTTTATCAAGGCCCGTACAGTCGATTTCCATCAACGGCCATCGAACTGCACTTACAGCGACCTTTTCCAAATTTGATTTGGACATAATTCCAAATCCAACCGTTGGATTTCAAATCTCTAATATTCGTTAGAAAGCTCTTTTCGATACGAACCCAACGGCTCTAGTTTTAGGAGAATGCGACGGCCGGATCTCCCGCAATATCCATTCGCAGTCAATGGTCGAAATTCGCGAACTACCGCGGCGCGGCTCGTTCTATTCAGGCCATTATAGTATATATAAAATATATATAATATATACCTCATCGATTTCCTTTTAAAACGTATTTTATAAATCATTTTAAATTTGTTTTCGAAACGATTTCAACTTCATTTCAAATTGATTTCAATTCAAATCGATTTTTAACTCAATTTTATTTCGTTTTCAATTTCAATTCGAATTCATTTCTATTCAATTTAAATTCGAATTCGTTTCAAATTGATTTCCATTAAATTTCAATTCGATTCGAATTCATTTTATTTTCAATTCAATTCGAATTCTAATTCGTTTCAATTCGAATTCTAATTCGTTTCAATTCGAATTCTAATTCGTTTTCAAATTTCAAATGAATATACCGGGTGCAAAATAAACTGGATTTTAGTGAAACAAAAAAATTTGAATCTAATTGAGAATATCTTTCCAATGAATTCGAAAAATCGAAATTTCATAGCGGGGGTAAAAAGGTATGCCCAGTTGAAAATTCTGAATAGTCGTAGTGGATCCAGGGTCCTCGAGAATTGAAAAATGGCGTCCTTCAGATCCGTCTTAGAGAATTCAAAACTCGAATTGAAAAATGCTTTCTCTTCCCTAGCATCTTCATTTGGTATGCAAAATTCAGATCCATATATACAGACAAAGGCAGACAAGACAAAGCTCCTCCCCCTACGTACAAGGACATTCTTCAACGTCCACCTGTAAAGCGTTATCCTTTTTTTAATATTAGATCTGAGAGTATAAATACTTTTCCAATTAAATCTCAAAGCACTAAATTCGAATCGTCAGCTAGAAGCCGAGATAATTATGACTCCTTTCTCAGAAACATCAAATCGAATAAGGGGTGTTTTCGATGCGGATCTAATGATCACTGGGAGCGTTCGTGTCGTAATCCTCTGGTTTGTTTTAAATGTCGAACAACGGGTCATAAAGGATTTAATTGTAAAGCATCGTTTCCTTTTCCTCCAAAAATGGCGAATTCTCCTGTACCAATCTCTACAAGGAATTTCCCAAGGTAATTCAATTGGGCGCGCTCGATGGTTGTGATTTCTATTGAGCGTGGATCCTTCTCAATGACACAAATGGAGCGGATTCTCAAAAATAGATTTGGAGTGAGGGCTCCTTTCTAGAATTGGAATATTAGGAAGATGGGAGACAACTTTATCGTGAAGTTTCCACCTTTCTTGTTGACTACTGATAATTGGAAGTACGCTATTGGACTAAATGAAGGATCTTTGCAATTGCGAAGGTGGTCACCCGATTTTGGCTGCCTCCAGAAGGAGAAGATGAAGCAGTGGGTTTTGATCAAACATGCACCAGTGGTTTGTAGAAGACTAAGCGTGTTGAAGTCGGCTCTGGCGGAGATAGGGGAGGTTAACAGGGTGCAATACAGAGCACTGCATGTACCTGATTTTTCATGGTTGAAGGCTGAATTGTTAGTGGAAGATCCAATTTCCCTTCCTATAACAAAATGGGTCCCTGTTGAAGGATTTCTCCATAAAATTCTAATTGAGGAAAGCGATGATGGTGAACCTTTTCCTACTAATGAAGTGTTGAGATTTAAAAATCGTGTTTTTTCGACGGATAGTGAAGGGAGGTTAAGGGCTCTTTCATATACTGCGAGACAGGTTGGGGGTGTTAATATTGCTGGTTATGGGAATGAAGAAGGTAATGAGGGGGAACGTGGTAACGCTGATGACTCTAGTGATGGCAATGCTGATGGAAATGCTGTTGATAATGTCGAGGGTTACGATGATGGGACTTTGGACGGTGGAAGTGGCAACCCATTCATTATTTCCTCTGGTGATGGAGCAGGAGTGGGTGCAGAAGGTGATGTGGGGAACCAGATTGTAATTTATGAGGGTGGTATACAAGTTGACTTTGATGTTGCGGGAAACATTGTGGGTGTGGCCAAGGTGCTTAATCAGGGAGATAGGAATGATGCTGAAAGGCTGGAAGATAGTAATTCAGTAAATGGTGGTAATGCTGAAGAGTCAATGGATCTCAATGAAGCTGGTGATTACTCTACATGCAAAGGCAAGGAGGCTACTATTTCAGGAGAATGTTCATCAACAAGAAGAGTCATTTCCAGAGGCAAAAAGGCTTTGGATGAGGGAGTGGTGATGCTGCGAAGAAGTGCTAAAGGTTGGAACATCCGCTTGAAGGTAGCACTTATGTCCCTGCCTTGTTTAATTCTTTATCTTATGATAAAATGCATGAGTTAGCTAGAAATTCAAGCCTCGTTTTAAATGACCAAGTTATAAATGACATTAAGAATAAAGAATTAGAGAGAGAAAATGTTATACCATGATTATTATAACATGGAATGTTAGAGGTCTAGGAACTTTTGATAAATGTCTTAGAGTCAAAAATTACTTAAAATCTAATAAGCCAGACATTGTGTTGTTGCAAGAGACAAAACTTGAAACTCCTGGTGATAATATTTTTAGAAGTCTGGGTTGGGGTGTTCTTGACTCTTGGTGTTTCATTCCTTCTGTGGCGAGTTTTGGGGGTTTATTTACTGGATGGAATAGTAATCTTTGGTCCTTTAAACAAGAGATTAAACAGACCCACTGTCTTCATGTTGCGTTGGAATGTAGAAAAAGAATAGTGTTATACTTCTTTTCTAATGTATATGGACCTAATACTAGAATTGAGAGGAAGACCTTATGGAGTGAAGGGATGGAGTTTTACAATTTGTCTTATGGACCTTGGGTAATTAGTGGTGATTTCAATGTGACTAGATTTGATTATGAGAGAAGTAATAGTAAGGGAAACCACTTGGGAGATATGGAAGACTTTAGGATGTTTGTCAATGACTGTGCCCTGGTCGATCTTCCCTTGAATAATAGACGGTACACCTGGAGTGATCGGAGGAATCCACCTACCCTGGTTAAGTTAGATCGTTTCTTCATTAATACATCCTTTGAAGATTTACATCCTCTTACTTCTCAGAAGGGTTTATCCTCGATTATTTCGGATCACTGCCCTATTTTGCTGGATACTGGAGACTTAGTCAATGCAAAAGTTTTTTTTCATATTTGAAAAGATGTGGTGTCTGGAAAACAATTTTGATGAAATGCTTGTGGGTAAATGGGATGGTTTTGGAGATCGTGGAGATGCTGCCAGCAACTTATGTAGGAAATTGAAGATGTTACGTAAATTTTTGATTAAATGGAGCAAAGAAGTGTTTGGCAATATCAAGATCAAAAAAGCAGCGCTTGAAAAAGAAATCCTGGAATTCAACATTCTGGAAGAGAGAGGATTTTTGAATGAAGAAGAGAAGTTTGTGCTTTTGAAAAAAGAAAAGGAACTGTTGAAGGTGATCGATCAAGAGGAGATTTATTGGCGTCAAAGATCTAGAAGTCAATGGCTCAAAGAAGGAGATAGCAATACAAGTTACTTTCATAGAATTGCAAATGGAAGACGCAGAACAAACATGATCAGTAGTATTTGGAAAGGTGGTGAAGAAATTGGGGACCAGAAGACACTTAGCGAAGTTTTCACAGAGTTTTATAAAAGCATTTTTGCGGAGAGGATTGAAAACAGATGCACGGTGGATTGGAGCAAACTTTATCCTTCTGATATTAAACTTGATGATCTTGAAAACGCTTTTACAGAGGAAGAGATTTTGTCTGCTCTTGAAGAGATGCCTGGTGACAAGGCGCCAGGACCTGATGGGTTTCCTAACTTCTTTATCAAAAGATATTGGAAAATGGTGAGAAAGGATATTTTAAGACTGTTTGAAGAACTGTATGATGGCTCTATTAGACTTGAGATGTTGAGCTACGCAAATGTTGTTTTGATACCTAAGAAAGAAGGAAATGTTACGGCGGCAGATTTCCGACCTATTAGCCTCTTATATACCACTTTTAAACTAATCACGAAGGTGTTGGCAAATAGGTTGAAAAAGAAGTTGGATGATTTAATTGACCAATCTCAAACGGCTTTTATTAGAGGCAGATTTATTTTGGATGGTGCTGTTCTGGTTCAGGAGGTAATCTCATATTGCGACAGATATAATGTTCCATGTGCTATCATCAAATTGGACTTTGCTAAGGCTTTTGACACAGTGGATTGGAGATTCCTAATTGACATTCTTACTGCAAGGGGCTTTCCTATGAGGTGGATTAACTGGATTCTTATGATCTTGTCTTCGAGCAGATCCAACATTTGTGTGAATGGTATTGCTGGTAGTACCATCTATTCGAAAAGGGGTTTAAGGCAAGGGGACCCTTTATCCCCCCTCCTCTTTGACCTGGTGGCTGATGTTTTCTCTCGTATTCTGAAGGTTAGTTCTGCTAGTAGGATGCTACAGAGCTTTGGGGATGAGCATGTGGTGGGCGGTATCAATTCTTTACACTATGCAGATGACACTATCATTTTTAGTAAACCTGATTGTAAATACATTGCTACACTCAAATTTTTGTTGTATGCTTTTGTGAGTTTATCAGGCTTGAAAATTAACTTTCATAAGAGCAGTGTATACACTCTGGGTTGCAATGCTGAGCTGTCAAAGAACTGTGCAATGATGCTCAACTGCAAGGAGGACAACTTCCCTTTAAACTATCTGGGTATGTGCATTAGACCAAAGAAGCTTTTCAAAAAGGACTGGATCCATCTCATTGAGAAAGTAGATGTGAGGCTGGCTAGATGGAAAGGACGATCCCTCTCTAGAGCAGGCAGACTGGTACTGGTTAACTCAGTTCTCCCCTCCTTGCCTCTGTACTGGCTCTCCTTTTTCAGGTGTCCGGGATGGGTCATAGACATGATTGATATGATGCGAAGGAATTTTTTTTGGACGGGCGAGAAGGAGACTAAGAAATTAAGTTATCTCGTTTCTTGGGGGCAGGTTTGTAAAGCTAAAGATCAAGGTGGATTAGGAGTGCTTAATTTGAAAGACATGAATGCTGCACTTCTCTGCAAATGGTTGTGGTTGATGCTTGGCGAAAAGAAAGCCCTTTGGAAAGAAAGGATTATAAATGTTTACTATCGGGGTGTTTTTGATTGGAATAGGGACGGGTCACGCTGCTCTGTTTTCTGGAAAGGGGTTATGAGTTTCTCGCAGTGGATCAAGATTGGCACTAAAGTGGTGGTTTGCAATGGGTTTAACATATCATTCTGGCATGACGCTTGGATATTGCCTATACCATTGAAAGAGGAATTGAAGGAGCTATTTGAAATTGCATGTAACACACACTGGTCTGTTGGAGATATGTATAACTCTGAGGCTACTGATTTTAAGTGGAGACTATCTTTCTGCCGACTTGTCTTTGGTGATGCTCTTCAACAACTTTGCCAGCTATATTTGTGGTTGGCGAATGTCCATTTAACTGAAGGAAAAGATGAGTTTGTGTGGATGGGTGATGATAGTAAGGAGGTGTTTCGGGTTAGGAGTGTGTATAAACTGATTACCTTTTCGGGTTGTAGAAGACTGGAGTTTGATCGAATGTGGAAGACAAAGAAGGTGCCGCTGAAAGTTAAGATTCATATGTGGATTGTGCTTCATGATCGACTGAGTACCGGTTGCAGACTAAGGCGTAAGGGTTTTGTTATCAATACTGGTTGTGCTTTTTGTGATGAAGCTGATGAAGACTACAAACATGTTTTCTGGAGATGTGATTTTGCGTTTTATGTATGGACGAAGTGTATCGTGTATCTTGATTTAAACTTAGACTGGAGGGACTCAATCTAAGACCAGCAACATTTTTGGTTAACCTTTTTACCAAATTTAGACAACACACATAAAAAGAGTCTTTTTATTCTACTTAACTTCGCTTATACTTGGATATTATGGCATGAGAGAAACTCTAGAAAGTTCAAATTCAAGATGAAATCACCTGATAAAACTATCTTCATTATTCTTAAATATGTTCTACTGTGGGCAGGGATGGAAAAGGAGAAGTTCGTCGACACCATCGCTGCAAGGGTTCACGATCGCAAATGCAGGCGTGGCTAGCTTCTTGGTGCTGTTTATGTATGATGCTTATTATGTTTAAGTTTATTATGTACCTGCTGCATCAGGTTATGATGCTCTTTTTGTGGCTGGCTTGGTAAATGATGTACATATACTATATTTCTTGTACTGTACCGAACTCTATATATATAATATCTCTAGGCATGAATCATTAGATTCACTACCTTTTGCTTCAAAAAAAAAAAAAAAAATTCTGAATAGTCGCTATGGAATTCTGGCCCTTAAAAATGGGAATTTTGCAAATGACCTCGGTTTTCGATGAAACCACTTTTGTTGGAGCCACGATGTCAAATTATTGCTAGGTTTCAAGTTTCATAATTTTTCGAATCAATATGTGAGCGTTGGAAAGAAAACGCGTTTGACCAGTTTCAGTTGATTTTAGTCGACTGGAAAAGGGTCATTTTTCAAACGGTCTCAGAATTTGACGAAATTAGTTTTGTTAGGACCGTATCGTCAATACGAAGCTAGAAAATATTTTTCTGGGATTTTTCTAGTTAGTATGTGGCCCCAGTAAATTGAAATGTGCGTTCAAATTCAATATATAGAATTATATTTTCATTTGGACGAAAACTGATCGAAACGATCAAATCAGCTTATGATACATATCCCATTGTTTTCGGAATGGGGGTAATTAGCTATGGACGACAGGCGGTGGGTCTCGTTCTGAGGTCGAAATAAAAAGTTGCTTTTTGGAAATAAATAATTAAATAAATATTTAATATAACACCCCTACTTTATTTACTCCCTCAGCCCCTTTACCCGTTCATTTCAATCAAAAAAAAGAAGGAACGAGCGACGGAGCTGCCACCACTCCCCCTCAACCTGCGCACGACGCGCTACCCCCCTCCACCTACGGGACGTGCTACCCCCCTTCCTCCTCCCATCGCCAGATCCCCCTTCTCCTCTGCCTGCGCCTCCTCCTGTGGCCACCAGTTCACCCCCTCATCCCCTTTTCGCTGTAAGTCCTTAAATTATTTTATTTTATATTATTTAAAGTATTTAGCTTAGTTTAACCAAGTTAGGAATCTGATTTTTATATGAAGGAAAATATATACCCATTGTTTTGCATCACAAAGGGTTTGATTTTGATTGTATACTAATAAAAATATGATTTTTATATTTTAGAAGGAATAAAAATATGATTTTTATATTTTAGAAAGAATAAAAATATGATTTTTATATTTTAGAAAGAATATAAAAATATGATCTTTATATATGTAGCGAAATAAAAATATGATTTTTAGTGAAGTAAAATTAGAATTTTTATCTATATAGTAGCGGTATAAAAACAGAAATTTTATCCATATAGCGTAGTTAGAAAAATATGATTTCTATATTCTATATAATAGAGAATATAAAAATGTGATTTTAATATATGTAGTGAGCACGGATGACAAAAGTGACAAAAGGCGAACACGGTAAAGATTTTCTACTTATGAAGAGTCATGGTGTTTGGTTTAGCATATCGGTGAGAACTCCTCACCTTTAATTTAATTTTCTAGTTAAAATATATACTAGGATGCAAACGGTGTTTAGTAGCAACCGACACCGTTCATCCTTGATACCAA
The DNA here is from genome assembly GCA_030737875.1 of Allium sativum. NCBI lineage: Eukaryota > Viridiplantae > Streptophyta > Magnoliopsida > Asparagales > Amaryllidaceae > Allium > Allium sativum. The sequence continues at coordinate 527,645,734 of CM060926.1, forward strand.
AACTGACACGACCCGAACTTCCCCATGAAGGAAAGCCCGGATTGCGTTGAGGAAACACACATCGGAATGCAAACAGAAGAACATTTCATTGTTATTACAACAATTCCATCAGATACAAGCATATATAGAGTATGAATAAATATTATACAACAAAGAATATCAGAGATTTAAATACATTACTGCAGTGGAAAAATAATACAAAACACAACTGAAAGAGATATACGGATACAGAGCTTTCCGGATATCAATCCCAAGTTCCTGCGAATATAAATCTGCAAAACCAAAAACTACTAGCTGCCCGTGTAGAATATCGGGGCACCCAGAGTTTAGGTTAAAACAATAAACTCCAGGTAAGTCATGTGACTGGTGTGAGAACTAAAATAGTTATTTAAAACTTACTTTAAAAGAGAGTAATTCAAGGGACCACGCCGTATAACACGGAACGGGTTTCCTCCCAAGAATACTAGTGCATATAACAAAACAGCGCAATGCTCTTTGAAAAAATGAAGCTATTATAAGACCCAGGTCCCATCACACAATGCAATGCAAGCCGGAGGATAGGGTTTTCCCTTATAATAGCCAAACATGCTTGGTAAGTTTAAAACAAATCACTTGATACTATTTTAGGTGTATAGTTTCAAAACAATTGCAATCATAAATATTAATCATAGATAGCATGGGTACCATATATCATATCTCCATACTAGGCTCTACAAATAAAACTGCAAGTCACGCATTGGAAATTGGATTCCATCATGAGTCGAGCCAAGGGGCAATCTCCTCTCCGATTTGAGACACTCTAGCAATTGTATCAGGACCCCACAATGACCCTTTGGAACCTCCAAGGCCGGTCCTCTCTTACTTTTGAGGATTAGCAATCCTGAACACACGTTTCCCTGTCCTATAGGCCCTATATCCGAGGGGCCTCGCATTCCAACAACCACACAGGTGAAAAGGATATAAATGTCAGCCAGTTTAAGCACTCACACCACCACTAGCTAGAAAGAAACGTCATGCACTCCTTGGGTCCTTATCTCGTTTTTGACTCATACCGAGGTGTGAGGCTCGTGAATTAACACCATACACAAAGCTGCACCACACAGGCCGTGCTTTGATCATAAACCACAAGACTTTGCTTTACAAAAGAAGCCTTGATCATCTGCCACTTAGGCATGCCACACAGGCAATTCACTCCATGCGACTGATATCCATCGGTATACAACCTCTGAGCTCGTACGTCTCAGAGAAGGGCGTTAAGCAAGAGAATAAATTCTCCGCCGCCAAACAGATGTATATTTAATAGAGATCAATCAACACAAAATAAAATCCAATGTCAGACACACAGTCCATTTACAAGTTCGTTCTGGGTCTGAATGAAACCGGAGGCACTTTCCTCGCATATCCATCGATCTCCAAGTACGTCTGGACGATCACCAACTGATTCCCTCATCTTCGGTGTACAGCCCAATCAAGATCATAAGTAATCACCCAAACGAAGTGAAGACTTCCGGTCCTCAACCACCGTCTTCATCTTCGACTTATCATCGAATCGGTTATTCAGAATCGGTATAAACCCGGCCTTTCCGAATAACTCACGTATATAATAAACAAATGTTACACAAACCCAATATACGCCTCATTCCAATTCAGAATAATCTTTTATTCAAATTTTCACATTCTTAGGGAAAGGTTCTCACTAATTTTATCAAAGATAAATTCTTCTAAATTTATTCTTTAATCTTCCTTCGGATATCATTTCAATCCATATTATGGTTTTCCAAACTAGTCGGGATTAGCGAATCACACCGAAGTAATTATTTATTTTTATTTCCCAATCCCAACCCATTAATCCCATGAAGCAAAACTGATAATACTCCATATCTAACACCATGGTGTTATTGGTAAAATTAATTACCATTTCACGTTCAAATCTAATTAATGGTTTAACTATCGCCTTGGAGAAAAATTGGTGATACTCCATTCTCGATCACTTTTCAGATTTGATAATTTAAACTATCAATTCACTTTCAATCTAATTAATGATTCATTAAAACTCCACTTAGTTTTAATCTTCTCAAAAATCAATATCCTGTCTTTAACTGAGTTAAAGAACCAATGTCACCTAAAACACGATTCACGACAAACCCAAATCACATTTGATATTAAATACAAGGCTCTGAATAGAAAATATATCGGCTTATATTCAATATCAAATTCTGAAACCAACAAATATCGTATTGGAAATGACGATATAAATATATCTTTCAAATTCCCATAACAATATCTGTATAACCACGGAATCCAACATCGAAATACTCCAAAGACAATTTCGATTCAAATCCACTTCCACTTTATATATATTGGAAATTCTGGTTATTTTCAAAACCAATTTCAAATTCAATTTATTAATTTCAAAAATAAATTGATTTTAATTCTAGTTCAAAACTAGTTCATTTCAATAAAAATATATTTTTATCCTTTCAAATGTGGAATTTTTCATCCTAGTTCTTTCCAATTCACATATTATGATTTCACACAAATTATTAATATTTTTAATAATTTTATCAAGGCCCGTACAGTCGATTTCCATCAACGGCCATCGAACTGCACTTGCAGCGACCTTTTCCAAATTTGATTTGCACATAATTCCAAATCCAACCGTTAGATTTCAAATTTCTAATATTAATTGGAAAGCTATTTTCGATACGAACCCAAGGTTCCGGTTTTAGGAGAATCCGACGGTCGGATCTCCCGCAACGTCAATTCGAAGTCAATGGTCGAAATTCACGAACTACCGCGGCGCGGCGCGTTCTATTCAGGCCATTATATATAATTTATATATATATTATATATTTTTACGATTTACTTTTAAAACATATTTTATAAATCGTTCTAAATTCGTTTTCATTACGGCTTAAGTTCTTCAACTTTTTAGTTTCTAAGAACTTTTCAAAATTTTGGCTAACACCCTAAATTTTTGAAAATTTTCGCCATAACCTCCCCTGCACCGGGGACTTCGGGATATTTCATATAGCGTCCCATGGCCTTCTTCAATCCAAAAGAAAAGGAAAAAGCCAATCGGCTCATAAAATCATCATCACAACAAACTTTACAACACAACAAACAAGCATACAAGTCGTCCATGGTCTGTGGACGACGGGTGTCGGGTGCTGCTAAGCACCGTCTGCATCCTAGTATATATTTTAACTAGAAAAAGAAATTTAAAATGAGAAACCACTCTGTAGTGACCCGAACTTCCCCAGTAAGGAAAGCACGAATTGCCTTGAGAACACGACAAAATAGAACGCAAACAGAAGAACATTTCATTGTTATTACAACAATTCCTTCAGATACAAGAATATACAGAGTATGAATAAATATTACGCAACAAAGAATATCAGAGATTACAATAAATTACATAGCAGCAGAAAATAACACAAAACACAACTGAAAGTAATACACGGATACAGAGCTTTCCGAGAATCGTTCCATCTGTAAATCAGGATCCTGTGAATATAAATCTGCAAAACCAAAACTACTAGCTGCCCGTGTAGAAAATAGGGGCACCCAAAGTTTAGGTTAAAACAATAAACTCCAGGTCAGTCATTTGACTGGTGTGAGAACTAAAACAATTATTTAAAACTTTACTTTAAAAGTAAGTAATTTAAGGGACCACGCCATATAACACAGAACGGGTTTCCTCCAAAGAATACTAGTGCATATAACAAAACAACGCAATGCTCTTTGGAAAAATGAAGCTATTATAAGACCCAGGTCCCATCACCCAATGCAACGCAAGCCGAAGGATAGGGTTTTCCCTTATAATAACCAAACATGCTTGATACGTTTAAAACAAATCACTTGATACTATTATAGGTGTATAGTTTCAAAACAATTTCAATCATAAATTTCAATCATAGACGGCATGGGTACCATATATCATGTCGCCATACTAGGCTCTACAAATAAAACCGCAAGTCTCGTATTGGAAATTGGATTCCATCATGAGTGGAGGCAAGGGGCAAGCTCCTCTCCGATTCGAGACACTCTAGCAAATGTCTTAGGACCCCGCTATGATCCTTTGGAACCTCCATGGCCGGTCCTCTCTTACTTTTGAGGATTGGCAATTCCTGAACACACGTTTCCCGGACCTATAAGACCTATATATAATGGTCTGTACGTCATCTCACATAATGCCAGTTATCGACCATATTTTCGAGGCGCCTCGCATTCCAACTACCACACAGGTGAAAAGTATATAAATGTCAGCCAGTTTAAAGCACTGACACCACCACTAGCTAGAAAGAAACGTCGTGCACTCCTTGGGTCCTTATCCCGTTTTTGACTCATACCGAGGTGTGAAGCTTGCGAGTTCACGTTATACACAAAGCTATGCCACACAGGCCGTGCTTAGATCATCAACCACAAGACTTTGCTTTTCAACAGAAGGCTTGATCATCCGCCACTTAGGCGTGCCACACAGGAAATTCACTCCATGCGATTAATGTCCATCGATATACAACCTCTGAGCTCGTACGTTTTAGAGAGTGGCGTTAAGCAAGAGAATAAATTCTCCACCGCCAAACAGATGTATATTTAATAGAGGTCAATCAATATAGAATAAAATCCAATGTTAGACACACAATCCATTTACAAGTTCGTTCTGGGTCTGAAAGAAACCGGAGGCACTTTCTTCGCATATCCATCGATCTCCAAAGTACATCTAGACGATCACCAACTGATTCCCTCATCTTGGGTGTACAGCCCAATCAAGATCATCAGTAATCACCCAAACGATGTGAAGACTTCCGGTCTTCAACCACCGTCTTCATCTTCGACTTATCGTGGAATCGGTTATTCAGAACGGGTATAAACCCGGCCTTTCCGAATAACCCACGTTTATAATAAACAAATGTTACACAAACCCAACGTACGCCACATTCCATTTCAGAATATTCTTTTATTCAAATTTTCACATTCTTAGGGAAAGGTTCCCATTAGTTTTATCAAAGATAAATTCTTCTAAATTTATTCTTTAATCTTCCTCTGAATATCATTTCAAACCATATTATGGTTTTCCAAACTAGTCGGGATTAGCGAATCACATCGAACTAATTATTTATTTTATTTCTCAATCCCAACCAATTCATCCCATGAAGCAAAACTGATAATACTCCATATCTAATGCCACGGTGTTATCGGTAAAATTAATTACCATTTCACGTTCAAATCTAATTAAAGGTTTAACTATCGCCTTGGAGCAAAACTGGTGATACTCCATTCTCGATCACTTTTCAGATTTGATAATTTAAACTATCAATTCACTTTCAATCTAATTAATGATTCATTAAAACTCCACTTAGTTTTAATCTTCTCAAAAATCAATATCCTGTCTTTAACTGAGTTAAAGAACCAATGTCACCTAAAACACGATTCACGACAAACCCAAATCACATTTGATATTAAATACAAGGCTCTGAATAGAAAATATATCGGCTTATATTCAATATCAAATTCTGAAACCAACAAATATCGTATTGGAAATGACGATATAAATATATCTTTCAAATTCCCATAACAATATCTGTATAACCACGGAATCCAACATCGAAATACTCCAAAGACAATTTCGATTCAAATCCACTTCCACTTTATATATATTGGAAATTCTGGTTATTTTAAAAACCAATTTCAAATTCAATTTATTTATTTCAAAAATAAATTGATTTTAATTCTAGTTCAAAACTAGTTCGTTTCGATAAAAATATATTTTTATCCTTTCAAATGTGGAATTTTTCATCCTAGTTCTTTCCAATTCACATATTATGATTTCACACAAATTATTAATATTTTTAATAATTTTATCATGGCCCGTACAGTCGATTTCCATCAACGGCCATCGAATTGCACTTACAACGACCTTTTCCAAATTAAATTTGGACATAATTCCAAATCCAACCGTTAGATTTCAAATTTCTAATATTCATTGGAAAGCTCTTTTTGATACGAACCCAATAGTTCCAGTTTTAGGAGAATCCGACGGTCGGATCTCCCGCAACGTCAATTCGAAGTCAATGGTCAAAATTCACGAACTGCCGCGACGCGGCGCGTTCTATTCTGGCAATTATATATAATATATATATATATATATATTATATATTTCATCGATTTCCTTTTAAAATGTATTTTATAAATCGTTTTAAATTCGTTTTCATTACAGCTTAAGTTCTTCAACTTTTCAGTTTCTAAGAACTTTTCAAAATTTTCAAAATTTTGGCTAACACCCTAAATTTTTGAAAAATTTCGCCATAACCTCCCCTGCACCGGGGACTTCGGGATATTTCATATATCCTCCCATGGCCTTTTTCAATCCAAAAGAAAAAGAAAAAGCCAAGCGGCTCATAAAATCATCATCACAACACAACAAACAAGCATACAAGTCGTCCATGGTCTGTGAACGATGGGTGTCGGGTGCTGCTAAGCACCGTCTGCATCCTAGTATATATTTTAACTAGAAAAAGAAATTTAAAATGAGAAACCACTCTGTAGTGACCCGAACTTCCCCGGTAAGGAAAGCACGAATTGCCTTGAGAACACGACAAAATAGAACGCAAACAGAAGAACATTTCATTGTTATTACAACAATTCCATCAGATACAAGAATATACAGAGTATGAATAAATATTACACAACAAAGAATATCAGAGATTACAATAAATTACATAGCAGCGGAAAATAATACAAAACACAACTGAAAGTAACACACGGATATAGAGCTTTCCGAGCATCGTTCCAGGTGTAAATCAGGATCCTGTGAATATAAATCTGAAAAACCAAAACTACTAGCTACCCGTGTAGAAAATAGGGGCACCCAAAGTTTAGGTTAAAACAATAAACTCCAGGTCAGTCATGTGACTAGTGTGAGAACAAAAACAGTTATTTAAAACTTTACTTTAAAAGAGAGTAATTCAAGGGACCACGCCGTATAACACAGAAGGGGTTTCCTCCCAAGAATACTAGTGCATATAACAAAACAGCGCAATGCTCTTTGAAAAAATGAAGCTATTATAAGACCCAGGTCCCATCACACAATGCAACGCAAGCCGGAGGATAGGGTTTTCCCTTATAATAGCCAAACATGCTTGGTACGTTTAAAACAAATCACTTGATGCTATTTTTGGTGTATAGTTTCTAAACAATTTCCATCATAAATATTAATCATAGACGGCATGTGTACCATATATCATGTCGCCATACTAGGCTCTACAAATAATACTTCAAGTCACGTATTGGAAATTGGATTCCATCATGAGTCGAGGCAAGGGGCAATCTCCTCTCCGATTCGAGACACTCTAGTAAATGTCTTAGGACCCCACTATGATCCTTTGGAACCTTCAAGGCCGGTCCTCTCTTGCTTTTGAGGATTGGCATTCCCTGAACACACGTTTCCCGGTCCTATAGGACCTATATATAATGGTTTGTACGTCGGCTCACATAGTGCCAGTTATCGACCATATATTCGAGGCGCCTCGCATTCCAACAACCACATCGGTGAAAAGTATATAAATGTCAGCCAGTTTAAAGCACTGACGCCACCACTAGCTAGAAAGAAACGTTGTGCACTCCTTGGGTCCTTATCCCGTTTTCGACTCATACCGAGGTGTGAGGCTCGCGAATTCACGTTATACACAAAGCTATGCCACACAGGCCATGCATTGATCATCAACCACAAGACTTTTCTTTTCAACAGAAGCCTTGATCATCCGCCACTTAGGCGTGCTACTGTAACGACCCGGAAAATCTGAACCAATTTAAAAATTTTAAATTGGCTAAAATAATGGATTTTAAATATTTAAAATAAATATTTTAAATAATAGCGATGAAAAGTGAGTTTGAATCGACGTTTAAAAACGAATATAATTAAATCTAATTATAAACAAGGCCTGAAATGGCGCTGTAGTTACAAAAATTGAATTCAAACTTTGTTGGACTGTACCGGGTGCAAAACAAAACGGATTTGAGTGAAACCAAAAATATTTAAATCTGTTAGTGAATACCTTTCTAAAGAATCTAAAAAATTGAATTTTCATAGAGGAAAGCAAAAGTTATGGCCAAATGAATTTTCAGAAAGGTCGCTATGGAATTTATATAGCCCGTGAAATTGGCCATTTTGCAAACGACCTCAAAATGCGACGAAACCACTTTTGTTGGATCTAGGATGTGAATTTATTGCTAGGTTTCAAATTTCATAATTTTTGAAGCTAGTATGTGAGCGTGGCAAAGGAAAACGTGTTTTGATCAATTACAGTTAAATTGGATCGACCAGAAATGGGCCTTTTTGCAAACGGTCTCAGAATTCGACGAAACTAGTCTTGTTTGGACCCTATCATCAAAACATAGCCAGATTTATTTTTCTGGAATTTTTCGAATCAGTTTGTGGCCCTGGCAAATTGAAATGTACGTTCAAATTAAATATTGAATGTTATATATTTTGAATTGAATGAAAACTGACTGAAACAGTCGAATGGTCCTTCGAAACATATCCCATTGTGTTCGGAATGGGGGCAAAACACTAGGGATGACAGTCATTGGGTTTAGATTGGTGGTCACATCAGAAAACCCCTTTAAAACCCACCGACCAATTATATTTTTTTTAAATAAAAAAAAGAAAATCCTTTTTTCTCTCTCTCCACGACCGAAGGCGGAAACCGCTCGAAATCTTCACGTCCACTTTCCGATCAATCCACGCAAAATTAGCCCCTCCTCCAGTTGAAGATTTTGTAGTGCTCCTCACGATCTTCACATCAATATAAAGAATGGATTTTTTTCATGGCCTGTAGCACCTGGATCGACGCCTGGAAGTTGGCGACTTCAACCCGCCGCCGCCACCTCCTGCCAGCGTCGAAATGGACCCCACCACCAGCACCGAGAAGCTCTCTCCTCCCCCTTCGACACTGCGTAGCCCGATCGAGCTATCGATTCACGGATTTCACGAAATCGTGTGACCTAGTTTTGAACATTTCAGAAAGGTATACGGCTATTTTTATTTTAACTATATTATAGCAGTTTAAAGCGCTACGGTTTTTGATATCACTGTAAAAATCATATCTTTTTCGTTTCTTGACGAAATTCAGTGAAACAAGAGACAGTGGATTCGTGTGGACGTCTTCTACCTTCTAGAAGAGACCGCATATTTTTCTGGGCCTTCTGCTATTTTTGGTGGAGTGGAACCCAATGTGAGATTTCTAATTTATAAACGATATGGAAAACGACGATGTATAAATTATATAGTTGATGTATGAGTTATATAAGCATTGTACACCTCTAGTATAAGCGTTGTATAAGTTGTATGTTCGATGTATAAGTTGTATATGCGCTGTAAAAATTATATATGTGTTGAAATAGAAGTGAATTGCTATATATATATATATACATATATATACGCCCCTCGTCCACAAACCATGGACGATATTTATTGGTTGTGATTGGTGTGAAAATTGATTGATAGCGAATGGTTGATTGGGCTTGTTTCTGGTTGATATTGATTGATTGTGGTTGAAAAATACCCATTTGTGGTTGAGAAATATTTGGTTGAAACCACATAGGATTAGTTTGTGGAAATGAAATAAATATATACATGCCGCCTGCGTGCGAACTAGATGCATGATCCCCATTGTCAAAAACCGCGAGGTTTTAAGGTAGAGCGAGGAGCTGTACTAGGGATGTTCCCGGTTTTAACTACCCTGCCGTTATGCTGCCGAAATTTTGAATAATATTCATGTGTTTGAAGTATTTTCATTTGTTGAAACTATATTTATTCGTTGAATAGAAAACCTTCATGTGTTGAATCGATATTCATTTGTTGAATTGAAATTCATGTGTTGAATGGTATTCGTGTTTTAAATATAAAAATCAGATTTTTATCTATATATAGAAACTATAGAAAACCTTCATGTATTGAATCGATATTCATTCGTTGAATTGAAATTCATGTGTTGAATGGTATTCGTGTTTTAAATATAAAAATGACATTTTTATCTATATATAGAAACTATAGAAAACCTTCATGTGTTGAATCGATATTCATTCGTTGAATTAAAATTCATGTGTTGAATGGTATTCATGCTTTAAATATAAAAATCACATTTTTATCTATATATACAAACTATAGAAAGCCTTCATGTGTTGAATCGAAATTCATTCGTTGAATTGAAATTCATGTGTTGAATGGTATTCATATTTTGAAATAAATTGTTTTATAATAAAAAATCACATTTTTATCATCTATATGAACTATATAAAATAATCTTATTTTGAAAGAAATTGTTTTATAATAAAAGTCCTATTTTTATTACCTATATAAACTATATAAAATATTAGTGTTTTGAAATGAATTGTTTTACAAAAAAAATCACATTTTTATTATATACATGAATTGCTAAATATAGTGAAGTGTTGAAATAGACGACAGTTAGATAAAAATATCATTTTTATCAAATGTATGAAAAGAATACAGCTTTGAAATCAAAGAATCGATATTATATATATAAATAGAATTAAAATATATCGAATAACGACGCTGCAGTTCGTAATTTGAAACCGTGATTTCAAACGATTAGTACGGGAGATCCGACCATCGGATTTTCCTTGAATCGCAACCGTTGGGTTCGCTTTGGAAATATCTTTCCAACGGCACCAACTTTGTAAAGATCCAACGGTTGGATTGCCTGGAATGTTTAATTCAAATTTAAAGAAAAACAGCGGTAGAATCGATTATATATATATATATATATAATTATATTCAATCGAATAACGACGCTGAAGTTCGTATTTTGAAATCGAAACTTCAAACGATAATACCGGGAGATCCGACCGTCGGATTTTCCCGAAACTGGAACCATTGGATTCGTTTTGAAAAGATCTTTCTAATGATATAAATTTTGTGAAGATCCAACGATTAGATTTTCAGATATGTGTAAATCAAATCTGAAGAAAAACAGCGCCACGGTCGCGTTATGACCCGAAGCGTCGTTTTGAATAAATTGGCTATTTTAAAATAAAAATAGCGATAAATCGTTATAAAATATTATAAACGATATGGTTGTGAAATTTAGAAATTAACTGAAAGTTGGCTAAGTCGAATGGTTTCTTGGATATTGATCTGATGTTGGTTTCGGCCTTCGGGGTTAATATTTGGGAAATCGTTCTCTTACTGATTGACGGTTAGTGACTAATGAATTGAAATGATGCATGTGTATGTTAGTGTTGCATTTGTTTATTATATAAGCGAGTAGCTCAAAAAGACCGGGTTCATCCCATTCTGAATAACTGAATCGACGATAAGAAATCGAAGATGAAGACGATGGTCGAAGACTGGAGATCTTCACCTCGTTTGGATGGTAACCGAGGTCTTGATTGGGAGGAATCCCGAAATATGGATAATGAGTGGTGATCGTCCAGACGTACGTGGTGATCGATGGGTTTGCAAGGTATATAGTGCCTCCGGTTTCGTTCAGACCCAGAACAGACTTGCAAATGGATAGTGTATCTGACATTGGAATTTATTCTATGTGATTGATAGCCATCAGTTGCACGGTGTGAATTGCCTGTGTGGCATGCTAAGATGTAGTGATCAGGGCTTCTGTTGAAAAACAAAGTCTTGTGGTGATGATCAAAGCACCTCCTGTGTGGCGTAGCTTTGTGTATAATGTAAATTCGCGATCCTCACACCCCGGTATGAACCAGAAACGGGAGAAGGACCTCAGGGAGGGCATGCGTTTCTTTCTAGTTAGAAGTGGCATCAGTGGTTTTACACGCCTTGACGAGTTTGACTTATGTGGTTGTTATTGTTGTGAGGCGCCTTGGTTAGATCGGACGATCCGGGTCCGATGGAGTAATTCGTTGGCTCATTGACGCCCCAAAGGGCGGGGAAACGTATCGTTCAGGCATAATAATCCACATCGGTGGACCGGCCCTGACGATCTAAAGGGTTGATGCGTTCTGATCCTGGGACACGGAATAGAGCGTCTCGAATTCGGTAAGGACTATCTTTTGCCTTGGTTCATGACGGAAATTCAATTTCTAAATACGTGACTGTGCGGTTTTGATTGTATACCTATATATGGAGACATAGTGGTATGGGGCATTAATGCCGTCTATGATTGATAGTTATGATTCGAAATTGTTTTTGAAACATATAAACACTAGTAATAATATCAATTGCTTTTGTTTTATTCGTATGAACCATATTTTGGCCATTATAAGGTAAAAACTCTATCCTCTAGTTTGCGTTGCATTGTGTGATGGGAACTGAGTCTTATAATGGCTTCATTTTTATAAAAAGCATTGCGATGTTTAAAAGAATGATTTGTTTTAAAGCACTGGCAATCCAATGGAGTAAACCCGTTCCACGAAAGTGACGTGGTCCTGTGATTAGCCATATCTGAAATGTGTTGAGTAGATTTCTCATACCAGTCCCATTACTGACTCGTAGTTTGTGTCACTTTCAAACTCGGGTGCCCCTTTTTCTACACGGGCAGCCTTGTATCCAGGTTTTAGCTGGCTCTCTCTGGATAGCTGGAGCTGAAGATGGATTCTATCATTTATCTCTTTTTATGCTGTTCAGCTCCTATTGTACATATTTTGTTTGTTTTCCGCTGTAGACATTTATGTATAGCTGAACTGTATTTGCACTAAGTAAGATCCGTATACTGTGTAACTCTGATGATTACTTTTATCCAGTATATTCTATTGTTCATTATCTGGTATATTTATTTAATTCTGTTCTATTGTTATCTATTTCTGTGTTATATTCCAAAGATTACCCTTGCTCCGTCAGTACGGGATTTGGGGTCGTCTCAACGTAGTATTAGAGCTTTGATTAAGCTTTGTTCTGGAAAAGAACATATTAATGAACTCGTCAGAAATAGAACCAGTAGTGTTCTAGGACGGGCAACTCTATACAGATAGGATCAGTAATATCCTAGTATGAGTAAAGCAGAATGAAATTACACCTCGATAGACACATTGACATTGAAGTATGTGTTTTTATATTTTAAATTATCTTTTCTGTGACCTGACACTTGATCTGCCATTTGCAGAAGTACTAGAAAAATGAATGTCGGAAACAGGAGAAATGCAGAACCCGATCTAGAGGCTCTATTAAAGAGATATCGAAATCTGAACGGAGCACAGTTCTCGGGCAATGAACTATAATTCAGACTCAAGCTTGGATGAGTTCTGTCGAAAGAATTTTTGAGCGTATCCAGTTGAGAGATGACCAGAAAAGGTTAGTTGCATCTTGGGCGCTCAAAGAAGAAGCTTTAATCTGGTGGGAAACAATCATCAAAGATAATCCAGAAGGTGATATCACCTGGGACAGATTCAAAGAGATTTTCCTAGAAAGATTTACTCCTCCTGAAGCGACGGAGCGATTATGTGATGAATTTTCTTATCTGATACAAGGTGATATGACCATCCCATAATATCATAAGAAATTCAATGAACTTGCTCACTTTGCTCCTCATCTGATTCAAGATCGAAAGAGGAAGAATATAAGATATATTCATGGCCTGCAAAGAAAATATCAGAACAGTGTAATGAGGAATGTGAAACTTCCTTTCTCTGAAATGATTTATATGGCTTATCAGTACGAAGATCTCCATAAGAAAGGAATGTTGCGTGACGAAGAAGAAGTCTGTTCTAGTAACAAAGAAGAGTCGGAAACTGATATTCCTGAAGCCAGTACGAGGTCTGAGGTCAATAAGAAGCCCAGTGCCAAGAGGAAAGGGGCCAGGGCTGAGAAAGAACCAGTAACGACCGCCGTATGTAATAACTGCCATCAAAAGGGGCATTTGTCGATAAATTGCGGACCCTTAATGAAACGAATCAAAAGCGGATCTAAATCAGAGAAGAAATTTCATGAGAAAAGAGGTTGCAGTAAATGCCATCAGACTGGTCATCTTGCAAAGGATTGTTGGCTCTTAAAGAAGCCTGATGTAGTTCAAATAAATGAAGTAGCAGAAGCGACTGAGCCCTCATCTATTCAAGAAAGGGCTGACGTTTTAGAAGGCACGCTTACTGTCAAAGTCATTCCAGTTAAAGTACTGTTTGACACAGGCGCGTCACGAAGCTTCATTGCAAAGAATGCAGCTAAGAAGCTGGATTTGAATTTGAAGAAGCTCAAGGAACCAATGACTGTCCAGAATCCGGTTGGGGGTTCCATTGATCTCAGCTGGGTTTGTGGAGTGCCGGTTTCTTTTTCTCGTTATCGGTTTCCTACCATCGCGGTCGTTATGAATTTTAAAGAGTTTGATCTTATCTTGGGGTTAGACTGGTTGACCAAATATGAAGCTGAAGTTAAAAGCGCCGACAGAGTCGTAAAGGTGAAGATTAAATCAGGTGATTATATAAACATTCCCTGTGAAGGTCAGAATGCTAATAGAAAAGGCTTCTGGGCAGCTCTCGATGTTTCTCCAGCCCAAATAGAAAATATCCCTGAAATCACAGAGAATATTCCCGACCTAGTGAAAGATATTCCTGTCGTCAAGAACTATGCGGATGTGTTCGAGGAAGTTGTTCGTTACCTCCGCAGAGAGAAATAGATTTCAAGATTGCTTTGATTCTGAATGCAAGGCCGACAGTTCACGCTATTCGAAGAATGTCCTTGAAAGAGAAAGAGGAATTAGACAGTCAAACACGACAGCTAGTACAGAAGGGTCTGATCAGGCCTAGTTTCTCTAATTGGGGTGTAGCAGTGGTATTTGTCCCAAAATCTGACGGTACTCTACGGCTATGTGCGGATTATCGTGATTTGAACAAGCAGACCATAAAGAACAAATTTCCATTGCCGCGGATTGATGATTTGTTGGATCGATTAAATGGCGCACAAGTATTTTCACGAATGGACCTAGCTACAGGCTTCCATCAACTTCGAATTGCCGAAGAGTGTGTTCCTTTGACAGCATTCAGAGGTCCAGATTTATTCTACGATTGGTTAGTAATGTCGTTTGACTTATGTAACGCTCCAGCTTACTTCGTCGATTTGATGAATAGAGTGTTCAGAGGTGTATTGAATAAATTTGTTCTGGTTTTCATTGATGATATCCTAATCTTCTCTAAATCAAAGGCCGAACATGAAAATCATTTGGAACAGGTTCTGGAAATCCTCAGAAGGAATGTGTTGAAAGCAAAGTTTTCCAAATGTATATTATGGTAAGAAGAAGTCAAATTTCTGGGCCACGTTGTATCGAAAGAAGGAATTGCTGTGGATCCAAGCAAAATCACAGCTATTCAGAATTGGAAATAGCCCAGTACCCCCACTGAAGTCCGCAGTTTTCTCGGATTGGCTAGTTATTACCGAGAGTTCGTTAAAAACTTTTCGAAGATATCTGGTCACTTAACGAAGCTTACAAAGAATCACTCTAAATTCAAATGGACTCCAGAAAGTGAGGAGGCTTTTGAAGAACTAAGGTTAAGATTAACTACTGCTCCAGTGTTAACCATTATCGATGGCAATCAGGATTTAAAAGTCTGGACTGATGCTTCTAGAGAAGGCCTTGGCGCAGTGTTAATGCAAAGAAGTCAAGTGATTGCTTATGCTAGCCATCAGCTGAAGCCGCATGAGAAAAACTACGTAAATCATGATCTTGAGTTACTGGCTATAGTATTCGCCTTGAAAATCTAGAGACACTATCTTCTGGGTGGGAGATTTGAACTGTTTACAGATCACCAGTCGGTAAAGTATCTATTCATCCAGAAGGACTTGAATTTGAGGCAGCAACGTTGGCTAGAAATTCTTGCAGCATATGACTTTGAGATTATATACACTCCAGGGAAAGCCAATGTCGTGGCCGATGCGCTGAGCCGAAAGAATGTAATCATCGACAGCTTTATTATTACGACTTCCTTGATTGAAAAATATCTATTCTTCAGAAGGAGGATAACTTTATTAAGGATATGATCAAAAGGATTCAGAAAAGCGAACCCTCGTGTTTTCAAATAGATAATGACGGAATTCTGAGATTGAAAGGAAGGATTTGTGTTCCTGGCCTCCCCGAGCTAAAAAGGGAAGTGTTAGACGAGTGTCACAAGTCCAAGCTGAGTATCCATCCTGGTGTGGCCAAAATGTACAACGATCTCAAGCGAACATTCTGGTGGAAGGCTATGAAAAGAGACATTTCAATATATGTTACCCGATGCCCTACTTGCCAGCTAGTCAAGAGAAACCAACAGAAACTGGCTGGATTATTGCAACCGCTAGACGTTCCTGGTTGGAAGTTGGAACATATTTCTATGGATTTCATTGATGGTCTGCCCAGAACCAAAAAAGGGAATGACAGTATTTGGGTGATCGTAGATCGCTTCACGAAGACTGCCCATTTCATACTTATCAGATCAAACAGAACTGCTCAGAGTCTGGCGCAGATATATTTCAAGGAAATAGTTAGACTACATGGAGTGCCGCTCAGTATAGTCATTGATAGAGATATAATATTTACTAGTAAATTCTGGGAGGCATTTCAAGTCGAACCGGGAACGAAGTTGAACTTGAGCACCGCCTATCATCCTCAGACAGATGGTCAAACTGAGAGGGTGAATCGTATACTAGAAGATCTATTGCGGGCTTGTGTTCTAGATTTCGGTGGATCATGGGAAGACCATCTGCATTTGGCTGAATTCTCATATAACAACAGCTACCAGGCGAGCCTGACAATGTCGCCATTCGAAGCGTTGTATGGTAGACCGTGTCGATATCGCGCTTGTTGGATCGAACTCGGTAATAGACTTGTGTTGGGGCCTAATATGATTCGAGAAGCTGCTGACAAAGTCGACTTTATTAAGAAACGATTACTGGCCGCTCAAAGCCGACAAAGAGCTATGCCGATAGAAGAAGAAGAGATATATCCTTTGCTGTTGGCGACTATGTATATTTGAAAGTATCGCCGATGAGAGGAGTTATCCAGTTCGGTAAAATTGGAAAGTTGGCGCCCAAATTCATTGGTCCGTTTCCTATTCTGGAACGGATCGGAACTCTCGCTTATAGGGTTAAATTGCCTGATTGGTTGCCTGGAGTTCATGATGTATTTCACATATCTCAACTTCGAAAGCACGTTCATGATCCAGACCTGATCGTGGAAGAAGCAGCTCAGCAGGATATTGAAATTACTCCAGAATTAGCTGTGAGGAGAGAGCTGCTAAAGATTATCGGCAAAGAAACCAAAGAACTGAGGAACAAGAAGGTTCACTTGGTCAAAGTGCAATGGAGTGGAGATCCGCAAGACTGTACTTGGGAAACTGAGGAGAGCATTCAGAGAGCTTATCCTAGATGCCGAGTGGATATCTTTGATTGACTTCGGTGCAAGATACATTTACCATACTTTGCATTACCAATTAGTTCTCTATTTTGTTGTAATTTTCTTTTCATGGATGTACACTTTTAATTCTATAGTCTGACTGATTTTAAAAGAATATTGGAATTGATAAGTATATTTTTGAAAAGTTAAAAACAATTTGATTGTTGTTTGTGTTGTGTGATAGTAAATTAGATTAATTAAATTATTGAAACGATAGTTAATTTAATTAATAAGAGAATGAATGGTAGAATTTATTCGATTATATCACACATTTAACGGAGTAGAAAATATATAGAAATATATACTTGTGCATTATATATGTTTGAACAGGTAAATGGATAGCTGTTGAGTAAAGATTTTATTTGCGTGCCCGACAAATAGGTAAACCTTAATGAGTTGGATGCGAAATATTATTATATCAACTCCAGTGAATGCCATTGGATGCGGAGTGCTGGTTATTCTGTGTGTAAAAATAAATGTCACCATAGGATAGTAACAATTAATTTTGAACTACATTACATGGCATACTTCTGAAGAGAGGCATACTTCATCATATACCACATAAGCATTTGGAGCTTGTGTGACGAGGTGGAATATTTACCATACGAGCGAGAGGCTTGTATGGCGATGACTATATTTTACAGGTTGAACTGATGACTGATATGCACTACTTAAATTGTAACGATTAAATTGCCAGATTAATAAAAAAACCACACGGGTCTGGAGTTGACAATAATCACGTCTCTCTAGTTATTAGATACGGCACATGGACTATTTATTTTCCACACGGGACGAGGTGACGAGGATTTATCCTCTGGAGCATTTAAAATACACACTCCCTCAGGCTTTGACAGGGTGACGAGAATTTATTCTCTGGAGTTATTATCAATACACGCTCCCCTGTAAACACCATAATATATCACTATAAATATGTGAATGCTTATTAGGATTTATTGGGTACTTAAAACGGCCCAATAAATTTCCAAACCTCTCCCCGTACAAAGGATGTTATGGCGAAATTTTCTGAAAATTCCGGGTGTTAGCCAAATTTTTGAAGAATTTGAAAATTCTCAGAAACTAAAAAGTTGGAGAATTGAAGCCAGATTGAACGTAGAGTTGATTAATCAGACCACTTTCGACTTTGTTCCTTTTCGGGGACGAAAAGTTTTAAGTGGGGGAGATTTTAACGACCCAGAAAATCTGAACCAATTAAAAAAAATTTAATTAGCTAAAATAATGGATTTTAAATATTTAAAATAAATATTTTAAATAATAGCGATGAAAAGTGAGTTTGAATCGACGTTTAAAAATGAATATGATTAATTCTAATTATAAACAAGGCCTGAAATGGCGCTGCAGTTTCAAAAATTGAATTCAAACTTTGGTTGACTGTACCGGGTGCAAAACAAAACGGATTTGAGTGAAACCAAAAATATTTAAATCTGTTAGTGAATACCTTTCTAATGAATCTAAAAAATCGAATTTTCATAGCGGAAAGCAAAAGTTATGGCCAAATGAATTTTCAGAAAGGTCGCTATGGAATTTATGTAGCCCGTGAAATTGGCCATTTTGCAAACGACCTCAGAATTCAACGAAACCACTTTTGTTGGATCCAGGATGTGAAGTTATTGCTAGGTTTCAAATTTCATAATTTTTGAAGCTAGTATGTGAGTGTGGCAAAGGAAAACGTGTTTTGATCAATTATAGTTAAATTGGATCGACCAGAAATGGGCCTTTTTGCAAACGGTCTCAGAATTCGACGAAACTAGTTTTGTTGGGACGGTATCATCAAAACATAGCTAGATTTATTTTTCTGGAATTTTTGGAATCAGTTTTTGGCCCTGGCAAATTGAAATGTACGTTCAAATTAAATATTGAATGTTATATATTTTGAATTGAATGAAAACTGACTGAAACAGTCGAATGGGCCTTCGAAACAAATTCCATTGTGTTCGGAATGGGGGCAAAACGCTAGGGACGATAGTCGTTGGGTTTAGATTGGTGGTCGCGTCAGAAAACCCCTTTAAAACCCACCGGCCAATCATATTTTTTTTTAAAATAAAAAAAAATAAAATCCTTTTTTCTCTCTCCCCGATCGAAGGCGGAAACCGCTCGAAATCTTCCCGTCCACTTTCCGATCAATCCATGCAAAACTAGCCCCTCCTCTAGTTGAAGATTTTGTAGAGCTCCTCACAATCTTCACATCCATATAAAGATTGGATTTTTTTCGTGGCCTGTAGCGCCTGGATCGACGCCTGGAAGTTGGCGACTTCAACTTGCCGCCGCCACCTCCTGCCAGCGTCGAACTGGACCCCACCACCAACGCCGAGAAGCTCTCTCCTGCCCCTTCGACATTGCGTAGCCCGATCGAGCTATCGATCCACGGATTTCACGAAATCGCGTGACCTAGTTTTGAACATTTCAGAAAGGTATACGGCTATTTTTATTTTAACTATATTATAGCAGTTAAAGCGCTACGGTTTTTGATTTCACTGTAAAAATCATATCTTTTTCATTCCTTGACGAAATTCAGTGAAACAAGAGACAATGGACTCGTGTGGACGTCTTCTACCTTCTAGAAGAGACCGCATATTTTTCTGAGCCTTCTGCTATTTTTGGTGGAGTGGAACCCAATGTGAGATTTCTAATTTATAAACGATATGGAAAACGACGATGTATAAATTATATAGTCGATGTATGAGTTATATAAGCGTTGTACACCTCTGGTATAAGCGTTGTATAAGTTGTACGTTCGATGTATAAGTTGTATATGTGTTGTAAAAATTATATATGTGTTGAAATAGAAGTGAATTGCTATATATACATATATATATATGTATATATATATACATATATATATATACATATATATATATATATATACATATATATATATATATATATACATATATATATATATATATATATATATATACGCCCCTCGTCCACAAACCATGGACGATATTTATTGGTTGTGATTGGTGTGAAAATTGATTGATAGCGAATGGTTGATTGGGATTGTTTGTGGTTTATATTGATTGATTGTGGTTGAAAAATACCCATTTGTGGTTGAGAAATATTTGGTTGAAACCACATAGGATTAGTTTGTGGAAATGAAATAAATATTTACATGCCGCCTACGTGCGAACTAGATGCATGATCCTTATTGTCAAAAACCGCGAGTTTTTAAGGTAGAGCGAGGAGCCGTACTAGGGACGATCCCGATTTTAACTACCCTGCCGTTATGCTGCCGAAATTTTGAATAATATTCATGTGTTTGAAATATTTTCATTTTTTGTAACTATATTTATTCGTTGAATAGAAAACCTTCATGTGTTGAATCGATATTCATTCGTTGAATTGAAATTCATTTGTTGAATGGTATTCGTGTTTTAAATATAAAAATCACATTTTTATCTATATATAGAAACTATAGAAAACCTTCATGTGTTGAATCGATATTCATTCGTTGAATTGAAATTCATGTTTTGAATGGTATTCGTGTTTTAAATATAAAAATCACATTTTTATCTATATATAGAAACTATAGAAAACCTTCATGTGTTGAATCGATATTCATTCGTTAAATTGAAATTCATGTGTTGAATGGTATTCGTGTTTTAAATATAAAAATCACATTTTTATCTATATATACAAACTATAGAAAGCCTTCATGTGTTGAATCGAAATTCATTCGTTGAATTGAAATTCATGTGTTGAATGGTATTCATATTTTGAAATAAATTGTTTTATAATAAAAAATCACATTTTTATCATCTATATGAACTATATAAAATAATCTTGTTTTGAAAGAAATTGTTTTATAATAAAAATCCTATTTTTATTACCTATATAAACTATATAAAATAATAGTGTTTTTGAAATGAATTGTTTTACAATAAAAATCACATTTTTATTATATACATGAAATGCTAAATATAGTGAAGTGTTGAAATAGAAGACAGTTAGATAAAAATATCATTTTTATCAAATGTATGAAAAGAATATAGCTTTGAAATCAAAGAATCAATATATATATATATATATATATATATAAATGGAATTAAAATATATCGAATAACGACGCTGTAGTTCGTATTTTGAAACCGTGATTTCAAACGATTAGTACGGGAGATCCGACCATCGGATTTTCCTGGAATCGCAACCGTTGGGTTCGCTTTGGAAATATCTTTCCAACAGCACCAACTTTGTAAAGATCCAACAGTTGGATTGTCTGGAATATTTAATTCAAATTTGAAGAAAAACAGCGCCAGAATCGATTATATATATATATATATATATATATATAATTATATTCAATCGGATAACGACGCTGAAGTTCGTATTTTGAAATCGAAACTTCAAACGATAATACCGGGAGATCCGACCGTCGGATTTTCCCGAAACTAGAACCGTTGGATTCGTTTTGAAAATATCTTTCTAATGATATAAATTTTGTGAAGATCCAACGATTATATTTTCAGATATGTGTAAATCAAATCTGAAGAAAAACAGCGCCACGGTCGCGTTTTGGCCCGAAGCGTCATTTTGAATAAATTGGCTATTTTAAAATAAAAATAGCGATAAATCGTTATAAAATATTATAAACGATATGGTTGTGAAATTTAGAAATTAACTGAAGGTTGGCTAAGTCGAATGGTTTCTTGGATATTGATCTGATGTTGGTTTCGGCCTTCGGGGTTAATATTTGCGAAATCGTTCTCTTACTGATTGACGGTTAGTGACTAATGAATTGAAATGATGCGTGTGTATGTTAGTGTTGCATTTGTTTATTATATACGCGAGTTGCTCAGAAAGACCGGGTTCATCCCATTCTGAATAACTGAATCGACGATAAGAAATCGAAGATGAAGACGATGGTCGAAGACCGGAGATCTTCACCTCGTTTGGATGGTAACCGAGGTCCTGATTGGGAGGCATCCCGAAATATGGATAATGAGTGGTGATCGTCCAGACGTACGTGGTGATCGATGGGTTTGCGAGGTATATAGTGCCTCTGTTTTCGTTCAGACCCAGAACGGACTTGCAAATGGACAGTGTGTCTGACATTGGAATTTATTCTGTGTGATTGATAGCCATCAGTTGCACGGTGTGAATTGCCTGTGTGGCATGCTAAGATGCAGTGATCAGGGCTTCTGTTGAAAAACAAAGTCTTGTGGTGATGATCAAAGCACCGCCTGTGTGGCGTAGCTTTGTGTATAACGTAAATTCGCGAGCCTCACACCCCGGTATGAACCAGAAACGGGAGAAGGACCTCAGGGAGGGCATGCGTTTCTTTCTAGTTAGAAGTGGCGTCAGTGGTTTTACACGCCCTGACGAGTTTAACTTATGTGGTTGTTACTGTTGCGAGGCGCCTCGGTTAGATCGGACGATCCGGATTCGATGGAGTCACTCGTTGGCTCACTGACGCCCCAAAGGGTGGGGAAACGTATTGTTCAGGCATAATAATCCACATCGGTGCCACACAGGCGATTCACTCCATGCGACTGATGTCCAACGATATACAACCTCTGAGCTCATATGTCTCAAAGAAGGGCGTTAAGCAAGAGAATAAATTCTCCGCTGCCAAACAGATGTATATTTAATAGAGATCAATCAATACATAATAAAATCCAGTGTCAGACACACAATCCATTTACAAGTTCGTTCTGGGTCTGAACGAAACCGGAGGCACTTTCCTCGCATATCCATCGATCTCCAAGTACGCCTGGATGATCACCAACTGATTCCCTCATCTTGGGTGTATAGCCCAATCAAGATCATCAGCAATCACCCAAACGATGTGAAGACTTCCGGTCTTCAACCACCATCTTCGACTTATCGTCGAATCGGTTATTCAGAATGGGTATAAACCCGGCCTTTCCGAATAACCCACGTATATAATAAACAAATGTTACACAAACCCAAAATACGCCTCATTCCAATTTAGAATATTCTTTTATTCAAATTTTCAAATTCTTAGGGAAAGGTTCCCATTAATTTTATCAAAGATAAATTCTTCTAAATTTATTCTTTAATCTTCCTTTGGATATCATTTCAAACCATATTATGGTTTTCCAAACTAGTCAGGTTTAGCGAATTACACAGAAGTAATTATTTATTTTATTTCCCAATTCCAACCTATTCATCCCATGGAGTAAAACTGGTAATACTCCATATCTAACACCACGGTGTTATCGGTAAAGTTAATTACTATTTCACGTTCAAATCTAATTAAAGATGTAACTATCGCTTTGGAGTAAAACTGGTGATACTCCATTCTTGATCACTTTCCGATTTTGATAATTTAAATTATCAGTTCACATTTCAATTTAATAATAGATTCATTAAAACTCCACTTAGTTTTAATCTTCCCACAAATCAATATCCTATCTTTAACTAGGTTAAAGAACCAATGTCATCTAAAACATGATTCACGATAAACCCAAAATAACATTCTATTGTTAATCGGGTTAAAGAACAGGTGTTATTCAAAACACCTCTCACGATAAACCCAAGAACCAATTTAAATTCAATTCCAATTAATATTATTTAATTAGTACACTTCATTAAATCTAAATAAAAAGATTTAATCTTTTTCTCAACTGGGCTTAAGAACAGTGTTAATGAAGACACCATTCACGACAAACCCAAATCACGTTTGATATTAAATACAAGGATATGAATAGAAAATATATCAGCTTATAATCAATATCAAATTCTGAAACCAACAAATATCGTATTGGGAATAACGATATAAATATATCTTTCAAATTCCCACAAACATATCTGTATAATCACGAAATCCAAAATCGAAATATTCCAAAGATAATTTCGATTAAATCCATCCCAATTCATGTATTGGAAATTCTGATTATTTTTAAAACCAATTCAAATTCAATTTAATTATTTCAAAAATAAATTGATTTAATTCTAGTTCAAAACTAGTTCATTTCGATAAAAATCTATTTTTATCTTTTCAAATATGGAGTTTTTCATCCCAATTCTTCCCAAATCATTTCTTATGATTTTACACAAATTATTACTATTTAATAATTTTATCAAGGCCCATACAGTCGATTTCCATCAACGGTCATCGAACTGCACTTACAGCGACCTTTTCCAAATTTTATTTGGATGTAATTCCAAATCCAACTGTTAGATTTCAAATTTCTAATATTCATTGGAAAGCTCTTTTCGGTACGAACCCAACGGTTCTAGTTTCAGGAGAATCCGACAGTCGGATCTCCCGTAATGTCTATTCGAAGTCAATGGTCGAAATTCACGAACTACCGCAGCGCGGCGCGTTCTATTCAGGCCATTATATATATAATATATATATATATATATATATTATATTTCGTCGATTTCCTTTTAAAACATATTTTCTAAATCGTTTTAAATTCGTTTTCGAAACGATTTCCACTTCATATTCAATTTCGAATCGAAATTGAATATTCCACATCATCGATATACAAATGATAATATTTTCAAAACGTTATATTTTGAAATCACTTCTTTTTCTATATTCATTATAAAAATGAATATAATCGATATAAATATCGCTCACATCAAAATGGCGCATCTATAATCAACACGGCTTTCTATATTTCATTAACTTCGATATTCTATTCAATAAATGAATATTAATTCTATTCAACACATGAATCTATATTTCTTTCATCACATGACTAATCTCAACACATGAGTACCGTCAACACATGACTATTTCTATTATTTAATATATTTTATAAAATTATGGTATCTATCGTTTGATTTTTAATCAGACTCTAACCGTAAAGTAGTAAGAGAATGATTCCCTAAGTATTAACCCCGATGGCCGAAACCAACATCAGATCAATTCCCAGGAAACCACTCATCTTATCTAGTTTCCAGTTAGTTTCTAATCTTAAATATGATACAGATGTAAATTCTGTTGTTAAAATATTTTACTCAACACATGATAAATTTCAACACATGAATATTCTCAACACATGAGCATCGTCAACACATGACTATTTTTCTATTCAACACATGAATCTTTATTTTTATAATGAAATAGCGAAAAGATTATATCTTTGAAGTAGGAAAGATATGATTTTTATATTATAAAATACGCCTCATTCCAATTCATCAGTCACTAATCGTAAATTAGCAAGAGAATAATTCCCCAAACATTAACCCCGAAGGCCAAAACCAACATCAGATCAGTACCCAGGAAACCATTCTTCTTAGCTAACCTACAGTTAGTTTCTAAATTTCACATTCTTAGGGAAAAGTTCCCGTTAATTTTATCAAAGATAAATCCTTTTAAATTTATTTCAAATTGATTTCAATTTAAATCGATTTTTAATTCAATTTCAGTTCTTTTTCAATTCAATTTGAATTCTAATTCGTTTCAATTTAATTCGAATTTCATTTTAAAATATTCGATTTTGAAATCACTCTTCAATTTCCATTATAAAAACGAATATAATCGATATAAATATCGTTTGCGTCAAAATAGCGCATTTCTAATCAACAAGGCTTTATATATTTCTATTCAAATATTTCGTTTCAAATATTTCTTCTCAAATATTTTATTCAAAACTGGAATGAGGCCCATATTTTTTTTGTGTAACACATGTTTATTATATATGCGAGTTATTCAGAAAGACCAGGTTTATCCCATTCTGAATAACAGATTCGACGTGGTGTCGAAGAGAAAATAGTGGTTGAAGACCGGAGGTCTTCACGTCGTTTGGGTGATTACTGATGATCTTGACTGGGCCATACACCCAAAAGGAGGGAATCAGTTAGTGGTCGTCCAGACATACTTGGAGATTGATGGATATGTGAGGTACAAGGTGCCTCCGGTTTCGTTCAAACCCAGAACGAACATGTAAATGGACTATGTGTCTGACATTGGATTTTATTCTGTGTGATTGATTTCTATTAAATATATGTCTGTTTGGCGGCGGAGAATTTATTCTCTTGCTTAATACCCTTCTCTGAGACGTACGAGCTTAGAGGTTATATATTGGTGGATATACATCGCATGGAGTGAATTGCCTGTGTGGCATGCCTAAGTGGTAAATGATTAAGGCTTCTATTGAAAAGCAGAGTCTTGTGGTTGATGATCAAAGAACGGCCTGTATGGCATAGCTTTGTGTAGCGTTGATTCGTGAGCCTCAATCCCCGGTGTGAAGCAGAAACGGGAGAAAGACCTCAGGGATGACATGCGTTTCTTTCTAGCTAGAAGTGGCGTCAGTGGTTTTGCACGCCTTGACGAGTTTGACTTATGTGGTTGTTGCTGTTGCGAGGTGCCTCGGATATCTCGGTGACTATGTGGAGCCGATGGAGTCATTCTTTGGCTCAATTACACCCCATAGGTTGGGGAAACGCAATGTTCAGGCATTTTAATCCACATCGGTGGACCGGCCCTGACGATCCAAAGGCTTGATTGAGTACTTGCCTGAGGGGCGGGCTAGAGCGTCTCGAATTTGGTAGAGGACGATCCCTTGCCTCGGTTCACAGATGGAAATCCAACTTCCAATACATTAATTTGCGGTTTAATTTTAGAGCCTAGTATGGCGACATAGTGGTATGGGGCACTTATGCCGTCTATGATTGATACTTATGATTTGAAATTGTTTTGACACTATACACTTATAGTAATAATAAAACATAAAATTTCACGTATTAAGCATTCTTTGGCTGTTATAAGGTAAAACCCTATCCTCCGGCTTGCGTTGCATTGTGTGATGGAACCTGGGTCTTATAACAGCTTCATTGTTCTTTATTTAGCATTGCGCTGTAGTTTTATGCACAGGTATTCTTGGGAGGAAACCCGTTCCGTGTTATACGGCGTGGTCCCTTGATTTACCTAGCTTTAAAATAAAGATAAATAACTGTTTTAGTTCTCACCACAGTCGCATGACTGACCTGGAGTTTATTATTTTAACCTAAACTTTGGTTGCCCTTATTTTGACACGGGCAGCTAGTAGTTTTGGTTTTGCAGATTTATATTCATAGGATCCTGATATACAGCTGGAACAATAATCAGAAAGCTCTGTATCCGCGTATTACTTCTACTTGTGTATTGTATTATTTTCTTCTGCGATGTATTTAAATGTAATTAAATCTCTGATATTTTTTGTGTAATATTTATTCATACTCGGTATATTCCTGTATTCTGATGGAATTGTTGTAATATACAATGAAATGTTCTTCTGTCTGCGTTCTTTTGTGGCTTGTCCTCAATTCAATCCGGGCTTTCCTAACTGGAGAAGTTCAGGTCATCTCAGCTGGAGTCAAATGTGTGTATATAAACAAATCGTTCGATTAGTGCAGGAGACCCGACCATCGGATTTTCCCGAAATCGAAACCGTTTGGTTCGCTTTGGAAATATCTTTCTAGCGAATCAATGATTTATTGGATCGTCTGAACGGAGCACCCACGTCCATTAATGTCACTCACATAGGGAATGCATTAATTTCCATGGAGGTTTTAAGTGAATATAGAACAGAAAATTTACAACAAGACAGATAATAAGTAGTACTTGGAAATCTAAACTTCATTTTATTGCAGTGGAAATTAAACATGTTTATTACGTCATAAAACCATAAATCAGAGTCAAGTACAATATCCATCTTGATAAACAAAATACATAATCCCATTACATAAATAGCCATAAAAAGATAACAAGCTGGACTTTACTTCCACGGTCCAAGCTTTCCAAAGAGAGATGAAGCAATCCAATCAAACTCCACTAGAGCTGGGTCCAACCTGAGGACCTGGAGGGGGAAAAAGGATAGAAATGGAGGGGGTCAGACATAAAGTCTGGCGAATATGACAATTCTAACAATACTATTATCAAAGTAACTAGACTAAGGCATAAGCAGGAAGACAAGTAAATGTCTATGAACTATTAGGTATGGAAGAGTCGATAAAGATAAC
This sequence comes from Allium sativum, assembly GCA_030737875.1. Lineage (NCBI taxonomy): Eukaryota > Viridiplantae > Streptophyta > Magnoliopsida > Asparagales > Amaryllidaceae > Allium > Allium sativum. The sequence goes on from CM060926.1 coordinate 527,674,026, forward strand.
GTTAAAGGCACACCTAATTACTAACGAATAATTACTACACTGCACCGCACATTACTACACTACACCGCACCAGTCACCCTAAAGGTTGATCCCGCTTGCTTCACACAGAAACATTATAAATAGCCTTGCGTACCCCTTGATGACTACATATGTGTCGTCTGCCCCTATCTCCACTAGGTGTACCCCACTACCCACTTTCGATCGGCTCCCTACTCGTAGATACCCGTGCTGGCCCCAAAGTGGGGTGTATCACTCCCCTAAAGTGGCAACCTGATACAACTTGAGAATGCATGACTTATACCTACACGATGCAACAACGTCTTACCTACCAGCCCGGGTCCACACACGCATATGAAACCCGTTGGACTTGCGTTGCCACCGCTCCGCGTTTTGGCCTCTTATAGTCAAACCCAACATGCGTGTCCCGTCCTCGACTTGGGTCGAGCCCACAAAGATACGTTTGGGATACTGGTTGAAATGGGCCCCCACAAGCTACCCACCTAAGCTTGTCACCACTAGTACATCCCACTTAACCCTCTTAGTCATGTTCATTTACATGTGTGTTTGGTTAAGTCTTACTAATCATATTTCACATGCCACTAAGGGCACCCACTAGATTCCTCATGCCACCCAAGGCACCTACTTAACCCCCATGTCCCACCTTACATGTTTATCTGTTTAACTATTTCTTAATTCATTCAGGCCATAACCTCATAAAGACCTCTCACATTAGACTGGCGTTTATGGCAGCTGGATTTGCCGGGCGGGTCCGGGCAGTCTTACACCATAAAAGAGTCTAACCTCGTGTCTTTACAACTGTTATGCTTTAGTTTAGGCCTAGGACCTCTCACATTAGGCTGACATTTGTGACCACTGGATTTGCCGGGCGGGTCTGTGCAGGTTTACGTCACAAACGAGTCCAAACTCGTGTCCTAAGCATTGATTATCAATTATAATCGTTTATCCCAGTTTTAATAATTCCCTGTTCAATTTATTAATTAAGTCCAGTTTTAATGATGTCCATAATTGACTCAATTATGGTCATCCACTCATAGCATGCAAAATCATATCAGTTGCACCCCAACTTCTTATTATTAAATCCTTAATATTACCCCTACCCCACGTTTATACGTTCGCTTATTCAACGCAGAATATACGTTAAACTCGAATAGTCTAACTCATAGCACAAAGATAAATTATCACAACATATAAACAAATCAAATAATCCAATCATAATAGGGGTGAAACTTGCATAAACTACACATGTTAAGGATCTAAAGGTGTCAACTTGTTAAATGTCACAATTTACATGATATGATCATAACCCAAATTTATATATAAACTTGCATATGGGGTTTTAGGCAACATAATGATGGTGTGAAATAGCATAGAATTCCACATATGTCATAGTATAATTCTAGATGTCATAATAGATGTCATGGCATATGTTCATAACTTTTACTAATCAACCTAAACTTGCATATGTGACTTGTCATATAGATCAACATAGCCCAAATATTATCAATATTATGATTTGATTAACATGATCTAATTAGCATAGACAATAACATCATGGCTTTATAACATGTATGATTCATCACAACTTAGCATAGAAACTCTCAACATATATAACATCATCATAGCATGATTTACAACATATAGGATATCATCACCACATAGCATAGGATTTATAACATACATGATAGTATAAGGTTTACGACAACATATATGATAATTCACATCATCTACTCATAATCCATTCATAACTTAATCTAATTAATTTAATATTAATCTTGTTAAGATCATCATACTCACAATTAGAGAAGAAAAGAGAGTCTTGATTTTCTTTAGAATTGAGTAGAATTAGAATTTGATTAGCTTTTCTTCCTTCTTAGTTGGCGGCGGCTCCACTGAGTTCCATGGCGGTGGTATGACGGTAGCTATTCTGTTATTCATATGAATTAGGTTGAGAGACTACCTAGGTATTTATAGAGTTTAGGGTATATTTAGACCGTCAGATCAACTCAGAACTAACCTGAACCATTTAATTTGCCAACTCATCCCTAAAGACACATCAGCAGCTCAAGATTGGGCTCCGTCAAAACCCTAGCCGACTGACCATGTCGACACCCAGGTCGACACTGTAGTCGACCTGGGGGGGGAGGGGGAGGTGGACACTAGTGTGGACTCCCCAGTCGACCTGCCTCGGCGGGAATTTTCCCGCCCAGCCCGCTTCTGCACTTTCAGTTTGAATTTTAAATTTCCTGCGAGCTGTTTTGAATTTTCTGAAACTTCCGATGGCCATAACTTCTTCATACGAAGTCCAAATCACGCAAACTCAGACTCTATTTCAACCAGAATTCCGAGACGAACACAATGGCGCACCCCATTTCCCACAATTCTCACGTCTGAGATTAGTTATTCTTCAATTTGTGAATATTAATATTAATAGAATTACGGGTTGTTACATTCTCCCCTCCTTAAAGGATTTCGTCCCCGAAATCTTCAAGTTAAGAAGAATGTATATCCTAACATCCAATCGTCCATCTACTCAACCATCAAACACAGGCATCCATTGTCCTTATAGACTTCTAATGCTGTATGAACATATGCAAGAAGTGTGTGTATATGTTCCTTATCTAATGCAAAATCAGGCGGTCCACTGATTCAGTTGACCTCCTTAATGCAAATCATGATAGTGCCATGCGTCCATTATGTATGCAAAAGTTCCCTATCGATACATATTATTTCTACATGCGTGCACAACCATTCACCAAAATGCAGTATCCATATGATAATACAATCATTATACATCCATTTTACTAAATACATCCATTTATATGCAATATGAAGTGACTGAGCCGATCTAGTGCCTAATAGTGTGTGTATATGCGTCCACGAGCAACCACTAGCAAACACTTGCATCCACTTTGCATCCATCATACATAACATGTCTCAAACACATGTTTCAACCATAGGATTATCCTAACTAAAGGTCAAGAATACTAGCGAGAGGATACTCTAAAGGTAAGATAAGTACAAGATAAGTGATAAAGGAGAAATTAAAGGACATACCCTCAAAAAGAAAAGGGTACAACGAACGCATCTTTTCTTCTGTCTCCCAAGTAGCGTTGATCTCAACATCTCCCCATTGTACTTTGACTAGTCTGACCTCTCGATTCCTCAGCTTCTTGATCTCCGACCCAAGAATGCGTGTAGGAGCTCGTCGAATCGTCGCATCACGCTCGATCTCCACCTCTCTAAGCAAGCTCGGCTCTACCACTTCCACGGTCTCGTGCAAGCACTTCCTCAAATGTGACACATTGAATACGTCGTGTACACCACTATGTCTCTCAGGCAACTCCACTCTATACGCCATCTGCCCAATCCTTTCCTTAATAGGAAACGGCCCTACGAACCCTGGTGCTAATTTCCCAACGGACCCAAAGCGAACGACGTTTCGTAATGGAGACACTTTGACAAAGACCATGTCCCCAACTTCAAACTCAAGATCTGTCCTCCTCTTGTCCGCATAAGATTTCTGCCTATCTTGCGCCGCTTTCATCCTCCTTCGAATCAAGTCAATCTTCTCCGAAGTCTCCCTAATCATATCGGGCCCAGGCAAGATCTTATCCGTAGATTCCCACCAACATGTAGGTGAACGACAAGGTCGTCCATAAAGAGCTTCGAAAGGTGCCATGCCAATGCTAGACTGAAAGTTGTTATTATATGCGAACTCCACCAACGGAAGATGCTCTTCCCATGTACCCCCAAACTCTAGGATACATATCCTCAAAAGATCCTCTAGAATGCGATTCACCCTCTCGGTCTGGCCGTCCGTCTGAGGATGATATGCGGTGCTCAAACATTACTGAGTCCCTACCACCTCTTGTAAGCTTCTCCAAAATTCGCTAGTGAAAATAGGATCGCGGTCGCTCACTATGCTAGAAAGAAAACCGTGCAAACGAACTATTTCTCGGACATATACAGAAGCTAACCATGGAGCAGTCCTCTTACTCTTCACGGGAATGAAATGGGCGCTCTTAGTAAGTCTATCTACTATAACCCAAATCCCCGTATTACCCTTCCTTGATCTTGGTAATCCATCGACAAATTCCATCGAGACGCTTTCCCATTTCCATAGTGGAACCTCCAATGGGTGAAGCAACCCACCGGGTTTCTTTTGCTCCGCTTTTACTTGTTGGCACACCAAGCATCTAGCGATGTACTCGGCCACATCTTTCTTCATACCGGCCCAAAAGTAAACTCGCTTCATGTCTTTGTACATCTTGTCCCCGCCAGGATGAATGGTCATCTTTGAATGATGTGCTTCGTCAAGAATAGCCTTCCTCAAACCTTCGTCTTGAGGTACACAAAGTCTACTATCCCTACGTAACCAACCCTTATCATCTAGGGTATACCTATGGAGATGGCTTGATGACTCCCCTCTTTTGAGCTTTTCTACTAACTCAACCAACTGTGGGTCATCTCGCTGTGCCTCGCCAATCCGTCCCAAAAGCGTAGGTCTGACCTCCAAGGATGCTAGCAAACCGGGTACAAAGTCAACGGAAGGTCTAAAGTCGAACATCGAAATGAATTCTAAGCTTCGTCGCTCAACAAACAAATGACTTAAGGATAATCTTTTTCTACTCAAGGCATCTGCCACCATGTTACCCTTGCCAGGGGTATATGCTATTTCGAAGTCGTAGGACGCTAAGAACTCCATCCACCTTTGCTGCCTTAAGTTCAAGTCCTTCTGAGAGAACACGTATTTTAAAGATTTGTGGTCAGTGAATAATTCAAATCTCTCCCCAAGAAGATAATGACGCCAAGACTTAAGCGCGAAAACAATAGCGGCCAACTCTAGGTCATGCGTGGGGTAATTCTTCTCATGCGCTCTCAACTGCCTTCCACCATAGGCTATTACCCTGCCCTCTTGCATTAAGACTGCGCCTAGTCCTGTCCCACAAGCTTCGGTATAAACAGTAAACGGCTTACTCCCGTCTGGCAATACTAAGACTGGGGCTGAGGTCAATGCTCTCTTCAAACATTGGAACGCATCATCACAATCTACATCCCATGTGAAAACTAGGTTCTTCTTCGTCAAGCATGTTAATGGAGCTGATATCTTTGCGAAGTCTTTGATAAACTTCCTATAGTAGCCAGCCAACCCCAAGAAACTTCTTACTTCGGTAGCATTTTTAGGGACCTTCCAATCTTGGATGGCCACCACCTTCGCGGGATCCATAGCTATCCCTTCCTTGGAAACCACGTGCCCCAAGAATCGTACATCCTTCCTCCAGAAGTGACATTTAGAAAATTTGGCTTTAAGATTATGCACTCGTAGGGTCTCCAACACTTCCCTAAGATGTAGGGCATGCTCTTCTTCATCCTTAGAAAAGATTAGGATGTCGTCTACAAAGACTACCACGAATTTGTTAAGGTACTCCCTAAACACCCTACTCATCAAATCAACAAAGTATGTGGGGGCATTTGTCAAACCGAAGGGCATCACTAGACATTCATAGAAACCGTCCGAAGTCCTAAAGGCAGTCTTGTCAATGCTATCCTCAGCCACTCTCAACTGATGGAAACCAGTGGCTAAGTCCAACTGCGAAAACACTGAGGCGCCAACTAACAGATCGAAGAGATCGACAATCCTCGGCAGTGGGTGTCTGTTTTTCTTAGTAAGCTTATTAAGTTCTCTATAGTCTACACAAAGTCTAAGGGACCCATCCGCCTTCGTGGCAAATACTACTGGAGCACCCCACTCCGATATACTACGTCTTATGAACCCCTTCTCAAGCAACTCCTTCACTTGCCTATCGAGTTCCCTCCTTTCACGAGGAGCCATGTGGCGTACTGGCAAAGATACTGGTTTCGCATTATCCACAAGATATATTCGAAAATCTATCTCCCGCTTCGGAGGTAAGCCCTTCACCTCCTCAAACACATCCGAGTATTCTCGGACCACTCTAACAGATCATAGATTTTCCTCAGACGCATCAAGCGATTCTAGATAACTTAGCATAACGGAATTTATGGGATTACAAAAGATTTCGAGAGTGTTGCCAAGGCGAGTCACGAGCCTAACTACTCTCCTTTCACAATCAAGAACGGGCCCATTTCTGGATAACCAATCCATTCCTAAAATTAGCCCATAGCCCGTGAAGCCCAACACATAAGCATTACATCTAAACTCAACGCTAAGTATAGAAATTTTCAAATCCAAACACATCATGGACAAATGAGCTGAGCCCCCAATTGGATTCGAAACAACTAAGGGATCCTCTACTAAACTGGTGTTTAAGTGCAGTGATTCAACTAAGGATGTAGAGATAAACGAATGCGATACGCCCGAATCGAAAAAGGTACGGTCAGGATGATCAAACAGAAAAACTAAGCTTTCAACAGAAATGGTTCTACCTCGTTCTTGCAGCGGTGGGACCGCGAGAGCCTGAACTTGTCCCCTTGCCTGCCCTGGTGCCATAAGAGCCTGCACCTGTCCTCCCGAGGTAGCTCCTGCCCTCTACCCCTTCTTTGGGCAGTCCTTCACTAGATGTCCCGCTTCGCCATAGTGGAAACAACCAGTCTTCTTTTTCTTTCAGCAATCCTTGCTAAGATGGCCTCGTGTCCCACAGTTAAAGCATTTCTTCTTTCCCTTGCCATTATAGTCTTTACCACCCTTCTTGTTTTGCTGTTGTGGTTTCTTCTGATCCCCTTTCTTCTCGGGTGCCTTATCAGCTTTAGCGCATTTCTCCTCGTGCATGAGTGCCATGTCTACAAGCTTCTCAAAGGTGTCCCCCATAGGGATGTGGGTCATAGCCAACCCTTGCAACGGTTCATTCAATCCATTAACGAACCTCAGAGCCTTCTTCTCTGGCATGTTCACTAAGTCCAAGCCAAACTTTGCTAACTGATTAAATTTGTTGACATATTCTTTCACTGATGAGCTTCCTTGCTTTAAAGTCAAGAACCTTTCCATATATAAATTCTCTTCTGCCCTTGAGAGAAACTTTGCCTCGAACCTACGTCTGAAATCCACCCAAGAGTCAACTGGACGCTCCCCATTAGTGACCTCCCACCAAAACGAGGCCTCTCCCTTCATTAACCAAGCTACTAATTTGACTTTCCTCCCTTCTTCTACTTCTTCAAAGATTTCTAGCAATTCTTCCACCTCCCTCGGCCAATCTCTAGCTTCCACAAACGTTTATGACCCTTGAAAGGATTTTCCACCCATATCCTTAAATTCCTTGCACGTCTTTGCAAAGTATCAACGCGAGGAGGAGGAGGAACGGGTGCAACTGGTGGTGGAGGAACATTGGCTGGACCTGCGGCGGCCCTAGCCTCTAATAACCTCCTATACCATTCTGGTATCGTTACACCATCCGGAAGGTTAAGATCTTCAGCCATGCTAAAACGAAAAAGGAAAGATTCAAAATGGAGAATTCGAAAGATAAAGATATATGGCTATTGGGGATTATGTTTTTCTTAAAAACTTTCCTCTTGAAATAACTCATTAAGACATGTTTTTGAAAACACTTCTTCCAAAAATACTTCAGAAAAATAGTTTTTCTAAAAATTTTATCTGTTCTGGTAACCTTAAGCACTGATACCACGTGTAACACCCCACGTCCATTAATGTCACTCGCAAAGGGAATGCATTAACTTCCATGGAGGTTTTAAGTGAATGTAGAACAGAAAAAATACAACAAGACAGATATTAAGTAGTACTTGGAAATCTAAAACTTCATTTTATTGCAGCGAAAATTAAACATGTTTATTACATCATAAAACCATAAATCAGAGTCAAGTACAATATCCATCTTGATAAACAAAATACATAATCCCATTACATAAATAGTCATAAAAAGATAACAAGTTGGACTTTACTTCAACGGTCCAAGCTTTCCAAAGAGAGATGAAGCAATCCAATCAAACTCCACTAGAGCTGGGTCCAACCTGAGGACCTGGAGGGGGAAAAAGGACAGAAATGGAGGGGGTCAGACATAAAGTCTGGCGAGTATGACAATTCTAATAATACTATTATCAAAGTAACTAGACTAAGGCATAAGCTGGAAGACAAGTAAATGTCTATGAACTATTAGGTATGGAAGAGCAGAAAAAGATAACGTCAAAGATAACGTTAAAGGCACACCTAATTACTAACGAATAATTACTACATTGCACCGCACATTACTACACTGCACCGCACCAGTCACCCTAAAGGTTGATCCCGCTTGCTTCACACAAAAACTTTATAAATAGCCTTGCGTACCCCTAGCTGACTACATAGGTGCCGTCTGCCCCTATCTCCACTATGTGTACCCCAATACCCACTTTCGATCGGCTCCCTACTCGTAGATACCCGTGCTGGCCCCACAGTGGGGTGTATCATTTCCCTAAAGTGCCAACCCGATACAACTTGAGAATGTGCGGCTTATACCTACACGATGCAACAACGTCTTACCTACCAGCCCGGGTCCACACACGCGTATGAAACCCGTTGGACTTGCGTTGCCACCGCTCCCCGTTTTGGCCTCTTGTAGTCAAACCCAGCATGCGTGTCCCATCCTCGACTTGGGTCGAGCCCACAAAGATACGTTTGGGATGCTGGTTGAAATGGGCCCCCACAAGCTACCCACCTAAACTTGTCACCACTAGTACATTCCACTTAACCCTCTTAGTCATGTTCATTTACATGTGTGTTTGGTTAAGTCTTACTAATCGTATTTCACATGCCACTAAGGGCACCCACTAGATTCCTCATGCCACCCAAGGCACCTACTTAACCCCCATGTGCCAACTTACATGTTTATCTGGTTAAGTATTTCTTAATTCATTCAGGCCATAACCTCATAAAGACCTCTCACATTAGACTGGCATTTATGGCGGCTGGATTTGCCGGGCGGGTCCGGGCAGTCTTACACCATAAAAGAGTCTAACGTCGTGTCTTTACAACTGTTATGCTTTAGTTTAGGCCTAGGACCTCTCACATTGGGCTGACATTTGTGACCACTGGATTTGTCGGGCGGGTCCGGGCAGGTTTACGTCACAAACGAGTCCAACCTCGTGTCCTAAGCATTGATTATCACTTATAATCTTTTACCCCAATTTTAATAATTCTCTATTCAAATTATTAATTAAGTCCACTTTTAATGATGTCCATAATTGACTCAATTATGGTCATCCACTCATAGCATGCAAAATCATATCAATTGCACCCCAACTTCTTATTATTAAATCCTTAATATTACCCCTACACCACGTTTATACGTTCGCTTATTCAACGCAGAATATACGTTAGACTCGAATAGTCTAACTCATAGCACAAAGATAAATTATCACAACATATAAACAAATCAAATAATCCAATCATAATAGGGGTGAAACTTGCATAAACTACACATGTTAAGGATCTAAAGGTGTCAACTTGTTAAATGTCACAATTTACATGATATGATCATAACCCAAATTTATATATAAAATTCCATATGGGGTTTTAGGCAACATAATGATGGTGTGAACTAGCATATAATTCCACATATGTCATAGCATAATTCTAGATGTCATAATAGTTGTCATGGCATATGTTCATAACTTTTACTAATCAACCTAAACTTGCATATGTGACTTGTCATATAGATCAACATAGCCCAAATAATATCAATATTATGATTTGATTAACATGAACTAATTAGTATAGACAATAACATCATGGCTTTATAACATGTATGATTCATCACAACTTAGCATAGAAACTCTCAACATACATAACATCATCATAGCATGATTTACAACATATAGGATATCATCACCACATAGCATATGATTTATAACATACATGATAGTATAAGGTTTAAGACAACATATATGACAATTCACATCATCTACTCATAATCCATTCATAACTTAATCTAATTAATTTATAATAATCTTGTTAAGATCATCACACTCACAATTAGAGAAGAAAAGAGAGTCTTGATTTGCTTTAGAATTGAGTAGAATTAGAATTCGATTAGCTTTTCTTCCTTCTTAGTTGGCGGCGGCTCCACTGAGTTCCATGGCGGCAGTATGACTGTAGCTATTCTATTTTTCATATGAATTAGGGTGAGAGACTACCTAGGTATTTATAGAGTTTAGGGTTTATTTAGACCGTCAGATCAACTCAGAACTAACTTGAACCGTTTAATTTGCCAACTCAGCCCTAAAGACACATCAGCAGCTCAAGATTGGGCTCCATCAAAACCCTAGCCGACTGACTAGGTCGACACTGTAGTCGACCTTGGGGGGGGGGGGGGGGGGGGGAGGTCGACACTAGTGTCGACTCCCCAGTCGACCTGCCTGGGCGGGAATTTTCCTGCCCAACCCGCTTCTGCACTTTCAATTTGAATTTAAAATTTCCTGCGAACTGTTTTGAATTTTCTGAAACTTCCGATGGCCATAACTTCTTCATACGAAGTCCAAATCACGCAAACTCGGACTCTATTTCAACCAGAATTCCGAGACGAACACAATGGCGTAACCCATTTCCCACAATTCTCATGTATGAGATCAGTTATTCTTCAATTTGTGAATATTAATATTAATAGAATTACGGGGTGTTACAAGTATTTTCAAGGATGAACCTAGCAAAAGGCTTCCATCAGCTTCGTATTGCCGAAGAGTGTGTTCCTATGACAACATTCAGAGGTCCAGACTCATTCTATGAGTGGTTAGTAATGCTGTTCGGCTTATGTAACGCTCCTGCCTATTTTGTCCATCTAATGAATCGAGTGTTCAGAGGAGTCCTGAATAAGTTTGTTCTGGTTTTTATTGACGATATTCTAATCTTCTCTAATTCAAAAGCCGAACATGAATAACATTTGGAACAAGTTCTAGAGATTCTAATAAAGAATGTATTGAAAGCTAAACTGTCCAAATGTATATTCTGGCAAGATGAAGTGAAGTTTCTTGGCCACGTCGTATCAAAAGAAGGAATTGCTGTGGATCCAAGTAAAATCACCGCTATTCAAAATTGGAAACAGCCTAGTACTTCCAAAGAAATCCGAAGTTTTCTTGGATTGGCTAGTTATTACCGGAAGTTCGTTAAAGATTTTTCGAAGATATCTAGTACCTTAACAAAGCTTACAAAGAAGCACTCAAAATTAAAGTGGACTCCAGAATGTGAGGAGGCTTTTGAGGAGCTAAAGTTAATATTAACAACGGCTCCAGTGTTGACGATAATCGACGGCAATCAGGACTTGAAAGTCTAGACGGATGCCTCTAGAGAAGGCCTTGGCAAAGAGGTCAAGTTGTTGCATATGCTAGCCGTCAGCTGAAGCCATACGAAAAGAACTATGTTACTCATGATCTTGAGTTGTTGGCAATAGTTTTTGCTTTGAAAATACGGAGACAATATCTTCTAGGTGAGAAATTCGAACTGTTTACAAATCACCAGTCGCCACTTCATTCAAACGACGCTTCAGGCCATAATGCGGCCGTGGCGCTGTTTTTCTTCAGATTTGATTTACACATATCTGAATTCTAACCGTTGGATCTTCACAACTTTTATATCATTAGAAAGATCTTTTCAAAACGAATCCAACGGTTCCAGTTTTGGGAAAATCCGACGGTTGGATCTCCTGGTACAGTCGTTTGAAGTTTCAATTTCAAAATACGAACTGCAGCGTCGTTATTCGATTTAATTTAATTATGTTTATATATATACAAATATAATCGATTCTGGCGATCATTACATTCTTTCTACTCAGCGCATTAGCCACGACATTGGCTTTAAATAAATAAATAAATATAGCGATAAATCGTTATAAAATATTATAAATGATATGGAATGTGAAATTTAGAAACTAGCTGAAGGTTAGCTAAGTCGATCGGTTTCCTTGGGTTTTGATCTGATGTTGGTTTCGGCCTTCGGGGTTAATATTTGGGAAATCGTTCTCTTACTGATTTACGGTTAGTGACCGATGAATTGAAATGAGGTGTATGTTGTGTTTGTGTAGCACATTTTATTGTATACGCGATTTGCTCAGAAAGACCGGGTTTATCCCATTCTGAACAACTGAATCGATGATAGGAAGTCGAAGATGAAAACCGTGGTTGAAGACCAGAGATCGTCTCCTCGTTTGGATGGTAACTGATGTCCTGATTGGGAGGAATCCCGAAATATGGATAATGAGTGGTGATCATCTGGACGTACATGGAGATCGATGGGTATGCGAGGTATATAGTGCCTCTGGTTTCGTTCAGACCCAGAACGGACTTGTAAATGGACTGTGTGACTGACATTGGAATTCATTCTGTGTGATTGATAGCCATCAGTTGCATAGTGTGAATTGCCTGTGTGGCATGCTGAGATGCAGTGATTAAGGCTTCTATTGAAAGGCAAACTCTAGTGGTTGATGATCAAAGTACCGCCTGTGTGGCATAGCATTGTGTATAGCGTGAATTCGCGAGCCTCACACCCTGGTATGAACCAGAAACAAGAGAGGACCTCAGGGAGGGCATGCATTTCCTTCTAAATAGAGGTGGTGTCAGTGCTTGAACTGGCTGACATTTATATTATTTTCACCTATGCGGTTGTTGCTGTTGCGAGGCGCCTCGGATATATCGGTCAATCCGGGACTGATGGAGTCATTCGTTGGCTCATTTACTCCCCAAAGGGAGGGGAAATGTAGTGTTCAAGCATAATAATCCACATCGGTGGACCGGCCCTGACGATCCTAAGGGTTGATGCGTTCTGATCCTGAGGCTAGGGCTAGAGAGTCTCGAATTCGGTAAGGACTATCTTTTGCCTTGGTTCATGACGGAAATCCAATTTCCAAATATGTGAATGTGCGGTTTTGATTGTATACCTATATATGGCGACATAGTGGTATGTGGCATTAATGCCGTCTATGATTGATACTTACGATTTGAAATTGTTTTTGAAACATATAAACACTAGTGGATAGATATAGATCCACACTCTAGTCGCCCGGAGATGATTCTGATGATTGTAGCTACATCATCAGAATCAGTGTTCGAGTTTCGAAAGTGTGATATCTATATATTTCCATTAGACTGGTGTGGGAACCAAAACTAGATAGGACTTATTGTTGTGATTTGGCATCAAAAATCTGATTTTTGGACAATGTGTCAAAGTTATGAATTTGAAACGCTAATCAACTAATTGATTGATGATTGATTATAAAGTTGAACCTTTAGCCAAATTGAACCAAATAGTAAGTTGTATTGAAAATTTATCGCATTTGTATACATGTACATGTATATCTATTGAACAGGTCATAGCAAGGAGGCTAGAGCAGAAGAATAAAATTGTTTGCCCGACAAATAGGTACATGTTTACCATAATTTACTGTTTTGTTTGGGTGATGATGATTTTATGAGCCGATTGGCTAGCCGCTTGGCTTTTTCTTTTTCTTTTGGATTGAAGAAGGCCATGGGAGGCTATACGAAATATCCCGAAGTCCCCAGTGCATGGGAGGTTATGGAGAAAATTTTCGAAAATTTAGGGTGTTAGCCAATTTTTTTTGAAAAATTTGAAAAGTTCTTAGAAACTGAAAAGTTGAAGAACTTAAGCCGTAAAGAAAATAATGAAAGTTGTGTTGGTTTGTGAAACAACTTTCGGCTTCATTCCTTTTCGGGGACGAAAAGTTTTAAGTGGGGGAGATTGTAATAACCCGAAAAATCTGGGCCAATTTAAAAATTTTATTTGGGCAATTTTGATGAATTTTGATTATTTAAAATGAATTATTTTAAATAATAATGATGAGAAATTTATTTTGAATAGAATTAGAATGTATATATTTATATACGTCGTCATTAGAATATAAATATTTATTTTAAATTATAAAAGGAATTGAAAATGGCGCAGTAGTTTGAAAATTCGATTTCAAATTTCAAATGAATGTACAGGATTCAAAATAGACCGGATTTTAGTGAAACCAAAAATATTAGAATCTATTTGTGAATATCTTTCCAACGAATCCGAAAAATTGAAATTTCATAGCGGGAATCAAAAATTATGCCCAGTTGAAATTTCAGAATAGTCGCTATGAAATTCTGGCCCTTAAAAATGGAAATTTTGCAAACGACCTCGGTTTTCGACGAAACCACTTTTGTTGGATCCGTGATGTCAAGTTATTGCTAGATTCCAAAATTCGTAATTTTTCGAATCAATATGTGAGCGAGACAAAGGAAAACGCGTTTGACCAATTTTAGTCGATTTTAATTGACTGGAAAATGGCCATTTGTCAAACGGTCTCATAATTTGATGAAATTAGTTTTGTTAGGACCGTATCGTCAATACAAAGCTAGAAAATATTTTTCTGGAATTTTTAGAGTCCGTATGTAGCCCGAGTAAATTGAAATGTGCGTTCAAATTCCATATATAGAGTTATACGTTGATTTTGACGAAAACTGATCGAAACGATCGAATCAGCTTACGATACATATCCCATTGTGTTCGAAATGGGGGTAATTAGCTAGGGACGACAGGCGGTGGGTCTCGTTTCGAGGTCAAAATAAAAAGTTACTTTCTGAAATTAAATTGAATAAAATATAATTATATTCATAAGGCCCTAACCCTATTTCTCCATTCAACAGTCAAAAGCAAAAAGAAAACCGCCATCGTTCAGACCTAGAACCCCGATCCCGTCCTCCCCCCGGCCTCACGCTACCACCGTAGGCCACCCAACGTTGTTGGACCCCACCCCGAGCCGCCACGCCCCTTCTCGACCCTCCTCCTCCTCGCATCAGTCGACGCGAGCCCCTTTTCCCCCGATTCGAGCAGCACCAAACCTACTCAGCCGAAGCAACAACTGCCACCCCCTAAAATGTCGTGCCAGCCACCTCCGGGTCCGCCGAGACGCTCTCCGACCTGCTGTGCGCCCACCGCCTCTCCCCCAACCCTCCTTCATCCGACAGCAGTGAGTTTATACATATTTTTGTTTTCTTCTAATTTATTTTCAGTTTTCTTTCTTTTTATATAACATTAGCATGATAAAAACAAAAATTTTATATATATAGTTTTGTAATAAAAATATACGATTTTTATTTAATAAAAATATTATTTTTCGTTAATAAAAATATGATTTTTATATTATAGAGGTAATAAAAATATAATTTTTAATTAAGTAGTGAAGTAAAAATATGATTTTTAGTTCGATAAAAATAGGATCTTTATATGTGAAGTGGATGGAAAATGTGAATTTTTATTTATAGACATTGAGATAGAAATGTGAATTTTTTTCTTTAAAGATAGTGGGATAAAGAAATAATTTTTATTGGAGTAAAGATTAGATTTTTGATATATAATGACGTAATTTTTTTTTAAAACATATAAAGGCATGATTTTTAAAAATATAAAGATGTGATTTTGGTTATATAAAAGAGGCAATTTTTATATACATGAAAGTGAAAAAAATTTGATTTTTAATGTGAGCAGCGTGTGAAGAATTGAGATGCAATGAATAGAAATCAAAAGGGAATTCAGACAGTTCAGAAACAAAGCATGGCGGAGTGGAACCCTCTATGAGAACTTCTCACTTTTAATTTAATTTTCTAGTTAAAATATTTACTAGGATGCAGATGGTGTTTAGTAGCACCCGACACCCGTCGTCCACAGACCATGGACGGCTTGTTTGTTTGTTCGTTTGATTTTGATGTGTACTTGATTGTGTGATGTGGATTGAAATAAAAAAATTATAGTTAAAAATAGAATTTTTAACGTGTATATGAAATGAAATAAATTAATATAAACAAATCGAAAGATTTGTTTATATACACACATTTGACTGATATTGATTGGGATGATAAATTTTACACATCGCCCAACTGCACGAATAAAATCTGTGTTAGATTGTTTGAAACCCCACACGGGTATTGGGATGATATATGACATACACTAATCCCAATAATTAGTTGTATGTCGATCAATTGATTGACAGACTGTTATGAGCGTTAAATATTTATATTTGATGCTTATACAGTGTAGAATGCACTTTGGATGATGGATGATTATTTGTCATTATTGATATATACATGCGCTGTATGGAAATTCATAGAAATAAAATCTATGGTAATTGATTGGGCCTCATTCCAGTTTTGGAATAGAATATTTTAAATAGAAATATATAAAGCCGTGTTGATTAGATATGCAATATTTTGATGCGAAAGATATTTATATCAATTATATTCGTTTTTATAATGAAAATTGAAAAGTGATTTCAAAATCAAATATTTTGAAATGAAATGAATTCGAATTGAAATTGAATAGAAATGAATTCGAATTGAAATTGAATAGAAATGAATTCAAATTGAAATTAAACAGAAATGAATTCGAATTGAAATTGAATAGAATTGAATTCGAATTGAAATTGAATAGAAATGAATTCGAATTGAAATTGAATAGAAATGAATTCGAATTGAAATTTAATAAAACTGAATTCGAATTGAAATTGAATAGAATTGAATTCGAATTGAAATTGAATTGAAATTGAATAGAAATGAATTCAAATTGAAATTGAATTTAATTGAAAACGAATTGAAATTGAATTGAACTGAAAACGAACTGAAGTTGAATTAAAAATTAATTTGAAGTGAATTTAAAACGAATTTATAAGGAAATATTCAATTTTGATTTGAATTTGAAATGAAGTTGAAATCTTTTTGAAAACGAATTTAAAATGATTTATAAAATGCATTTTAAAAGGAAATCGATGAAATATATATTATATATATATATATATATAATATATATATAATATAATGGCCTTAATAGAAAGCGCCGCGCCGCGGCAGTTTGCGAATTTCGACCATTGACTTCGAATGGATATTGTGGGAGATCTGACCGTCGGATTCTCCTAAAACCGGAACCTTAGGTTCATATCGAAAAGAGCTTTCTAAGAATATTAGAAATTTGAAATCTAACGGTTGGAATTGGATTTATGTCCAAATCAAATTGGGAAAAGGTTGTTGTAAGTGCAGTTCGATAGCTGTTGATGGAAATTGACTGTACGACCCTAGATAAAATTATTAAAAATAGTAATAATTTGTGTAAAATCATAAGAAATGATTTGTGAAGAATTTGGATGAAAAACTTCATATTTGAAAAGTTAAAATAGATTTTTATGAAAATGAACTAGTTTTGAACTAGAATTATAATTCTATTTATTTTTAAAATAAAGTGGATTTGAAATGGTTTTGAAAATTACCAGAATTTCCAATAATTGAATTGGAATGGGTTTGAATCGAAATTGTCTTTGGAATATTTCGATGTTGGATTTCGTGATGATACAGATACTATTATGGGAATTTGAAAGATATATTTATATCGTTATTTCCAATACGATATTTGTTGGTCGTAGAATTTGATATTGAATATAAGCCGATATTTTTTCTATTCAAAGCCTTGTATTTAATATCAAATGTGATTTGAGTTTGCCGTGAATGGTGTCTTCATTAACACTGTTCTTAAACCCAGTTGAGAAAAAGATTAAATCTTTTTATTTAGATTTAGTGAAGTGTACCAATTAAATAATATTTAATTGGAATTGAATTGGTATTGATTTTTTGGTTTATCGTGAACCGTGTTTTAAATGACACTGATTCTTTAACCCAGTTAAATATTAAAACAAAGTGGAGTTTTAATGAATCTTTAATTAGATTGAAAAGATCGAGAATGGGGTATCACCAGTTTTGCTCCAAGCTATAGTTAAATCTTTAATTGGATTTGAATGTGAAATGGTAACTGAATTTGCCGATAACACCATGGTGTTAGATATGAAGCATGACCGGTTTTACTTCATGGGAGGAATAGGTTGGGATTGGGAAATAAAATAAATGATTACTTCGGTGTGGTTCGCTAATCCCGACTAGTTTGAATTGATATTCAAAGAAGATTAAAGAATAAATTTAAAGAATTTATCTCTGATAAAATTAATGGGAACCTTTCCCAAAGTATAAGGATATTGGAATGAGGCGTATGTTGTGTTTGTGTAACACTTGTTTATTATATACGCGAGTTATTTAGAAAGACCGGGTTTATCCCATTCTGAATAAATGATTCGACATGGTGTCGAAGATGAAGACGGTGGTAGAAGACTGGAGGTCTTCACGTCGTTTGGGTGATTACTGATGATCTTGATTGGGCCGTACACCCAAGAGGAGGGAATCAGTCAGTGATCGGTCAGACGTACTTGGAGATCGATGGAAATGCGAGGTACAATGTGCCTCCGGTTTCGTTCAGACCCAGAACAGACTTGTAAATGGACTGTGTGTCTGACATTGGATTTTAGTCTGTGTGATCGATTTCTATTAAATATATATCTATTTGGCGGCGGAGAATTTACTCTATTTCTTAACGCCCTTCTCTGAGACGTACGAGCTCAGGGGTTATATATCGATGGATATCAATCGCATGGAGTGAATTGCCTGTGTGGCATGCCTATGTGGAAAATGATCAAGGCTTCTGTTGAAAAGAAGAGTCTTGTGGTGGATGATCAAAGCACAACCTGTGTGGCATAGCTTTGTGTAACGTTGATTCGCGAGCCTCACACCCCGGTAGTGGACTAGAAACGGGAGAGGACTTCAAGGAGGGCATGTGTTTCCTTCTAGCTAGAAGTGGCGTCAGTGGTTTTACACCCCCTGACGAGTTTGACTTATATGGTTGTTGTTGTTGCGAGGTGCCTCGGATATATCGGTCGATCCGGGACCGATGGAGTCATTGGACCCATTAACACCCCAAAGGGTAGGGAAACGCAGTGTTCAGGCATTTTAATCCACATCGGTGGACCGGCCCTGACGATCCAAGGGCCCACCTGTGTCTGGGTCCTAAGACACGGGCTAGAGCGTCTCGAATCGGTAGAGGACTATCTTTTGCCTCGGTTCACGGATGGAAATCCAACTTCCAATACGTGACGTTTCAATTTTAGTTGTAATCCTATATTTGGCGACATAGTGGGATGGGGCGTTTATTTCGTCCATGATTGATACTGTAACACCCCGCCTCCGCTAGGGTCACTCGCAAAGGAATGCACTAGCTTTAGAGGGGCATTATTGGTAAACATGCACAGAAATATCACAAGACAGAACATATAAAACAGCGGAAGTAAAATCGAACTTTCATAAACATTAATAATTAAGGTCTAAAGCCTTTTACATCAGAGTACATCAAAACCTGTCTTGCAATAGTAAAGAAGCATAAAGACTTTTTCCAAAATTATTCCCCAAGTAAAACAGTAAAGTAGCCATAGCCAAGAAAAGTCCAAGCCATCCATGATGACCTTCAAGCAGAAGAAGTCCGAACTAAACCACAGTATTTCCTCCCTGTAACCTGGGGGGGAAACGGAAGAAAAGAGGCGAAACAAAACGGGTCAGTCAAAAAGACTGAGTAAGCCATATCTACTATTAGTATAAAAACTAGTAAAGTTAACTGACATGAGAAACTGAGATGAACATAAGCATGATAACAAGATAGATAAGCTAAATCAAAATAACAGGATGAACTACTGAACTCAGATAAATTAAGATGTCATGATAAATTACGATGTCAAGACAAAACAAGGTATCACATCGTCAGGTTCCTATCAAGTATAATATCCCAAGATATCTATCACGTATAACGTCCCATGGTATCTATCCTGTATATCTGCTCTGCACCTACCGTACTAGTATCCCAACTGTATTACGTGTTATCCGTGAATGACCCTTACTCAAAAGTCGTGTAATGGTCCCTGTCAACCTAATATGCCGCATATATAGGTTACCCAACTCATATGTTTCTTTCCATGTATAAGTTCAGTTCTTTGCCGTAGGCTGTACGGGCTTTCCCATGTAAACGGTTTATCCTTGAAGTTGTTTTGGACTGCAACCCTTGATCTAGTTGTGTTTCCTTACCATGAACTATCGCGCGTCCACTTAGGATTTATGCCACCTAGGACCGCTAGGGATTATGCTACCTAATGAACGTTTCCTTGTCTCGGTTTGGGTTTTGGCCACCTAGGACCACTAGGGATTACGCCACCCGTCAACCGCGCCCTTGATCCCACGTATGTATCGTGAATCGTTTTCCATGTCTAGATGCACATGTTCCCCAATGTGCCATCCGAGTTCCGTGCCAGGGCAAATCAAGAAATACAGAACTCGGTCAGGAGCTTTAAATCGTCTGCCGATGCAGATATCAAGGTCTGTTTTTGTAACCGTGGCTATGGTCCCACGTGACCCCTCCCTCAACTACTGAAACGCAATCCAAGAAAAATCATGTATAAGAACCACTCCACGGCCCCACTATAGCCCACTTTCCTACGGGCCAACCTCACCCATGACTCGATAGCAAGCACATGGTCTGTTGGGGGTTCCCTGCCTTTCCGCACGTACACGATTGACTAAAGATGGTAGGTAGTCGGCGATGCGCTATCCAGGGAAAAAACAAGAATCGTCGACTCCACGCTAATCCATCCCAGTCTTTAGGTTGCTCGCATAGCAACCAAGGCATACTCTTGGTCCTTCTAACGCAGACCTTAACCTCTCATGGGCCTAGTACAATTACCTGGCAGCCCACAGAGGGATCCCAAGAATATCCTCACGTCCCCCGAAGCTTCCACTTCGGCACCCAGTGCGCTGGAGCTTTTTTCCAAGTCAGATAACTTGCTCCCCCTCGTATACTAGGCGATGACCTACTGTATCAGGTTACTCATCGTTTTGAGAATTAGTCCTATGTCCTTAGCTAAGAATTATTACTTAGTTACCCTTAACTAAGGTTTACCACTTAGCTTCCTTTCCCGTTATCCTTGATTAACCACGGTTTTCTACCTAGTTCTTCTAGCTAGGGTTTGTCTATTGGGTTAAGTGTTATCATTCAAGTCCATGACTTAACCCGCCCACGAATCACGTCAAAGATTGGCTAAGTATTTAAGTTCAAGACTTAGTCCCACAAGTTGGTTAAGTGTACCCAGGGGCTCATGACTTAACCTTATCAAGTCAAATTGGTCAAGTACTAGCTTACCTTAATCCTATCGGATTATCTTGCTAGATCGATTAAGCATAGATTATCTTAATCCCATCAAATTATCGAGTCGGATTGGTTAAGTATAGGTTGGCTTAACCCCATCCTCTAATCGTACTATAATGGTTAAGTATATTCTAAAAAGGTCTTGTGACTTAACCTTATCAGGTCCGCGTATTAGATTGGTTAAGTGTAAGTTACTTAACCCCATCAAATCATCATGTATAATTGGTTAAGTATAAGTTGCTTAACCCCATTAAATTATCACGTTAAGTTGGTTAAGTATTGGTTACTTAACCTCATTGAATTACCGAGTTTAAATTGGTTAAGTGTTTAACTTAACCCCATCGAATTACCATGTTTAGATTAGTTAAGTGTGGATTACTTAACCCCATCTAATTACCGTGTCGGATTAGTTAAGTGTAAATTACTTAACCCCATCCCCTAATCATCTTGTATGGTTAAGTGTCATTAAGAAAACTTACTTAACCTTGCCAAATTATCATGTTGGATTGATTAAGTGTTGGTTAACTTAATCCCCGTCCACTAGTCGTATAAAAATGGTTAAGCGTCATTAGGCAAATCAAATCACTTAACCTACCCAACCTTGTCATGTTTTGTTAAGTATCATTAGCCTAACCAATTTACTTAACCCATTTACCCATGTCATATTTGGTTAAGAGTCATTAATCAAATTAACTTAACCCTATCATGTGGCATTAATTACTTAATGCACCCCAACCTCTCACATTAGACTTTGTTGTGGTTACTAGTTAAGCCGGTCGGTTCCGGGTAGCTTTACACCACAACTTGGTCTAACCTCGGGTTCAAGCACAACATGACCAACTTCTCACATTGGGTCTTATTGTTTGCAACTACTAGTTAGGCCGGTCGGTTCCGGGTAGTTTTACGTTGCAAACTCAACCCAACCTCGAGTTGGCCACTTTCATGTTTAGTCTAGTGTCATGTTCATAGTCAAGTTTTCAAGCAATTGGGTAGACCTAACTTAATAGGTAAATTACCAATGGGTAGACCTAACTTAATAGGTAAATTCCCAAGCTAATGTTTTTATGCATACTTACATGTCAACTTCCATGTTATATTTCAAGTCATGTTTTCAAGTATAAGCACATGTCATATTTAACGTTACATGTTGTCATGTTCATACCCATTTACCCAAGTCATATTCATGTCATTATGTTTCCCCATAATGTGACCCCAACGCTTTTTAAACTAGCATATACGTTCGCGACAACGTGATGGATTAAAAGAAGAGACTTGGCAAAGGAATGACAAAAAAAAGGGTATTAAGCCACAAGTTAATCATGGTGGCAAATGAGGCACAAATGTGTTCATTAGCTTGCATGTTACATTCTTAAGCCTCAAAAACATGCATAAACCCAAACTTGGTACATAAGCGAATCATGGTGACAAAAGACATGGAATGATGGCTAGAAACTCGCATATATCATCATATAAGGATTATGACTTCATATGCAAGTTGACATAATGATTATGAAGATTCTCATGTTGCATAATGCAACATTTCAACATAAAGGTTGTGGCTTTTTGCTCATAAGATCAAGCTAATGACTTCATAAACTTGCATGACATGATAGCATATATCATTCTCAATGATCAAACCCAAACTTGCAACATGAACATTTAACTTCATAGTTAATATCTAAGAGTAGGGAAGGGCTTACATTGCTATGAAGGCCTAAATCGATTAAACTAAAGCTTGTGATGAAGCCTATGCATGCCATCACCCAAAAAACCCAAAGATGGATGCTCCAAATCAACAAAAACACCATCTTTATGAACAAAGATCAAAGCTTTTGCCTTGGAATAAACTTGAGAAGCTCTCATACTAACATAGGGACTCTCTAACACTCTCAAGATCATGAAACCTTTCAAAGAAATGAAGTGGAGGCTAGGATAGTTGAGTGGAGGCCATGAGAGTAGAAATTTGGCCATAGTTTAGTTACATGAGTGAATAATGAGGGTTTAGGGGGGGTTAGGGGCTTATTTATAGAAGATTAGGCTAGTTAGGACCCTTAGATTAACCCTAGGATAGATCCCAGACCTCAAAAATCGTCACAAGCCTCCAAAACAAGACCAAGGGCCAAAACAGGTGCACCAGGCCAGCCAGGGTCAAGCCAGAAGGCTGTGCAGGTTTC
The DNA here is from genome assembly GCA_030737875.1 of Allium sativum. Lineage (NCBI taxonomy): Eukaryota > Viridiplantae > Streptophyta > Magnoliopsida > Asparagales > Amaryllidaceae > Allium > Allium sativum. The sequence goes on from CM060926.1 coordinate 527,697,213, forward strand.
TGGCTCGACACGGGCGCACTTCCCAAGTGCGCCAGTGTATTTTTCTGCTGGCGCACTTCACAAGTGCGCCAGTGCATTCTGGCTTGTTTTCGGTTTTTCTGCCTAACTTCGTTCGTCCATATCTTCTTCATACGGACTCCGATTTACGAAATTTCGGACTCTATTTCGCGTATTTTTCCGGGACGAACGCAATGGCGCAACCCGTTTATCCTGATTCAGATTTTATAATTTAATTCTGCCTTGATTCTTGTCTTAACACGTTGCTAAAAATTCGGGTTGTTACAGATACTTATGATTTGAAGTTGTTTTATACACTATGCACTTACAATAGTATCAAATGATTTGTTTTAAACGTATCAAGCATTCTTGGCTATTATAAGGTAAAAACCCTATCCTCCGGCTTGCGTTGCATTGTGTGATGTGACCTGGGTCTTATAATAGCTTCATTGTTCTTTATTTAGCACTGCGCTGTTGTTTTATGCACTGGTATTCTTGGGAGGAAACCCGTTCTGTGTTATACGGCGTGGTCCCTTGATTTACCGAACTTTAAAATAAAGATTAACAACTATTTTAGTTCTCACACCAGTCACATGACTGACCTGGAGTTTATTGTTTTAACCTAAACTCTGGGTGCCCTTATTTTGACATGGGCAGCTAGTAGTTTTGGTTTCGCAGATTTATATTCACAGGATCCTGATTTACGGCTGGAACGATACTCGGAAAGCTCTGTATCCGTGTATTATTTCTAGTTTTGTATTGTATTATTTTCCGCTGCTTTGTAATGTATTGTAATCTCTGATATTTTATAATGTATATTATTTGTTTATACTCTGTATATTCTTGTAATCTAATAAATTGTTGTAATTAACAATGAAATGTTCTTCTGCATGCGTTCTGTTTTGTCATGTTCTCAAAACAATCAGGCATTTCGAACGGTCTTGATCGGTTTAGCGACTGATTCGGATCGAGCAAAATTCCCGGTCGTTACTTCGTGGTATCAGAGCCAAGTTTCGATCTTAGGACCTGTGGGTTATAAATATTTTATATCGATTATATTCGTTTTTATAATGAGTACAGAAAAGGTAGTGATTTCAAAATATAACGTTTTGAAAATATTAACATTTATATGGTAGTGATATGAAATATTCTATGTTGATTTGAAATTGAATATAGAGTTGAATTGTTTTTGAAAACGAATTTAAAAGCGACCCGAACTTCCCCGGTCTCCAAAGAGAAGAGAAAGAACGAATTTCTTTGAGGACAAGACGAATCAGAACGCAGACAGAAGAACATTTCATTTTCAATTACAACAATTCAACAGAATACAAGAATATACAGAGTATAAACAAATAATATACATCAGAAAAATATCAGAGATTACAATACATTAAATAGCAGCGGAAAAATAATACAATACATAACTAGAAGAGATGTACGGAGATAGAGCTTTCCTAATATCATTCCAGCTATAAACCAGGTTCCTGTGAATATAAATCTGCAAAACCAAAACTACTAGCTGCCCGTGTCAAAATAAGGGCACCCAGAGTTTAGGTTAAAACAATAAACTCCAGGCCAGTCATGTGACTGTTTTGAGAACTAAAACAGATATTAATCTTTATTTTAAAGTTCGGCAAATCAAGGGACCACGCCGTATAACACGGAACGGGTTTCCTCCCTAGAATACCAGTGTATAAAACAACAGCGCAATGCTAAATAAAGAACAATGAAGCTGTTATTAGACCCAGGTCCCATCACACAATGCAACGCAAGCAGGAGGATAGGGTTTTACCTTATAACAGCCAAAGAATGCTTGATACGTGAAATTTCATGTTTTATTATTACTATAAGTGTATAGTCTCAAAACAATTTCAAATCATAAGTATCAATCATAGACGATATAAGTTCCCCATACCACTATGTTGGCATACTAGGCTCTACAAATAAAACCGCAAAGTCACGTATTGGGAGTTGGATTTCCATCAGTGAACCGAGGCAAGGGATCGTCCTCTACCGAATTCAAGACACTCTAGCCCGCCCCTCATGCAAGTACTCAGTCAAGCCTTTGGATCATCATGGCCGATCCACCGATGTGGATTAAAATGCCTGAACACTGCGTTTCCCCACCCTATGGGGTGTTAATGAATCCAATGACTCCATCGGTCCCGGATCGACCGATATATACGAGGCGCCTCGCAACAGCAACAACCACATAAGTCAAACTCGTCAGGGCATGTAAAACCACTGACGCCACTTCTAGCTAGAAGGAAACGCATGTCCTCCCTGAGGTCCTTCTCCCGTTTCTGGTTCACTACCGGGGTGTGAGGCTCGCAAATCAACGCTACACAAAGATATGACAGACAGGCCATGATTTGATCATCAACCACAAGACTCTGCTTTTCAACAGAAGCCTTGATCATATTGCCACTTAGGCATGCCACACAGGCAATTCACTCCATTCGTTTCATATCCATCAATATATAACCTCTGAGCTCATACGTCTCAGAGAAGGGCGTTAAGCAAGAGAATAAATTCTCCACCGCCAAACAGATATATATATATATATATATATATACTTAATAGAAATCAATCACACAGAATAAAATCCAATGTTAGACACACAGTCCATTTACAAGTCCGTTCTGGGTCTGAACAAAACCGGAGGCACCTTGTACCTCGCATATCCATCGATCTCCAAGTACGTCTGGACGACCACTAACTGATTCCCTCCTCTTGGGTTTACGGCCCAATCAAGATCATCAGTAATCACCCAAACGACGTGAAGACCTCTGGTCTTCAACCACCGTCTTCCTCTTCGACACCACGTCGACTTAGTTATTCAGAATGGGATAAACCCGGTCTTTCTGAATAACTCGCGTATATAATGAACATGTGTTACACAAACACAACATACACCTCATTCCAATTCATCAGTCACTAACCGAAAATTAGCAAGAGAATAATTCCCCAAACATTTACCCCGAAGGCCGAAACCAACATCAGATCAATACCCAGGAAACCATTCTTCTTAGCTAACCTACAGTTAGTTTCTAAATTCCACATTCTTAGTCTCATTAATTTTATCAAAGATAAATCCTTTTAAATTTATTCTTTAATCTTCCTTTGAATATCACTTTAAACTAGTCGGGATTAGCAAACCACACCGAAGTAATCATTTATTTTATTTCCCAGTCCCAACTTATTCATCCCATGGAGAAAAACAAGTAATACTCCATATCTAACACCACGGTGTTATCGGTAAATTCAATTACCATTTCACGTTCAAATCTAATTAAAGATTTAACTATCGCCTGGAGCAAAACCGGTGATACTCCATTCTCGATCATTTCAATCTAATTAAAGATTCATTAGAACTCCACTTAGTTTTAATCTTTAACTGGGTTAAAGAATCAATGTCATTTAAAACACGGTTCACGATAAACCCAAAATCACATTCCATTCTATCAGCCTTTAACCGTAAAATAGCAAGTGAGCAATTCCCTAAGTATTAACCGCGAAGGCCGAAACCAACATCAGATCAATACCCAAGAAACCATTCAACTTAACTAATGTCAAGTTAGTTTCTGATTTTCTTAACTCCGTTGGGTCTAAGAACAGTATTATTGAAGATACCTTTCACGACAACCCAAAATCACATTCCATTCTATCAGCCTTTAACCGTAAAATAGCAAGTGAGCAATTCCCTAAGTATTAACCCCGAAGGCCGAAACCAACATCAGATCAATACCCAAGAAACCATTCAACTTAACTAATCTCCAGTTAGTTTCTGATTTTCTTAACTCTGTTTGGTCTAAGAACGGTATTATTGAAGATACCTTTCACGACAACCCAAAATCACATTCCTTTAATTATCGGGTTAAAGAACAAGTGTTATTTAAAACACTGTTCACGATAAACCCAAAAATCAATCCCAATTCACTTCCAATTCAATTCCAATTAAATATTATTTAATTGGTACACTTCATTAAATCTAAATAAAAAGATTTAATCTTTTTCTCAACTGGGCTTAAGAACAGTGTTAATGAAGACACCATTCACGACAACCCAGAATCCCATTAGATATTAAATACAAGGTTCTGAATAGAAAATATATCGGCTTATATTCAATATCAAATTCTACAACTAACAAATATCGTATTGGAAATAACGATATAAATATATCTTTCAAATTTCCCTAACAATATCTGTATAATCACTAAGTCCAACATCGAAATATTTCAAAGGCAATTTCGATTCAAATCCATTGCAATTCAATTATTGGAAATTCGGGTTATATTTCAAAACCATTTCAAATCCACTTTATTTATTTCAAAAATGAATGAATTATAATTCTAGTTCAAAACCAGTTCATTTCGATAAAAATCTATTTTTATCTTTTCAAATATGGAGTTTTCATCCCAATTCTTCTCAAATAATTCTTATGATTTTACACTAGTTATTAATATTTTTAATAATTTTATCAAGGCCCGTACAGTCGATTTCCATCAACGGCCATCGAACTGCGCTTACAACGACCTTTTCCAAATTTGATTTGGACATAATTCCAAATCCAACCATTAGATTTCTAATTTCAAATATTCGTTAGAAAGCTCTTTTCGATACGAACCCAACGATTCCAGTTTTAGGAGAATCCGACGGTCGGATCTCCCTTAATATCCATTCGAAGTAAATGGTCGAAATTCGTGAACTGCAGCTGCGCGGCGCGTTCTATTCAGGCCATTATATATGTAATATATATATATATTATATATTTTGTCGATTCCCTTTTTAAATGTATTTTATAAATCGTTTTAAATTCGTTTTCAAAATAAATTCAACTTCCATTTCAAATTCAAATCAAAATTGATTCTTTCCAACATAAATTCGTTTTAAATTCATTTCAAATTGATTTCAATTCAAATTGATTTTTAATTCAATTTCAGTTCTTTTTCAATTCAATTTCAATTCGAATTCTATTCAATTTCAATTCGAATTCATTTCTATTCAATTTCAATTCGAATTAATTTCAATTCGAATTCATTTCTATTCAATTTCAATTCGAATTCATTTCTATTCAATTTCAATTCGAATTCTTTTCTATTCAATTTCAATTGAATTCTAATTTGTTTCAATTCATTTTGAATTCTAATTTGTTTCAATGTAATTCGAATTTCATTCCAAAATATTCGATTTTCAAATCACTTTTCAATATCCATTATAAAAACGAATATAATCGATATAAATATCGTTCGCGTCAAAATAGCGCATATCTAATCACACGGCTTTATATATTTCTTTTCAAATATTTCGTTTCAAATTTTTCTTCTCAAAAATTTTATTCTGTGTGATTGATTTCTATTAAATATATATCAGTTTGGCGGCGGAGAATTTATTCTCTTGCTTAACGCCCTTCTCTCATATGTACGAGCTTAGAGGTTATATATTGGTGGATATAAATCGCATGGAGTGAATTGCCTGTGTGGTATGCCTAAGTGGCAAATGATGAAGGCTTCTGTTGAAAAGCAGAGTCTTGTGGTTGATGATCAAAGCACGGCCTGTGTGGCATAGCTTTGTGTAGCGTTGATTCTCAAGCCTCACACCCCGGTGTGAACCAGAAACGGGAGAAGGACATCAGGGAGGACATGCGTTTCTTTCTAGCTAGAAGTGACGTCAGTGGTTTTACACACCCTGACGAGTTTGACTTATGTGGTTGTTGCTGTTGCGAGGCACCTGGGATATATCGGTGACTATGTGGAGGTGACGGAGTCATTCGTTGGCTCATTTACACCCCATAGGGTGGGGAAACACAGTGTTCAGGCATTTTATCCACATCGGTGGACCGGCCCTGACAATCCAAAGGCTTGACTGAGTACTTGCCTGAGGGGCGGGCTAGAGTGTCTCGAATTCGGTAGAGGACGATCCCTTGCCTCGGTTCACAGATGGGAATCCAACTTCCAATACGTGACTTTGCGGTTTTATTTGTAGAGCCTAGTATGGCGACATAGTGGTATGGGGCACTTATGCCGTCTATGATTGATACTTATGATTTGAAATTGTTTTGACACTATACAATTATAGTAATAATAAAACACAAAATTTCGAATATCAAGCATTCTTTGGCTGTTATAAGGTAAAACCCTATCCTCCGGCTTGCGTTGCATTATGTGATGGCACCTGTGTCTTATAACAGCTTCATTGTTCTTTATTTAGCATTGCGCTGTTGTTTTATGCACTGGTATTCTTGGGAGGAAACCTGTTCCGTGTTATATGGCGTGGTCGCTTGATTTACCTAACTTTAAAATAAAGATAAATAATTGTTTTAGTTCTCACACCAGTCACACGACTGACCTGGAGTTTATTGTTTTAACCTAAACTCTAGGTGCCCTTATTTTGACACGGGCAGCTAGTAGTTTTGGTTTTGCAGATTTATATTCACAGAATCCTGATTTACAACTGGAATAATACTCGAAAAGCTCTATATCCGCGTATTACTTCTAGTTCTGTATTGTATTACTTTCTGCTGCGATGTATTTAAATGTAATTTAAATCTCTGATATTTTTTGTGTAATATTTATTCATACTCTGTATATTCTTGTATTCTGATGGAATTGTTGTAATATAAAATGAAATGTTCTTCTGTCTGCGTTCTTTTGTGGCTTGTCCACAATTCAATCCGGGCTTTCCTGACCGGGGAAGTTCGGGTCGTCTCAGCTGGTATGAAATAAAAAACCGTATTTCTTTAAACTGCTATAATATAGTTTATTTAAAATAGGCCGTACCTTCTTTTAAATCTTCAAAACTAGGTTTGATCTTTTCTCTCAATTCGTGCAGCTATACGTCGATCGGCCTGCGTCACCTTGAAGGGCTAGGAGAGGCGCCCAGATCCATGCCAGGTGGGTCCCACTCGGTGGCGAATTGCTGCGGCGACGGCAAGTTGAACAGCTCGACTTTCAAGCCCAAGATATCCCCCGATACTCAACGAAAAATTCGAACCCTGGTATGGATTTAAAGATCTCGAGGAGCTCTACAAATTTCCCAACTGGAGTGTTTGATTTTGATGCGTGGATTGATCAGAAAATGAACGGGAAAGATGGGAGGGCTTCCGTCGTCGATCGGGGGTGCAGGGAGAGAGAAGGGATGATGTGGACAAATGAGATAATTTTTTTATATTTATAAATTTTTAAAAATCCAAAAATACTCCTTATCTCTTACGAACACCAATTCAAACCCAACGACTGTCATCCCTAGCGTTTTACCCCCATTTCGAACACAATGGGATATGTTTCGTAGGACCATTCGACTGTTTCAGTCAGTTTTCCTTCAAATTAAAATGTAAAACATTCAATATTTGATTTGAACGTACATTTCAATTTGCCGGGGCCACATACTGATTCTAAAAATTCCCGAAAAATAAATCTAGCTATGTTTTAACGATATGTTCCCAACAAAACTAGTTTCGTCGAATTTTGAGACCGTTTGAAAAATGGCCCATTTCTGGTCGATCCAATTTAACTGTAATTGACCAAAACACGTTTTCCTTTGCCACACTCACATACTAGCTTCAAAAATTATGAAATTTGAAACCTAGCAATAATTTGACATCTCGGATCCAACAAAAGTAGTTTCGTCGAATTCTGAGGTCGTTTGCAAAATGGTTGTTTTCACGGAGTATATAAACTCTATAGCGACCTTTCTGAAAATTCATTTGGCCATAACTTTTGCTTCCCGCTATGAAACTTCGATTTTTTAGATTCGTTAGAAAGATATTCACTAACAGATTTAATTTTTTATGGTTTTACTCAAATCCGTTTTGTTTTGCACCCGGTATAGTCAGTCAAAGTTTGAATTCAAATTTTGAATTCAAATTTTGAAACTATCACGCCATTTCATGCCTTGTTTATAATTAGAATTAATTATATTTATTTTCAAACGTCGATTCAAACTTACCTTTCGTCGTTTTTATTTAAAATATTTATTTTAAATATTTAAAATCCACCAAAATAGCCAATTTAAAATTTTTAAATTGGTTTAGATTTTCCAGGTTGTTACAATCTCTCCCACTTAAAACTTTTCGTCCCCGAAAAGGAACAAAGTCGAAAGTGGTTTGATTAATCAACTCTACTTCCGATCTGGCTTCCATTCTCCAACTTTTCAGTTTCTGAGAATTTTCAAATTCTTCAAAAATTTGGCTAACACCCGGAATTTTCGAAAAATTTCGCCATAACCTCCTTTGTACGGGGAGGGGTTTGGAAATTTATTGGGCCGTATTAGGTACCCAATAAATCCTATAAAGCATACACATATTTATAGTGATATATTTTGGTGTTTACAGGGGAGCGTATATAGATAATAACTCCAAATAATAAATTCTCGTCACCCTGTCTAAGCCCGAGGGAGTGTGTATTTTTAATTGCTCCAGAGAATAAATTCTCGTCACCTCGTCCCGTGTGGGAAATAAATAATCTGTGTGCCGTATCTAATAACTAGAGAGACGTGATTATTGTCAACTCCAGACCCATGTGGGGTATTTATTATTCTGCCAATTTACCGTTATATTTTGTATGGTCGATGTATGAGTTATATAAGCGTTGTACACCACATGTATGAGCGTTGTATAAGTTGTACATTCGATGTATAAGTTAGATATGCGTTGTAAAAATTATTTATGTGTTGAATAGAAGTGAAATTTACTTATATATATATATATATACGCCCCTCGTCCACAAACCATAGACGATATTTATTGGTTGGATTGGTGTGAAAATTGGTTGATAGCGAATGGTTGATTAGAATTGTTTGTGGTTAAAAAATACCCGTTAGTGGTTGAGAATTATTTGGTTGAAACCACATAGGATTAGTTTGTGGAAATGAAAAAAATATACATGCCGCCTGCGTGCGAACTAGATGCATGAAATTCCCATTGTCAAAAGCTACGAGGCTTTAAGGTAGAGCGAGGAGCCGTACTAGGGACGGTCCCGGTTTTAACTACCCTGCCGTTGTGCTACGGAAATTTTGAATAATATTCATGTGTTAGAATTATTTTCATGTGTTGAAACTATATTTGTGTGTTGAATAGAAAACATTCATGTGTTGAATAGAAATTCATTCGTTGAATAGAAATTCATGTGTTGAATGGTATTCATATTTTAAATAAATTGCTTTAACAATAAAAATCACATTTTTATTATATATATACAAACTATAGAAAACCTTCATGTGTTGAATAGAAATTCATGTGTTGAATGGTATTCATGTTTTAAATAAATTGTTTTATAATAAAAATCCTATTTTTATCGTCTATATGAACTATATAAAATAGTCGTGTATTGAAAGAAATTGTTTTATAATAAAAATCCTATTTTTATCACCTATATGAACTATATAAAATAGTCGTGTTATGAAATAAATTGTTTTGCAATAAAAATCACATTTTTACTATATACATGAATCGTTAAAAATAGTGAAGTGTCGGAATAAATGTCAGTTGGATAAAAATATCATTTTTATCAAATGTATGAAAAGAATATGGTTTTGAAATCGAAGAATCGATTATATATATATAATTAAAATATATCGAATAACGAAGCGGCAGTTCGTGTTTTGAAACAAAGATTTCAAACGATTAGTGCGGGAGATCCGACCATCGGATTTTCCCAAAACCGAAACCGTTGGGTTGTCTTTGGAAATATCTTTCCAACGACACCAACTTTGTAAAGATCCAACGGTTGGATTGTATGGAATGTGTAATTCAAATCTGAAGAAGAATAGCACCAGAATCGATTAAATTTATATATATAAATATAATTAAAATAAATCGAATAACGACGCTGTAGTTCGTATTTTGAAATCGAAACTTCAAACGAGTGTACCGGGAGATCCGGCCGTCGGATTTTACCAAAACTGGAACCATTGGATTCGTTTTGAAAAGATCTTTCTAATGATATAAAATTTGTGAAGATCCGACGGTTAGATTTTCGGATATGTGCAAATCAAATCTGAAGAAAAATAGCGCCACGGTCGCGTTATGGCCCGAAGCGTCGTTTGAATGAAATGGCTATTTTTAAATAAATAAAAATAGAGATAAATCGTTATAAAATGTTATAAACGATATGGAATGTGAAATTTAGAAACTAACCGGAGGTTAGCTAAGTCGGATGTTTTCCTGGGTTTTGATCTGATGTTGGTTTCGGCCTTCGGGGTTAATATTTGGGAAATCGTTCCCTTACTGATTTACGGTTAGTGAATAATGAATTGGAATGAAGCGTATGTTGTGTTTGTGTAGCACTTGTTAATTATATACGCGAGTTGCTCAGAAAGACCGGGTTTATCTCATTCTGAATAACTGAATCGACGATAAGAAATCGAAGATGAAGAAGGAGGTTGAAGACTAGAGATCTTCGCCTCGGTTGGATGATAACTGACGTCCTGATTGGGAGGCATCCCGAAATATGGATAATGAGTGGTAATCGTCCAGACGTACATGGAGATCGATGGGTATGTGAGATATATAGTGCCTTCGGTTTCGTTCAGACCCAGAACGGGCTTGTAAATGGACTGTGTGTCTAACATTGGAATTCATTCTGTGTGATTGATAGCCATCAGTTGCATAGTGTGAATTGCCTGTGTGGCATGCTGAGATGCAGTGATCAAGGCTTCTGTTGAAAAGCAAAGTCTTGTGGTTGATGATCAAAGCACCGCTTGTGTGGCGTAGCTTTGTGTATAACGTGAATTTACGAGCCTCACATGCCGGTATGAAACAGAAACGGGAGAGGACCTCAGGGAGGGCATGCGTTTCCTTCTAGCTAGAGATAGTGTCAGTGCTTGAACTGGCTGACATTTATATTATTTTCACCTCTGTGGTTGTTATTGTTGCGAGGAGCCTCGGATATATCGGTCGATCCGGGACCGATGGAGTCATTCGCTGGCTCATTGACGCCTCAAAGGGCGGGGAAACGCAGTGTTCAGGAATTTTAATCCACATCGGTGGACCGGCCCTGACGATCCAAAGGCTTGACTGAGTACTTGTCTGAGGGGCGGGCTAGAGCGTCTCGAAGTCGGGAAGGACTATCTTTTGCCTTGGTTCATGACGGAAATCCAATTCCCAAATACGTGACTGTGCAGTTTTAATTGTATACCTATATATGGCGACATAGTGGTATGGGGCACTAATGCTGTCTATGATTGATACTTATGATTTGAAATTGTTTTTGAAACGTATAAACTCTAGTAATAATATCAAATTCTTTTGTTTTATTCGCATCAAGCATATTTTGGCCACTATAAGGTAAAAACTCTATCCTCCAGTTTGCGTTGCATTTTGTGATGGGAACTGAGTCTTATAATGGCTTCATTTTTATAAAAAGCATTGTGGTGTTTAAAAGATTTATTTATTTTAAAGCACTGGAAATCCAATGGAGTAAACCTGTTCCACGAAAGTGGCGTGGTCCTGTGATTAGCCATATTATAAATGCGTTAAGTAGATTTCTCATACCAGTCCCATGACTGACTCGTAGTTTGTTTCACTTGCAAACTCGGGTGCCCTTTTTTCTACACGAGCAGCCTTGTATTCAAGTTTTATCTGGATCTTTCTGGATAGCTGGAGCTGAAGATGGATTCTATCATTTATCTCTTTTTATGTTGTTCAGCTCCTATTGTAAATATTATGTTTGTTTCCGCTGTAGACATTTATGTATAGCTGAACTGTATTTGTACTAAGTATGATCCTGTATACTGTGTAACTCTGATGATTATGTTTATCCAGTGTATTATTTGTGCATTATCTGGTGTATTTATTTAATTCTGTTCTGCTATTATCTGTTTATGTGTTATATTCCAAAGATTACCTTTGCCGCCGTCAGTACGGGGTTTGGGGTCGTCACAGCGTGTGTTTAAAGGGGTACTGGGATGATATATGACATACACTAATCCCAATAATTAGTTGTATGTCGATCGATTGATTGACAGACTGTTATAAGCGTTGAATATTTATATTTGATGCTTATACAGTGTAGAATGCACTTTGGATGATGGTTGATTATTTGTCATTGTTGAGATATACATGTGCTGTAGAAAATCCATATAATTAACACTATATGGCAATTGATTGGCCCTCAATTCAATTTGGAAAATAAGAAAATAATTTCATGTGTTGAATAAAAACTGTGTTGGTTAGATTAACGCCATTTCGACATGAACAATATTTACATCGATTTTATTCATTTTATAATGAATATCGAAAGTGATTTCAAAATCTGATATTTTGAAATGAATTGAAATTCAAATTAAATTGAAATGAATTGAAATTCAAATTAAATTGAAAAGAATTGAAATTCGAATTAGATTGAAATAGAATTGAAATCGTTTTGAATTGAATTTAAAACGTATTGAAATTGAACTGAAATTGATATGAATTGAAACCGATTTGAATTGAAATGGATTTGAATTGAAATCGAGTTGAAATGAATTTAAAACAAATTTATGTTGGAAAGATTCAATTTTGATTTGAATTTGAGATGGAAGTTGAAATCGTTTTGAAAGCGAATTTAAAACGATTTATATAATACGTTTTAAAAGGGAATCGACAAAATATATATTATATATATAATGGCCTTAATAGAACGCGCTGCGCCGCGGTAGTTTGCTAATTTCGACCATTGACTTCGAATGGAAATTTTCGGAGATCCGACTGTCAGATTCTCCTAAAACTGGAACCATTGGGTTCGTATCGAAAAGAGATTTCTAACGAATATTAGAAATTAGAGATTTAGCGGTTGGATTTGGAATTATGTCCAAATCAAACTTGGAAAAGGTTGTTGTAAGTGCAGTTCGTTGGCCGTTAGTGGAAATCGACTGTACGGGCCTTGATAAAATTATTAAAAATAGTAATAATTTGTGTAAAATCATAAGAAATGATTTGGGAAGAATTGGGATGAAAAATTCCATATTTGAAAAGATAAAAATATATTTTTATCGAAACGAACTAGTTATTAAATAGAAAAATAATCCAATGGTTATAAATAAATAAATTGGATTGGGTTTGAATTGAAATTATCTTTGGATATTTTCGATATTGGATTCCATGATTATACAGATATTGTGATGGGAATTTGGAAGATATCGATATGGTTATTCCCGATATGATATCTGTTGGTTTCAAGATTTGATGTTGAATATAAGTCGATACTATCTCTATTCAAAACCTTATATTTAATGTCAAATTGGATTGATTGATTGTTTGGATTGTGCTCGACCAGTTTATGAGCAAAATATGCTTTTATATTTAGCATTGGGTTGGGTAGAAATATCTGTGTGTTAACACCTTGTGAAAAACTTCACGATTTGACGATAAGGTGTTTAGCGATGTAGTGTTCATTTCAAATTTAATGAATGATTGTGAAATGATATCTTTCTTAAGTGAAAAGAATATATTCCCGGTTTTGGACAGGGAATGTTTTATAAAACAGAAAGAATTTCGAGGGCTAAAACCCGATGATTTCGAAATGATTTGGAAATATATTATGGTTTTACATTGTAGTTCATCACATATTTGATTAGTTGCTATTAATGATGTATCTGTTTGGTGGCGGAGAATTTATTCTCTTGCTTAACACCCTTCTTTGAGACGTACGAGCTCAAAGGTTATGTGATTAATAGTGACTGATCATATGAGTGAATTACGTATGTGAAGTACTATATTTTGAAAGTACTTGTGAATATTATGTTGTGAAATGATTTTCCCTACATCGGGATATGAAATGATTTAGTATGTGGCTAAAGATTCGGGTAACCCTGAGACTAAAAGTATGGGTGAGAGGTCGGTGTAGCCTGCTCCTGTGTGGGGTAGGTGCATCGTCGGTGTAGCCTGCTCCAATGTGGGGTAGGTGCACATTTATATATCGAGTTGCGAGGTGCGTACCCTTTGCCTTGTCGATGAGGAGCACGATATTTGATTGCATACTTGTTTGTATGCATTATTATGTTTTGGAATTCATATTTCCAGACGATTTGATTTGAGATCCCAAAGTGAAATCTACTTTGATATAGAAAGTTAGATATGTATTTCAAATGATTTGAAATAAGAAATCAGGAATAAAATCCAAAGGAATAATTTCTGTAAGTTGAATTGGATTTGGTAAATCTAAGTGTCGTGATTAATCTAAGTGGGTAGATTGGGATATTGCATGTTGATTGATGCATAGTAGATCTATATACCTATATTGATTGTTGTTTATACACTGGCATTCATGGGGGTAAACCCGTTCCGCGTTAGCGGCGTGGTCCCGTGATATGCCATATTATTAAATAGTTAATTATAACTATTTAGAGTTTCTCACACCAGTCCCATGACTGACCTGTAGTTTGCTTTTCCCTTGCAAACTCGGGTGCCCCTATTTTCCACACGGGCAGTCGAGTAGTTTTATTTTGCAGATATATGAGCAGGATTCTGGATTAAAGCTTTAAGCTATGTCCAGGCATTTACAGTCTTCCGCTGTGTAGTTTTATTTCCGCTGTGCATTGTATTACATTTATTGTAAAATCATCTTCCGCCGTATTGATTATATTTCGATATACTCTGATATTCTGTACTCTGATGTAACATTATTATGATGTTTATAGAAGTCTTCTGTTATTTGTTCTGATGTGTTGTATGCCCAAAGTTGGCGTATGCGGGATTCAAACGGTCTTGTCGGTTTAGCGATCGATCAGGACCGAGCGAAATCCTTGTCGTTACAGCTGCTCTCATAACCCACAGGTCCCAGGATCGAAACCTGGCTCTGATACCAGTTGAGATCACCCGAACATCCCCTGTCCGGAAAGCCCGGATTGAATTGAGGACAAGCCACAAAAGAACGCAGACAGAAGAACATTTCATTGTATATTACAACAATTCCATCAGAATACAAGAATATACAGAGTATGAATAAATATAACACAAAAAATATCAAAGATTTAAATTACATTTAAAGACATCGCAGCGGAAAATTATACAATACACAACTAGAAGTAATACGCGGATACAGAGCTTTCCGAGTATTGTTCTAGCTGTAAATTAGGATCCTGTGAATATAAATCTGCAAAACCAAAACTACTAGCTGCCCATGTCAAAATAAGGGCACCTAGAGTTTAGGTTAAAACAATAAACTCCAGGTCAGTCATGTGACTGGTGTGAGAACTAAAATAGTTGATTTACCTAACATTAAAATAAAGATAAATAATTGTTTTAGTTCTCACACCAGTCACATGACTGACCTGGAGTTTATTGTTTTAACCTAAACTCTGGGTGCCCTTATTTTGACATAGGCAGCTAGTAGTTTTGGTTTTGCAGATATATATTCACAGGATCCTGATTTACAGCTGGAACAATACTCGGAAAGCTCTGTGTCCGCGTATTACTTCTAGTTGTGTATTGTATTATTTTTCGCTGCGATGTATTTAAATGTAATTTAAATATCTGATATTTTTTGTGTAATATTTATTCACTCTGTATATTCTTGTATTCTGATGGAATTGTTGTAATATACAATGAAATGTTCTTCTGTCTGCGTTCTTTTGTGGCTTGTCCTCAATTCAATCCGGGCTTTCCGGACAGGGGATGTTCGGGTGATCTCATCTGGTATCAGAACTGTACCGGGAAGTACGGGTTGTCTCAGCATTGTATAACGACCCAGAAAATCTGAACCAATTTTTAATTTTGAAATTGGCTAAAATAATGGATTTTAAATATTTAAAATAAATATTTTAAATAAAAGCAATGAAAACTGAGTTTGAATCGACAATTGAAAACGAATATAATTAATTCTAATTATAAACAAGGCCTGAAATGGCGCTGCAGTTTTAAAAATTGAATTCAAACTTTGTCGGACTGTACCGGGTGCAAAACAAAACGGATTTTAGCGAAACCAAAAATATTTAAATCTGTTAGTGAATACCTTTCTAACGAATATGAAAAATCGAATTTTCATTACGGAAAGCAAAAGTTATGGCCAAATGAATTTTTAGAAAGGTCGCTATGAAATTTATATAGCCCGTGAAATTGGCCATTTTGCATACGACCTCGGAATTCGATGAAACCACTTTTGTTGGATCCGGGATGTGAAGTTATCACTAGGTTTCAAATTTCATAATTTTTGAAGCTAGTATGTGAACGTGGCAAAGGAAAATGTGTTTTGGTCAATTACAGTTAAATTGGATCGACCAGAAATGAGCCTTTTTGCAAACGGTCTCAGAATTCGATGAAACTAGTTTTGTTGGGACCGTATCGTCAAAACATAGCTAGATTTATTTTTCTGGAATTTTTCGAATTAGTTTGTGGCCCTGGCAAATTGAAATGTACGTTCAAATTAAATATTGAATGTTTTATATTTTAAATTGAAGGAAAACTGACTGAAACATTCCAATGGGCCTTCGAAACACATCCCATTGTGTTCGAAATGGGGGTAAAACGCTAGGGACGATAGTCGTTGGGTTTGGATTGGTGGTTGCGTCAGAAAACCCCTTATAAAATCTACCGACCAATCAGAATTTAAATAAAAAAAAATAGAAAAATCCTTTTTCTTTCTCCCCGTAACAGCGGATCGACGGCGAAAACCCTCCTCGCCGTTCCTATCCAATTTCCGACCAAACCAGGCAAAATTAGCCCCTCCTCCGGTTGAAGATTTTGAAGAGCTCAAGAAGATCTTCAAATCCATATGTAGTTTGTATTTTTTCGTGCATCATTCAAAGAGATATCGAGCTCGAAAGTTCCGAGCTTCCAACCGCCGCCGCCGCTTCCAACCAGCGTCGAACTGGCCATCTCCCCCCGGCGCCTGAGCGCCTCTCCTCCCTCTTCGACACGGCGTAGCCCAATCGAGTTATCGATTCACGGATTGCACGAAAACTTCAAACCTAGTTTTGAAGATTTTAGAAAGGTAATGGCTGTTTAAATCAAAAACTGATTTTAACAGTTTAAAACCGTTGCTAACTTCGAAAAATCATATCTTTTTCGTTCTTTAACGAAATTCGATGAAACAGAAAACATCGTGACCGTGAGGACGTCTTCTACATTCTAGAAGAGACCGCATATTTTTCTGAGCCTTCTGCTGTTTTTGGTGGAGTGGAACCCAATGTGAGATTTCTAATTTGTAAACGATATGGAAACGACGATGTATAAATTATATATTCGATGTATGAGTTATATAAGCATTGTACACCTCATGTATAAGCGTTGTATAAGTTGTACGTTAGATGTATAAGTTGTATATGCGTTGTAAAAATTATATATGTGTTGAAATAGAAGTGAATTGCTATATATATATATATATATATATATATATATATATATATATATATATATATATACGCCCCTCGTCCACAAACCATGGACGATATTTATTGGTTGTGATTGGTGTGAAAATTGATTGATAGCGAATGGTTGTTTGGGATTGTTTGTGGTTGATATTGATTGATTGTGGTTGAAAAATACCCGTTTGTGGTTGAGAAATATTTGGTTGAAACCACATAGGATTAGTTTGTGGAAATGAAATAAATATATACATGCCGCATGCGTGCGAACTAGAAGCATGATCCCTATTATCAAAAACCGCGAGGTTTTAAGGTAGAGCGAGGAGCCGTACTAGGGACGGTCCCGGTTTTAACTACCCTGCCGTTATGCTGCCGAAATTTTGAATAATATTCATGAGTTTGAATTATTTTCATTTGTTGAAACTATATTTATTCGTTGAATAGAAAACCTTCATGTGTTGAATCGATATTCATTCGTTGATTAGAAATTCATGTGTTGAATGGTATTCGTGTTTTAAATATAAAAATCACATTTTTATCTATATATAGAAACTATAGAAAACCTTCATGTGTTGAATCGATATTCATTCGTTGATTAGAACTTCATGCGTTAAAGGGTATTCATATTTTGAAAGAAATTGTTTTATAATAAAAATCCTAATTTTAACATCAATATGAAATGTATAAAATAATCTTGTTTTGAAATAAATTATTTTACAATAAAAATCCTATTTTTATCACCTATATAAACTATATAAAATAATAGTGTTTTGAAATAAATTGTTTTACAATAAAAATCCTATTTTTATCACCTATATAAACTATATAAAATAATAGTGTTTTGAAATAAATTGTTTTACAATAAAAATCACATTTTTATTATAAAGATGAATTGTTGAAATGTGAAGTGTTAAAAATAGCAACTCATTCAAATAAATATGCATGAGTTGAAATATTCATTAATTAGCTAATGATGTGATTTTTACCTATGCATGCAACATTAGAATGAATGGTGTTTTTAAACCAAATGGAATCAAATATGAAATTGAATGGAAAATGATAAGTGATAAGAACTGTATATATGTACAAGCATGTTTATTGAACAGGTTATAACAAAGGGGCTAGAGAAGATGAATAAAATTTTGTGATCGACAAATAGGTAAACATTTTCTGTTTTATTTGGGTGATGATTGTTATGAGCCTGTTGGCTAGCCGCTTGGCTTTTTCTTTCTTTTTGACATGAGACGCCCGTGTGGCTATTTGGGAATTTTCCCAGCCCCTCCCGTACAAAGGAGGTTATGGCGAAATTTTCCAAAATTTAAAGGCTTTAGTGAAATATTTGAAGGGAAAATGATATTGAAATTGTCGAATGAACTATATTTATATAAATATATAAATATAAATAAAATTAAAACGAAACGTGGCCGCGCAGTTCGTGTTTTGAAACCATGATTTCAAATGATTATACCGGAAGATCCGACCATCGGATTTTCTTGGAATCGCAACCGTTGGGTTCGCTTTGGAAAAATCTTTCCAACGGCACCAACTTTGTAAAAATCCAACGGTTGGATTGTCTGTAATGTTTAATTCAAATCTGAAGAAAAACAGCGCCAGAATCGATTATATTTATATATATATATATATATATATATATATAATTATATTTAATCGAATAACGACGCTGCAGTTCGTATTTTGAAATCGAAACTTCAAACGATTATACCGGGAGATCCGACCGTCAGAATTTCCCGAAACTGGAACCGTTGGATTCGTTTTCAAAAGATCTTTCTAATTATGTAAATTTTGTAAAGATCCAACGGTAAGATTTTCAGATATGTGTAAATCAAATCTGAAGAAAAACAGCGCCACGGCTGCGTTATGGCCCAAAGCGTCGTTTTGAATAAATTGGCTATTTTAAAATAAATAAAAATAGCGATAAATCGTTATAAAATATCATAAACGATATGGAATGGAAATAAACTGAATTTGCTCGATTTATGTGGTATTTGATGGTTGAATGTGTTTGGTGTGAAAATTACATTAAAGAACAAAATTGGTGTTGTCGAATGATTTAACCACTGAAATAAATTGATTTGAAATTCTAAATATACGTGAATTATTTGAAAAGGCCGAGTTCATTCTCATTTCAAATAATTGACCGACGGTGGTCGAAGACCGGAGATCTTCACCTCGTTTGGATGGTAACCGAGGTGCTGATTGGGAGGCATCCCGAAATATGGATAATGAGTGGTGATCGTCCAGACGTACGTGGTGATCGATCGGTTTGCGAGGTATTTAGTGCCTCCGGTTTCGTTCAGACCCAGAACGGACTTGTAAATGGACTGTGTGTCTAACATTGGAGTTTATTCTGTGTTGATTGATCTCTATCAAATATACATCTGTTTGGCGGCAGAGAATTTATTCTTTTGCTTAACGTCCTTCTCTGAAACGCACGAGCTCAGAGGTTGTATATCGATGGACATCAGTCGCATGGCATGAATTGCTAGTGTGGCATGCCTAAGTGGCAAATGATCAGGACTTCTGTTGAAAAGCAAAGTCTTGTGGTGATGATCAAAGAACCACCTATGTGGCGTAGCTTTGTGTATAACGTGAAATCGCGAGCCTCACACCCCGGTATGAACCAAAAACGGGAGAAGGACCTCAGGGAGGGCATGCGTTTCTTCCTAGCTAGGGTGGTGTCAGTGACCTACTAGCCCTAACATTTATATACTTTTCACCTGTGTGGTTGTTGCTGTTGCGAGGCGCCTCGGTTTGATCGGACGATCCGGGTCCGATGGAGTCATTCGTTGGCTCGTTTACGCCCCAAAGGGTGGGGAAACGTATTGTTCAGGCATAATAATCCACATTGGTGGATCAGCCCTGTCGCTCCAAGGGGTAGTTGCGGCTGTTCCTGAGGCTCGGGCTAGGCAGTCTCGAATTCGGTAAGGACTATCTTTTGCCTTGGTTCATGATGGAAATCCAATTTCCATATACGACATCGTGCGGTTTTAATTGTATATATATATGGCGACATGATATATGGTACCCATGCCGTCTATGATTGATAGTTATGATTCGAAGTTGTTTGAAACATGTAAACACTAGTAATAATATCAAATGCTTTTTCTTTATTCGTATCAATCATATTTTGGCCATTATAAGGTAAAACTCTATCCTCTGGTTTGCGTTGCATTGTGTGATGGTAACTGAGTCTTATAATGGCTTCATTTTTTTTATAAAAAGCATTGCGAGGTTTGAAAGAAAGAATTGTTTTTAAAGCACTGGCAATCCGATGGAGTAAACCCGTTCCACGAAAGTGGCGTGGTCATGTGATTAGCCATATGTTAAATGTGTTGAATAGGTTTCTCATACCAGTCCCATGACTGACTCGTAGTTTGTTTCACTTTCAAACTCGGGTGCCCCTTTTTCTACACGGGCAGCCTTGTATTCAGGTTTTAGCTGGCTCTCTCTGGATAGCTGGAGCTGAAGATGGATTCTATCATTTATCTCTTTTTATGCTGTTCAGCTCCTATTGTACATATTTTGTTTGTTTTCCGCTGTAGACATTTATGTATAGCTGAACTGTATTTGTACTAAGATCCTGTATACTGTGTAACTCTGATGATTACGTTTATCCAGTATATTCTATTATTCATTATCTGGTGTATTTAATTATTCTGTTCTACTATTATCTGTTTCTGTGTTATATTCCAAAGATAACCCTTGTCTCCGTCAGTACGGGATTTGGGATCGTCACAACGTGGTATCAGAGCTTTGGTTAAGCTTAGTTCTGGGATATAACATATTAACGAACTCGTCAGAAATAGAACCAGTAGTGTTCTAGGATGGGTAACTCATTACAGATAGGATAAATAATATCTTAGTATGAGTAGCAGAATGAAATAACACCTAGAGAGACACATTTACATTCAAGTATCTGTCTCTATATTTTGAAATATCTTTTCTGTTGACCTGACACTTGATCTGCAATTTGCAGAGGAACTAGAAAATGAGTGCCACAAACAGAAGAAGTGATACTGACCCGGATATCGAAGCCCTATATATGAAATACAGAAATCTGGGTGGAAAGCCGTTCACGGGCGAAGAATCTATTATGAAGACACAAGCCTGGATTCGTTCGGCTGAGAAAATCTTTGAAGGATTAAAGCTGAGGGATGACCAGAAAAGATTACTGGCCTCCTGGGCACTCAAAGACGAAGCTTTGTTCTAGTGGGATTTAGTTATTAAGGATAATCCAGAAGGTGATATCACCTGGGATAGATTCAAAGTGATTTTCCTGGAAAGATTTACTCCTCCAGAAGCAACTGAACGATTATGCGATGAATTTTCTTATTTGATACAAGGAGATATGACAATCCTTGAATATCATAAGAAATTCAACGAACTTTCTCACTTTGCTCCCCATCTAATTCAGAATAAGAAGAGAAAGAATCTGAGATTTATTTACAGGCTTCAAAGGAAATATCAGAATAAAGTAATGGGGCATGTGAAGCTCCCTTTTTCAGAAATGATTTATATGGCTTATCGGTATGAAGATCTCCATAAGAAAGGCATGTTGCGCGACGAGGTGGAAGTCAGCTCTAGCGATAAGGTTGAATCTGAAACTGATCGTCCTGAGGCCAGTGCAAAGTCTGATGTTAGTAAGAAGCCCAGTGCCAAGAGAAAAAGGGCTGAATCTGAAAAAGAGCTGGCAACGACTGCTACATGCTCAAACTGCAATCAAAAAGGTCGTTTGTCCAGAAAATGTAAGTCCTTGAAATTGCAAAAGAAGGAGGGATCTAAATCAAAGAACAAGGTTAAAGAAAATAGAAAGTGTAATTTTTGTCATCAAGCTGGTCACGTAAAGCAAGACTGCTGGCTGTCGAAAAAGACCAATGAGGCTCAGGTAAATGAAGTGGCAGAAACCTCAGCACCCTCAGATAGGCAGGGAAGGTCTGATGTTTTAGAAGGCACGCTTAATGTCAAAAATATTCTAGTTAAAGTACTGTTTGACACCGGCGCGTCACGAAGCTTTATTTCAAAGAATGCAGCTAGGAAGTTGGATTTGAAATTGAGAAAACTCAAAGAACCAATGACTGTCCAAAATCTGGTTGGGGGTTCGATCGATCTCAGTTGGGTTTGTGCAGTACCTGTCTCTTTTTCCTGCTATAAATTCCCTACTATCTCCATCGTCATGAATTTTAAGGAGTTTGATCTTATATTGGGGTTGGATTGGCTAACCAAATATGAAGCTGAGGTTAGATGCGCCGAGAGAGTGGTTAAAGCAAGGGCCCAATCGGGGAATTATATAATCATACCATGTGAAGGCCCGACTTCAAATAGAAAAGATTTCTGGTCAGCTCTCAATGTTTCTCCAGCTCAAATAGAAAATATCCCTGAGATCACAGAGAATATTCCTGACCTCATCAAAGACATTCCTGTCGTCAAAAATTATGCGGATGTGTTTGAAGAAGTTGTTCGCTTACCTCCGCAGAGAGAAATAGATTTCAAAATTGCTTTAATTCTGAATGCAAGGCCGGTAGTTCACGCTATTCGAAGAATGTCCTTGAAAGAGAAAGAGGAATTAGACAATCAAACACGACATCTAGTATGAAAAGGTCTGATCAGGCCTAGTTTCTATGATTGGGGTGCAACAGTGGTGTTTGTCCCAAAATCTAACGGTACTCTACGTCTATGTGTGGATTATCGTGATCTGAACAAACAGACAATAAAGAACAAATATCCGTTGCCGTGGATTGATGATTTGTTGGATCGATTAAATGGCGCACAAGTATTTTCAAGGATGGACCTAGCTACAGGCTTCCATCAACTTCGAATTTCCGAAGAGTGTGTTCCAATGACAGCATTCAGCGGTCCCGACTTATTCTACGAGTGGTTAGTAATGCCGTTCGGCTTATGTAACTCTCCAGCTTACTTCGTCGATCTGAATAGAGTGTTGAATAAATTTTTTCTAGTTTTCATTGACGATATTCTAATCTTCTCTAAATCAAAGGCCGAACATGAAAAACATTTGGAACAAGTGTTAGAAATTCACAGACGAAATGTATTAAAAGCCAAGTTTTCCAAATGTATATTCTGGCAAGATGAAGTGAAATTTCTGGGCCACGTCGTATCGAAAGAAGGAATCGCTGTGGATCCAAGTAAAATCATAGCTATTCAAAATTGGAAACAGCCCAGCACCCCCACTGAAGTCCGCAGTTTTCTCGGATTGGCTAGCTATTACCGGAAGTTCGTTAAAAACTTTTCGAAGATATCTGGTCATTTAACGAAGCTTACGAAGAAGCACTCTAAATTCAAGTAGACTCCAAAAAGTGAGGAGGCTTTTAGAGAGCTAAAATTAAGACTAACGACTTCTCTAGTGTTAACCATCATCGATGGCAACCAGGATTTGAAAGTCTAGACTGATGCTTCTAGAGAAGGCCTTGGCGTAGTGTTAATGCAAAGAGGCCAAGTGATTGCTTATGCTAGCCGTCAACTGAAGCCGCACGAGAAGAACTACGTAACTCGTGATCTTGAGTTATTGGCTATAGTATTCGCCTTGAAAATCTGGAGACACTATCTTCTGGGTGAGAGATTAGAACTGTTTACAGATCACCAGTCGTTAAAGTATTTGTTTATCCAGAAACGCTTGAATCTGAGGCAGCAACGTTGGCTGGAGTTTCTTGCAGCATATGACTTTGAAATTATATACACTCCAGGAAAAGCCAATGTCGTGGCCGACGCGTTAAGCCGAAAGAATGAAATGATCGCCAGTTTTATTATCACGACTTCATTGCTAGATAAAATATCTACTCTTCAAAAGGATTATCACTTCATTCAGAAGATCAGAGAGATAATTCAGAAAGGCGAGCCCTCGAGTTTTCAAGTTGATGAGGAGGGGTTTCTAAGGCTGAAAGGTCGAATCTGCGTCCCTAACATTCCTGAGCTTCGGATGGAAGTACTGGATGAATGCCACAAGTCAAAACTTAGTATCCATCCGGGAGTAACCAAAATGTATAATGACATCAAACGCACCTTCTGGTGGAAGTCGATGAAAAGAGACATTTCTTTATATGTTAGCCGATGCCCTACTTGCCAGCTAGTCAAAAGCGACCAACAGAAACTAGCTGGATTATTACAACAGCTAGACGTTCCAGGCAGGAAGTGCGAACATATTTCTATGGATTTCATTGATGGTCTTCCCAGAACCAGAAAAGGGAATGACAGTATTTGGGTGATCGTAGATCGCTTCACGAAGACCGCCCATTTCATACCTATCAGATCAAACAGAACTGCTCAGAGTCTGGCGTAGGTATACTTCAGGGAAATAGTTAGACTACATGGAGTGCCGCTCAGTATAGTCAGTGATAGGGATACAATATTCACTAGCAAATTCTGGGAAGCATTTCAAGTCAAGCTGGGAACGAAGTTGAACTTAAGCACTGCTTATCATCCTCAGACAGACGGTCAGACTGAGAGGGTGAATCGTATTTTAGAAGATCTATTACGGGCTTGTGTTATAGATTTTGGTGGATCATGGGAAGACCATCTGCATTTGGCTGAATTCTCTCATAACAACAGCTACCAGGCGAGTCTGAAAATGTCGCCATTTGAAGCATTGTATGGTAGACCGTGCCGATCACCTGCTTGCTGGGTCGAACCCGGTAATAGACTTGTATTGGGGCCTGATATGATCCGAGAAGCTGCCGACAAAGTCGATTTTATTAAGAAGCGATTACTGGCCGCTCAAAGCCAACAAAAGAGCTATGCCGATAGAAGAAGAAGAGATATATCCTTTGCTGTTGGCGACTACGTATATTTGAAAGTATCGCCGATGAGAGGAGTTATCCGGTTCGGTAAAACTGGAAAGTTGGCGCCCAATTTTATTGGTCCGTTTCCTATTCTGGAACGGATCGGAACTCTCGCTTATAGGGTTAAACTGCCTGACTGGTTGCCTGGAGTTCATGATGTATTTCATATATCTCAACTTCGAAAGCACGTTCATGATCCAGACTTGATCGTGGAAGAAGCAGCTCAGCAGGATATTGAAATTACTCTAGAATTGGCTGTGAGAAGAGAGCCGCTAAAGATTATCGGCAAAGAAACCAAAGAACTGAGGAACAAGAATGTTCACTTAGTCAAAGTGCAATGGAGTGGAGATCCGCGAGATTGTACTTGGGAAACTGAGGAGAGCATTCAGAAAGCCTATCCTAGATGCCAAGTAGATAACTCTGATTGACTCCGGTGCAAGGTATATTTACCATACTTTGCATTACCAATTAGTTCTCTATTCTGTTGTTATTTTCTTTCCATGAATGTGCACTTTTAAGTCTATAGTCTGAATGATTTTAAAGGAGAATAGGAGTTAATTTGTATAGTTCTGAAAAGTTGAAAACAATTGGATTAGTTGTTTGTGTTGTGTGATAGTAAATTAGATTAATTAGATTACTGAAACGATAGCTAATTTAACTAATAAGAATAATGGTAGAATTTATTCATTTAAATCACACATTTAACTGATTAGGAAATAGATAGAAATATATACATGTGCATTTTATATATTTGAGCAGGTAAATGGATTAGCTGTTGAGTAAAGATTTTATTTGCGTGCCCGACAAATAGGTAAACCTTAATGAGTTGGATGCGAAATATTATTATATCAACTCCTGTGAATGCCATTGGATGCGGAGTGCTGGTTTTTCTGTGTGAAATAATAAACGTCGCCATAGGATAGTAACAATTAATTTTGAACTACATTACATGGCATACTTCAGAAGATAGGCATACTTCATCATATACCACATAAGCATTTGGAGCTTGTGTGACGAGGTGGAAGATTTACCATACGAGCGAGAGGCTTGTATGGCGATGACTATATTTTTCAAGTTGAACTGATGACTGATATGGACTATTTAAATTGTAACGATTAAATTGCCAGATTAATAAAAACCCCACACGGGTCTGGAGTTGACAATAACCACGTCTCTCTAGTTATTAGATACGGCACATGGACTATTTATTTCCCACACGGGGCAGGGTGACGAGAATTTATTCTCTGGAGTTATTATCAGTACATGCTCCCCTGTAAACACCAGAATATATCACTATAAATATGTGTATGCTTATTAGGATTTATTGGGTACCTAATACGGCCCAATAAATTTCCAAACCTCTCTCCGTACAAAGGAGGTTATGGCGAAATTTTTCGAAAATTCCGGGTGTTAGCCAAATTTTTGAAGAATTTGAAATTTCTCAGAAAATGAAAAGTTGGAGAATTGAAGCCAGATCGAATGAAGAGTTGATTAATCAAACCACTTTCGACTTTGTTCCTTTTCGGGGACGAAAAGTTTTAAGTGGGGGAAAATCTGAACCAATTTAAAATTTTGAAATTGGCTAAAATAATGGATTTTAAATATTTAAAATAAATATTTTAAATAATAGCAATGAAAACTGAGTTTGAATCGACAATTGAAAACGAATATAATTAATTCTAATTATAAACAAGGCCTGAAAGGGCGCTGCAGTTTTAAAAATTGAATTCAAACTTTGTCGGACTGTACCGGGTGCAAAACAAAACGGATTTTAGCAAAACCAAAAATATTTAAATCTGTTAGTGAATACCTTTCTAACAAATCAGAAAAAACGAATTTTCATAACAGAAAGCAAAAGTTATGGAAAATGAATTTTCAGAAAGGTCGCTATGGAATTTATATAGCCCGTGAAATTGGCCATTTTGCATACGACATCGGAATTCGACGAAACCACTTTTGTTGGATCCGGGATGTGAATTTATCGCTAGGTTTCAAATTTCATAATTTTTGAAGCTAGTATGTGAACGTGGCAAAGGAAAATGTGTTTTGGTCAATTATAGTTAAATTGGATCGACCAGAAATGGGCCTTTTTGCAAACGGTCTCAGAATTCGACGAAACTAGTTTTGTTGGGACCGTATCGTCAAAACATAGCTAGAATTATTTTTTTGGAATTTTTCGAATCAGTTTGTAGCCCTGGCAAATTGAAATGTACGTTCAAATTAAATATTGAATGTTTTATATTTTAAATTGAAGGAAAACTGATTGAAACATTCGAATGGGCCTTCGAAACATATCCCATTGTGTTCGGAATGGGGGTAAAACGCTAGGGATGATAGTCGTTGGGTTTGGATTGGTGGTCGCGTCAGAAAACCCCTTATAAAATCTACCGACCAATCAGAATTTAAATAAATAAAAAAATTAGAAAAATCCTTTTTCTCTCTCCCCGTAACAGCGGATCGACGGAGAAAACCCTCCTCGTCGTTCCCATCCAATTTCCCACAAAATCAGGCAAAATTAGCCCCTCCTCTAGTTGAAGATTTTGAAGAGCTCAAGAAGATCTTCAAATCCATATGTAGTTTGTATTTTTTCGTGCATCATTCGAAGAGATATCGAGCTCGAAAGTTCCGAGCTTGCAACCGCCACCGCCGCTTCAAGCCAGCGTCGAACTGGCCATCTCCCCCCGGCGCCTGAGCGCCTCTCCTCCCTCTTCGACACGGCGTAGCCCAATCGAGCTATCGATTCACGGATTGCACGAAAACTTCAAACCTAGTTTTGAAGATTTCAGAAAGGTAACGGCTGTTTAAATTAAAAACTGATTTTAACAGTTTAAAACCATTGCAAACTTCGAAAAATCATATCTTTTTCATTCTTTTACGAAATTCGACGAAACATGAAACATCGTGATCGTGAGGACGTCTTCTACATTCTAGAAGAGACCGCATATTTTTCTGAGCCTTCTGCTATTTTTGGTGGAGTGGAATCCAATGTGAGATTTCTAATTTATAAACGATATGGAAACGACGATGTATAAATTATATATTCGATGTATGAGTTATATAAGCGTTGTACACCTCATGTATAAGCGTTGTATAAGTTGTACGTTCGATGTATAAGTTGTATATGCGTTGTAAAAATTATATATGTGTTGAAATAGAAGTGAATTTCTATATATATATATATATATATATATATATATATATATATATACGCCCCTTGTCCACAATCCTTGGACGATATTTATTGGTTGTGATCGGTGTGAAAATTGATTGATAGCGAATGGTTGTTTGGGATTGTTTGTGGTTGATATTGATTGATTGTGGTTGAAAAATACCCGTGTGGTTGAGAAATATTTGGTTGAAACCACATAGGATTAGTTTGTGGAAATGGAATAAATTTATACATGCCGCCTGCGTGCGAACTAGATGCATGATCCCCATTGTCAAAAACCGCGAGGTTTTAAGGTAGAGCGAGGAGCCGTACTAGGGACGGTCCCGGTTTTAACTACCCTGCCGTTATGTAATGACCCGTATCCTACGTATTGGGGGATCGTAGAATATTTATTTCTTTCCCGTATGAAGTTGTATGGTCATGTAACTTTGGGAAACATCCATTAGAGTCATTTCCCATGTTCATGATTTTTGTCGATTTTTAAATGACCATTTTGCCCCTAGTTGGTACTGTTTTGGCCATAACTTTTGATTAGAAAGGAATTTTGACCTGAAACCACTTCCATTTGATTCGTTTGATGGTTTACCTTTCCGTAGAGTGGTCACATTAGCCAAACGGCTTACCGTTTGGGAGATATGGCTGAAACAAGGTTTGGAGGTTGAAAAACTGCTTAACCGGGCCAAATCGGGTGATTAGCGAGTAGGCCCATAACCCATTTCGGGATTAGGGTTATGGGGAGGCTGAAATGATATAGAGGATCATTCCATTTCAGTTTTCTAGCCTCCACTTATCACCAAGGATCCCTAAAAATGGCCTCTAACCTCTAAATCACCTCCAAATCATCTTTTGGTCAAGGATTTGGCTTAGCAACCCCTAATCAAGGAAGATCTTCACCAAATCAACATAGGAGCTGCTGTTGGCATTGAGATTCACATCAAATCAGAGAATTATTTCAGATCTTAGTTTATTTTGTGGCTAAGGTGAGTGATTTGCATAGTTTTACACTAATTATGGCTAATTAGAGGTGATTAGTGCTAATTAGCGAATTTAAGCATGATAAAATTCGGGAAAAATGTTCATAAATTCCTAAATGATGTTTTAGACCTCTGATATGAATTTGGGTTAATTTGGTTAAGTTTTGCTAATCCTATCATTAGTTTCACCTAAACATGCTTAAGGGGAAATATGGGATTTTGGGTATGTTTGATCCATTTTAACCTATGATATTGATGTGAATGATGTTTGTGGTTGATTATGCATGTTGCTATGACTGTATGAAACGCTTTGTGATTGATTTCAATAGTTAGAATGGTCGAAAACGTCGTCGAATGGCGTAAACACTTGCTGGAACAGTTTCAGAAAACAGTGCAGAGTTCGGATCGGATCAGATAAGGGGGCTCGGATCGGATATGTAGAACTGAGCAAAGAATCCGATCGGATCGGAACCCAACACTTGGGAAAAGTGGCAAAAAGGAAGGCCACGCTAGCTGAACTGGGATCAGATCGGATAGAGGAAGACGGATCGGATTGAGGAGGACGGATCGGATCAGAAGCACGAAGACGAATCAAAGCAGGAGCACGGAAGCGGATCGGATAGGAGCATATGAAGGGAGCATGAAGACGGATCGAAAGCGCGAACCAGAAGGACACCCGACCCGACCCGAAGAGAAGCACCTGACTCTAACCCAGAAGGAATAACCGACCCGAACCGCACTAGGAGAAGACCCGACCCGAACCAATGGATGATACCCGACCCGAACTGATGGCTTGATGAGGAATCCGACCCGACCCAGTATTGACCAATAACCCGAGATGCAAAGGTAGTCCAATAGGGGAAGTTAGAGCTCAGGATCCCGGAACCAGTTGGGAACCAAGGAGTTCACTTCATGGTTGGACTTTGCTGTGGGACGTGTGCTAAGGAGTTGCCGACGTTCATAACTTCGATTCACCACTAAAAGTGAAGGATGGCTACTTATCAGTGCAGTAGGGTCATTATGACTTGAGGGGCAAGGTGATGGTAGCAAGACTACGTTATCAGTGCAGTAGGGTCATTATGACCCGAGGGGCAAGGTGATGCGTAGTAAGACTATGAGCCAGTGAAGTGGGGTTCTTGTGACTCCATGGGGCAGATTGGACATAGTAAGGATTAGTATGGCTATGAGCCAGTGCAGTGGGGTTCTAGTGACTCCATGGAGCAAATTGGACATAGCAAAGGATTTGTGGCTACGTTATCAGTGCAGTGAAGCCATTTATGACTTCATGGGGCAAAGTGATCGTAGCAAGGAATGTTGGGTGATCAAAGTGGTGAATATCGTATGCTTTACGCACTGAGTGAGAGATGTGAGGATGGATGCTATGTTTGATTGTTTGCCATTCCTATGACATGCACACCTCCCCCACCTCCGTATCTTTACACTGTTTGATATGATACCTTAGAGTGTTGTACAGTATGTAGTGCTAACTCTTTGGTTGTAGGTCCAGGTTCAGGTATGTTTTAGTCTACCTGTTATTGTTCACCTTAGATGCTTATCGCTCATACCAGGCTTTATGTCTGACCCAGAGTTTTATGTCTCCTCTTATTACTCTGGGTGCTCACACGAGCAGACTAGAGACAGGTTAGCTGGTGATGTGCGAGTAGCCAATTCGGAGGCGGGCATGAGGCTTCCACGTATGATATAGATATATACACATTCTCCATGTGTCGTTGATGGTCGCTACTTGGGCATTAGTAGTGTACCTCATTTATCTTACTTTTGCTTTGAGACAGTTTGAAAGTTTTAATAAGCTGTATTCTGAATTTCCGCTGCTATGATGTTTAGTCCTGATTTTCAGCTTATGCACTGTCTCTCCTGTTTTATGTCATGTATATTGTTATTATATTTTATTCTATGCGCTGTGAGACATTCTACAGATTCTTTGTATGATCATTTCCTTCTTCCTTTTTCCTTCTGGCGTCCCGTTCCGTGCTAACCGGACATGTGTACAGCGCACTTTTGGGGTAGATGTCGGTTGGTGCGGGGCGAGCCGTCACACTTGGTATCAGAGCTCTAGGTTGCATAGTTAACCTAGGGAAAGACACTAGGGAGAGATAGTACGTATATGAGAGCGCGTATTTGTGATTACTTTGGTTTTCAAAAGCTATGTATGTATATACTATTAGTAGTATAAAGATGAAGTCGCACTGCACTAGCACCACTATGGGGTCGTTAATCGTTTCCCATTTTACAGATTAACGATGAGCCGAGAGACGAGGGGTGCTGGTAGAGGGACCAACCAAGGGAATGCCGCTGACATGAGGGCTATGTTTACTAACCTCATGAGAGATATCCTTAGAGAAGTGCAAGGGGCAATTCCCAATCCCGGAGTTGGTGTTGGCCCAGTAGTGCTGGCGCCTAGGGTCGATTTCGCCAAGTTGTGCAAGGATTACACTAATCTTGGTGGGAAGCCATTCCACGGGACGGAATCGACCACAAATGTTCAAGATTGGATGGATAGCTGTGACCGTATCTTCGATGACTTGGGTCTCGAGGATGCGATGAAGAGAAGGGTAGCGTCTCGTCAACTGCAAGGGCGAGCGATGAATTGGTGGAATGCCATTAGAACAACTACTCCAGAAGACCAGGTGACTTGGGATCAGTTTAAGGCTCGCTTTAGCGAGAAGTTCATTCCAGCTGCCCAGAAGTCAGTGTTGTTTAAGAGATTCTTGGAACTCAAGCAGAACGGAAGGGCAGTTTCTGATTATATTGCTGAGTTCGACACTTTGTCGAAGTATGGACTGTCTCTCATTGATACTCCTGAGAAGAAGAATGAGAAGTTCATTACTGGTTTGGATGGGTACTTGGGGGAAAGGCTTATTAACCACATCGATGAGACTTTTGAATCGATTGTGAGAAAAGCTTTGAGATCAGAGAGCCTTTACCCTAAGTCAAAGACTGAGGCTGCATCTGCAGAAGGGCCAAAGCCGCAAGCAGGCGGTGAAGGCAAGAATAATTCTCAGAATAAGAGGAAGTAGGACCAATCAAAAGGTGGCCAGAAAAAGAGCAAGAATGATGTTGAGTGCTTCAGCTATGGTAAGAAGGGCCATTATGCTAAGGAATGTCGGGCCAAGCCAGCGGAAAGGAAGTGCTACAAATGTGGTCAAGTGGGACATCAGAAGGATAAGTGTTCGCAACCTCTTAAGGAGAAGCAGATTGTGAAAGCATATGCTATTGATGATGTTCCTTCTTCGTCGAATGCCCCAACTGCGGCGGAGAAAGGAAAGAATGTTGTTATTCAAGGTATGCTTTCTATTTATGATATACCAGTTCGAGTTTTGTTTGATACTGGGCTTCCCGTTCCTTCATATCTAGTGACCTGGTAGATAGGTTAGGACTGGAACCCGAGATAGTCGATAGACCATTGATTGTGACGAACCTGATTGGTGGTTCGACTAGCCTTAGTATGATTTGCAGGAATTTGGTCTTATCGAGTCATGGATGTATGTTTGTTTGTGATTGCTTTGTTTTGGGCTTTACTGGGTATGGCATTATATTGGGAGTCGATTGGCTCCAAAGATACGGGGTGGTGGTAGACTGTGAGGGCTTTTTGGTGACAGTGAGGGCGGATGATGGGCGGAGGGTAGTGTTTGGTAGTCTACCTAGTGATGGGGTTATGGCTAGTTTTGTAAATTCCCTCGACATCCCGCAGGATGAGTTGTCAGATGTGCCCGTGGTTGGCCAGTATCCGGACGTCTTTGAAGAGGTGACCGGGCTTCCACCACACCGAGAGATTGAGTTCCGTATTGATTTAGTGAAAGATGCCAGACCTATAGTGATGCCACTTCGTCGTATGGCACCAAGGGAGCAACGAGAGCTCGGGGTGCAAGTCAGCAATCTTTTGAAGAAGGGATTTATTAGAAGGAGTGTCTCCGAGTGGGGAGCACCAGTTGTGTTTGCCACTAAGGCAGATGGTTCCCTTCGTTTGTGTGTGGACTATCGCGAGTTGAATAAGGTAACGAGGATGAATAAGTATCCTCTACCGCAGATAGATGATTTGTTTGATCAGCTGGAAGGAGCTAGAGTGTTCTCCCAGTTGGACCTCGCGACAGGATTTCATCAGCTTCGAGTAGCGGATGAGAGTGTTACGAAAACGGCATTTAGGATGCCGTCTGGATTTTATGAGTGGTTGGTCATGACATTTGGGTTGACCAATGCACTAGCCTACTTTGTGGATCTTATGAATCAAGTATTCAGAGATCAGTTGAATAAGTTTGTTCTTGTGTTCGTGGATGATATCCTTGTTTACTCAAGGATAGAGGAGGAACACAAGGGACACTTGAGGATAGTGATGGAGGTGCTGAGGAAACACCAATTGAAAGCGAAATTCTCTAAGTGTCATTTTTGGAGAAGAGAAGTGAGATTCTTGGGTTATGTTGTTTTAGAGAATGGTATTCCCGTGGACCCTGCGAAGGTGGCTACGGTACAGGATTGGCCTACGCCCAAGAATGCTACAGATGTAAGAAGTTTCTTGGGATTAGCTGGATATTATCGTAAGTTTATCCAGGACTTCTCCAAGATTGCAGCACCGTTGACTCAGTTGACTAAGAAGAATCAGTCCTTCGTCTAGGACGGAGTGTGTGAGGATGCCTTCAAAAGTCTAAAGGAGAGGTTGACGCGTGCGCCAGTGTTAGTCATTCCTAAAGGGAATGAAGAGATGACGGTATACACGGATGCTTGTGGTACCGGACTGGGTGCAGTATTGATGCAAGGAGGTAGGGTTGTAGCTTATGCTAGTCGATAGCTAAAGCCGCATGAGAAGAAGTATCCTACCCATGATTTGGAATTAGCAGCAATTGTATTTGCGCTGAAGATGTGGAGACACTATCTCTTGGGAGAAAGATTTGAGTTGTTTACCGATCATAAATCGTTGAAGTATCTCTTCTCTCAGAAAGATTTGAATCTCCGTCAACAAAGATGGTTAGAGTTCTTGGCTTCGTATGATTTTGATATCGCATATACACCTGGGAAGGGTAATGCGGTAGCCGATGCCTTGAGTAGGAGACATGCCAGCTTAGGGGCAATGTTTCTTGAATGGAAGCAACTGGAGTATATCGCGGGGTTTGATTTCAGACCAAAGTGCGAATTGGATCCAGTTATGCTAGCTAGTTTGACGATCAGACCCACTTTGATAGAGCGGATTGGTTCTAGCCAGAGGGACGATCCTAATCTATTAGAAATCATCTCCAAGTTAGAGATGGGTATTGATGAGGAGATGAATGTGTATGGGCTTGATCGAGATGGATGGCTTCGAAAGAATGGAAGACTAGTTGTGCCCAACGTGAATGATTTGAGAGATGAAGTGCTTAGAGAATGTCATCACTCAAAACTGACTATACATCCCAGTGGTAATAAGATGTATCGAGACATGAGACAGACCTACTACTGGGAAGGGATGAAAAGAGACGTTGGGAAGTTTATATCCAAATGCATGAATTGCCAGCTAGTTAAAGCTGAGCAAAAGAAGCCTAGTGGGTTGTTGCAACCATTAGAAATTCCCGAATGGAAATGGGAGCAAGTTTCGATGGATTTCATCGATGGCTTACCAAAGACTAGATCGGGATATGATAGCATTTGGGTAATTGTGGATCGATTGACTAAAAGCGCAAAATTTATACCAGTCAAATCGACCAGAACGGCAGCCAAGTTGGCAGAATTGTATATGAAGTGGGTAGTGAGATTTCATGGAGTACCCAAAAGCATTGTGAGTGACCGAGACCCGTTGTTCACTAGTGGGTTTTGGAAGAGCTTACAAGAGGCTCTAGGGTCAAGATTACATCTCAGTACCGCATATCATCCTCAGACCGACGGTCAGACGGAGAGGGTGAATCGTATATTGGAAGATCTCTTGAGAGCTTGTATATTGGATTTTGGTGGATCATGGGATGACCATTTGCATCTAGTAGAGTTTGCATACAATAATAGCTACCAATCCAGTTTCGGTATGGCTCCATATGAAGCTTTGTACGGAAGACCGTGCAACTCACCATCATGTTGGATAGAGACTGGCGAGAAGTTTGTGCTTGGACCAGATGTGGTGAGTGAAACTTCAGATAAGATTAAGATCATTCAGCAACGAATGAAAGCTGCTCAAGATAGGCAGAAAAGCTATGCCGATATGAGGAGAAGAGACTTGGAATTCTCCATTAGTGACTTGGTGTTTGTCAAAATCTCTCCGTTGAAGAGCGTGATACGATTTGGCAGGAGAGGCAAGTTGGCACCAAGATTTGTTGGCCCATTCCCTGTTCTTGAACTAGTCGGGAATTTGGCATATAGAGTTGGCTTACCAGAGAAAATGGCGGGAGTTCACAATGTGTTTCATGTTTCCCAACTAAGGAAGTTCGTTCACGACTCAGATGTGACTATTTCACCTGATCAGTTAGAGGACTTCGAAGTAGAACCCGAGGCGGTTGGGAACCGCAAGCCGATTCGTATTGTGGGGCACGATACGAAGCAACTTCGAAGGAAGTCGGTGAAGCTAGTCAAGGTTCAGTGGGGGCGAGAACGAGAATGATTGTACTTGGGAGACAGAGGAGAGCATTAGGAAGATGCATCCAGAACTCTTTACCTGGTAAGATTTACTTTGCAATTTAGTTATTCCGCATGCTAGGATAGACTTATTTTGCTTGTTTGCATGTTTGATTGTTGTTTTATGATTGATAGGCATGCGGGACTTTTATGTGTGTTTGGATTAGGGAATTTCGAGGGCGAAATTTCTTAAGGGGGGGAGAGTGCAATGACCCGTATCCTACGTATTGGGGGATCGTAGAATATTTATTTCTTTCCCGTATGAAGTTTTATGGTCATGTAACTTTGGGAAACATCCATTAGAGTCATTTCCCATGTTCATGATTTTTGTCGATTTTTAAATGACCATTTTGCCCCTAGTTGGTACTGTTTTGGCCATAACTTTTGATTAGAAAGGAATTTTGACCTGAAACCACTTCCATTTGATTCGTTTGATGGTTTACCTTTCCGTAGAGTGGTCACATTAGCCAAACGGACTTACCGTTTGGGAGATATGGCTGAAACAAGGTTTGGAGGTTGAAAAACTGCATAACCGGGCCAAATCGGGTGATTAGTGAGTAGGCCCATAACCCATTTCGGGATTAGGGTTATGGGGAGGCTGAAGTGAGATAGAGGATCATTCCATTTCAGTTTTCTAGCCTCCACTTATCACCAAGGATCCCTAAAAATGGCCTCTAACCTCTAAATCACCTCCAAATCATCTTTTGGTCAAGGATTTGGCTTAGCAACCCCTAATCAAGGAAGATCTTCACCAAATCAACATAGGAGCTGCTGTTGGCATTGAGATTCACATCAAATCAGAGAATTATTTCAGATCTTAGATTATTTTGTGGCTAAGGTGAGTGATTTGCATAGTTTTACACTAATTATGGCTAATTAGAGGTGATTAGTGCTAATTAGCGAATTTAAGCATGATAAAATTCGGGAAAAATGTTCATAAATTCCTAAATGATGTTTTAGACCTCTGATATGAATTTGGGTTCATTTGGTTAAGTTTTGCTAATCCTATCATTAGTTTCACCTAAACATGCTTAAGGGTAAATATGGGATTTTGGGTATGTTTGATCCATTTTAACCTATGATATTGATGTGAATGATGTTTGTGGTTGATTACGCATGTTGCTATGACTGTATGAAATGCTTTGTGATTGATTTCAATAGTTAGAATGGTCTAAAACGTCGTCGAATGGCGTAAACACTTGCTGGAATAGTTTCAGAAAACAGTGCAGAGTTCGGATCGGATCGGATAAGGGGGCTCGGATCGGATAAGGGGGCTCGGATCGGATATATAGAACTGAGCAAAGAATCCGATCGGATCGGAACCCAACACTTGGGAAAAGTGGCAAAAAGGAAGGCCACGCTAGCTGAACTGGGATCGGATCGGATAGAGGAAGACGGATCGGATTGAGGAGGACGGATCGGATCGGAAGCACGAAGACGAATCAGAGCAGGAGCACGGAAGCGGATCGGATAGGAGCATATGAAGGGAGCATGAAGACGGATCGAAAGCGCGAACCAGAAGGACACCCGACCCGACCCGAAGAGAAGCATCTGACTCGATCCCAGAAGGAATACCCGACCCGAACCGCACTAGGAGAAGACCCGACCCGAACCAATGGATGATACCCGACCCGAACTGATGGCTTGATGAGGAATCCGACCCGACCCAGTATTGACTAATAACCCGAGACGCAAAGGTAGTCCAATAGGGGAAGTTAGAGCTCAGGATCCCGGAACCAGTTGGGAACCAAGGAGTTCACTTCATGGTTGGACTTTGCTGCGGGACGTGTGCTAAGGAGTTGCCGACGTTCATAACTTCGATTCACCACTAAAAGTGAAGGATGGCTACTTATCAGTGCAGTAGGGGCATTATGACCTGAGGGGCAAGGTGATGGTAGCAAGACTATGTTATCAGTGCAGTAGGGTCATTATGACCCGAGGGGCAAGGTGATGAGTAGTAAGACTATGAGCCAGTGCACTGGGTTTCTTGTGACTCCATGGGGCAGAGTGGACATAGTAAGGATTAGTAAGGCTATGAGCCAGTGCAGTGGGGTTCTAGTGACTCCATGGGGCAAAGCGGACATAGCAAAGGATTTGTGGCTACGTTATCAGTGCAGTGAAGCCATTTATGACTTCATGGGGCAAAGTGATCGTAGCAAGGAATGTTGGGTGATCGAAGTGGTGAATATCGTATGCTTTACGCACTGAGTGAGAGATGTGAGGATGGATGCTATGTTTGATTGTTTGCCATTCCTATGACATGCAAACCTCCCCCACCTCCGTATCTTTACACTACTTGATATGATACCTTAGAGTGTTGTACAGTATGTAGTGCTAACTCTTTGGTTGCAGGTCCAGGTTTAGGTATGTTTTAGTCTACCTGTTATTGTTCACCTTAGATGCTTATCGCTCATACCAGGCTTTATGTCTGACCCAGAGTTTTATGTCTCCTCTTATTACTCTGGGTGCTCACACGAGCAGACTAGAGACAGGTTAGCTGGTGATGCGCGAGTAGCCGATTCGGAGGCGGGCAGGAGGCTTCCACGTATGATATAGATATATACACATTCTCCCTGTGTCGTTGATGGTCGCTACTTGGGCATTAGTAGTGTACCTCATTTATCTTACTTTTGCTTTGAGACAGTTTGAAAGTTGTAATAAGCTGTATTCTGAATTTCCACTGCTATGATGTTTAGTCCTAATTTTCAGCTTATGCACTGTCTCTCCTGTTTTATGTCAAGTATATTGTTATTATATTTTATTCTATGCGCTGTGAGACATTCTACAGGTTCTTCGTATGATCATTTCCTTCTTCCTTTTTCCTTCTGGCGACCCGTTCCGTGCTAACCGGACATGTGTACAGCGCACTTTTGGGGTAGATGTCGGTTGGTGCGGGGCGGGCCGTCACACGTTATGCTGCCGAAATTTTGAATAATATTCATGCGTTTGAATTATTTTCATTTGCTGAAACTATATTTATTCGTTGAGTAGAAAACCTTCATGTGTTGAATCGATATTCATTCATTGATTAGAAATTCATGTGTTGAATGGTATTCGTGTTTTAAATATAAAAATCACATGTTTATCTATATATAGAAACTATAGAAAACCTTCATGTGTTGAATCGATATTCATTCGTTGATTAGAACTTCATGTGTTGAAAGGTATTCATATTTTGAAAGAAATTGTTTTATAATAAAAATCCCAATTTTAACATCAATATGAAATGTATAAAATAATCCTGTTTTGAAATAAATTGTTTTACAATAAAAATCCTATTTTTATCACCTATATAAACTATATAAAATAATTGTGTTTTGAAATAAATTGTTTTACAATAAAAATCCTATTTTTATCACCTATATAAACTATATAAAATAATAGTGTTTTGAAATAAATTGTTTTACAATAAAAATCACATTTTTATTATATACATGAATTGTTGAATTGTAAAGTGTTAAAAATAGCAACTCGTTCAAATAAATATGCATGAGTTGAAATATTCATTAATTAGCTAATGATGTGATTTTTACCTATGCATGCAACATTAGAATGAATGGTGTTTTTAAACCAAATGGAATCAAATATGAAGTTGAATGGAAAATGATAAGTGATAAGAACTGTATATATGTACATGCATGTTTATTGAATAGGTTATAGCAAAGGGGCTAGAGAAGAGGAATAAAATTTTGTGCCCGACAAATAGGTA
Organism: Allium sativum; assembly: GCA_030737875.1. Lineage (NCBI taxonomy): Eukaryota > Viridiplantae > Streptophyta > Magnoliopsida > Asparagales > Amaryllidaceae > Allium > Allium sativum. Next base: position 527,736,741 of record CM060926.1, read on the forward strand.
CACATTTACTGTTTTGTTTGGGTGATGATTTTATGAGCCTGTTGGCTAGCCGCTTGGCTTTTTCTTTTTGACATGAGACGCCCGTGTGGCTATTTGGGAATTTTCCTAGCCCCTCCCGTACAAAGGAGGTTATGGCGAAATTTTCGAAAATTTAAAGGCGTTAGTGAAATATTTGAAGGGAAAACGATATTGAAATTGTCGAATGAACTATATTTATATAAATATATAAATATAAATAAAATTAAAATGAAACATGGCCGCGCAGTTCATATTTTGAAACCATGATTTCAAACGATTATACCGGAAGATCCGACCATCAGATTTTCTTGGAATCGCAACCGTTGGGTTCGCTTTGGAAAAATCTTTCCAACGACACCAACTTTGTAAAAATCCAACGGTTGGATTGTCCGGAATGTTTAATTCAAATCTGAAGAAAAATAGCGCCAGAATCGATTATATATATATATAATTATATTTAATCGAATAACGACGCTGCAGTTCGTATTTTGAAATCGAAACATCAAACGATTATACCGGGAGATCCGACCGTCAGAATTTCCCGAAACTGAAACGTTGGATTCGTTTTGAAAAGATCTTTCTAATGATGTAAATTTTGTAAAGATCCAACGGTTAGACTTTCAGATATGTGTAAATCAAATCTAAGGAAAAACAGCGCCACGGCCGCGTTATGGCCCGAAGCGTCATTTTGAATAAATTGGCTATTTTAAAATAAATAAAAATAGCGATAAATTGTTATAAAATATCATAAACGATATGGAATGGAAATAAACCGAATTTGCTCGATTTATGTGGAATTTGATGGTTGAATGTGTTTGGTGTGAAAATTACATTAAAGAACAAAATTGGTGTTGTCGAATGATTTAACCATTGAAATAAATTGATTTGAAATTCTAAATATACGTGAATTATTTGAAAAGGCCGAGTTAATTCTCATTTCAAATAATTGACCGACGATGGAAATTCGAAGATGAAGACGGTGGTCGAAGACCGGAGATCTTCACCTCGTTTGGATGGTAACCGAGGTCCTGATTGGGAGGCATCCCGAAATATGGATAATGAGTGGTGATCGTCCAGACGTACGTGGTGATCGATGGGTTTGCGAGGTAATTAGTGCCTCCGGTTTCGTTCAGACCCAGAACGGACTTGTAAATGGACTGTGTGTCTGACATTGGAATTTATTCTGTGTTGATTGATCTCTATTAAATATACATCCATTTGGCGGCAGAGAATTTATTCTTTTAATTAACGTCCTTCTCTGAAACGCACGAGCTCAAAGGTTGTATATCGATGGACATCAGTCGCATGGCATGATTTGCTAGTGTGGCATGCCTAAGTGGCAAATGATCAGGACTTCTATTGAAAAGCAAAGTCTTGTGGTGATGATCAAAGCATCGCCTGTGTGGCGTAGCTTTGTGTATAACGTGAAATCGCGAGCCTCACACCCCGGTATGAACCAAAAACGGGAGAAGGACCTCAGGGAGGGCATGCGTTTATTCCTAGCTAGGGTGGTGTCAGTGACCTACCAGCCCTGACATTTATATACTTTTCACCTATGTGGTTGTTGCTGTTGCGAGGTGCCTCGGTTTGATCAGATGATCCGGGTCCGATGGAGTCATTCGTTGGCTCGTTTACGCCCCAAAGGGCGGGGAAACGTATTGTTCAGGCATAATAATCCACATCGGTGGATCGGCCCTGTCGGTCCAAGGGGCAGTTGTGGCTGTTCCTGAGGCTCGGGATAGGCAGTCTCGAATTCGGTAGGGACTATCTTTTGCCTTGGTTCATGATGGAAATCCAATTTCCAAATACGACATCGTGCGGTTTTGATTGTATATATATATGGCGACATGATATATGGTACCCATGCCGTGTATGATTGATAGTTATGATTCGAAGTTGTTTGAAACATGTAAACACTAGTAATAATATCAAATGCTTTTGCTTTATTCGTATTAATCATATTTTGGCCATTATAAGGTAAAACTCTATCCTCCGGTTTGCGTTGCATTGTGTGATGGGAACTGAGTCTTATAATGGCTTCATTTTTTTTATAAAAAGCATTGTGAGGTTTGAAAGAAAGATTTGTTTTTAAAGCACTGGCAATCCGATGGAGTAAACCCGTTCCACGAAAGTGGCGTGGTCCTGTGATTAGCCATATGTTAAATGTGTTGAATAGGTTTCTCATACCAGTCCCATGACTGACTCGTAGTTTGTTTCACTTTCAAACTCGGGTGCCCCTTTTTCTACACGGGCAGCCTTGTATTCAGGTTTAGCTGGTTCTTTCTGGATAGCTGGAGCTGAAGATGGATTCTATTATTTATCTCTTTTTATGCTGTTCAGCTCCAATTGTACATATTTTGTTTATTTCCGCTGTAGACATTTATGTATAGCTGAACTGTATTTGTACTAAGTAAGATCCTGTATACTGTGTAACTCTGATGATTACGTTTATCCAGTATATTCTATTATTCATTATCTGGTGTATTTAATTATTCTGTTCTGCTATTATCTGTTTCTGTGTTATATTCCAAAGATAACCCTTGTCTCCGTCAGTACCCGATTTGGGGTCGTCACACATTGTAACGACAGGGGATTTCGCTCGATCCGAATCAGTCGCTAAACCAACTAAGACCGTTCGAAACCCCTGATAATTTTGAGAACACGACAAATTGGAACACAGACAGAAGAACATTTCATTGTTAATTACAACAATTCCATCAGAATACAAGAATATACAGAGTATTACCAAATAATATACAGCAGAAAAATATCAGAGATTACAATACATTACATAGCAGCAGAAAATAATACAAAACACAACTAGAAGAGATATACAGATACAGAGCTTTCTAGACATTGTTCCAGCTATAAATCAGGATCCTGTGAATATAAATCTACAAAACCAAAACTACTAGCTGCCCGTGTCAAAATAAGGGCACCCAGAGTTTAGGAAGAAACAATAAACTCCAGGTCAATCATGGGACTGGTGTGAGAACTAAAACAGCTATTAATCTTTATTTTTAAAGTTAGGTAAATCAAGGGACCACGCCGTATAACACGGAACGGGTTTCCTCCCAAGAATACCGGTGCATAAAACAAACAGTACAATGCTAAATAAAGAACAATGAAGCTATTATAAGACCCAGGTCCCATCACACAATGCAACGCAAGCCGGAGGATAGGGTTTTTACCTTATAATAGCCAAGAATGCTTGATACATTTAAAACAAATCATTTGATACTATTATAAGTGCATAGTGTATAAAACAACTTCAAATCATAAGTATCAATCATAGATGGCATAAGCGCCCCATCCCACTATGTCGCCATACTAGGCTCTACAAATAAAACCGCAGAATCACGTATTTGGAAATTGGATTTCCGTCTGTGAACCGAGGCTAAAGATAGTCCTCTACCGATTCGAGACGCTCTAGTCCCTGTCTCTGGAACAGAACTCATCGTCCCTTGGAGCGACAGGGGCGGTCCACCGATGTGGATTAAAATGCCTGAACACTGCGTTTCCCCACCCTTTGGGGTGTCAATGAGTCAACAAATGACTCCATCGGCTTCACATAGTCACCGATATATCCGAGGCACCTCGCAACACCAACAACCACATAAGTGAAACTCGTCAGGGCGTATAAAACCACTGACGCCACTTCTAACTAGAAGGAAACGCATGCCCTCCCTGAGGTCCTCTCCCGTTTCTGGTTCACACCGAGGTGTGAGGCTTGCGAATCAACACTACACAAAGCTATGCCACACAGGCTGTGCTTTCATCATCAACCACAAGACTCTGCTTTTCAACAGAAGCCTTGATCATTTGCATCTTAGCATGCCACACAGGAAAACCACTCTATGCAACCGATATCCATCAATCACACAGAATGATATCCAATGTCAGACACACGGTCCATCTACAAGTCCGTTCTGGGTCTGAAAGAAACCGGGGGCACCTTGTACCCCGCATATCCATCGATCTCCAAGTACATCTGGACGATCACCAACTGATTCCTTCCTCTTGGGTGTACGGCTCAATCAAGATCACCTGTAATTATCCAAATGACGTGAAGACCTCCGGTCTTCAACCACCGTCTTCATCTTCGACTCATCGTCGAATCATTTATTCAGAATGGGATAAACCCGGTCTTTCTGAATAACTCGCGTATATATTAAACAAGTGTTACACAAACACAACATACGCCTCATTACAATTCATCTATCACTAACCGTAAATTAGCAAGAGAATAATCCCCAAAATATTAACCCCGAAGGCCGAAACCAACATCAGATCAATACCCAGGAAATCGATCTTCTTAGCTAACCTACAGTTAGTTTCTAAATTTCACATTCTTAGGGAAGGGTTCCCATTAATTTTATCAAAGATAAATTCCTATAAATTTATTCTTTAATCTTTCTTTGAAAATCAATTCAAACCAAATTTTGGTTTAACCAAACTAGTCAGGATTAACGAACCTTACCGAAGTAATCAATTGTTAAATTTCCTAACCCCAACCTATTCATCCCATGAAGTAAAACTGGTAATACTTCATATCTAACACCACGGTGTTATCGGTAAATTCAATTACCATTTCACGTTCAAATCTAGTTAAAGATTTAACTATCTCCTGGAGCAAAACTAGTGATACTCCATTCTCGATCTTTTCAATCTAATTAAAGATTCATCAAAACTCCACTTAGTTTTAATCTTTAACTGGGTTAAAGAATCAGTGTCATTTAAAACAAGATTCATGATAAACCCCAAAAATTAATCCAAATTCAATTCCAATTTTATACCATTCAATTGGTTCACCTCATTGAATTTAATAAAAAGATTTAATCTTTTTATCAACTGGGTTTAAGAAGAGCGTTAATGAAGACACCATTCACGACAAACCCAAATCACATTTGATATTAAATACAAGGCTCTGAATAGAAAATATATCGGCTTATATTCAATATCAGATTCTACGAACAACAAATATCGTTATTGATACCACGAAGTAACAACCGGGAATTTCGCTCGATCTGAATCAGTCGCTAAACCGATCAAGACCGTTCGAAACGCCTGATTGTTCTGAGAACACGACAAAATAGAATGCAGACATGAGAACATTTCATTGTTAATTGCAACAATTCATCAGATTACAAGAATATAGAGTATAAACAAATAATGTACATTATAAAATATCAGAGATTACAATACATTACAAAGCAGCGAAAAATAATACAATACACAACCAGAAATAATACACGGATACAGAGCTTTCCGAGTATCGTTCCAACTGTAAATCAGGATCCTGTGAATATAAATCTGCAAAACCAAAACTACTAGCTGCCCTTGTTAAAATAAGGGCACCCGGAGTTTAGGTTAAAATAATAAACTCCAGGTCAGTCATGTGACTGTTGTGAGAACTAAAACATTTATTAATCTTTATTTTAAAGTTCGGTAAATCAAGGGACCACGCCGTATAACACGGAACGGGTTTCCTCCCAAGAATACCAGTGCATAAAACAACAGCGCAATGCTAAATAAAGAACAATGAAGTTATTATAAGACCCAGGTCCCATCACACAATGCAACGCAAGCCAGAGGATAGGGTTTTTACCTTATAATAGCCAAGAATGCTTGATACGTTTAAAACAAATCATTTGATACTATTATAAGTGCATAGTGTATAAAACAACTTCAAATCATAAGTATCAATCATAGACGGCATAAGCGCCCCATCCCACTATGTCGCCATATATAGGATTACAACTAAAATCGAAACGTCACGTATTGGAAGTTGGATTTCCATCTGTGAAACGAGGCAAAAGATATCCTTTACCGATTCAAGACGCTCTAGCCCGTGTTTCAGGACCCAGACTCAGGTGGGCCCTTGGATCGTCAGGGCCGGTCCACCGATGTGGATTAAAATGCCTGAACATTGCGTTTCCCCACCCTTTGGGGTGTCAATGAGTCCAATGACTCCATCGGTCCCGGATCGACCGATATATCCGAGGCGCCTCGCAACAACAATAACCACATAAGTCAAACTCGTCAAGGCATGTAAAACCACTAACTCCACTTCTAGCTAGAAGGAAACGCATGCCCTCCCTGAAGTCCTCTCCCGTTTCTGGTCCACTACCGGGGTGTGAGGCTCGCGAATCAACGTTACACAAAGCCACGCTACACAGGCCGTGCTTTTATCATCCACCACAAGACTCTTCTTTTCAACAAAAGCCTTGATCATTTTCCACTTAGGCATGCCACACAAGCAATTCACTCCATGCGATTGATATCCATCGATATATAACCCCTGAGCTCGTACGTCTCAGAGAAGGGCATTAAGCAAGTGAGTAAATTCTCCGCCGCCAAAAAGATATATATTAAATAGAAATCAATCACCCATACTAAAATCCAATGCTAGACACATGGTCCATTTACAAGTCCGTTCTGGGTCTGAACGAAACCGGAGGCACCTTGTACCTCGCATATCCATCGATCTCCAAGTACGTCTGGACGATCACTAACCGATTCCCTCCTCTTAAGTGTGCAGCCCAATCAATATCATCAGTAATAACCCAAACGAGTGAAGACCTCCGGTCTTCAACCACCATCTTCATCCTCGACACCACGTCGAATCATTTATTCAGAGTGAGATAAACCCGACCTTTCTGAATAACTCGTGTATATAATAAACAAGTGTTACACAAACACAACATCGCCTCATTCCAATATCCTTATACTTTGGGAAAGGTTCCCATTAATTTTATCAAAGATAAATTCTTTAAATTTATTCTTTAATCTTCTTTGAATATCAATTCAAACTAGTCGGGATTAGCGAACCACAGCGATGTAATCATTTATTTTATTTCCCAATACCAACCTATTCATCCCATGAAGTAAAACTGGTCATACTTCATATCTAACACCACGGTGTTATCGGTAAATTCAATTACCATTTCACGTTCAAATCTAATTAAAGATTTTAACTATAGCTTGGAGCAAAACTGGTGATACCACATTCTCGATCTTTTCAATCTAATTAAAGATTAATTAAAACTCCACTTAGTTTTAATCTTTAACTGGGTTAAAGAATCAGTGTCATTTAAAACACGGTTCACGATAAACCCCGAAATCAATACCAATTCAATTCCAATTAAATATTATTTAATTGGTACACTTCATTAAATATAAATAAAAAGATTTAAACTTTTTCTCAACTGGGTTTAAGAACAGTATTAATGAAGACACCATTCACGGAAAACCCAAATCACATTTGATATTAAATACAAGGCTCTGATACCACGAAGTAACAACCGGAAATTTTGCTCGATTTGAATCAGTCGCTAAACCGATCAAGACCATTCGAAACGCTTGATTGTTTTGAGAACACGACAAAATAGAACGCAGACAGAAGAACATTTCATTGTTAATTGCAATAATTCATCAGATTACAAGAATATACAGAGTATAAACAAATAATGTACATTATAAAATATCAGAGATTACAATATATTACAAAGAAGCAGAAAATAATACAATACACAACTAGAAATAATACACAGATACAGAGCTTTCCAAGTATCGTTCCAGCTGTAAATCAGGACCCCATGAATATAAATCTGCAAAACCAAAACTACTAGCTGCCCGTTTCAAAATAAGGGCACCCAGAGTTTAGGTTAAAACAATAAATTCCAGGTCAGTCATGTGACTGGTGTGAGAACTAAAACAGTTATTAACTAGAAAAATATATATATAAATATAATCGATTCTGGCGCTAGTATTCGTATTTTGAAATCGAAACTTCAAACGAGTGTACCGGGAGATCCGACCGTCGGATTTTCCCAAAACTGGAACCGTTGGATTCGTTTTGAAAAGACCCTTCTAATGATATAAAATTTGTGAAGATACAATGGTTAGATTTTTAGATATGTTTAAATCAAATCTGAAGAATAAAAGCGCTACGGTCGCGTTATGGCCCGAAGCGTCGTTTGAATGAAATGGCTATTTATAAATAAATAAAAATAGCAATAAATCATTATAAAATATTATAAACGATATGGAATGTGAAATTTAGAAACTAACTGGAGGCTAGCTAAGTCGGATGGTTTCCTGGGTTTTGATCTGATGTTGATTTTGACCTTCGGGGTTAATATTTGGGAAATCGTTCCCTTACTGATTTACGGTTAGTGAATAATGAATTGGAATGAACCATATGTTGTGTTTATGTAGCACTTGTTAATTATATATGCGAGTTGCTCAGAAAGACCGGGTTTATCCCATTCTGAATAACTGAATCGACGATAAGAAATCGATGATGAAGACGGTGGTTGAAGACCGAAGATCTTCGCCTCGGTTGGATGATAACTGATGTCCTGATTGGGAGGCATCCCGAAATATGGATAATGAGTGGTGATCGTCCAGACGTACGTGGAGATCGATGGGTATGCGAGGTGCATAGTGCCTCCGGTTTCGTTCAGACCCAGAACGGAATTGTAAATGGACTGTGTGTCTAACATTGGAATTCATTCTGTGTGATTGATAACCATCAGTTGCATAGTGTGAATTGCCTATGTGGCATGCTGAGATGCAGTGATCAAGGCTTCTGTTGAAAAGCAAAGTCTTGTGGTTGATGATCAAAGCACCGCCTGTGTGGCATAGCTTTGTGTATAACATGAATTCGCGAGCCTCACACCCCGGTATGAACCAGAAACAGGAGAGGACCTCAGGGAGGGCATGCATTTCCTTCTAGCTAGAAGTGGTGTCAGTGACTGGCTGACATTTATATTATTTTCACCAATGTGGTTGTTGCTGTTGCGAGGCGCCTCGGATATATCGGTCGATCCGGGACCGATGGAGTCATTCGTTGGCTCATTGACGCCCTAAAGGGCGGGGAAACGCAGTGTTCAGGCATTTTAATCAACATCGGTGGACCGGATCTGACGATCCAAAGGCTTGACTGAGTACTTGCCTGAGGGGCGGGCTAGAGTGCCTCGAAGTCAGTAAAGACTATCTTTTGCCTTGGTTCATGATGGAAATCCAATTCCCAAATGCGTGACTGTGCGGTTTTGATTGTATATCTATATATGGCGACATAGTGGTATGGGGCACTAATGCCGTCTACGATTGATACTTATGATTTGAAATTGTTTTTGAAAAGTATAAACACTAGTAATAATATTATTCGTATCAAACATATTTTGGCTATTATAAGGTAAAAACTCTATCCTCCGATTTGTGTTGCATTGTGTGATGGGAACTGAGTTTTATAATGGCTTCATTTTTATAAAAAGCATTGCGGTGTTTAAAAGATTTATTTGTTTTAAAGCACTGACAATCCAATGGAGTAAACCCATTCCGCGAAAGTGGCATGGTCCTGTGATTAGCCATGTTATAAATGTGTTAAGTAGATTTCTCATACCAGTCCCATGACTGACTCGTAGTTTATTTCACTTGCAAACTCGGGTGCCCCTTTTTCTACACGGGCAGCCTTGTATTCAGGTTTTATCTGGCTCTTTCTGGATAGCTGGAGCTGAAGATGGATTCTATCATTTATCTCCTTTTATGCTGTTCAGCTCCTATTGTACATATTATGTTTGTTTCCGCTGTAGAAATTTATGTATAGCTGAACTGTATTTGCACTAAGTATGATCCTGTATACTATGTAATTCTGATGAATATGTTTATCCAGTGTATTATCTGTGCATTATCTGGTGTATTTATTTAATTCTGTTCTTCTATTATCTGTTTATGTGTTACATTCCAAAGATTACCCTTGCTACCGTCAGTACGGGCTTTGGGGTTGTCACATCGTCCCCGTAAGGAAAGCACGGATTATCTTGAGAACACGATAAAATAGAACGCAAATAGAAGAACATTTCATTGTTTATTATAACAATTCCATCAGATTACTAGAATATACAGAGTATGAATAAATATTATACAAAGAATATCAGAGATTTAAATACAGTACTGCAGCAGAAAAATAATACAAAACACAACTAAAAGAGATATACGGATACAGAGCTTTCCGGATATCATTCCAGCTATAAACCAGGTTCCTATGAATATAAATCTGCAAAAAACCAAAACTACTAGTTGCCCGTGTCGAAAATAGGGGCACCCGGAGTTTAGGTTAAAACAATAAACTCCAGGTCAGTCATGTGACTAGTGTGAGTACTAAAAAAGTTATTTAAAACTTTACTTTAAAAGAGAGTAATTCAAGGGACCACGCTATATAACACGGAACGGGTTTCCTCCCAAGAATACTAGTGCATATAACAAAACAGCACAATGCTCTATGGAAAAATGAAGCTATTTTAAGACCCATGTCCCATTACACAATGCAACGCAAGCCGGAGGATAGGGTTTTCCCTTATAATAGCCAAACATGCTTGGTACGTTTAAAACAAATCAATTGATACTATTATAGGTGTATAGTTTCAAAACAATTTCAATCATAAATATCAATCATAGACGGCATGGGTACCATATATCATGTCGCCATACTAGTTCTACAATTAAAACCGCAATATCACGTATTGGAAATTGGATTTCCGTCATGAGTCGAGGCAAGGGGCAAGCTCCTCTCCGATTCGAGACACTCTAGCAAATGTCTCACGACCCTAATATGATCCTTTGGAACCTCCAAGGCCGGTCCTCTCTTACTTTTGAGGATTGGCAATTCCTGAACACACGTTTCCCAGTCCTAACAGACCTATATCGGAGGCGCCTTGCATTCCAACAACCACACAGGTGAAAAGTATATATAAATGTTAGCCAGTTTAAGCACTGACACCACCACTAGCTAGAAAGAAATTTCGTGCACTCCTTGGGTCCTTATCCCGTTTTTGACTCATACCTAGGTGTGAGGCTCGCGAATTCACGCTATACACAAAGCTGTGCCACACAGGCCGTGCTTTGATCATCAACCACAAGACTTTGCTTTTCAACAGAAGCCTTGATCATTTGGCACTTAGGCGTGCCACATAGGAAATTCATGCCATGCGACTGATGTCCATCGATACACAACCTCTGATCTCGTACGTCTCAGAGAAGGGCGTTAAGCAAGAGAATAAATTCTCCGCCGCCAAACAGATGTATATTTAATAGAGATGAATCAACACAGAATAAAATCCAATGTCAGACACACAGTCCATTTACAAGTTCGTTCTGGGTCTCAACAAAACCTAAGGCACTTTCCTCGCATATCCATCGATCTCGAAGTACGTCTGGACGATCACCAACTGAATCCCTCATCTTGGGTGTACATCCCAGTCAAGATCATCAGTAATCATCCAAACGATGTGAAGACTTCCGGTCTTCAACCATCGTCTTCATCTTTGACTTATCGTCGAATCGGTTATTCAGAATGGGTATAACCCGGCCTTTCCGAATAACCCACGTATATAATAAACAAATGTTACACAAACACAACATACGCCTCATTCCAATTCAGAATATTCTTTTATTCAAAAATTCACATTCTTAGGGAAAGGTTCCCATTAATTTTATCAAAGATAAATTCTTCTAAATTTATTCTTTAATCTTTCTTTGGATATCATTTCAAACCATATTATGGTTTTCCAGACTAGTCGGGATTAGCGAATCACACCGAAGTAATTATTTATTTTATTCCCCAATCCCAACCTATTCATCCCATGGAGCAAAACTGGTAATACTCCATATCTAACACCACGGTTTTATCAGTAAAATTAATTACCATTTCACGTTCAAATATAATTAAAGGTTTAACTATCGCCTTGAAGCAAAACTGGTGATACTCCATTCTCAATCACTTTTCAGATTTGATAGTTTAAATTACAATTCACTTTCAATCTAATTAAAGGTTCATTAAAACTCCACCTAGTTTTAATCCTCTCAAAAATCAATATCCTGTCTTTAACTGGGTTAAAGAACCAATATCACCTAAAACACGATTCATGACAAACCCAAATCACATTTGATATTAAATACAAAGTTCTGAATAGAAAATGTACTGGCTTATATTCAATATCAAATTCTGAAACAAAAAAATATCGTATTGGAAATAACGATATAAAAATATCTTTCAAATTCCCATAACAATATCTGTATAATCACGGAATCCAATATCGAAATATTCCAAAGACAATTTCGATTCAAATCCATTTCCACTTTATATATATTGGAAATTCTGGTTATATTCAAAACCAATTCAAACTCAATTTATTTATTTCAAAAATAAATTGATTTTAATTCTAGTTCAAAACTAGTTCATTTCGATAAAAATCTATTTTTATCTTTTCAAATATGGAGTTTTGATCCAAGTTCTTTTCAGATCATTTCTTATGATTTTACACAGATTATTGATATTTTTAATAATTTTATCAAGGCCCGCACAGTCGATTTCCATCAACGGCCATCGAACTGCACTTACATCGACCTTTTCCTAATTTGATTTGGACATAGTTCCAAATCCAGCCATTAGTTTTCAAATTTCTAATATTCGTTAGAAAGCTCTTTTCGATATGAACCCAATGGTTCCGGTTTTAGGAGAATCCGACGACGGATCTCCCGTAATGTCCATTCGAAGTTAATGGTCGAAATTCGCGAACTGCCGCGGCGCGGCGCTTTTTATTCAGGCCATTATATATATAATATATATATATATTATATATTTCGTTGATTTCCTTTTAAAACGTATTTTATAAATCGTTTTAAATTCTTTTTCGAAACGATTTCAACTGCATATTCAATTTGAAATCAAAATTGAATATTCCACATCATCGATATACAAATGATAATATTTTCAAAACGTTATATTTTGAAATCACTTCCTTTTCTATATTCATTTTAAAAACGAATATAATCGATATAAATATCGCTCACGTCAAAATAGCGCAACTCTAATCAACTATATATTTCAATAAATTCGTTATTCTATTCAACAAATGAATATTTATTCTATTCAACACATGAATCTTTATTTCTTTCAACACATGACAAATCTCAACACATGAGTACTGTCAACACATGACTATTTTTGTTATGTAATATTTTTTATAAAATTATGGTATCTATCGTTTGATTTTTAATTAGACTCCAACCGTAAAGTAGTTTCTAATCTTAAATATGATAAAGATGTAAATTTTATTGTTAAAATATTTTACTCAACACATGAATATTCTCAACACATGAGCATCGTCAACACATGACTATTTTTATATTCTAATATTCTTTATTTTCCCAATTGGAATGAGGCCCAATCAATTACCATATAATGTTAATTATATGGATTCCACCCAACACATGTATATAATGGCACTGACCAATAATCAACCATCATCCAAAGTGCACTACTCTGTATAAGCATCAAATATAGATATCTAACGTTTATAATAGCCTGTCAATCAATCGATCGACATACAACTAATTATGGGGATTAGTGTATGCCATGTTTTATCCCAATACCCGTGTGGGGTTTCAAATCAACAAACACAGATTTTTATTTATTCACATACCCGTTAAAAATTATATTTTTAACGATAAAATATTTTTAACTATATAAATATTTTATTTCATTTCACATCACACAATCAATTTTCACCACAACAAACAATAAAACATACAAGCTATCCATGGTCTGTGGACGATGGGTGTCGGGTGCTACTAAGCACCGTCTGCATCCTAGTATATAAGTTAAACTAGAAAAGAAAATTTAAAGTGATAATTTCTCACCGACTAGCTAATCCAATTCACTGCGACTCTTCTTGTGTAGAAATCTTCGTCGTGCTCGCCCTTTGTCTAATTCATTGTCCGTAGCCACTACATATATAAAAATCACATTTTTATATTGTTGCTATGTATATAAAAATCATATTTTTATAACGCTACTATATAGATAAAAATTCTATTTTTACACCGCTACTATATAGATAAAAATTCTATTTTTACACCTGTGTTCATATAATAAAGATCACATTTTTGTTACTCTAACTTCATAATAAAAATTATATTTTTATACTGCTCTTTTTCCAATAAAGATTATATTTTTATAGCACTCCTTCCAATATAAAAATTATATTTTTATATCTACTTCTAATATAAAGATCGAATTTTTATATCATCGCTATAAAAATCACATTTTTATTTCAACATATATATAATAAAAATCAGATTTTTATTTCACTACACATATAAAGATCAAATTTTTACTATCTATATAATATAAAAATCGTATTTTTATATATTCTATATAATAAAAATCTTATCTTTATACTTTCTATTATATAATTAAATAAATAAAAACCGAAACAAAACACTCACATTCGCTTCAGCGAAGGGGAGGGGGTGAGAACGGTGCACCGGAGTCAGTGGAGGCGTCGGAGGCAGTAGTGGCGGGTGGCGGCTTGAATCCGAAAACGAAAATGGCCAAAATCGGACCTTTATGGTGGAGGGGGTGGAAATCGAAGGTCGTCGGAGGTGGAGGGCTTCAGAGGGTTGGTGGCGTCGGCTAGTGTGGTGGCGGGTCCCCATGGCCAGGGCGTGGTGGTTTTGGGGCTTGAGGGGTGTTTGGGCGCTGAGCGGTTGAAGGAGAGAGAGAAGAGAGAGCGCGCAACAGAGGGGCTCGCGGCGGAGGCCAAGGGCGGCGCTCGGTCATCGGAGGCACGACGGTGGGCCCCCCAGAGCGACGACGACAAGTGGCTCCCCCTTCTCCTTTTCTCTTTTTTTTTATTGATTTTGAAATGAATGATAGGGATGAAGGATGGAAGGTTGACCGTGTATGGAGATAATAATTTTTTTTTATTAATTAATTATTTAATTTCAAAAAGCAACTTTTTGTTTCGACCTCAAAATGAGACCCGCCGCCTGTCGTCCATAGCTAATTACCCCCATTCCGAACACAATGGGATATGTATCGTAAGCTAATTCAATCGTTTCGATTAGTTTTTGTCAAAATCAACATATAACTCTATATATTGAATTTGAACATGCATTTCAGTTTACCGGGGCCACATACTAACTTTAAAAATTCCGGAAAAATATTTTCTAACATCGTACTGACAATACGGTCCTAACAAAACTAGTTTCATCGAATTTTGAGACCGTTGGAAAAATGGCCATTTTCCAGTCGATTAAAATCAACTAAAATTGGTCAAACGCGTTTTCCTTCGCCACACTCACATATTGATTCAGAAAATTATGAATTTTGAAATCTAGCAATAATTTGACATCGCGGATCCAACAAAAGTGGTTTCGTCGAAATCCGAGGTCGTTTGCAAAATTTCCATTTTTAAGGGCCAACATTCCATAGCGACTATTTTGAATTTTCAACTGGGCGTAACTTTCGATTCCCGCTATGAAATTTCAATTTTTCAGATTCGTTGGAAAGATATTCTCAAATAGATTCTCATATTTTTGCTTTTGCTAAAATTCGATTTATTTTGCACCCGGTACATTCATTTGAAATTTGAAATCGAATTATCGAACTACCACGCCATTTTCAATTCCTTTTATAATTATAAATAAATATTTATATTCTAACGACAACGTATATAAATATATACGTTCTAATTCCATTCAAAATAAATTTCCTGTTGACATTATTTAAAATAATTCATTTTAAATGTTCAAAATTCATTAAAATCGCCAAAATAAATTTTTTAAATTGGCTCGCATTTCCCTAGTTGTTACAATCTCCCCCACTTAAAACTTTTCGTCCCTGAAAAGGAACGAAGCCGAAAGTTGTTTCACAAACCAACTCAACTTCCTTTGTTTTCTTTACGGCTTAAGTTCTTCAACTTTTCAGTTTCTAAGAACTTTTCAAATTTTTCAAAAATTTGGCTAACACCCTAAATTTTCGAAAAATTTCGCCATAACCTCCCCTGCACCGGGGACTTCGGGATATTTCATATAGCCTCCCATGGCCTTCTTCAATCAAAAAGAAAAAGAAAAAGCCAATCGGCTCATAAAATCATCATTACCCAAACAAAACAGTAAACTATGGTAAATGTGTACCTACTTGTCGGGCAAACAATTTTATTCCTCTTCTCTAGCCACCTTGCTAGGACCTGTTCAATGTAAGTACATCTATATGCATGCATTTGTAATCATTTTTCAATACAATCCACTATTTGGTTCAATCTGGAATAATGGTTCAAAATTATCAAACAAATAAACAAACAACACAACCATCAATCAATTAGTGAATTATCGTTTCAAATTCATAATTTTGATATATGTACAGAAAATCATGTTTTTGATGCCAATTCACAACAATAAATCTATATAGTTTTGGTTCTCACACAAGTGTAATGGAAATATGTAGATATCACACCTTCGAAACACGAATATAAATATTGGTGATGGAGCACCATCATCAAAAGCATCTCTGAGCGACTAGAGTGTGATCCTATATCTATGCAGTATATTAAAACTTTGAATATACGTTCATGACGCGTATACACAAAATCTTTATATACTCGATTGTCCAAATTCAATACAAATAAATATTCAAATACGAATAAAATGATTTAAATTTCAAAACAAAATTTGTTTTCATTTGAAAAATATACTCTTCACACTCGTTCTAGGATACTACTGATCCTATCTCTAACGAGTCATTCTAATTGGATACTACTAATCCGATATCTAATGAATTCTTTCGTTCGGTTCAAATGTGTCTTGTTCTCGAGCTCTGTAAACCAAAGCTGTGATACCAAAATGAGATGACCCGAAACTTCCCCGGTAAGGAAAGCACGCATTATCTTGAGAACATGACAAAAAAGAACGCAAACAGAAGAACATTTCATTGTTTATTATAACAATTCCATCAGATTACAAGAATATACAGAGTATGAATAAATATTGTACAAAGAATATCAGAGATTTAAATACAGTACTGCAGCGGAAAAATAATAAAAAAACACAACTGAAAGAGATATACGGATACAGAGCTTTTCGGATATTATTCCAGCTGTAAACCAGGTTCCTGTGAATATAAATCTGCAAAAACCAAAGCTGCTAGCTACCCGTGTCGAAAATAGGGGCATCCATAGTTTAGATTAAAACAATAAACTCCAGGTTAGTCATGTGACTAGTGTGAGAACTAAAACAGTTATTTTAAACTTTACTTTAAAAGAGAGTAATTCAAGGGACCACGCTGTATAACATGGAACAAGTTTCCTCCCAAGAATACTAGTGCATATAACAAAACAGCGCAATTCTCTTTGGAAAATTGAAGCTATTTTAAGACCCAGGTCCCAACACACAATGCAACAAAAGCCGGAGGATAGGGTTTTCCCTTATAATAGCCAAACATGCTTGGTACGTTTAAAACAAATCACTTGATACTATTATTGATGTATAGTTTCAAAACAATTTTAATCATAAATATCAATCATACACAGCATGGGTACCATATATCATGTCGCCATACTAATTCTACAATTAAAACCGCAATATCACGTATTGGAAATTGGATTTTCTTCATGAGTCAAGGCAAGGGCCAAGCTCCTCTCCAATTCGAGACGCTCTAGCAAATGTCTTAGGACCCCACTATGATCCTTTGGAACCTCTAAGGCCGGTCCTCTCTTACTTTTGAGGATTGGCAATTCCTGAACACACGTTTCCCGGTCCTAGCAGAACTATTTCCGAGGCGCCTCGCATTCCAACAACCACACAGGTGAAAAGTTTATATAAAGTTCAACCAGTTTAAGCACTGACACCGCCACTAGCTAGAAAGAAACGTCGTGCACTCCTTGGGTCCTTATCCTGTTTTTGACTCATACCGAGGTGTGAGGATCGCGAATTCACGCTATACACAAAGCTGCGCCACACAGACCGTGCTTTGATCATCAACCACAAAACTTTGCTTTTCAACAGAATCCTTGATCATTTGCCACTTAGGCGTTCCACATAGGCAATTCATGCCATGCAACTGATGTCCATCGATACACAACCTCTGAGCTCGTACGTCTCAGAGAAGGGCGTTAAGCAAGAGAATAAATTCTCCGTCGCCAAACAGATGTATATTTAATAGAGATCAATCAACACAGAATAAAATCCAATGTCAGACACACAGTCCATTTACAAGTCCGTTCTGGGTCTGAACGAAACCAGAGGCACTTTCCTCGCATATCCATCGATCTCCAAGTACGTCTGGACAATCACCAACTGATTCCCTCATCTTGGGTATACAGTCCAATCAAGATCATCAGTAATCACCAAAACGATGTAAAGACTTCCGGTCTTCAACCACCGTCTTCATCTTTGACTTATCGTCCAATCGGTTATTCAGAATGGGTATAACCCGGGCTTTCCGAATAACCCACTTATATAATAAACAAATGTTACACAAACACAACATACGCCTCATTCCAATTAAGAATATTCTTTTATTCAAAAATTCACAATCTTAGGGAAAGGTTCCTATTAATTTTTCAAAGATAAATTATTCTAAATTTATTCTTTAATCTTACTTTGGATATCATTTCAAACCGTATTATGGTTTTCCAAACTAGTCGGGATTAGCGAATCACACCGAAGTAATTATTTATTTTATTCCCCAATCCCAACCTATTCATCCCATGGAGCAAAACTGGTAATACTCCATATCTAACACCACGGTGATGTCGGTAAAATTAATTACCATTTCACATTCAAATCTAATTAAAGGTTTAACTATCGCCTTGGAGCAAAACTGGTGATACTCCATTCTTGATCACTTTTCAGATTTGATAGTTTAAATTATCAATTCACTTTCAATCTAATTAAAGATTCATTAAAACTCCACCTAGTTTTAAACCTCTCAAAAATCAATATCCTGTCTTTAACTGGGTTAAAGAACCAACGTGAGACGACCCAAAATCCCGTTCTCACGGAAACAGGGTTATCTTTGGAATATAACACAGAAACAGATAATAGTAGAACATAATTAAATAAATACACCAGATAATGAACAACAAAATATACTGGATAAAAGTAATCATCAGAGTTACACAGTATACAGGATCTTACTTAGTACAAATACAGTTCAGCTCTACATAAATGTCTACAGCGGAAATAAACAAAATATGTACAATAGGAGCTGAACAGCATAAAAAGAGATAAATGATAGAATCCATCTTCAGCTCCAGCTATCCAGAAGAACCAGCTATACCTGAATACAAGGCTGCCCGTGTAGAAAACGGGGCACCCGAGTTTGAGAGTGAACAAACTACGAGTCAGTCATGGGACTGGTATGAGAAATCTACTCAACACATATATATAGTTGGCTAATCACAGGACCACGCCACTTTCGTGGAACGGGTTTACTCCATTGGATTGCCAGTGCTTTAAAACAAATCTTTCTTTTAAACATCGCTATGCTTTTTATAAAAATGAAGCCGTTATAAGACTCAGTTCCCATCACACAATGCAACGCAAACCGGAGGATAGAGTTTTTGCCTTATAACGGCCAAAATATGCTTGATACGAATAAAACAAAGGCATTTGATATTATTGCTAGTGTTTATATGTTTTGAAAACAATTTCAAATCATAACTATCAATCATAGACGGCATTAATGCCCCATACCACTATGTCGCCATATATAGGTATACAATCAAAACCGCACGGTGTCGTATTTGGAAATTGGATTTCCGTCATGAACCAAGGCAAAAGATAGTCCTTACCGAATTCGAGACGCTCTAGCCCGTGTCTTAGGCAAGCGCGCAGGCAAGCCTTGGATCGTCAGGGCCGGTCCACCGATGTGGATTATTATGCCTGAACAATACGTTTCCCCGCCCTTTGGGGCGTCAACGAGCCAACGAATGACTCCATCGGACCCGGATCGTCCGATCAAACCGAGGCGCCTCGCAACAGCAACAACCACATAGGTGAAAAGTATATAAATGTCAGGGCTGGTAGGTCACTGACACCACCCTAGCTAGAAAGAAACGCATGCCCTCCCTGATGTCATTCTCCCGTTTTAGGTCCATACCGGGGTGTGAGGCTCGCGAATTCACGTCATACACAAAGCTACGCCACACAGGCGGTGCTTTGATCATCACCACAAGACTTTGCTTTTCAACAGAAGCCCTGATCACTGCATCTTAGCATGCCACACAGGCAATTCACACCGTGCAACTAATGGCTATCAATCACACAGAACAAATTCCAATGTCGGACACACAGTCCCTTTACAAGTCCGTTCTGGGTCTGAACGAAACCGGAGGCACTAAATACCTCGCAAACCCATCGATCACCATGTACGTCTGAACGATCACCACTCATTATCCATATTTCGGGATGCCTCCCAATCAGGACCTCGGTTACCATCCAAACGAGGTGAAGATCTCCGGTCTTCGACCACCGTCTTTATCTTCGACTTTCAATCGTCGGTCAATTATTTGAAATGAGAATTAACTCGGCCTTCTCAAATAATTCACGTATATTTAGAATTTCAATTCAATTTATTTCAATGGTTAAATTATTCGACAACATCAATTTTGTTCTTTAATGTAATTTTCACACCAAACAAATTCAACCATCAAATATCACATAAATCAAGCAAATTCAGTTTATTTCCATTCCATATTGCTTATGATATTTTATAACTATTTATCGCTATTTTTATTTATTTTAAAATAGCTAATTTATTCAAAACGACGCTTCGGGCCATAAAGCGGCCGTGGCGCCGTTTTTCTTCAGATTTGATTTACACATATGTGAAATTCTAACCGTTGGATCTTCACAAAATTTACATCATTAGAAAGGTCTTTTCAAAACGAATCCAACGGTTCCAGTTTCGGGAAAATCCGACGGTCAGATCTCCCAGTACAATCGTTTGAATTTTCGATTTCAAATTACGAACTGCAGCGTCGTTATTCGATTAAATATATAATTATATTTATATATATATAAATATAATCGCTTCTGGCGCTGTTTTTCTTCAGATTTGAATTAAACATTCCAGACAATCCAACCGTTGGATTTTTCCAAGGTTGGTGCCGTTGGGAAGACATTTCCAAGGCGTACCCGACGGTTGAGGTTTCGGGAAAATCCAATGGTCGGATTTCCCGTACTAGTTGTTTGAAATCATGGTTTCAAAATACGAACTACACGGCTTCGTTTCGTTTTAATTTTATTTATATTTATATATTATATAAATATAGTTCATTCAATGATTTCCATATCGTTTTCACTTCAAATATTTTTCTAACACCTTAAAATTGAAAATTTCGCCATAACCTCCCCTGCACCGGGAGCATCGGGAAATCGCAAATAGCGTTCCCGGTCCTTCTAATCTCAAAAAGAAAAAGAAAAAGCCAAGCGGCTAGCCAACAGGCTCATAAAATCATCACCCAAACAAAACAGTAAATGTGTACCTATTTGTCGGGCACAAAATTTTATTCCTCTTCTCTAGCCCCTTTGCTATAACCTGTTCAATAAATATGCATGTACATATATATACAGTTCTTATCATTTATCATTTTCTATTCAACTTCATATTTGATTTCTGTTTGGTTTAAAGACACCATTTATTCTAATGTTACATACATAGGTGCAAATCATTTCATTAGCTAATTAATGAATATTTCATCTCATATATGTTTATTTTGAACAAGTGGCTATTTTTAACACTTTACATTTCAACGATTTATGCATACAATAAAAATGTGATTTTTATTGTAAAACAATTCATTTCAAAACACTATTTTTCTATATAGTTCGAGTTGGTGATAAAAATGGGATTTTTATCATAAAACAATTTCCTTAAAACGAGATTATTTTACACAGTTCATATAGTCGATAAAAGGTGATTTTTATTATCAAACAATCTATTTCAAAATATGAATACCATTCAACACATGAATTTCTAATCAACGAATGAATATCAATTCAACACATGAATGTTTTCTATAGTTTCTATATATAGATAAAAATGTGATTTTTATTATCAAACAATTTATTTCAAAATATGAATACCATTCAACACATGAATTTCAAATCAACAAATGAATATCAATTCAACACATGAATGTTTTCTATAGTTTCTATATATAGATAAAAATGTGATTTTTATTATCAAACAATTTATTTCAAAATATGAATACCATTCAACACATGAATTTCTAATCAACGAATGAATATCAATTCAACACATGAATGTTTTCTATAGTTTCTATATATAGATAAAAATGTGATTTTTATTATCAAACAATTTATTTCAAAATATGAATACCATTCAACACATGAATTTCTAATCAACGAATGAATATCAATTCAACACATGAATGTTTTCTATTCAATGAATAAATATAGTTTAAGCATATGAAAATAATTCAAACACACGAATATTATTCAAAATTTCGGCAGCATAACGGCAGGGTAGTTAAAACCGGGACCGTCCCTAGTACGGCTCCTCGCTCTACCTTAAAACCTCGCTGTTTTTGACAATGGGAATCATGCATCTAGTTCGCACGCAGGCGGCATGTATATATTTATTTCATTTCCACAAACTAATCCTATGTGGTTTCAACCAAATATTTCTCAACCACAAACGGGTATTTTTCAACCACAATCAATCAATATCAACCACAAACAATCCCAAACAATCATTCGCTATCAATCAATTTTCACAACCATTTCAACCAATAAATATCGTCCATGGTTTGTGGACGAGGGGCGTATATATATATATATATATATATATATATATATATTTATATATAGCAATTCACTTTAATTTCCACACATATATATATATATAGAAAAAGAAATTGAAGAGTGAGAAATTCTCACCAATAGCTATCCAACTACGACTCTTTCTTTAGAGAAATCTTCGCCAATCTCGCCTTTTGTCGCTTCGTTGCCCGTATTCTCTATATATGTAAAAATCGCATTTTTACTATGTTATTCAATATATAAAAATCTGATTTTTACTTCGACTTTCAATATATAAAAAATCTGATTTTTCTTTTCGACTTTCAATATATAAAAATCTGATTTTTTCTTCGACTTTCAATATATAAAAATCTGATTTTTTCTTCGACTTTCAATATATAAAAAATCTGATTTTTCTTTTTAATGTTCAAATCTCAAAATAAAATCAGTTTTTCAAACCCTTTTAGAATTCAGTTTTAAACCTTTTAAAATTCAGTTTTAAACCTTTTTTTAAAACTCAGTTTTAAAACCTTTAAAAAATCAGTTTTACATTCTTTAAAAAATCAGTTTTACATTCTTTAAAAAATCAGTTTTTACATTCTTTAAAAAATCAGTTTTTACATTCTTTAAAAAATCAGTTTTTACATTCTTTAAAAAATCAGTTTTTACATTCTTTTTTAAAAATCGGTTTTTACATTTTTAAAAAAAATCAGTTTTTACATTTTTAAAAAAATCGATTTTTACATTCTTTAAAAAAATCAGTTTTTACTTTCTTTTAAAAAAAATCAGTTTTTACTTTCTTTTAAAAAAAATCAGTTTTTACATTCTTTTAAAAATCGGTTTTAAAACCTAAAAAAAAAACAAACAGTATTTAAACTAAAAAAAAACAGTATTCTTTCTACGAAAATAAAATCAGAATTAAAATAAAAATAAAAATAAAATAAAATAAAAACTTACTGTGCTGCGAAGAAGGGGGGGTGACGGCCAGGCTTGGCGGCGCTAGGGTTTCGGGGAGAGGCGGGTGCATCGCGATGGCTTCGGAGGGGGCTCGCGAGTTCAGGGCGTCGCCGTTAGGAGGGGAGCGAGAGCAAGGAAGAGGGGGGGAAGAAGATCGGAGGGCGGTGGGGGTTCGGCTGTCGTGGGTTGTCAGGGCAGTGGCATCGATGCTTTAGGGTTTTTTTTCTTTCTTTTTTCTTTTATCGTTTGAAATTTAAATGAACGGGGGGGGGGGGGGGGCTGAAGTGGAAAAGAGTGAGGGAGGGAAATATATAATATTTTTTTTTATTTTATTTATTAATTTAATTGCATAAAGTTGACTTTTACCCACGACCTCGAAACGAGGCCCACCGCCTGTCGTCCATAGCGTTTAACCCCCATTCCGAACACAATGGGATATGTATCGCAAGCTGATTTGATCGTTACAATCAGTTTCCGTTGAATTTACATTTAAATCACTATATTGAATTTTAAACGTACATTTCAAATTACCGGGGTCACATACTAACTCTAAAAATTCCCGAAAAATATTTCTAGCTTCGTATTGACGATACGGTCCTAACAAAACTAGTTTCGTCGAATTCTGAGACCGTTTGAAAAATGGCCAATTTCCAGTCGATTAAAATCAACTAAAACTGGTCAAACGCGTTTTCCTTTGCCACGCTCACATATTGATTCGAAAAATTATGAAATTTGAAACCTAACAATAACTTGACACTGCGGATCCAACAAAAGTGGTTTCGTCGAAATCCGAGGTCATTTGCAAAATGTCCATTTTTAAGGGCCTGAATTCCATAGCGACTATTCAGAATTTTCAACTGGACATATCTTTTGATTCCCGTTATCAAATTTCGATTCGTCAAATTCGTTAGAAAGATATTACCAATTAGATCCTAATGTTTTTGGTTTCACTAAAATCCGGATTGTTTTTCACCCGGTACAGTCCGACAAAGTTTGAATTCAATTTTTGAAACTGCCACGCCATTTCAGGCCTTGTTTATAATTATAATTAATTATATTCGTTTTCAATTGTCGATTCAAACTTAGTTTTCATCGCCATTATTTAAAATATTTATTTTAAATATTTAAAATCCATTATTTTAGCCAATTAAAATTTTTTAAATTGGTTCAGATTTTCTGGGTCGTTACACAATGTCACCCAAAACACGATTCACGACAAACCCAAATCACATTTGATATTAAATACAAGGCTCTGAATAGAAAATGTACCGTCTTATATTCAATATCAAATTTTGAAACCAACAAATATCGTATTGGAAATAACGATATAAATATATCTTTCAAATTCCCATAACAATATCTGTATAATCACGGAATCCAACATCGAAATATTCCAAAGACAATTTCGATTCAAATCCACTTCCACTTTATATATATTGGAAATTCTGGTTATTTTCAAAACCAATTCAAATTCAATTTATTTATTTCAAAAATAAATCGATTTTAATTCTAGTTCAAAACTAGTTCATTTCGATAAAAATCTATTTTTATCTTTTCAAATAAGGATTTTTTCATCCCAGATCTTTTCAAATCATTTCTTATGATTTTACACTAATTATTGATATTTTTAATAATTTTATCAAGGCCCGTACAATCGATTTTCATCAACGGCCATCGAACTGCACTTACAACGACCTTTTCCTAATTTGATTTGGACATAATTCCAAATCCAACCGTTAGATTTCTAATATTCGTTAGAAAGCTCTTTTCGATATGAACCCAACGGTTCTTGTTTTAGGAGAATCTGACAGTCGGATCTCCCGTAATGTCCATTCGACGTTAATGGTCGAAATTCGTGAACTGCCGTGGCGCGGCGGGTTCTATTCAGGCCATTATATATATAATATTTATATTATATATATTTCGTCGATTTCCTTTTAAAATGTATTTTATAAATCGTTTTAAATTTATTTATGGCAATTGATTGGGCCTCATTTCAATTTGGAAAATAAGAAAATAATTTCATGTGTTGAATAAAAGCCGTGTTGATTAGATTGACGCCATTTTGACGTGAACAATATCGATTTTATTCATTTTATAATGAATATCGAACGTGATTTCAAAATCTGATATTTTGAAATGAATTGAAATTCGAATTAAACTGAAATGAATTGAAATTCGAATTAAATTGAAAAGAATTGAAATTCGAATTAGGTTGAAATAGAATTGAAATCATTTTGAATTGAATTTAAAACGTATTGAAATTGAACTGAAATTGATTTGAATTGGAACCGATTTGAATTGAAATGGATTTGAATTGAAATCGAGTTGAAATGAATTTAAAACGAACTAATATTGGAAAGATTCAATTTTGATTTGAATTTGAGATGGAAGTTGAAATCGTTTTGAAAACGAATTTAAAACGATTTATATAATACGTTTTAAAAGGGAATCGACGAAATATATAATATATATATATATAATGGCATGAATAGAACGCACCGCGCCACGACAGTTCGCGAATTTCGACCATTGACTTCGAATGGATATTGCGGGAGATCCAATCGTCAGATTCTCCTAAAACCGAAACCATTCGGTTCGTATCTAAAAGAGCTTTCTAACAAATATTAGAGATTTGAAATCTAACAGCTGGATTTGGAATTATGTCCAAATCAAATTTGGAAAAGGTCGTTGTAAGTGCAGTTCTATGGCCGTTGATGTAAATCGACTGTACAGGCCTTGATAAAATTATTAAAAATAGTAATAATTTGTGTAAAATCATAAGAAATGATTTGGGAAGAATTGGGATGAAAAACTCCATATTTTAAAAGACAAAAGTAGATTTTTGTCGAAATGAACTAGTTTTGAACTAGAATAATAATTTATTTATTTTTAAAATAAATAAATTGGATTTGTAATGGTTATGAAAATAACCAGAATTTCCAATAAATAAATTGGAATGGATTTGAATCGAAATTGTCTGTGGAATATTTCGATGTTGGATTTCGTGATTATACATATATTGCTATGGAAATTTGAAAGATATATTTATATCGTTATTTCCAATACGATATTTGTTGGTCGTAGAATTTGATATTGAATATAAACAGATATATTTTCTATTCAGAGCCTTGTATTTAATATCAAATGTGATTTGGGTTTGTCGTGAATGGTGTCTTCATTAACACTATTCTTAAACCCAGTTGAGAAAAAGATTAAACCTTTTTATTTAGATTTAATGAAGTGTACCAATTAAATGATATTTAATTGGAGTTGAATTGGAATTGATTTTTGGGGTTATCGTGAGTGGTGTTTTAAATAACACTTGTTCTTTAACCCGATAATTAATGGGATGTGATTTTGGGTTTATAGTGAACCGTGTTTTAAATGACATTAGTTCTTTAACTCAGTTAAAGATAGGATATTGATTTCTGTGAAGATTAAAACTAAGTGGAGTTTTAATGAATCTTTAATTAGATTGAAGTGATCAAGAATGGAGTATCGCCAGTTTTGCACTAAAGCGATAGTTAAATTTTTAATTAGATTTGAATGTGAAATGGTAATTGAATTTACCGATAACACCGTGGTGTTAGATATCGAGTATTACCAGTTTTGCTCCATGGGATGAATAGGTTGGGACTGCGAAATAAAATAAGTGATTACTTCGGTATGGTTCGCTAATCCCGACTAGTTTGAATTGATATTCAAAAGAAGATTAAAGAATAAATTTAAGGATTTATCTTTGATAAAATTAATGGGAACCTTTCCCAAAGTATAAGAATATTTGAATAAAAGAATATTCTGAATTGGAATGAGGCGTATGTTGTGTTTT
The DNA here is from genome assembly GCA_030737875.1 of Allium sativum. Lineage (NCBI taxonomy): Eukaryota > Viridiplantae > Streptophyta > Magnoliopsida > Asparagales > Amaryllidaceae > Allium > Allium sativum. Next base: position 527,764,165 of record CM060926.1, read on the forward strand.
TGTAACACTTGTTTATTATATACGCGAGTTATTCAGAAAGACCAGGTTTATCCCATTCTGAATAACTGATTCGACGTGGTGTCGAAGATGAAGACGGTGGTTGAAGACGGAGGTCTTCACGTCGTTTGGGTAATTACTAATGATCTTGATTGGGCCATACACCCAAGAGGAGGGAATAAGTTAGTGGTCGTCCAGGCGTACTTGGAGATCGATGGATATGCGAGGTACAAGGTGCCTCCGGTTTCGTTCAGACCCAGAACGGACTTGTAAATGGACTGTGTGTCTGACATTGGATATCATTCTGTGTGTTTGATGGATATCGGTTGCATGGAGCGGTTTGCCTGTATGGCATGCTAAGATGCAAATGATCAAGGCTTCTGTTGAAAAGCAGAGTCTTGGGGTTGATGATCAAAGCACGGCCTGTGTGGCACAGCTTTGTGTAGCGTTAATTCGCGAGTCTCACACCCCGGTTGTGAACCAGAAACGGGGGAGGACATCAGGGAGGACATGCATTTCTTTTTAGTTAGAAGTGGCGTCAGTGGTTTTACACGCCCTGACGAGTTTGACTTATGTGGTTGTTGCTGTTGCGAGGCGCCTCAAATATATGGGTAACTATGTGAAGCCAATGTAGTCATTCGTTGGCTCATTTACACCCCAAATGTTGGGGAAACGTAGTGTTCAGGCATAATAATCCACATCGGTGGACCGACTCTGATGATCCAAGGCTTGCCTGCGCGCTTGCATGAGAGGTAGACTAGAGCGTCTCGAATTCGGTAAGGACTATCTTTTGCCTCGGTTCACAGATGGAAATCCAACTTCCGATACGTGACTATGCGGTTTTGATTGTATATCTATATATGGTGACATAGTGGGATGGGGCGCTTATGCCGTCTGTGATTGATACTTATGATTTGAAGTTGTTTTATACACTATGCACTTATAATAGTATCAAATGTTTGTTTTAAACGTATCAAGCATTCTTGGCTATTATAAGGTAAAAACCCTATCCTCCGGCTTGCGTTGCATTGTGTGATGGGACCTGGGTCTTGTAATAGCTTCATTGTTCTTTATTTAGCATTTCGCTATTGTTTTATGCACTGGTGTTCTTGGGAGGAAACCCATTCTGTGTTATACGGCGTGGTCCCTTGATTTACCTAACTTTAAAATAAATATAAATAACTGTTTTAGTTCTCGCACCAGTCACATGACTGACCTGGAGTTTGTTGTATTAACCTAAACTCTGGGTGCCCTTATTTTGACACGGCCAGCTAGTAGTTTCGGTTTTGCAGATTTATATTCACAGGATCCTGATTTGCAGCTTGAACGATACTCGGAAAGCTCTGTATCCGTGTATTACTTCTAGTTGTGTATTGTATTATTTCTCCACTGCGATGTATTTAATTGTATTGTAATCTCTAATATTTTTCTGCTGTATATTATTTGGTAATACTCTGTATATTCTTGAATTCTGATGGAATTGTTGTAATTAACAATGAAATGTTCTTCTGTCTGTGTTCCAATTTGTCGTGTTCTCAAAACAATCAGTTGTTTCGAACGGTCTTGATCGGTTTAGCGACTGATTCGGATCGAGCGGAATTCCCGGTCGTTACAATGCCCTCCCTGAGGTCCTCTCCCGTTTCTGGTTCATACCGGGGTGTGAGTCTCGCGAATTCACGTTATACACAAAGCTACACCACACAGGCGGTGCTTTGATCATCAACCACAAGACTTTGCTTTTCAACAGAAGCCTTGATCACTGCATCTCAGCATGACACACAGGCAATTCACATTATGCAACTGATGGCTACAATCACACAGAATGAATTCCAATGTCAGAAAGACAGTCTATTTACAAGTCCATTCTGGGTCTGAACGAAACCGGAGGCACTATAAACCTCGCATACCCATCGATCTCCAAGTACAACTGAATGATCACCACTCATTATCCATATTTCGGGATGCCTCCCAATTAGGACATCAGTTATCATCCAACCGAGGCGAAGATCTTCGGTCTTCAACCACTGTCTTCATCTTCAATTTCTTATCGTCGATTCAGTTATTAAAAATGGGATAAACCCGGTCTTTCTAAGCAACTCGCGTATATAATTAATAAGTGCTACACAAACACAACAAACACTTCATTCCAATTCATTATTCACTAACCGTAAATCAGTAAGGGAACGATTCCCAAATATTTACCCCGAAGGCCGAAACCAACATCAGATCAAAACCCAGGAAACCATCCGACTTAGCTAACCTCCAGTTAGTTTCAAAATTTCACATTCCATATCGTTTATAATATTTTATAACGATTTATCGCTATTTTTAATTATTTAAAAATAGCCATTTCATTCAAACGACGGTTCGGGCCATAACGCGACCGTGACGCTGTTTTTCTTCAGATTTGATTTACACATATCTAAAAACTAACTGTTGGATCCTCACAACTTTTATATCATTAGAAAGATCTTTACAAAACGAATCCAATGGTTCCTGTTTTGGGAAAATCCGATGGTCGGATCTCCCGGTACACTCGTTTGAAGTTTCGATTTCAAAATACGAACTGCAGCGTCGTTATTCGATTTAATTTAATTATATATATATATATATATATAATCGAATCTGGCGCTTTTCCGATTGACTTTGGGCTTCTTACTCACCTCAGACATCGTACTGGCCTCAGGACGATCAGTTTCAGACTCAACTTTACTACTAGAACTGACTTCCTCTTCGTCGCGCAACATACCTTTCTTATGGAGATCTTCATACTGATGATCCATGTATGTCATTTCTGAAAAAGGAAGCTTTACATGAAGGTTTTCTATAGTTCGTATATGTATAATAAAAATGTGATGTTTATTGTTAAAGCAATTTATTTAAAACACGAATACCATTCAACACATGAATTTCTATTCAACGAATGAATTTCTATTCAACACCTGAATGTTTTCTATTCAGCACACGAATATAGTTTCAACACATGAAAATAATTCTAACACATGAATATTATTCAAAATTTCGGCAGCATAACGGCAGGGTAGTTAAAACCAGGGCCGTCCCTAGTTGTATGTTGAAATTCAGATAATAGCAGAACTAAGCATAACAAATCGGGTCTAAGAATAGTCGCTATGGAATTCTGGCCCTTAAAAATGGAAATTTTGCAAACGACCTCGGTTTTCGACCATCTGTGGCCTGTTCAATGTAAGTACATGTACATGCATGCAAATGCAATAAATTTTCAATACAATTCAATATTTGATTCAATTTGGCTAAATGGTACAAATTTTAATTAATCAACCAATAATCAACAACACAACCATCAATCAATTGATTAGCTTTTCAAATTCATAACTTTGATACATAGTCAAAAAATCAGATTTTTGATGCCAAATTACAACAATAAACCCTATCTAGTTTCGGTTCTCAATTCAATTCAATTTCAATTCGAATTCATTTTTATTCAAAATTGAATTCGAATTGGAATTGTGCTGCAGTTCGTATTTTGAAATCGAAACTTCAAGCGAGTGTACCGGGAGATCCGACCGTCGGATTTTCCCAAAACTGGAACTGTTAGATTCGTTTTGAAAAGATCTTTCTAATGATATAAAATTTGTGAAGATCCAACGGTTAGATTTTCATATATATGTAAATCAAATCTGAAGAAAAACAGCGTCACGGTCGCGTTATGGCCCGAAGCGTCGTTTGAATGAAATGGCTATTTTTAAATAAATAAAAATAGCGATAAATCGTTATAAAATATTATAAACGATATGGAATGTGAAATTTAGAAACTAACTAGAGGTTAGCTAGGTCGGATGGTTTCCTGGGTTTTGATCTGATGTTGGTTTCGGCCTTCGGGGCTAATATTTGGGAAATAGTTCCCTTACTGATTTACAGTTAGTGAATAATGAATTGGAATGAAGCGTATGTTGTGTTTGTGTAGCACTTGTTAATTATATACGCGAGTTGCTCAGGAAGACCGAGTTTATCCCATTTTGAATAACTGAATCGACGATAAGAAATCGAAGATAAAGACGGTGGTTGAAGACCGGAGATCTTCGCCTCGGTTGGATGATAACTGATGTCCTGATTGAGAGGCATCCTGAAATATGGATAATGAGTGGTGATCGTCCAGACGTACGTGGAGATCGATGGGTATGCGAGGTATATAGTGTCTCCTCGTTCAAACCCAGAATGGACTTGTAAATGGACTGTGTGTCTAACATTGGAATTCATTCTGTGTGATTGATAGCCATCATATGCATAGTGTGAATTGCCTGTGTGGCATGTTGAGATGCAGTGATCAAGGCTTCTGTTGAAAAGCAAAGTCTTGTGGTTAATTATCAAAGCACCGCCTATGTGGGATAGCTTTGTGTATAACGTGAATTCGCGAGCCTCACACCCCAGTATGAAACAGAAACGGGAGAGGACCTCAGGGAAGGAATGCGTTTCCTTCTAGCTAGAGGTGGTGTCAATGCTTGAACTGGCTGACATTTATATTATTTTCACCTATGTGGTTGTTGCTGTTGTGAGGCGCCTCGGATATATCGGTCGATCCGGGACCGATGGAGTCATTCATTGGCTCATTGACGCCCCAAAGGGGTGGGAAACGCAGTGTTCAGGAATTTTAATCCACATCGATGGACCGGCCCTGACGATCCAAAGGCTTGACTGAGTACTTGCCTGAGGGGCGGGATAGAGCGTCTCGAAGTCGGTAAGGACTATCTTTTGCCTTGGTTCATGACGGAAATCCAATTCCCAAATACATGACTGTGCGGTTTTGATTTTATACATATATATAGCGACATAGTGGTATGGGGCATTAATGCTGTCTATGATTGGTACTTATGATTTGAAATTGTTTTTGAAACGTATAAACACTAGTAGTAATATTAAATTCTTTTGTTTTATTCGTATCAAGCATACTTTGGCCATTATAAGGTAAAAACTCTATCCTCCGGTTTGCGTTGCATTGTGTGATGGGAAATGAGTCTTATAATGGCTTCATTTTTATAAAAAGCATTGTGGTGTTTAAAAGATTTATTTGTTTTAAAGCACTGACAATCCAATGGAGTGAACCTATTTCGCGAAAGTGGCTTGGTCTTGTGATTAGCCATATTATAAATGTGTTAAGTATATTTCTCATACTAGTCCCATGACTGACTCGTAGTTTATTTCACTTGCAAACTCGGGTGCCCCTTTTTCTACACGGGTAGCCTTGTATTCAGGTTTTATCTGGCTCTTTCTGGATAGCTGGAGCTAAAGATGGATTCTATCATTTATCTCTTTTTATGTTGTTCAGCTCCTATTGTACATATTATGTTTGTTTCTGCTGTAGACATTTATGTATAGCTGAACTGTATTTGTACTAAGTATGATCCTGTATACTGTGTAACTCCGATGATTATATTTATCCAGAGTATTATTTGTGCATTATCTGGTGTATTTATTTAATTTTGTTCTGCTATTAGCTGTTTATGTGTTATATTCCAAAGATTATCCTTGTCGCCGTCAGTGCGGGGTTTGGGGTCGTCACATCGTTGTAACGACCAGGGATTTCGCTCGATCCGAATCAGTCTCTTAGCCGACTAAGACCGTTCGAAACCCATGATTGTTTTGAGAACACGACAAATTAGAACACAGACAGAAGAACATTTCATTGTTAATTACAACAATTCCATCAGAATACAAGAATATACAGAGTATTACCAAATAATATACAGAAGAAAAATATCAGAGATTACAATACATTACATAGAAGCGGAAAATAATACAAAAAAAACTAGGAGAGGTATGCGGATACAGAGCTTTCCGGACATCGTTCCAGCTGTAAATCAGGATCCTGTGAATATAAATCTAAAAAATCAAAACTACTAGCTGCCCATGTCAAAATAAGGGCACCCAGAGTTTAGCTTGAAACAATAAACTCCAGATCAGTCACGGGACTGGTGTGAGAACTAAAACAGCTATTAATCTTTATTTTTAAAGTTAGGTAAATCAAGGGACCACGCCGTATAACACGGAACGGGTTTCCTCCCAAGAATACTGGTGCATAAAACAAACAGCGCAATGCTAAATAAAGAACAATGAAGCTATTATAAGACCCAGGTCCCATCACACAATGCAACGTAAGCCGGAGGATAGGGTTTTTACCTTATAATAGCCAAGAATGCTTGATACGTTTAAAACAAATCATTTGTTACTATTATAAGTGCATAGTGTATAAAACAACGTCAAATCATAAGTATCAATCATAGACGGCATAAGCACCCCATCCCACTATGTCGCCATACTAGGCTCTACAAATAAAACAGCAGAATCACGTATTTGGAAATTGGATTTCTGTCTGTGAACCGAGCCTAAAGATAGTCCTCCACCAATTATAGACGATCTAGTCTGTGTTTCAGGAACAGAACGCATCGTCCCTTGGAGCGATAGGGCAAGTCCACCGATGTAGAATAAAATGCCTGAACACTACATTTCCCCACCCTTTGCGGTGTCAATGAGTCAACAAATGACTCCATCGGCTTCACGTAGTCACCGATATATCTGAGGTGCCTCGCAACAGCAACAACCACATAAGTCAAACACGTCGGGGCGTGTAAAACCACTGACACCACTTCTAAATAGAAGGAAACGCATGCCCTCCCTGAGGTCCTTCTCCCGTTTCTGGTTCACACCGGGGTGTGAGGCTCGCGAATCAATGCTACACAAAGCTATGCCACACAGGCTGTGCTTTGATCATCAACCACAAGACTCTGCTTTTCAATAGAAGCCTTGATCATTTGCACCTTAGCATGCCACACAGGCAAACCACTCCATGCAACCGATATCCATCAATCACATAGAATGATATACAATGTCAGACACACAGTCCATTTACAAGTCCGTTCTAGGTCTGAACGAAACCGGAGGCACCTAATACCCCGCATATCCATAGGTCTCCAAGTACGTCTGGACGATCACCAACTGATTCCCTCCTCTTGGGTGTACCGCCCAATCAAGATCATCAGTAATTATCCGAACGACGTGAAGACTTCTGGTCTTTAACCACCGTCATCAACTTCGACTAATCGTCGAATCCGTTAGTCGGAATGGGATAAACTTGGTCATTCTAAATAACTCGCGTATATAATAAACAAGTGTTACACAAACACAACATGCGCCTTATTCCAATTCATCGGTCACTAACCGTAAATTAGTAAGAGAACAATTCCCCAAATATTAACCCCGAAGGCTGAAACCAACATCAGATCAATACCCAGGAAACCATTCATCTTAGCCACAATTAGTTTCTAAATTTCATATTCTTAGGGAAAGGTTCCCATTAATTTTATCAAAGATAAATTCTTTTAAATTTATTCTTTAATCTTCCTTTGAATATCACTTCAAACTAGTCGGGACTAGCGAACCACACCGAAGTAATCATTTATTCTATTTCCCAATCCCAACCTATCCATCCCATGAAGTAAAACTGGTAATACTTCATATCTAACACCACGGTGTTATCGGTAAATTCAATTACCATTTCACGTTTTAACTATCGCCTGGAGCAAAACTGGTGATACTCCATTCTCGATCTTTTCAATCTAATTAAAGATTCATTAAAACTCCACTTAGTTTTAATCTTTAACTGGGTTAAAGAACCGATGTCATTTAAAGCACGGTTCACGATAAACCCCAAAATCACATCACATTTCAGTCAGTCCCTAACCGTAAATTAAAATGTGAGCAATTCCCTAAGTATTAACCCTGACGGCCGAAACCAACATCAGATCAATACCCCAGAAACCATTCAACTTAACTAATCTCCAGTTAGTTTCTGATTTTCTTAACTCCTTTGGGTCTAAGAACAGTATTATTGAAGATACCATTCACGACAACCCAAAATCACATTCCATTAATTATCGGGTTAAAGAACAAGTGTTATTTAAAACACTATTCACGATAAACCCAAAAATCAATACCAATTCAATTCCAATTAAATATTATTTAATTGGTACACTTCATCTAATCTAAATAAAAAGATTTAATCTTTTTCTCAACTGGGCTTAAGAACAGTGTTAATGAAGACACCATTCAAGACAAACCCAAATCACATTTGATATTAAATACAAGGCTCTAAATAGAAAATATATCGGCTTATATTCAATATCAAATTCTACGACCAACAAAATATCGTACTGGAAATAATGATATAAATATATCTTTCAGATTTCCATAACAATATCTGTATAATCCCGAAATCCAACATCGAAATATTCCAAAGACGATTTCGATTCAAACCCATTCCAATTCAATTATTGGAAATTCTGGTTATTATCAAAACCATTTCAAGTCCAATTTATTTAATTTAAAAATAAATAAATTATTATTCTAGTTCAAAACTAGTTCATTTCGATAAAAATCTACTTTTATCTTTTCATATATGGAGTTTTTCATCCCAATTCTTCCCAGATCATTTCTTATGATTTTACACAAATTATTATTATTTTTAATAATTTTATCAAGGCCCGTACAGTCGATTTCCATCAACGGTCATCGAACTGCACTTACAGCGACCTTTTCCCAATTTGATTTGGACATATTTCCAAATCCATCCGTTAGATTTCAAATCTCTTATATTCATTAGAAAGCTCTTTTCGATACGAACCCAAAGGTTCCGGTTTTAGGAGAATCCGACGGTCGGATCTCCCGTAATATCCATTCGAAGTCAATGGTCGAAATTCACGAACTACCGCAGCGTGGCGCGTTCTATTCAGGTCATTATATATATATATATATATATATATATATATATATAATATATATTATATATATTTCGTCGATTTCCTTTTAAAACGTATTTTATAAATCGTTTTAAATTCGTTTTCCAAACGATTTCAACTTCCATCTCAAATTCAAATCAAAATTGAATTTTCGAATATAAATTCGTTTTAAATTCATTTCAAATCGATTTCAATTCAAATCGATTTCAATTCAATTTCAATCCGTTTTAAATTCAATTCAAAACGATTTCAATTCTATTTCAATTTAATTCGAATTTCAAATATTTTCAATTTAGCTAGAATTTCAATTCATTTCAATTTAATTCGAATTTCAATTCTTTTCAATATTCATTGAAAAATGAATAAAATCGATATAAATATCGTTCACGTCAAAAGGGCGTCAATTTAATCAATACTGCTTTTATTCAACACAAAAATATTTATTCTATTCAACACTTGAAATTGTTTTCTTATTTTCCAAATTGAAATGAGGCCCAATCAATCGCCATATAGTGTTAATTATATGGATTTTCTACAACACATGTATATCTCAACAATGACAAATAATCAACCATCATCCAAGAGCATTCTACACTATATAAGCATCAAATATAAATATTCAACGCTTATAACAGTCTGTCAATCAATTGATCGACATACAACTAATTATTGGGATTAGTGTTTGTCATATATCATCCCAATACCCGTATGGGGTTTCAAACAATCAAACACAGATTTTATATGTGCAGTTGGCCGATGTGTAAAATTTATCATCCCAATCAATATCAGTTAAATGTGTGTATATAAACAAATCGTTCGATTTGTTTATATTTATTTCCTTTTAAATACACGTTAAAAATTCTATTTCTAACTATAAAATATTTTCCATAAGTAATGACCGGGAATTTCGCTCGATCTGAATCAGTCGCTAAACCGATCAAGACCGTTCGAAACGCCTGATTGTTTTAAGAACACGACAAAATAGAACGCAGACAGAAGAACATTTCATTGTTAATTGCAACAATTCATCAGATTACAAGAATATACAGAGTATAAACAAATAATGTACATTATAAAATAGCAGAGATTACAATACATTATAAAGCAGCGGAAAATAATACAATACACAACTAGAAATAATGTACGGATACAGAGCTTTCGAGTATCGTTCCAGCTGTAAATCTGGATCCTATGAATATAAACCTGTAAAACCATAACCACTAGCTACCCGTGTCAAAATAAGAGCACCCGGAGTTTAGGTTAGAACATTAAACTCCAGGTCAGTCATGTGACTGGTGTGAGTACTAAAACAGTTATTAATCTTTATTTTAAAGTTCGGTAAATCAAGGGACCACGCCGTATAACATGGAACGGGTTTCCTCCCAAGAATACCAGTGCATAAAACAACATCGCAATGCTAAATAAAGAACAATGAAGCTATTATATGACCCAGGTCCCATCACACAATGCAACGCAAGCCGGAGGATAGGGTTTTTACCTTATAATAGCCAAGAATGCTTGATACGTTTAAAACAAATCATTTGATACTATTATAAGTGCATAATGTATAAAACAACTTCAAATCATAAGTATCAATCATAGACGGCATAAGCGCCCTATCCCACTATGTCGCCATACATAGGATTACAACTAAAATCGAAACGTTACGTATTGGAAGTTGGATTTCCATCTGTGAACCGAGGCCCAAGATGGTCCTCAACAGATTCGAGACGCTCTAGCCTCCTTGCTATGACCTGTTCAATAGATATACATGTACATGCATACAAATGCGATAAATTTTCAATACAACTCACTATTTAGTTCAATTTGGCTAAAGTTTCAACTTTCTAATTAATCACAACTATAACCAAATAACACAATCATCAATCAATTAGTTGATTAACGTTTCAAATTCATAACTTTGATATATAGTCCAAATATCAGATTTTTGACGCCAAATCACAACAATAAGTCGTATTTAGTTTTGGTTCTCACACCAGTTTAATGGAAATATATAGATATCACATTTTCGAAACTCGAACACTAATTCTGATGATGTAGCTACAATCATCAGAATCATCTCTGGGCGACTAGAGTGTGGATCTATATCTATCCAGTATATTAAAACTTCAAATACACTAGGATCAAACGTATATGCAAAATCTATATATACTGGATTGCCCAAATTCAAATATAATAAATAGTCAAATACATATAATTAAATTTATTTTTCGAAACAAAATTTGTTTTCATTTTAAAATATACTCTTCACACTCGTTCTAGGATACTACTGATCCCATCTCTAACGAGTCATTCTCATTGGATATTACTAATCCAATCTCTGATGAACTCTTTCGTATGGTTCTAATGTGTCTTGTTCTCCGAGCTTTGTAAACCTAAGCTCTGATACACGAAGTAACGACCGGGAATTTCGCTCGATCCGAATTAGTCGCTAAACCGATCAAGACCGTTCGAAATGCCTGATTGTTTTGAGAACACGACAAAATAGAACGCAGACAGAAGAACATTTCATTGTTAATTGCAACAATTCATCAAATTACAAGAATATACAGAGTATAAACAAATAATATACAGCAGAAAAATATCAGAGATTACAATACATTACAAAGCAGCGGAAAATAATACAATACACAACTAGAAATAATACACGGATACAGAGCTTTTCGAGTATCGTTCCAGCTGTAAATCATGATCCTGTGAATATAAATCTGCAAAACCAAAACTGCTAGCTGCTCATGTCAAAATATAGGCACCCGGAGTTTAGGTTAAAACAATAAACTCCAGGTCAATCATGTGACTAGTGTGAGAACTAAAACAGTTATTAATCTTTATTTTAAAGGTCGGTAAATCAAGGGACCACGCTGTATAACACGAAACGGGTTTCCTCCCAAGGATACCGGTGCATAAAGCAACATAGCAATGCTAAATAAAGAACAATGAAGCTATTATAAGACCCAGGTCCCATCACACAATGCAACGCAAGCCGGAGGATAGGGTTTTCACCTTATAATAGCCAAGAATGCTTGATATGTTTAAAACAAATCATTTGATACTATTATAAGTGCATAGTGTATAAAACAACTTCAAATCACAAGTATCAATCATAGACGGCATAAGCGCCCCATCCCACTATGTCGCCATATATAGGATTACAACTCAAATCGAAACGTCACGTATTGGAAGTTGGATTTCCATCTGTGAACCGAGGCAAAAGATAGTCCTCTACCGATTCGAGACACTCTAGCCTCCTTGCTATGACCTGTTCAATAGATATACATGTACATGCATACAAATGCGTTAAATTTTCAATACAACTCACTATTTGGTTCAATTTGGCTAAAGGTTCAACTTTCTAATTAATCACAACTATAATCAAATAACACAATCATCTATCAATTAGTTGATTAACGTTTCAAATTCATAACTTTGATACATAGTCCAAAATCAGATTTTTGATGCCAAATCACAACAATAAGTCCTATCTAGTTTTGGTTCTCACACCACTCTAATGGAAATATATAGATATCACACTTTCGAAACGCGAACACTGATTCTGATGATGTAGCTACAATTATCAGAATCATCTCCGAGCGACTAGAGTGTGGATCTATATCTATCCAGTATATTAAAACTACAAATACACGCGGATCAGACGTATATGCAAAATCTATATATACTGGATTGCCCAAATTTAAATATAATTAATAGCGACCCGAACTTCCTCGGTAAGGAAAGCCCGGATTTCCTTGAGAACGCGACAAAATAGAACGCAAACAGAAGAATATTTCATTGTTTATTACAACAATTCCATCAGAATATAAGAATATACAGAGTATGTATAAATAAAATACATTCGATAAATATCAGAGATTACAATAAATTACATAGCAGCGGAAAATAGTACAAAACACAACTGAAAGGAGATACACGGATACAGAGCTTTCTGAGTACCATTCCAGCTGTAATCAGGATCCTATGAATATAAATCTGCAAAACAAAAACTACTAGATGCCTGTGTGGAAAATAGGGGCACACAGAGTTTAGGTTAAAACAATAAACTCCAGGTCATTCATGTGACTGGTGTGAGAACTGAAACAGTTATTTAAAACTTTATTTTAAAAGAAAGTAATTCAAGGGACCATGCCGTATAACACGGAACGGGTTCCCTCCCAAGAATACTAGTGCATATAACAAAACAGCGCAATGCTCTTTGGAAAAATAAAGCTATTATAAGACCCAGGTCCCATAACACAATGCAACACAAGCCGGAGGATAGGGTTTTCCCTTATAATAGCCAAACATGCTTGGTACGTTTAAAACAAATCACTTGATGCTATTATAGGTGTATAGTTTCAAAACAATTTAATTCATAAATATCAATCATAGACGGCATAGGTACCATATATCATGTCGCCAAACTAGGCTCTACAAATAAAACCGCAAGTCACGTATTGGAAATTGGATTCCATCATGAGTCGAGGCAAGGGGCAAGCTCCTCTCTTATTCGAGACACTCTAGCAAATGTCTCAGGACCCCACTATGATCCTTTGTAACCTCCAAGGCCGGTCCTCTCTTACTTTTGAGGATTGGCAATTCCTGAACACGTTTCCCAGTCCTAACAAACCTATATCCGAGGCGCCTTGCATTCCAACAACCACATAGGTGAAAAGTATATATAAATGTCAGCCAGTTTAAGCACTGACACCACCACTAGCTAGAAAAAAATGTCGTGCACTCCTTGGGTCCTTATCCCGTTTTTGACTCATACCGAGGTGTGAGGCTCGCAAATTCACGCTATACACAAAGCTGCGCCACACAGGCCATGCTTTGATCATCAACCACAAGACTTTTCTTTTCAACAGAAGCCTTGATCATTTTCCACTTAGGCATGCCACACAAGCAATTCACTCCATGCGACTGATGTCCATCGATATACAACCTCTGAGCTCGTACGTCTCAGAGAAGGGCATTAAGCAAGAGAATAAATTCTCCACCGACAACATATGTATATTTAATAGAGATCAATCAACACAAAATAAAATCCAATGTCAGACACACAGTCCATTTACAAGTTCGTTCTAGGTCTGAACGAAACCGGAGGCACTTTCCTCGCATATCCATTGATCTCCAAGTACGTCTGGACGATCACCAACTGACTCTCTCATCTTGGGTGTACAGCCCAATCAAGATCATCAGTAATTACCCAAACGATGTGAAGACTTCCGGTCTTCAACAACCGTCTTCATCTTCGACATATCATCGAATCGGTTATTCAGATACCAAAAGAAGCGACCCGAACTTCCTCGGTCTCCGAAGAGAAGAGAAAGAACGAATTACTTTGAGGACAAGACGAATCAGAACACAGACAGAAGAACATTTCATTGTCAATTACAACAATTCATCAGAATACAAGAATATACAGAGTATAAACAAATAATATACATCAGAAAAATATCAGAGATTACAATACATTACATAGCAGCGGAAAAATAATACAATACATAACCAGAACAGATATACGGATACAGAGCTTTCCGGATATCATTCCAGGTGTAAACCAGGTTCCTGTGAATATAAACCTGCAAAACCAAAACTACTAGCTAAGGGCACCCAGATTTTAGGTTAAAACAATAAACTCCATGTCAGTCATGTGACTGGTGTGAGAACTAAAACAGTTATTAATCATTATTTTAAAGTTCGGTGAATCAAGGGACCACGCCGTATAACACGGAACGGGTTTCCTCCCAAGAATACCAGTGTATAAAACCACAACGCAATGGTAAATAAAGAATAATGAAGCTGTTATAAGACCCAGGTCACATCACACAATGCAACGCAAGCCGAAGGATAGGGTTTTACCTTATAACAGCCAAAGAATGCTTGATACGTGAAATTTCATGTTTAATTATTACTATAAGTGTATAGTGTCAAAACAATTTCAAATCATAAGTATCAATCATAGACGACATAAGTGCCCCATACCACTATGTCGCCATACTAGGCTCTACAAATAAAACCGCAAAGTCACGTATTGGGAGTTGGATTTCCATCTGTGAACCGAGGCAAGGGATCGTCCTCTACCGAATTCGAGACGCTCTAGCCTGCCCCTCTGGCAAGAACTCAGTCAAGCCTTTGGATCGTCAAGGCCGGTCCACCGATGTGGATTAAAATGCCTGAACACTACGTTCTCCCCTATGGGGTGTCAATGAGTCCAATGACTCCATCTGTCCCGGATCGACCGATATATCCGAGGTACCTCATAACAGCAACAACCACATAAGTCAAACTCGTCAGGGCGTGTAAAACCACTGACGCCACTTCTAGCTAGAAGGAAACGCATACCCTCCCTGAGGTCCTTCTCCCGTTTCAGGTTCACTACCGGGGTGTGAGGCTCGCGAATCAATGCTACACAAAGCTATGCCACACAGGCCGTGCTTTGATCATCAACCACAAGACTCTGCTTTTCAACAGAAGCCTTGATCATATTGCCACTTAGGCATGTCACACAGGCAATTCACTCCATGCGTTTGATATCCATCAATATATAACCTCTGAGCTCATACGTCTTAGAGAAGGGCATTAAGCAAGAGAATAAATTCTCCACCGCCAAACAGATATATATATATATATTTAATAGAAATCAATCACACAGAATAAAATCCAATGTCAGACACACAATCCATTTACAATCCGTTCTGGGTCTGAACGAAACCGGAGGCACCTTGTACCTCGCATATCCATCAATCTCCAAGTACGTCTGGACGACCACTAACTGATTCCCTCCCCTTTGGGGTACGGCCCAATCAAGATCATCAGTAATCAACCAAACGACGTAAAGACCTCCGGTCTTCAACCACCGTCTTCATCTTCGACACCACGTCGAATCATTTATTCAGAATGGGATAAACCTGGTCTTTCTGAATAACTCGCGTATATAATAAAAAAGTGTTACACAAACACAACATACGCCTCATTCCAATTTAGAATATTCTTTTATTCAAATATTCTTATACTTTGGGAAAGGTTCCCATTAATTTTATCAAAGATAAATCCTTAAATTTATTCTTTAATCTTCTTTTGAATATCAATTCAAACTTGTCGGGATTAGCGAACCACACTGAAGTAATCATTTATTTTATTTCCCAGTCCCAACCTATTCATCCCATGGAGCGAAACTGGTAATACTCCATATCTAACACCACGGTTTTATCGGTAAATTCAATTACCATTTCACGTTCAAATATAATTAAAGATTTAACTATTGCTTTGGAGAAAAACTGGCGATACTCCATTCTCGATCAGTTCAATCTAATTAAAGATTCATTAAAACTCCACTTAGTTTTAATCTTCACAGAAATCAATATCCTGTCTTTAACTGGGTTAAAGAACCAATGTCATTTAAAACACGGTTCACTATAAACCCAAAATCACACCCCATTAATTATCGGGTTAAAGATCAAGTGTTATTTAAAACACCGTTCACGATAACCCCAAAAATCAATTCCAATTTAACTCCAATTAAATACCATTTAATTGGTACACTTCATTAAATATAAATAAAAAGATTTAATCTTTTTCTCAACTGGGTTTAAGAACAGTGTTAATGAAGACACCATTCACGACAAACCCAAATAACATTTGATATTAAATACAAGGCTCTGAATAGAAAATATATCGGTTTATATCCAATATCAAATTCTACGACCAACAAATATCGTATTGGAAATAACGATATAAATGTATCTTTCAAATTTCCATAACAATATATGTATAATCATGAAATCCAACATCGAAATATTCCACAGACAATTTCGATTCATATCCATTCCAATTCAATTATTGGAAATTCTGGTTATTTTCAAAACCTTTTCAAATCCAATTTATTTATTTTAGGACAAATTTTCAAAATAGGCTAACTTTTAAAACTAATAGCAAGTATAGGCCTATTTGAAAACTATTAGCAAATATAGGCCAGTTTTTGCCACCTCAGCGATGAGGTGGCAATTTTTTTAAAAAAGTATACGGGGGCGCACTTGGCAAGTGCGCCCCTTGTAAATCATACGGGCGCACTTGCCAAGTGCGCCTTTGTTAAAATATATGGGCGCACTTGGTAAGTGCGCCCATGAAAAATAACAAAGGCGCACTTGTCAAGTGCGCCCATATTTTCCTGCTATGCAGCAGCTTCAGCTAGCTGCTACTCCACCTCATTTTTCAACCTCAACTTCAACTTGCTTTATATTTTTCAACGGAAAAGCACGATGAACAAAAATCATAGTACGATATATTTGCTCCTCCAACGGCTTGAGCACAAGCGGCCATCACATGCAAGCATGGCAATTTTTGCAATAGCGGAATGTTGCAAGTGCAAGTACATACATTATCATGTAAAGTCACGGTAAATGCTCTTCCAAATTGATCGTTCACTTGCCATTCGCTTTGATTGAATCTAACAATTCCACAATGTCGTGCTTGTTTTGCTCTTTTGTCTAAAAGAGCTTCAACTTTTGGAGTCATTTGCTTTACAAATCCTTCGGCGTCGGAACGACGTTTCATAAAATAGTCGTTCAAACGGTAAAACGTTCGTGCTACTAAAGACTTGACCGGCAAAGCACGAGCACCTCGTAAAACTCCGTTAAAACTTTCGGATACGTTTGTTGTCATCATCATAAATCGTCCACCATTATCCTAGCATAGAGCCCAATTTTCTTCCGCACCTCGCAAACTCTTTTCAATCCACGCATGTGCATCCGGCGAAATGGTTTTCAAGTGGCCTCTTAACTCTTTGTATTGCAACTCATCCGTAGTGCTAGCACATGAATAGAATAAGTCTACCAAGTTTTTTTGAGTAAATCCGGCAACTTGAAAGTTAGCTTTGAGATGCCTAGCGCAAAAGCGGTGATGGTGATTTTGAGGCCAATTTTCTAATGCTCCCGGAATACCTTTCATTCGATCGGATATGAAAGTCAAACATCTATTGCGAACACTATGTATGAGATAGTACATGCATCTAAGAAACCAATCCCAGTTATCTTTTGATTCGGAATCTACAATTGCATATGCTAATGGAAATATACCATCATTTGCATCAACTCCGGTTGCAACTAACAATGTGCCTTGATATTTCCCGTATAAATGTGTACCATCAATGCAAATTAACGGCCGACAATGCGCAAAACCATCTATAGAAGCACCAAATGCCCAAAATGCACTTTTGAAAAGAACTTTGTCATTCGTAAGTCTTTCATATTCAATCTTAAAAACGGTTCCTGGATTATGTTTTTTTATAGTAGCCAAATATTGTGGCAACTCAACATATGATGTTTCCCAATCTCCAAAAACCGTCTCAAGTGCTTTCCGCAATGCTCTATACGCCTTGAAGTAGCTAATTTTGATGAAAAAAGTTTTCGACATTAAAACTTGAATCGCAGAAGGAGTAGTATTCAAATCCGATTTCACAAAAGGAAGTATTTTATTAGCAACAAATCTACTCATCGCTTGCTTGTGATTAGAATTGATGACCGGATTAACACAAGTATGATTGCCCTCATATTTCCTAACTTCCCACCTTCCCGTCAATGATTTTTTTGGGATAATAGCATGTATTCTCCACTTGCAATTGTTATCAACATTACAAATTGCAGTGTACTGTTTTGTGCGGGATTTTATAGGCTTAAAACAAACAGAATTTTTAATAGACCACTCACTAAGTTGTTGAATAAGCATTTCCTTGGTTTGAAACTGCATCCCAACGTGAAAGCCCGAATCAAAACAATCTGCGGTAAATGTGTCTCTAATAGGAGCTACATTTTGAATCTACGATGTTGCCATGATTTGTGCACTACATAAATCATCTGTCAAAGGCATCTCAAATTCCATTTGTTCGTTGATCTCGTCTTCATCTTCTTGCACCAATGATGCTTCATTATTTTCGTTTTCATTTTCATTACCAATTCCAAACTCAAGCGGATCATTGTTAGCTTCCATATTTTCCATCCATGCCACATCATTGTCATTCAAAACAATTTGCATGCTATCAATATGTGGTGAGATACACCCTGCATCATCATTTGCGTGTCTAGAACTTGAACCACCAGCATGCGCCGTATAACTGTTAACAAAAACTATATGATTAGAACACTACAAATTTTAACTATTTAAATGTAAATTTTGCAAACTTACTTTGTATTCACAAATGTAGAAAATATTAGACTTGGATTACTTTGATGAGCACAACCTACATCATCGTTTGCGGGTCTAGAACTTGAACCACCCGCATGAACCGTATGACTATTAACAAAAGTATGAGATTAGAACACTACGAAATTTAAATATTCAAATGTAAAATTTACAAACTTACTTTGTATTCACGGATGTAGGAAATATTGGACTTGGAGTGCTTTGATGAGCACAACTCGGAATGGTTCCGATAATTTGAGTAGAGTGTTGGTTTACATTAGTATTAGCTGCCTCTTCATAATGTCTCAACTCCTCTTTTACTACAAATAACTCTATAACTTTCATATTAACTGAAAACATTGCATCGACATCTTCATCGTCATTTACATCAATAGCAGACGATCCAGACTCCGTCACCCACTTACTTACTAATCTTACGTCGTATTTTTGCGAATCAATTTTTGTAACCCTATATACCATTTCTTTTAATTCATGATAGGAGCAAAAATTTTTGACCTTTGAACCCTTTTGTTTGCCACCAACATACACCGGCGTATTATTTTCTTTCAAATTCAACTTCCCATCAAAATAGCAAATAATAGGGATGAACTCCGACATAGTCTACAATGGAAAATTTGCAAGGCATAAGGATAATTAATTGTTACACAAACATTAGTAACATAAAAAAGCATAGAAAAAAGAAAAAAACTTAACATAGGGATTGAATGTAATTGAGAAACATAAAAAATTGAGCTAGGGTTTGAGTTTAAACTAAATCAATACCTTCAAATTGTTGCGGAATAGCTGGTATAAGTAACACAATCAATAACCCTTGCTTAATTTGATTTTTTATGACGATTTTAGGGTTTTTTGGAGCCAGTGGAAGATTGGTACGATTGGGTACTTTTTAACCCGAAATAGTAAAAAAGAAGAATGACAGAGGGTAGCAGGTAGGAGGTAGAGATTAAAGGGGGAAAAAAAATATACGGGCGCACTTGACAAGTGCGCCCGTATGATTTACAAGGGGCGCACTTGCCAAGTGCGCCCCCGTATACTTTTTAAAAAAAATTGCCACCTCATCGCTGAGGTGGCAAAAACTGGCCTATATTTGCTAATAGTTTTCAAATAGGCCTATACTTGCTATTAGTTTTAAAAGTTAGCCTATTTTGAAAATTTGTCCTTTATTTTAAAAACAAATAAATTATAATTCTAGTTCAAAACTAGTTTATTTCGATGAAAATCTATTTTTATCTTTTCAAATATGGAGTTTTTCATCCCAATTCTTCACAAATCATTTCTTATGATTTTACACAGATTATTACTATTTTTAATAATTTTATCAAGGCCCGTACAGTCGATTTCCATCAACGGCCATCGAACTGCACTTACAGCGAGCTTTTCCAAGTTTGATTTGGACATAATTATAAATCCAACCGCTAGATATCTAATTCCTAATATTCATTAGAAAGCCCTTTTCGATACGAATCCAACGGTTCCAGTTTTAGGAGAATCCGACGGTCGGATCTCCTGAAATTTACATTCGAATTCAATGGTCGAAATTCGCGAATTGCCGCGGCGCGGCGCGTTCTATTCAGGCCATTATATATATATATATAATATATTATATATATTTCGTTGATTCCCTTTTAAAACGTATTATATAAATCGTTTTAAATTCGTTTTCAAAACGATTTCAACTTCCATCTCAAATTCAAATCAAAATTGAATCTTTCCAATATAAATTCGTTTTAAATTCATTTCAACTTGGTTTCAATACAATTCCATTTCAATTCAAATCGGTTTCAATTCAAATCAATTTCAATTCAATTTCAATACGTTTTAAATTCAATTCAAAACGATTTCAATTCTATTTCAATCTAATTCGAATTTCAATTCTTTTCAATTTAATTCGAATTTCAATTCATTTCAATTTAATTTGAATTTCAATTCATTTCAAAATATCAGATTTTGAAATCACTTTCGATATTCATTATAAAATGAATAAAATTGATATAAATATCATTCACGCCTAATCAACACGGCTTTTATTCAACACATGAAATTATTGTCTTATTTTCCAAATTGAAATGAGGCCCAATCAATTGCCATATAGTGTTAATTATATGGATTTTCTACAACACATGTATATCTCAACAATGACAAATAATCAACCATCATCCAAAGTGCATTTTACACTGTATAAGCATCAAGTATAAATATTCAATCCTTATAAAAGTCTGCCAATCAATCGATCGACATACAACTAATTACTGGGATTAGTGTATGTCATATATCATTCCAATACCCGTTTGGGGGTTCAAACAATCAAACACAGATTTTATTTGTGCAGTTGGGCGATGTGTAAAATTTATCGTCCCAATCAATATCAGTCAAATGTGTGTATATAAACAAATCGTTCGATTTGTTTATATTTATTTCATTTTAAATACACGTTAAAAATTCTATTTTCAACTATAAGATATTTTTAACTATATAAATATTTTATTTTATTTTATTTCATTTCACATCACATCACACAATCAACTACACATCAAAATCAAACAAACAAGCATACAAGCCGTCCATGGTCTGTGGACGACGGGTGTCGGGTGCTACTGAACACCGTCTCCATCCTAGTATGTATTTTTAACTAGAAAATTAAATTAAAAGTGAGAAGTTCTCACCGAGGGTTCCACTCCTCTATTCTTTATATTTCTGAACATCTGAACATCTTGGAATTGTTTCCAGTGGTTCCATCTCAATCTGATTCATAATGGTTATAGTAAAAATCTCATTTTTATTTCTATGCTATAAAAATCACATTTTTATTTCACTATATATATAATAATCGTATTTTTATATTCTCTATTATATAAAAATTCTATTTTCAATCTGCTTCCTATAAAAATCATATTTTTATTGTCACTACTATGTAAAAATCATATTTTTATTGTCAATACTATATAAAAATCATATTTGTATAGCTTAACACTTCATATAAAATTCATATTTTTATAGCTTATAAAAATCTTATCTTGGCATCAATAAAACTGATTTTTCATTATTTTTAAAACTGATTTTGAACAACGATTTTATATAAAAAAAAGTATTCGAATTAGAAAAATCACCTTACTGCTGTTGTTCACAATCACTATCACCAACATCTGAAAATCGAGCTCGTCCATGTCGCTAGGGCACGCCACCGAAGATTGCAGGGTTCGCTTGTGATGACTGGAAGGGGTAGGGGCGCGCAGGGGTTTGCAGAGGCAGCCAGGGGCTTTGGAGTCGGCGGTGGGTGTAGGAGGTGGGAGCGGTGGTCCCAGGCAAGGCGCGGTTTAGGGTTTTTGGTTGGGGGAGGTTACGGGTTCGAATGGAGAGAGTGTCAGGAGGAGAGAGGCATGAGGGAAGGATGGGGGCTGGCGCACCGTCGTCGGAGGCTGAGGTGGGCTGCCGTCGATCGGCATCGCCTGGAGGCAGCGTGCGGTTTTCCCCCCCTTTTTTTATTTTTGTTCTGTCGATTTCAATACTGAAGAGAGAGTGGGGCTAAGTGGAAAAGGAGTAATTATATTATTTAATTTTATTTTTTTATTATATATTTTTCCATATAAGTTGACTTTTCTTTCGAACTCGAAATTGGACCCAGCGACTGTCGCCCCTAGCCAATTACCCCCATTCTGAACACAATGGGATATGTTTCGTAACCTGTTTCGGTTGTTACGATAAGTTTTGCTTCAAATTAAAAACATAAATCAATGTATTCAATTTAAACGTACATTTTAATTTATTTGGGCCACATACGGACCCCAAAAATTCCAGAAAATATATTTCTAGCTTCGTATTGACGATAAGGTCCTAACAAAACTAATTTCATCGAATTCTGAGACGGTTTGAAAAATGGCCATTTTCCAGTCGATTAAATTCAACTGAAACTGGTCAAACGCTTTTTCCTTTTCCACGCTCACATATTGATTCAAAAAATTACAAATTTTGAAACCTAGCTATAACTTGACGCCCCGGATCCAACAAAAGTTGTTTCGTCGAAAACCGAGGTCGTTTGCAAAATTTCCATTTTTAAGGGCCAGAATTCTACAACTACTATTCTGAATTTTCAACTGGACTTATATTTTGATACCCGCTATGAAATTTCAATTTTTCGGATTCGTTGGAAAGATTTTCTCAGTTAGATTTGAATATTTTTGGTTTCGTTAAAATCCGGTTTATTTTGCACCCGGTACATTCATTTGAATTTTGAAATCGAATTATCGAACTACCGCGCCATTTTCTATTCCTTTTATATATAAATAAATTTTTATATTCAAACGACAATTCAAATAAATATATACGTTCTAATCTATTCAAAATAAATTTCTCGTCGTTATTATTTAAAATAATTCATTTTAAATATTCAAAATTCACTAAAATCGCCAAAATAAAAACTTTAAATTGGCTCAAATTTCCGGGTTATTACATGATTTAAATTGATGACCCCAAACCCCGATAAGACGGTGCAAGGGTAATCTTTGGAATATAACACATAAACAGATAACAACAGAACAGAAATAATTAAATACGCCAGATAATGTACAATAGAATACAATGGATAAATATAATCATTAGAGTTACACAGTATATAGGATCGTACTTAGTACAAAATACAGTTCATCTATACATAAAATGTCTACAGCGGAAAAGAAAACAT
Source organism: Allium sativum (assembly GCA_030737875.1). NCBI lineage: Eukaryota > Viridiplantae > Streptophyta > Magnoliopsida > Asparagales > Amaryllidaceae > Allium > Allium sativum. Next base: position 527,787,829 of record CM060926.1, read on the forward strand.
AATATGTACAACAGGAGCTGAACAACATAAAAAGATAAATGATAGAATCCATCTCTAGCTCCAGCTATCCAAAAAGAGCCTGCTAAAACCTGAATACAAGGTTGCCCGTGTAGAAATAGGGGCACCCGAGTTTGCAAGTGAAACAAACTACGAGTCAGTCATGGGACTGGTATGAGAAATCTACTTAACACATTTTACAATATGGCTAATCACAGGACCATGCCACTTTCGCGAAACGGGTTTACTCCATTGGATTTCCAGTGCTTTAAAACGAATAAGTCTTTTAAACATCGCAATGCATTTTTTAAAAATGAAGCCATTATAAGACTCAGTTCCCATCACACAATGCAACACAAACCGGAGGATAGAGTTTTACCTTATAATGGCCAAAATATGCTTGATACAAATAAAACAAAAGCATTTGATATTATTACTAGTATTTATATGTTTCAAAAACAAATTCAAATCATAAGTATCAAACATAGACGACATTAATGCCCCATACCACTATGTCGCCATATATATGTATACAATCAAAACCGCACGGTATCGTATTTGGAAATTGGGTTTCCGTCTTGAACCAAGGCAAAAGATAGTCCTTGCCGATTCGAGACGCTCTAGCCCATGTGTCAGGACCCAGACTCAGGTGGGCCCTTGGATCGTCACGGACGGTCCACCGATGTGGATTAAAATTCCTGAACACTGCGTTTCCCCACCCTGTGGGGTGTCGTTGGTCATATCTGACCACACCATCGGCTCCGAAGAGACCGAAGCAAACTGAGGCCTCGCTTTCCATCATCCACATAAGTAAAATACCCAGGCGTGTAAAACCCAAAGCACCACTCCTAGCTAGAAGAAAACGCATGTCCTCCCTGAAGTCCTTCTCCCGTTTCTGTCTCATACCGGGGTGTGAGGTTTGCGAAACAACGCTATACACAAAGAAACGCCACACAGTCCATGCTTTGATCATCAACCACAAGACTTTTCTTTTCAACAGAAGCCTTGATCATCTGCCACTTAGGCATGCCACACAGGCAATTCACTCAATGCGACTGGTTTCCATCGATATATAACCTCTGAGCTCGTACGTCTCAGAGAAGGGCGTTAAGCAAGAGAACAAATTCTCCGCCGCCAAACAGATATATATTTAATAGAGACCAATCAGAACAGAACAAAATCCAATGTTAGAGACACAGTCCATTTACACGTTCGTTCTGGGTCTGAACGAAACCGGAGGGACTTAATACCTCGCATATCCGTACAATCAACAAGTACGTCCGGGTGGCTACTACTTCAACCCCTTCTAGGTAGCTACTCCTATCATGAGCATCAGTAGCACCCCTCCATTCGATGTGAAGATCATCGGTCCTGCATCGTCTTCATATCTTCGACTTTCGATCGTCGATCAATTATTTGAAATGAGAATTAACTTGGCCTTTTCAAATAATTCACATATATTTAGAATTTCAAATCAATTCATTTCAATGGTTAAATTATTCGATATCACTGATTCTGTTCTTTAGTGTAATTTTCACGCCAAACACATTCAACCATCAAATATCACATAAACCGAGCAAATTCAGATTATTTCCATTCCATATAGTTTATAATATTTTATCACGATTTACCGCTATTATTATTTATTTAAAAATAGCCAATTTATTTAAAACAACGCTCCAGGCCATAACGCGACCGTGGCGTTGTTTTTCTCCAGATTTGATTTACACATATGTGCAAGGGTAATCTTTGGAATATAACACATAAACAGATAACAACAGAATAGAAATAATTAAATGCACCAGATAATGTACAATAGAATACAATGGATAAATATAATCATCAGAGTTACACAGTATACAGGACCATACTTAGTACAAAATACAGTTCAGCTATACATAAAATGTCTACAGCGGAAAAGAAAACATAATATGTACAACAAGAGCTGAACAGTATAAAAAGATAAATGATAGAATCCATCTCCAGCTCCAGCTATCCAGAAAGAGCTTGCTAAAACCTGAATACAAGGCTGCCCGTGTAGAAATATGGGCACCCGAGTTTGCAAGTGAAACAAACTACGAGTCAGTCATGGGACTGGTATGAGAAATCTACTTAACGCATTTTACAATATGGCTAATCACAGGACTACGCCACTTTCGCGGAACGGGTTTACTCCATTGGATTGTCAGTGCTTTAAAACAAATAAGTCTTTCAAACATCGCAATGCTTTTGTAAAAATGAAGCCATTATAAGACTCAGTTCCCATCACACAATGCAACACAAACCGGAGGATAGAGTTTTACCTTATAATGGCCAAAATATGCTTGATACGAATAAAACAAAAGCATTTGATATTATTACTAGTGTTTATAAGTTTCAAAAACAAATTCAAATCATAAGTATCAATCATAGACGGCATTAATGCCCCATAGCACTATGTCGCCATATATAGGTATACAATCAAAACCGCACGGTATCGGTTTTGGAAATTGGATTTCCGTCTTAAACCAAGGCAAAAGATAGTCCTTATCGATTCGAGACGCTCTAGCCCGTGTCTCAGAGAAGGGCATTAAGCAAGAGAATAAATTCTCCGCCGCCAAACAGATATGTATTTAATAGAGATCAATCAGCACAGAACAAAATCCAATATCAGACACACAGTCCATTTACACGTTCGTTCTGGGTCTGAACGAAACCGGAGGCACTCAATACCTCACATATCCGTACAATCAACAAGTACGTCCGGGTGGCTAGTATTTCAACCCCATCAAGGTAGCTACTCCTATCATGAGCATCAGTAGCACCCCTCCATTCGACGTGAAGATCATCGGTCTTGCACCGTCTTCATATCTTCGACTTTCACTCATCGATCAATTATTTGAAATGAGAATTAACTCAGTCTTTTCAAATAATTCACGTATATCTAGAATTTCAAATCAATTCATTTCAATGGTTAAATTATTCGACATCACCAATTTTGTTCTTTAATGTAATTTTCACTCCAAACACATTCAACCATCAAATATCACATAGACCGAGCAAATTCAATTCATTTCCATTTCATATCGTTTATAATATTTTATCACGATTTATCGCTATTTCAATTTATTTAAAAATAGCCAATTCACTCAAATGACGCTTCAGGACATAATGCGGCCGTGGCACTGTTTTTCTCCAGATTTTATTTACACATATCTGAAAATCTAACCGTTGGATCTTCACAAAATTTATATCATTAGAAAGATCTTTTCAAATCAAATCCAACGGTTTCAGTTTTGGGAAAATACGACGGTCGGATCTCCAACACTAATCATTTGAAGTTACGATTTCAAAATATGAACTGCAGCATCGTTATTCGATTTAATTTAGTTATATTTATATATATATATACATATATATATAATCGATTCTGCGCTTTTTCCTCAGATTTGAATATTCCAGACAATCCAACTGTTGGATCTTTATAAAATTGGTGCCGTTGGAAAGATATTCCCAAGGCGAACCCAACGGTTGTGGTTTCGGGAAAATCCGATGTTCGAATCTCCCGCACTAATCATTTGAAATCACGATTTCAAAATACGAACTGCAGCTTCTATTCGATTTGATAGGTATGAAATGAGCGGTCTTCGTAAATCGATCTACGATCACCCAAATACTTTAATTTCCTTTCCTGGTTCTGGGCAAACCATCTATGAAGTCCATAGAAATCTGTTCCCACTTTCCACCTGGAATTTCTAAAGGTTGCAACAATCCAGCGAGCTTCTGCTGATCGCTTTTGACTTGCTGACACGTGGAACACAGACTAACATATCCAGAGATATCTTTTTTCATTGCCTTCCACCAGAAAGTTCTCTTGAGGTCATTGTACATTTTACTAACCCCCGGGTGGATACACAACTTGGACTTGTGACACTCGTCCAATACTTCTCTTTTGAGCTCAATGTTGTCGGGAACACAAATCCTTCTTTTCAATCTCAGAAATCCTGCTCCATCCACTTGGAAATTGGAGACTTCACCTTTATGAATTCTTCCGACCATCTCCTTAATAAAACTATCGTCTTTCTGAAGAATAGCTATTTTATCAATCAACGATGGTGTAATGATAATACTGGCGATGATCACATTCTTCCTGCTGAGCGCACCAGCTACAACATTGGCTTTTCCCGGAGTATATAAAATATCTAAATCATAAGCTACGAGAAATTCTAACCAACGTTGCTGTCTCATATTTAGATCTTTCTGGGTGAATAAATATTTCAATATTGATGATCAGTGTATAATTCAAACTTCTCACACAATAGATAATGCCTCCAGATTTTCATAGCAAACACGATAGCTAGCAATTCAAGATCGTGAGTTACATAGTTCTTTTCATGTGGTTTCAATTGACGGCTAGCATAAGCGACTATATGGCCTCTTTGCATTAACATTGTGCCAAGGCCTTCTTTAGAAGCATCAGTCTAGACTTTTAAATCCTGGTTGCCGTCAATAATTGTGAGCACTGGAGCAGTCGTCAATTTTAACTTCGGCTCCTGGAAAGCTGCCTCACATTCGGGTGTCCAGTTGAATCTCGAATGTTTCTTAGTAAGCTTTGTTAAATGACTGGATATCTTCGAAAAATTCTTAACGAACTTCCGATAATAACTGGCCAATCCGAGAAAACTTCTAACTTCTGTGGGCGTACGAGGCTGTTTCCAATTATGAATAGCAGTAATTTTACTGGGATCCACTGAAATTCCTTGGTGGAAAGTGGGAACATATTTCTATGGACTTCATAGATGGTTTGCCCAGAACCAGGAAAGAAAATGACAGTATTTCGGTGATCATAGATTGATTTATGAAGACCGCTCATTTCATACCTGTCAAATCAAATAGAAGCTGTAGTTCATATTTTGAAATCGTGATTTCAAACGATTAGTGCAAGAGATCCGACCATCGGATTTTCCCGAAACCACAACCGTTGGGTTCGCCTTGGGAATATCTTTCCAACGGCACCAACTTTGTAAAGATCCAACGGTTGGATTGTCTGGAATGTTTAATTCAAATCTGAGGAAAAACAGCGCCAGAATCGATTATATTTATATATATATATATATAAATATAATTAAATTAAATCGAATAACGACGCTGTAGTTCGTATTTTGAAATCGTAACTTCAAACGATTAGTGCGGGAGATCTGACCGTCGGATTTTCCCAAAACTGAAACCGTTGGATTCGTTTTGAAAAGATCTTTCTAATGATTTAAATTTTGTCAAGATCCAACGGTTAGATTTTCAGATATGTGTAAATAAAATCTGGAGAAAAACAGCGCCACGACGACATTATGGCCTGAAGCTTCATTTGAATGAATTGGCTATTATTAAATAAATAAAAATAGTGATAAATCGTGATAAAATATTATAAATGATATGGAATGGAAATAAACTGAATTTGCTCGGTTTATGTGACATTTGATGGTTGAATGTGTTTGGTGTGAAAATTACATTAAAGAACAGAATTGGTGATGTCGAATAATTCAACCATTGAAATGAATTGATTTGAAATTCTAGATATACGTGAATTATTTGAAAAGGCCGAGTTAATTCTCATTTCAAATAATTGATCGATGAGTGAAAGTTGAAGATATGAAGACGGTGCAAGACCGATGATCTTCACATCGAATGGAGGGGTGCTACTGATGCTCATGATAGGAGTAGCTACCTTGACGGGGTTGAAGTAGTAGCCACCCGGACGTACTTGTTGATTGTACGGATATGCGAGGTATTGAGTTCCTCCGGTTTCCTTCAGACCCAGAACGAATGAGTAAATGGACTGTGTGCCTGACATTGGATTTTGTTCTATGCTGATTGACCTCCATTAAATACACATTGTTTGGCGGCGGAGAATTTATTCTCTTGCTTAACGCCCTTCTCTGAGACACAGGCTAGAGCGTCTCGAATTGGTAAGGACTATCTTTTGCCTTGGTTCAAGACGGAAATCCAATTTCCAAATACGATACCGTGCGGTTTTGATTTTATACCTATATATGGCGACATAGTGGTATGGGGCATTAATGTCTTCTATGATTGATACTTATGATTTGAATTTTTTTTTGGAACTTATAAACATAAGTAATAATATCAAATGCTTTTTTTATTCGTATCAAGCATATTTTGGCCATTATAAGGTAAAACTCTATCCTCCGGTTTGTGTTGCATTGTGTGATGAGAACTGAGTCTTATAATGGCTTCATTTTTACAAAAAGCATTGCGATGTTTAAAAGACTTATTTGTTTTAAAGCACTGGCAATCCAATGGAGCAAACCCGTTCCGCGAAAGTGGCGTGGTCCTATGATTACCATATTGTAAAATGTGTTAAGTAGATATCTCATATCAGTCCCATGACTGACTCGTAGTTTGTTTCACTTGCAAACTCGGGTGCCCCTATTTCTACATAGGCAGCCTTGTATTCAGGTTTTAGCAGGTTCTTTCTAGATAGCTAGAGCTGGAGATGGATTTTATCATTTATCTTTTTATGCTGTTCAGCTCCTGTGTACATATTATGTTTTCTTTTCCACTGTAGACATTTTATGTATAGCTGAACTGTATTTTGTACTAAGTATGATCCTGTATACTGTGTAACTTGATGATTATATTTATCCATTATATTCTATTGTACATTATCTGGTGTATTTAATTATTTCTGTTCTGTTGTTATTTGTTTTTGAGTTATATTCCAAAGATTACCCTTGCACTGTCTTATCGGGGTTTGGGGTCGTCACAAACGTGGTATCATAGCTTTAGTTAAGCTTAGTTCCGGAATATAACTTAAGCCGTGATGAAATATATGTAATATATATTATATATATAATTGCCTGAATAGAACGCGCCGCGTCGCGGCAGTTTGCGAATTTCGACCATTGACTTCGAATGGAAATTTCGGGAGATCCGACCATCGGATTCTCCTAAAACCGGAACCGTTGGGTTCGTATCGAAAAGAGCTTTCTAAAGAATATTATAAATTAGAGATCTAGCAGTTGGATTTGGAATTATGTCCAAATCAAACTTGGAAAAGGTCGCTGTAAGTGCAGTTCGATGGCCGTTGATGGAAATCGACTGTACGGGCCTTGATAAAATTATTAAAAATAGTAATAATTTGTGTAAAATCATAAGAAATGATTTGTGAAGAATTGGTTGAAAAACTCCATATTTGAAAAGATAAAAAAATATTTTCATCAAAATAAACTAGTTTTGAACTAGAATTATAATTTATTTATTTTTAAAATAAATAAATTGGATTTGAAATGGTTTTGAAAATAACCAGAATTTCCAATAAACGAATTGGAATGGATTTTAATCGAAATTGTCTGTGGAATATTTCGATGTTGGATTTCATGATCATACAAATACTGTTATGGAAATTTGAAAGATATATTTATATCGTTATTTCCAATACGATATTTGTTGGTCGTAGAATTTGATGTTGAATATAAGCCGATATATTTTCCATTCAGAGCCTTGTATTTAATATCAAATGTGATTTGGGTTTGTCGTGATTGGTGTCTTCATTAACACTGTTCTTAAACCCAGTTGAGAAAAAGATTAAATCTTTTTATTTAGATTTAATCAAGTGTACCAATTAAATGATATTTAATTGGAGTTGAATTGGAATTGATTCTTGGGGTTATCGTGAACGGTGTTTTAAATAACACTTGTTCTTTAACCCGATAATTAATAGGATGTGATTTTGGGTTTATAGTGAACCGTGTTTTAAATGACATTGGTTCTTTAACCCAGTTAAAGACAGGATATTGATTTCTGTGAAGATTAAAACTAAGTGGAGTTTTAATGAATCTTTAATTAGATTGAAGTGATCGAGAATGGAGTATCGCCAGTTTTGCTCCAAAGCGATAGTTAAATCTTTAATTAGATTTGAACGTGAAATGGTAATTGAATTTACTAGTAACACCATGGTGTTAGATATGGAGTATTACCAGTTCTGCTCCAAGGGATGAATAGTTTGGGACTGGGAAATAAAATAAATGATTACTTCGGTGCGGTTCGCTAATCCCAACTAGTTTGAATTGATATTCAAAAGAAGATTAAAGAATAAATTTAAGGATTTATCTTTGATAAAATTAATGGCAACCTTTCCCAAAGTATAAGAATATTTGAATAAAAGAATATTCTGAATTGGAATGAGGCATATGTTGTGTTTGTGTAACACTTGTTCATTATATACGCGAATTATTCAGAAAGACCGGGTTTATCCCATTCTGAATAACTGATTCGACATGGTGTCGAAGATGAAGATGGTAGTTGAAGACCGGAGGTCTTCACGTCGTTTGGGTGATTACTGATGATCTTGATTGGGTTGTACACCCAAGAGGAAGGAATCAGTTAGTGGTCGTCCAGACGTACTTGGAGATCGATGGATATGCGAGGTACAAGGTGCCTCCGGTTTCGTTCAGACCCAGAACGGACTTGTAAATCGACTGTGTGTCTGACATTGGATTTTATTCTATGTGATTGATTTCTTTTGAATATATATATATATATATATATATATATATATATATATATATATATCTGTTTGGCGGCGGAGAATTTATTCTCTTGCTTAACGCCCTTCTCTAAGACGTATGAGCTAAGAGGTTATATATTGATGGATATCAAACGCATGGAGTGAACTACCTGTGTGGCACGCCTAAGTGGCAGTATGATCAAGGCTTCTGTTGAAAATCAGAGTCCTGTGGTTGATGATCAAAGCACGGCCTGTGTGGCATAGCTTTGTGTAGCGTTGATTCGCGAGCCTCACACCTCGGTAGTGAACCAGAAACGGGAGAAGGACCTCAGGGAGGGCATGCGTTTCCTTCTAGCTAGAAGTGGCGTCAGTGGTTTTACACGCCCTGATGAGTTTGACTTATGTGGTTGTTGCTGTTGCGAGGCGCCTCAGATATATCGGTCGATCCGGGATCGATGGAGTCATTGGACTCATTGACACCCCATAGGGTGGGGAAACGTAGTGTTCAGGCATTTTAATCCACATCGGTGGACCGGCCCTGACGATCCAAAGGCTTGACCGAGTACTTGCCTGAGGGGCGGGCTAGAGCATCTCGAATTCGGTAGAGGACGATCCCTTGCCTCGGTTCATAGATGGAAATCCAACTCCCAATACGTGACTTTGCAGTTTTATTTGTAGAGCCTCGTATGGCGACATAGTGGTATGGGGCAATTATGCTTTCTATGATTGATACTTATGATTTGAAATTGTTTTGACACTATACACTTATAATAATAATGAAACATGAAATTTCACATGTCAATCATTCTTTGGCTATTATGAGGTAAAACCCTATCCTCCGGCTTGCGTTGCATTGTGTGATGGGACCTGGTTATTATAACAGCTTCATTGTTCTTTATTTAGCATTGCGCTGTTGTTTTATACACTGGTATTCTTGGTAGGAAATCCGTTCCATGTTATACGGCGTGGCCCCTTGATTAACCGAACTTTAAAATAAAGATTAATAATTGTTTTAGCTCTCACACCAGTCACATGACTGACCTGGAGTTTATTGTTTTAACCTAAACTCTGGGTGCCCTTATTTTGACACGGGCAACTTGTAGTTTTGGTTTTGCAGATTTATATTCACAGGAACCTGGTTTATAGCTGGTATGATATCCGAAAAGCTCTGTATCCGTATATCTCTTCTAGTTATGTATTGTATTATTTTTCCACTGCTATGTAATGTATTGTAATCTCTGATATTTTTCTGATGTATATTATTTGTTTATACTTTGTATATTCTTGTATTCTGATGAGTTGTCGTAATTGACAATGAAATGTTCTTCTGTCTGCGTTCTGATTCGTCTTGTCCTCAAAGTAATCCGTTCTTTCTCTTCTCTTCGGAGCTGGGGAAGTTCGGGTCGCTTCATTTGGTATCAGAGCTTTGGTTTACAAAGCTCAAAGAACAAGACACATTAGAACCATACGAAGGAATTCATCAGAAATTAGATTAGTAATATCCAATAAGAATGACTCGTTAGAGGTGAGATCAGTAGTATCCTATGACGAGTGTGAAGAGTATATTTTTCAAATGAAAACAAGTTTTGTTTTGAAATTTAAATCATTTTATACGTATTTGAATATTTATATTAAATTAATTGGGACAATCCAATATATAAAGATTTTGCATATACGCCTTGAAAACGTGTATTCGAAGTTTTAATATACTGGATAGATATAGAATCACACTCTAGTTGCTTGGGGATAATTATGGTGACGGGGCACCATCGCTAGTATTTATTTTCGAGTTTCAAAAGTGAGATTTCTATATATTTCCAATTGAATGGTGTGAGAACCAAAACTAAATAGGGCTTATTGTTGTGATTTGGCATCAAAAATTTGATTTTTGGACTATGTATCAAGGTTAGGTGATTGAAAATATAATCAACTAATTGATTGTTGATTGTGTTGTTTGATTATTGTTTGATTCATAAATTTGAACTATATAGCCAATCTGATCCAAATAGAAAGTTGTATTGAAAATTTGTCGCATTTGCATGCATGTACATGAACTTACATTGAACAGGTTATAACAAAGAGGCTAGAGAAGAAGAATAAAATTGTTTGCCCGACAAATAGTCCATGTTTACCATAATTTACTGTTTTGTTTGGGTGATGATGATTTTATGAGCCGAATGGCTAGCCGCTTGGCTTTTTCTTTTTCTTTTGGATTGAAGAAGGCCATGGGAGGCTATATGAAATATCCCGAAGTCCATGGTGCAGGGGAGGTTATGGCGAATTTTTTCGAAAATTTAGGGTGTTAGCCAAATTTTTGAAAAATTTGATAAGTTTTTAGAAACTGAAAAGTTGAAGAACTTAAGCCGTAATGAAAATAGGTAAGTTGAGTTGATTTGTGAAACAACTTTCGGCTTCGTTTCTTTTTGGGGACGAAAAGTTTTTAGTGTGGGAGATTGTAATAACCTAGAAATCTAGGCCAATTTAAAATTTTATTTTTTGGCAATTTTAGTGAATTTTGATTATTTAAAATGAATTATTTTAAATAATAACGACGAGAAAGTGAGTTTGAATAGAATTCGAATGTATATATTATATAGATTGTCGTTAGAATATAAATATTTATTTTAAATTATAAAAGGAATTGAAAATGGCGCGGTAGTTCGATAATTCGATTTCAAATTTCAAATGGATGTACAAGATTCAAAATAAACCGGATTTTAGTGAAACCCAAAATATTTGAATCTAATTGAGAATATCTTTCCAACGAATCCGAAAAATTGAAATTTCATAGCGGGAATCAAAGGATATGTCCAGTTGAAAATTCAGAATAGCCGCTATGGAATTCTGGCCCTTAAAAATGGGAATTTTGCAAATGACCTCGGTTTTTGACGAAACCACTTTTGTTGGATTCGTGATGTCAAATTATTTCTAGGTTTCAAATTTCATAATTTTTCGAATCAATATGTGAGCGTGGCAAAGGAAAAGGCGTTTGACCAGTTTCAGTTGAATTTAATCGACTGGAAAATGGCCATTTTTCAAACGGTCTCAGAATTCGACGAAATTAGTTTTGTTAGGACCGTATTGTCAATACGAAGCTAGAAATAATTTTTCTGGAATTTTTGGGGTCCGTATGTGGCCCTAGTAAAATAAAATGTACGTTTAAATTGAATATACATAGATTTATATTTTTAATTTGAAGCAAAACTTATCGTAACAGCCGAAATGGGTTACGAAACATATCCGATTGTGTTCGGAATGGGGGTAATTGGCTAGGGTTAATAGTCGCTAGGTCCAATTTTGAGTTCGAAAGAAAAGTCAACTTATATGGAAAAATATATAATTAAATAATAAAATTAAGTAATATAATCACTCCTTTTCCACTTAGCCCCCCTCTCTCTTCAGTATTGAAATTGACAGAACAAAAAAAAAGGAGGGAAAACCGCGTGCTGCCTCCAGGCGCCGCCGATCGACGGCAGCCCACCCCAGCCTCCGACGACGGTGCGCCAGCCCCCCCTCCTTCCCTCATGCCTCTCTCCTCCTGACTCTCTCTCCATTCACACCCGTAACCTCCCCCAACCAAAAATCCTAAACTGTGCCTTGCCTGGGACCACCGCTCCGACCTCTTGCACCCACCGCCGACTCCAAACCCCCTGGCTACATCCGCGAATCGTTGCGCGCCCCTTCCCCTTCCAGTCATCACAAGTGAACCCTGCAGTCTCCGGTGGCGTGCCCTAGCGAAATGGACGAGCTCGATTTTCAGATGTCGGTGGTAGCGATTGTGAACAACAGCAGTAAGGTGATTTTTCTAATTCGAATACTTTTTATATAAAATGATTGTTAAAAATCAGTTTTAAAAATAAAGAAAAATCAGTTTTATTGATGCCAAGATAAGATTTTTATAAGCTATAAAAATATGAATTTTATATGAAGTGTTAAGCTATAAAAATATGATTTTTATATAGTACTGACAATAAAAATATGATTTTTATATAGTAGTGACAATAAAAAATTTATTTTTATTGGAAGCAGATTGAAAATAGAATTTTTATATAATAGAGAATATAAAAATACGATTATCATATATAGTGAAATAAAAATGTGATTTTTATAGCATAGAAATAAAAATGTGATTTTTACTATAACCAGCGTGAATCAGATTGAGATGGAACCACTGGAAACAAATCCAAGATTTTCAGATGTTCAGAAATATAAAGAATGGAGGAGTGGAACCCTCGGTGAGAACTTCTTACTTTTAATTTAATTTTCTAGTTAAAAATATATACTAGGATGCAGACGGTGTTTAGTAGCACCCGACACCCGTCGTCCACAGACCATGGACGGCTTGTATGCTTGTTTGTTTAATTTTGATGTGTAGTTGATTGTGTGATGTGAAATGAAATAAAATATTTTATAGTGGAAAATATTTTATAGATAAAAATAGAATTTTTAACGTGTATTTAAAATGAAATAAATATAAACAAATCGAAAGATTTGTTTATATACACACATTTGACTGATATTGATTGGGACGATAAATTTTATACATCGCCCAACTGCACAAATAAAATCTATGTTTGATTGTTTGAAACCCCATACGGGCATTGGGATGATATATAACATACACTAATCCCAATAATTAGTTGTATGTCAATCGATTGATTGACAGACTGTTATATGCGTTGAATATTTATATTTGATGCTTATACAGTGTAGAATGCACTTTGGATGATGGTTGATTACTTGTCATTGTTGAGATATACATTTGTTGTAGAAAATCCATATAATTAACACTATATGGCAATTGATTGGGCCTCATTTCAATTTGGAAAATAAGAAAATAATTTCATGTGTTGAATAAAAGCCGTGTTGATAAGATTGACGCCATTTCGACGTGAACGATATTTATATCGATTTTATTCATTTTATAATGAATATCGAAAGTGATTTCAAAATCTGATATTTTGAAATGAATTGAAATTTGAATTAAATTGAAATGAATTGAAATTCAAATTAAATTGAAACAATTGAAATTCGAATTAGGTTGAAATAGAATTGAAATCGTTTTGAATTGAATTTAAAACGTATTGAAATTGAACTGAAATTGATTTGAATTGAAACCGAATTGAATTGAAATGGATTTGAATTGAAATCGAGTTGAAATGAATTTAAAACGAATTTATATTGGAAAGATTCAATTTTGATTTGAATTTGAGATGGAAGTTGAAATCGTTTTGAAAACGAATTTAAAACGATTTATATAATACGTTTTAGAAGGGAATCGACGAAATATATACAATATATTATATATTATATATATATATATATAATGGCCTGAATAGAACGCGCCGCGCCGCGACAGTTCGCGAATTTCGACTATTGACTTCGAATGGAAATTTCGGGAGATCCGACCATCGGATTTTCCTAAAACCGAAACCTTGGGTTCGTATCGAAAAGTGATTTCTAACGAATATTAGAAATTTGAGATCTAGCAGTTGGATTTGGAATTATGTCCAAATCAAACTTGGAAAAGGTCGCTGTAAGTGCAGTTCGATGGCCGTTGATGGAAATCGACTGTACGGGCCTTGATAAAACTATTAAAAATAGTAATAATTTGTGTAAAATCATAAGAAATGATTTGTGAAGAATTGGGATGAAAACTCCATATTTGAAAAGATAAAAATAGATTTTCATCGAAATAAACTAGTTTTGAACTAGAATTATAATTTATTTGTTTTTAAAATAATTAAATTGGATTAGAAAATAACCAAAATTTCCAATAATTGAATTGGAATGGATTTGAATCGAAATTGTCTGTGGAATATTTCGATGTTGGATTTCGTGATTATACAGATATTGTTATGGAAATTAGAAAGATATATTTATATCGTTATTTCCAATACGATATTTGTTGGTTGTAGAATTTGATATTGAATATAACCCAATATATTTTCTATTCATAGCCTTGTATTTAATATCAATTGTGATTTAGGTTTGTCGTGAATGGTGTCTTCATTAACACTGTTCTTAAACCCAGTTAAGAAAAAGATTAAATCTTTTTATTTAGATTTAATGAAGTGTACCAATTAAATGATATTTAATTGGAGTTGAATTGGAATTGATTTTTGGGGTTATCGTGAACGGTGTTTTAAATAACACTTGTTCTTTAACCCAATAATTAATGGGATGTGATTTTGGGTTTATTGTGAACCGTGTTTTAAATGACATTGGTTCTTTAACCCAGTTAAAGACAGGATATTGATTTCTGTGAAGATTAAAACTAAGTGGAGTTTTAATGAATCTTTAATTAGATTGAAGTGATCGAGAATGGAGTATCTCCAGTTTTGCTCCAAAGCGGTAGTTAAATCTTTAATTAGATTTGAACGTGAAATGGTAATTGAATTTACCGATAACACCGTGGTGTTAGATATGGAGTATTACCAGTTTTTCTCCATGGGATGAATAGGTTGGGACTGGGAAATAAAATAAATGATTACTTCAATATGGTTCGCTAATCCCGACTAGTTTGAATTGATATTCTAAAGAAGATTAAAGAATAAATTTAAGGATTTATCTTTGATAAAATTAATGGGAACCTTTCCCAAAGTATAAGAATATTTGAATAAAAGAATATTCTGAATTGGAATGAGGCGTATGTTGTGTCTGGGTAACACATGTTTATTATGTACGCGAGTTATTCAGAAGGGCCGGGTTTATCCCATTCTGAATAACCGATTCAACGTGGTGTCGAAGATGAAGACGGTGGTTGAAGACCGGTGGCCTTCACGTCGTTTGGGTGATTACTGATGATCTTGATTGGGTCGTACATCCAAGAGGAGGGAATCAGTTAGTGGTCGTCCAGACGTAATTGGAGATCGATGGATATGCGAGGTACAAGTTGCCTCCGGTTTCGTTCAGACCCAGAACGGACTTGTAAATGGACTGTTTGTCTGGCATTGGATTTTATTCTGTGTGATTGATTTCTATTGAATATATATATTTGTTTGGCGGCGGAGAATTTATTCTCTTGCTTAACGCCCTTCTCTGAGATGTATGAGCTCGGAGGTTATATATTGATGGATAACAAACGCATGGAGTGAATTGCCTGTATGGCATGCCTAAGTGGCAACATGATCAAGGCTTTTGTTGAAAAGCAGAGTCTTGTGGTTGATGATCAAAGCACGGCCTGTGTGGCATAGCTTTGTGTAGCGTTGATTCGCGAGCCTCACACCCCGGTAGTGAACCAGAAACGGTAGAAGGACCTCAAGGAGGGCATGCATTTCCTTCTAGCTATAAGTGGCGTCAGTGGTTTTACACGCCCTGACGAGTTTGACTTATGTGGTTGTTGTTGTTGCGAGGCGCCTCAGATATATCGGTCGATCCGAGACCGATGGAGTCATTGGACTCATTGACACCCCATAGGGTGGGGAAACATAGCGTTCAAGCATTTTAATCCACATCGGTGGACCGGCCCTGACGATCCAAAGGCTTGACTGAGTACTTGCCTGAGGAGCGGGCTAGAGCGTCTCGAATTCTGTAGAGGACGATCACTTGTCTCGGTTCATAGATGGAAATCCAACTCCCAATACATGACTTTGCGGCTTTATTTGTAGAGTCTAGTATGGCGACATATTGGTATGGGGCATTTATGCCGTCTATGATTGATACTTATGATTTGAAATTGTTTTGACACTATACACTTATAGTAATAACAAAACATGAAATTTCACGTATCAAGCATTCTTTGGTTATTATAAGGTAAAACCCTATCCTCCAGCTTGCGTTGCATTGTGTGATGGGACCTGGGTCTTATAACAGCTTCATTGTTTTTTATTTAGCATTGCGCTGTTGTTTTATACACTGGTATTCTTGGGAGGAAACCTGTTCCATATTATACGGCGTGGTCCCTTGATTTACCGAACTTTAAAATAAAGATTAATAACTGTTTTTGTTCTCACACCAGTCACATCACTGACTTGGAGTTTATTGTTTTAACCTAAACTCTGGGTGCCCTTATTTTGACACTGGCAGCTAGTAGTTTTGGTTTTGTAGATTTATATTCACAGGAACCTGGTTAACAGCTGGAATGATATCCGGAAAGCTCTATATCCGTATATCTCTTCTAGTAATGTATTGTATTATTTTTTCACTACTATGTAATGTATTGTAATCTCTGATATTTTTCTGATGTATATTATTTGTTTATACTCTGTATATTCTTGTATTCTGATGAATTGTTGTAATTGACAATGAAATGTTCTTCTGTCTGCGTTCTGATTCATCTTGTCCTCAAAGTAATTCGTTCTTTCTCTTCTCTTCGGAGACCGGGGAAGTTCGGGTCGCTTCAATTTTTAACCACGTTTGTGACGACCCGGTGCAAGGGTAATCTTTGGAATATAACACATAAACAGATAACAACAGAACAGAAATAATTAAATACACCAGAAAATGTACAATAGAATACAATGGATAAATATAATCATCAGAGTTACACAATATACAAGATCATACTTAGTACAAAATACAGTTTAGCTATACATAAAATGTCTACAGCGGAAAAGAAAACATAATATGTACAACAGGAGCTGAACAACATAAAAAGAGATAAATGATAGAATCCATCTCCAGATCCAGCTATCCAGAAAGAGCCTGCTAAAACCTGAATACAAGGCTGCCCGTGTAGAAATAGGGGCACCCGAGTTTGCAAGTGAAACAAACTACGAGTCAGTCATGGGACTGGTATGAGAAATCTACTTAACACATTTTACAATATGGCTAATTACAGGACCACGCCACTTTCGAGGAACGGGTTTACTCCATTGGATTGCCAGTGCTTTAAAACAAATAAGACTTTTAAACATCGCAATGCTTTTTGTAAAAATGAAGTCATTATAAGATTCAGTTCCCATCACACAATGCAACACAAACCGGAGGATAGAGTTTTACCTTATAATGGCCAAAATATGCTTGATACGAATAAAACAAAAGCATTTGATATTATTACTAGTGTTTATAAGTTTCAAAAACAAATTCAAATCATAAGTATCAATCATAGACGTCATTAATGACCTATACCAGTATGTCGCCATATATAGGTATACAATCAAAACCGCACGGTATCGTATTTGGAAATTGGATTTCCGTCTTGAACCAAGGCAAAAGATTGTCCTTACCGATTCGAGACGCTCTAGCCCATGTCTCAGGACCCAGACTGAGGTGGGCCCTTGGATCGTCAGGGCCGGTCCATCGATATGGATTAAAATTCCTGAACACTGCGTTTCCTCGCCCTATGGGGCATCATTGGTCATATCCGACCACACCATCGGCTCCGAAGAGACCGAAGCAAACCGAGGCCTCGCTTTCCATCATCCACATAAGTAAAATACCCGGGCGTGTAAAACCCAAAGCACTACTCCCAGCTAGAAGAAATCGCGTGTCCTCCCTGAAGTCCTTCTCCCATTTCTGACTCATACCGGGGTGTGAGGCTCGCGAAACAATGTTATACACAAAGCTACGCCACACCGGCCGTTCTTTGATCATCCACCACAAGACTTTGCTTTTCAACAGAAGCCTTGTTCATCTGCCACTTAGGCATGCCACACAGGCAATTCACTCAATGCGACTGGTTTCCATCGATATATAACCTCTGAGCTCGTACGTCTCAGAGTAGTGCGTTAAGCAAGAGAATAAATTATCCGCCGCCAAACAGATATATATTTAATAGAGATCAATCCGCACAAAACAAAATCCAATGTCAGACACACGGTCCATTTACACGTTCGTTCTGGGTCTGAACGAAACCAGAGGCACTCAATACCTCGCATATCCGTACAATCAACAAGTACGTCCGGGTGGCTACTACATCAACCCCGTCAAGGTAGCTACTCCTATCATGAGCATCAGTAACACCCCTCCATTCGATGTGAAGATCATCAGTCTTGCACCGTCTTCATATCTTCGACTTTCACTCGTCGATCAATTATTTGAAATGAGAATTAACTCGGCCTTTTCAAATAATTCACGTATATCTGAATTTCAAATCAATTCATTTCAATGGTTAAATTATTCGACATCACCAATTCTATTCTTTAATGTAATTTTCACACCAAACACATTCAACCATCAAATATCACATAAACCGAGCAAATTCAGTTTATTTCCATTCCATATCAATTATAATATTTTATCACGATTTATTGCTATTTTAATTTATTTAAAAATAGCCAATTCATTCAAACGACGCTTCAGGCCATAACGCGGCCTTGGCGCTGTTTTTCTCCAAAATTGATTTACACATATCTGAAAATCTAACCGTTGGATCTTCACAAAATTTATATCATTAGAAAGATCTTTTCAACACGAATCCAACGGTTTCAGTTTTGGGAAAACTGTAACAACCCGTAAAATGCGAGCCAGTTTGAAATTTTTATTTTGGCGATTTTAGCGAATTTTGAATATTTAAAATAGATTATTTTAAATAATATCGACGAGAAATTTATTTTGAATATAATTTGAACGTATATATTATATACGCCGTCGTTAGAATATAAATAATTATTTATAATTATAAATGGAATTGAAAATGGCGCGGTAGTTCGATAATTCGATTTCAAACTTCAATTGAATGTACCGGGTGCAAAACAATCCGGATTTTAGTGAAAAAAAAATAATGGAATCTAATAGTGAATATCTTTCCAACGAAGTTGAGAAACTGAGATTTCACTTTATAAATGATGAGATATGTCCAGTTGAAATTTAGAAATAGTCGCTGTGGAATTTATATATATTTTAATATAATATAAGGCCCTTAAAAATAGCAATTTTGCAAACGACCTCGGATTTCGACGAAACCAGTTTTGTTGGGTCCGTGATGTTAAGTTATTGCTAGATTCCAAATTTCATAATTTTTCGAATCGATATGTGAGCGTGGCAAAGGAAAACGCGTTTGACCAGTTTCAGTTGATTTTAATCGACTGGAAATTGGCCATTTTTCCAACGATCTCAGAATTCGACGAAACTAGTTTTGTTATGACCGTATCGTCAATACAAAGCTAGAAAATATTTTTCAGGAATTTTCAAAGTTCGTATGTGACCCCGGTAAATTGAAATCTACGTTTAAAATTCAATATAGTGATTTAAATGTAAAATCAACGGAAACTGATCGTAACGGCCAAATTGGCCTACGATACATATCCCATTGTGTTCGGAATGGGGGTAATACGCTAGGGGCGACAGTCGTTAGGTTTGATTTTGAGTTCGGTTGGATAGGCAACTTTATTGAAATGAAAATTATTTAAATAATATAATTATATATATCCCTTCCCGCATACCCTCTCCCCTTTCTGTCAAATAGAAAATAAAATATAAAAAAAAAAGACCCGACCCTCCTCCCTTACGCACGCCCCTCCGATTCAGTGCCTCCGCCGCCCAGGTGGGCCACCGCGCCTCCTCCTCGAGCTCCCCCTCCTCTCGCGCTCTCTCTCCTCTGAAAACCCCCCCGTCGTTATCCCCTAAATCGAGACCACCCGCGCCCAAACCCCCTCAGCCTCAAAACCCTAAATCGAATGCGTCGCCAGCCACCCACAGCACCACCTCTGACTGCGACAGCATCCGCTTCCCCCTCCCGTTCCGCCATATCAAACCTAAAACACCACCCTCCTCTGGTACACCGAAATCAGTAAGCCCCCTTTTCATTTTTATTATTATATTTTTTTTTTTTCTTTTCAGTTTTATTTTTCAGTTTTAACTTAAGTATATTGTTTTAAATTCAGTTTTATTTTTTTTTATAAAGAAGAAAACTGATTTTAAATAAATAAGCAGTAACTTATTTTTCAGAAAATAGAAATAAAAAGATATGGTTTTGAAAATAGAAAAAAAAAACATACTTTGTTTTGTAAATAGAAATAGTGGAATAAAAATGTGATTTTTATATATTGAACTTTGAAATAAAAACTCGATTTTTATATATTGAACTTTGAAATAAAAACTCGATTTTTATATATTGAACTTTGAAATAAAAACTCGATTTTTATATATTGAACTTTGAAATAAAAACTCGATTTTTATATATTGAACTTTGAAATAAAAACTCGATTTTTATATATTGAACTTTGAAATAAAAACTCGATTTTTATATATTGAACTTTGAAATAAAAACTCGATTTTTATATATTGAACTTTGAAATAAAAACTCGATTTTTATATATTGAACTTTGAAATAAAAACTCGATTTTTATATATTGAACTTTGAAATAAAAATTCGATTTTTATATATTGAATAGCGAAATAAAAATTCGATTTTTATATATATAGTGGCTACGGGCGACGAAGCTGACGAAGATGCGAAAACGGCGAAGACTTCTGCAAATGAAGTGCGTGGAGCTAGGATAGCTATATGTGAGAATTTCTCACCTTTCAATTTCTTTTCCAGTTATATATATATACTAGGATGCAGACGGTGCTTAGTAGCACCCGACACAATCGTCCACAGACCATGGACTTGTTTGTTTGGCTGTTTGGTTATTGATCGCGATATTGGTTTGAATGTGGTTTGTGGTGTGAAAAATCGAATCGATAAATTTGTTAGGATTAGACGTGCGCCGTTATAAGGCGAAGGAGTAAGGCTAGGTTAGACTCTTACTCCAAACTTTGTGGTTTGCATAATGAAATTGATTTGATTGATGTGTGAATGGCGTGGGCCTTCACTAGACCGGGGATAAGGCTAGGCCTTGTCCCGTTTCTAGTATCGTGCCGTTATGCCGCCGAAATTTTCTAAAATATGTTAGAAAAATAAAAAAAATATCATTTTATTTAAAGAATGAACTTAATAGAAATTCATAGGTTGAAATAAAATGTTTTTATCGTTAAAAATATAATTTTTAACGGGAATGTGAATAAATAAAATATTCATTTATAAACCAGACGGTTTGTTTATGTACACCTATTTGAAGGACATTGAGTGAGACGATAAATTTTACACATCGCTCAACTGCACAAATAAAATATGTGTGTGATTGTTTGAAACCCCACACGGGTGTTGGGATGAAATTTGAAGTTCACTCATCCTGATTGATTGAATATGTCGATCGATTGATTAACAGGCTGTTATAAGCGTTAGATATCTATATTTGATGCTTATACAGTGTAGTGCACTTTGGTTGATGGTTGATTATTTTTCAATGCTATTATATGTGTATAATGTATGAAAATCCATATAATTAACTTTATATGGTAATTGATTGGGCCTCATTCCAATTTGAAAAATAAAGAATATTATAAAATAAAAGTTCATGTGTTGACAGTACTCATTCATTGAGATTGGTCATGTGTTGAGCGAAATATTTTAGTAATAAAATTTGCACCTTTATCGATATAAAATAAAAGTTCATGTGTTGACAGTACTCATTCATTGAGATTGGTCATGTGTTGAACGAAATATTTTAGTAATAAAATTTGCACCTTTATCGATATAAAATAAAAGTTCATGTGTTGACAGTACTCATTCATTGAGATTGGTCATGTGTTGAACGAAATATTTTGATAATAACAACTATTTTGAAAATAGAAATTTATGAAGCCGTGTTGATTAGATTGACGCCATTTTGACATGAACGATATTTATATCGATTTTATTCATTTCGAAATGAATTGAATTGAAAACGATTTCGAAATGAAATGAATTGAAAACGATTTCGAAATGAATTGAATTGAAAACGATTTTGAAATGAAATGAATTGAAAACGATTTCGAAATGAATTGAATTGAAAACGATTTCGAAATGAATTGATTTGAAAACGATTTCGAAATGAATTGAATTGAAAACGATTTCGAAATGAATTGAATTGAAAACGATTTCGAAATGAATTGAATTGAAAACGAATTCAAATGGAATTGAAAGCGAATTGAAATGAATTCAAATTGAATTGAAATTCGAATTGAATAGAAATGAATTTTAAAACGAATTTATAAAGAAGAATTCAATTTTGCTTTGAATTGAAATAGAAGTTGAAATAGAATTTGAAACGAATTTAAAACTATTTATATAATTCGTTTTAAATAGAAATCGACGAAATATATATTATATATATTATATATATAATATAATGGCCTGAAAAGAACGCGCCGCGCCGCGGCAGTTCGTGAATTTCGACCATTTATTTCAAACGGACATTACGGGAGATCCGACCGTCGGATTCTCCTAAAACCGGAACCGTTGGGTTCGTATCGAAAAGAGCTTTCTAACGAATATTAGAAATTAGAAATCTAACGGTTGGATTTGGAATTATGTCCAAATCAAATTTGAAAAAGGTCGCTGTAAGTGCAGTTCGATGGCCATTGATGGAAATCGACTGTACGGGCCTTGATAAAATTATTAAAAATAGTAATAATTTGTGTAAAATCATAAGAAATGATTTGTGAAGATTTGGGATGAAAACTTCATGTTTGAAAAGATAAAAATAGACTTTTATCGAATTGAACTAGTTTTGAACTAGAAATATAATTCTATTTATTTTTAAATAAATAAATTGAATTTGAAAAGGGTTTTGAAAATAACCAGAATATCCAATGATTGCATTGGAGTGGATTTGAATCGAAATTGTCTTCGGAATATTTCGATGTTGGAATTCGTGATTATACAGGTGTTGTTATGGAAATTTGAAAGATATATATTTATATCGTTATTTCCAATACGACATTTGTTAGTCGTAGAATTTGATATTGAATATAAGCCGATATATTTTCTATTCAGAGCCTTATATTGAATATCAAATGTGATTTGGGTTTGTCGTGAATGGTGTCTTCACTAACACTGTTCTTGAACCCAGTTGAGAAAAGATTAAATCTTTTTATTTAGATTTAATGAAGTGTACCAATTAAATAATATTTAATTGGAATTGAATTGATATTGATTTTTGGGTTTATCGTGAACAGTGTTTTAAATAACACTTGTTCTTTAACCCGATAATTAATGAATGTGATTTGGGTTTGTCGTGAATGGTGTCTTCACTAACACTATTCTTGAACCCAGTTGGGAAAAGATTAAATCTTTTTATTTAGATTTAATGAAGTGTACCAATTAAATAATATTTAATTGGAATTGAATTGATATTGATTTTTGGGTTTATCGTGAACAGTGTTTTAAATAACACTTGTTCTTTAACCCGATAATTAATGAATGTGATTTGGGTTTGTCGTGAATGGTGTCTTCACTAACACTATTCTTGAACCCAGTTGGGAAAAGATTAAATCTTTTTATTTAGATTTAATGAAGTGTACCAATTAAATAATATTTAATTGGAATTGAATTGATATTGATTTTTGGGTTTATCGTGAACAGTGTTTTAAATAACACTTGTTCTTTAACCCGATAATTAATGAAAGTGATTTTGGGTTTATCGTGAACCGTGTTTTTAAATGACACTGATTCTTTAACCCAGTTAACGATTAAAACTGAGTGGAGTTTTAATGAATCTTTAATTAGATTGAAATAATCGAAATGGAGTATCACCAGTTTTGCTCCAGGCGATAGTTAAATCTTTAATTAGATTTGAACGTGAAATGGTAATTGAATTTACCGATAACACTGTGGTGTTAGATATGAAGTATAACCAGTTTTACTTCATGGGATGAATAGGTTGGGATTGGGAAATTAAAACAAATGATTACTTCGGTAAGGTTCGCTAATCCCGACTAGTTTGAATTGATATTCAAAAGTAGATTAAAAAATAAATTCAAGGAATTTATCTTTGATAAAATTTATGGGAACCTTTCCCTATGAACGTGAAATTTAGAAACTAACTGTCGGTTAGCCAAGCAGAATGGTTTCCTGGATATTGATCTGATGTTGGTTTCGGCCTTCGGGGTTAATATTTGGGGAATTATTCTCTTGATTAATTTACGGTTAGTGACTAATTAATTGGAATGAGGCGTATGTTGTGTTTGTGTAGCACTTTTATAAAATATACGCGAGTTATTCGGAAAGACCGGGTTTATCCCATTCTGAATAACTGATACGACGATAAGTCGAAGATGAAGACGATGGTCGAAGACCGGAGGTTTTCACGTCGTTTGGGTGATAACTGATGATCTTGATTGGGCTGTACACCCAAGAAGATGGAAATAGTTGGTGATCGTCCAGACGTACTTGGAGATCGATGGATATGCGGGGTACTAGGTGCCTCCGGTTTCGTTCAGACCCAGGACGGACTTGTAAATGGACTGTGTGTCTGACATCGGATTTCATTCTGTGTGACTGATATCGGTTGCATAGGATGGTTTGCCTGTGTGGCATGCTAAGATGCAAATGATCAAGGCTTCTGTTGAAAAGCAAAGTCTTGTGGTGATGATCAAAGCACGGCCTTTGTGGCGTAGCTTTGTGTAACGTTTACCTCGCGTGTTTCACACCAGGTATGAACCAAAAACGGGAGACGGACCTCAGGGAGGGCATGCGTTTCCTTCTAGATAAAAAGTGGCGTCAGTGGTTTTACACGCCCTGACGAGTTTGACTTATGTGGTTGTTGCTGTTGCGAGGCGCCTCGGATTGATCGGTCGTTCTCGAACCGATGGAGTCATTTGGTTGGCTCATTTACGCCCCAAAGGGCGGGGAAACGTAGTGTTCAGGCATTCTTAATCCACATCGGTGGACCGGCCCTGTCGCTCCAAGGGACGATGCGTTCTGTTCCTGAGACATGGGCTAGATTGTCTCGAATCGGTTGAGGACTATCTTTTGCCTCGGTTCATAGACGGAAATCCAATTTCCAAATACGTGACATTTGCGGTTTTAATTGTAATCCTATATATGGCGACATAGTGGGATGGGGCGCTTATGCCGGCTATGATTGATACTTATGATTTGAAGTTGTTTTATACACTATGCACTTATAATAGTATCAAATGATTTGTTTTAAACGTATCAAGCATTCTTTAGCTGTTATAAGGGAAAACCCTATCCTCGACTGCGTTGCATTGTGTGATGGGACCTGGGTCTTATAACAGCTTCATTTTTCTTTATTTAGCATTGCGCTGTTGGTTTTATGCACTGGTATTCTTGGGAGGAAACCCGTTCCGTGTTATACGGCGTGGTCCCTTGATTCACCTAATGTTTGAAAATAAAGATTAATAACTGTTTTAGTTCTCACACCAGTCACATGACTGACCTGGAGTTTATTGTTTTAACCTAAACTCTGGGTGCCCTTATTTTGACACGGGCAGCTAGTAGTTTTGGTCTTGCAGATTTATATTCACAGGATCCTGGTTTACAGCTGGAACGATATCCGGAAAGCTTTGTATCCGTATATCTCCCTCTAGTCGTGTATTGTATTATTTTCCGCTGCGATGTATTTAAATGTAATTTAAATCTCTGATATTTCTGTGTAATATTCATTTATACTCTGTATATTCTTGTAATCTGATGCATTGTTGTAATATACAATGAAACGTTCTTCTGTATGCGTTCTATTGTGGTTTGTTCTCGAACTATCCGACGCCTTCCTTTACGGGGAAGTTGCGGGTCTTTACATTTGGTATCAGAGCTTTGGTTTTTAGAGCTCGAGAACAAGACACATTAGAACCATACGAAAGAATTCATCAGATATTGGATTAGTAATATCCAATGGGGATGACTCGTTAGAGATGGGATCAGTAGTATCCTAGAACGAGTGGGAAGAGTAAATTTTTAAAGTGAAAACAAATTTTGTTTTGAAAATTTAAATCAATTATTCGTATTTGATTATTTATTTATATTGATGTGGACAATCCAGTATATATAGATTTTGCGTATACGTCTGATCCGCGTGTATTCGAAGTTTTAATATATTGGATAGATATAGAGTCGCACTCTAGTCGCCCGGACATGGTCCTGATGATGAAGTATACCATCACCAGCATTTATTTTCGAGTAACGAAAGTGTGATATCTATATATTTCCATTAGACTGGTGTGAGAACCAAATCTTATATAGCTAGAATACATTGTTGTGATTTGGCATCAAAAACATGATTTTTGGTATATATATCAAAATTATGGATTTTAAACTCTAATCCACTAATTGATTGATGTTTGTGTTGTTTGTTTATTTGTTTGATAATTTTGAACCATTATGCCTAATAGCATCAAATATTGAACTGTATTGAAAATTGGTTGCATTTGTTTGCATATACATATATATCATTGAACAGGTCATAGCAAGGAGGCTAGAGCCAGAGAATAAAATTTGTTTGCCCGACAAATAGGTACATGTTTACTACATAATTTCCTGTTTTGTTTGGGTGATGATGATTTTGTGAGCCTATTGGCTAGCCGCTTGGCTTTTTCTTTTTCTTTTTGAGATCTGAAGGACCGGGGAAGCTATTTGAAATTCCCCGATGCTCCCATTGCAGGGGAGGTTATGGCGAAATTTTTCAAAAATTTAGGGTGTTAGCCAAATTTTTGAGATTTTGAAAATTCTCAGAAACTGAAAAGTTGGAGAATGGAAGCCAGATCGATCGTAGTGTTGATTAATCAAACCACTTTCGACTTTGTTCCTTTTCGGGGACGAAAAGTTTTAAGTGGGGGAGATTGTAACAACCCGTAAAATGCGAGCCAGTTTGAAATTTTTATTTTGGCGATTTTAGCGAATTTTGAATATTTAAAATAGATTATTTTAAATAATATCGACGAGAAATTTATTTTGAATATAATTTGAACGTATATATTATATACGCCGTCGTTAGAATATAAATAATTATTTATAATTATAAATGGAATTGAAAATGGCGCGGTAGTTCGATAATTCGATTTCAAACTTCAATTGAATGTACCGGGTGCAAAACAATCCGGATTTTAGTGAAAAAAAAATAATGGAATCTAATAGTGAATATCTTTCCAACGAAGTTGAGAAACTGAGATTTCACTTTATAAATGATGAGATATGTCCAGTTGAAATTTAGAAATAGTCGCTGTGGAATTTATATATATTTTAATATAATATAAGGCCCTTAAAAATAGCAATTTTGCAAACGACCTCGGATTTCGACGAAACCAGTTTTGTTGGGTCCGTGATGTTAAGTTATTGCTAGATTCCAAATTTCATAATTTTTCGAATCGATATGTGAGCGTGGCAAAGGAAAACGCGTTTGACCAGTTTCAGTTGATTTTAATCGACTGGAAATTGGCCATTTTTCCAACGATCTCAGAATTCGACGAAACTAGTTTTGTTATGACCGTATCGTCAATACAAAGCTAGAAAATATTTTTCAGGAATTTTCAAAGTTCGTATGTGACCCCGGTAAATTGAAATCTACGTTTAAAATTCAATATAGTGATTTAAATGTAAATTCAACGGAAACTGATCGTAACGGCCAAATTGGCCTACGATACATATCCCATTGTGTTCGGAATGGGGGTAATACGCTAGGGGCGACAGTCGTTAGGTTTGATTTTGAGTTCGGTTGGATAGGCAACTTTATTGAAATGAAAATTATTTAAATAATATAATTATATATATCCCTTCCCTCATACCCTCTCCCCTTTCTGTCAAATAGAAAATAAAATATAAAAAAAAGACCCGACCCTCCTCCCTTACGCACGCCCCTCCGATTCAGTGCCTCCGCCGCCCAGGTGGGCCACCGCGCCTCCTCCTCGAGCTCCCCCTCCTCTCGCGCTCTCTCTCCTCTGAAAACCCCCCCGTCGATATCCCCTAAATCGAGACCACCCGCGCCCAAACCCCCTCAGCCTCAAAACCCTAAATCGAATGCGTCGCCAGCCACCCACAGCACCACCTCTGACTGCGACAGCATCCGCTTCCCCCTCCCGTTCCGCCATATCAAACCTAAAACACCACCCTCCTCTGGTACACCGAAATCAGTAAGCCCCCTTTTCATTTTTATTATTATATTTTTTTTTTCTTTTCAGTTTTATTTTTCAGTTTTAACTTAAGTATATTGTTTTAAATTCAGTTTTATTTTTTTTTATAAAGAAGAAAACTGATTTTAAATAAATAAGCAGTAACTTATTTTTCAGAAAATAGAAATAAAAAGATATGGTTTTGAAAATAGAAAAAAAAACATACTTTGTTTTGTAAATAGAAATAGTGGAATAAAAATGTGATTTTTATA
The DNA here is from genome assembly GCA_030737875.1 of Allium sativum. Taxonomy (NCBI): domain Eukaryota; kingdom Viridiplantae; phylum Streptophyta; class Magnoliopsida; order Asparagales; family Amaryllidaceae; genus Allium; species Allium sativum. The sequence continues at coordinate 527,816,419 of CM060926.1, forward strand.
TATTGAACTTTGAAATAAAAACTCGATTTTTATATATTGAACTTTGAAATAAAAACTCGATTTTTATATATTGAACTTTGAAATAAAAACTCGATTTTTATATATTGAACTTTGAAATAAAAACTCGATTTTTATATATTGAACTTTGAAATAAAAACTCGATTTTTATATATTGAACTTTGAAATAAAAACTCGATTTTTATATATTGAACTTTGAAATAAAAACTCGATTTTTATATATTGAACTTTGAAATAAAAACTCGATTTTTATATATTGAACTTTGAAATAAAAACTCGATTTTTATATATTGAACTTTGAAATAAAAATTCGATTTTTATATATTGAATAGCGAAATAAAAATTCGATTTTTATATATATAGTGGCTACGGGCGACGAAGCTGACGAAGATGCGAAAACGGCGAAGACTTCTGCAAATGAAGTGCGTGGAGCTAGGATAGCTATATGTGAGAATTTCTCACCTTTCAATTTCTTTTCTAGTTATATATATATACTAGGATGCAGACGGTGCTTAGTAGCACCCGACACAATCGTCCACAGACCATGGACTTGTTTGTTTGGCTGTTTGGTTATTGATCGCGATATTGGTTTGAATGTGGTTTGTGGTGTGAAAAATCGAATCGATAAATTTGTTAGGATTAGACGTGCGCCGTTATAAGGCGAAGGAGTAAGGCTAGGTTAGACTCTTACTCCAAACTTTGTGGTTTGCATAATGAAATTGATTTGATTGATGTGTGAATGGCGTGGGCCTTCACTAGACCGGGGATAAGGCTAGGCCTTGTCCCGTTTCTAGTATCGTGCCGTTATGCCGCCGAAATTTTCTAAAATATGTTAGAAAAATAAAAAAAATATCATTTTATTTAAAGAATGAACTTAATAGAAATTCATAGGTTGAAATAAAATGTTTTTATCGTTAAAAATATAATTTTTAACGGGAATGTGAATAAATAAAATATTCATTTATAAACCAGACGGTTTGTTTATGTACACCTATTTGAAGGACATTGAGTGAGACGATAAATTTTACACATCGCTCAACTGCACAAATAAAATATGTGTGTGATTGTTTGAAACCCCACACGGGTGTTGGGATGAAATTTGAAGTTCACACATCCTGATTGATTGAATATGTCGATCGATTGATTAACAGGCTGTTATAAGCGTTAGATATCTATATTTGATGCTTATACAGTGTAGTGCACTTTGGTTGATGGTTGATTATTTTTCAATGCTATTATATGTGTATAATGTATGAAAATCCATATAATTAACTTTATATGGTAATTGATTGGGCCTCATTCCAATTTGAAAAATAAAGAATATTATAAAATAAAAGTTCATGTGTTGACAGTACTCATTCATTGAGATTGGTCATGTGTTGAACGAAATATTTTAGTAATAAAATTTGCACCTTTATCGATATAAAATAAAAGTTCATGTGTTGACAGTACTCATTCATTGAGATTGGTCATGTGTTGAACGAAATATTTTAGTAATAAAATTTGCACCTTTATCGATATAAAATAAAAGTTCATGTGTTGACAGTACTCATTCATTGAGATTGGTCATGTGTTGAACGAAATATTTTGATAATAACAACTATTTTGAAAATAGAAATTTATGAAGCCGTGTTGATTAGATTGACGCCATTTTGACGTGAACGATATTTATATCGATTTTATTCATTTCGAAATGAATTGAATTGAAAACGATTTCGAAATGAAATGAATTGAAAACGATTTCGAAATGAATTGAATTGAAAACGATTTCGAAATGAAATGAATTGAAAACGATTTCGAAATGAATTGAATTGAAAACGATTTCGAAATGAATTGAATTGAAAACGATTTCGAAATGAATTGAATTGAAAACGATTTCGAAATGAATTGAATTGAAAACGATTTCGAAATGAATTGAATTGAAAACGAATTCAAATGGAATTGAAAGCGAATTGAAATGAATTCAAATTGAATTGAAATTCGAATTGAATAGAAATGAATTTTAAAACGAATTTATAAAGAAGAATTCAATTTTGCTTTGAATTGAAATAGAAGTTGAAATAGAATTTGAAACGAATTTAAAACTATTTATATAATTCGTTTTAAATAGAAATCGACGAAATATATATTATATATATTATATATATAATATAATGGCCTGAATAGAACGCGCCGCGCCGCGGCAGTTCGTGAATTTCGACCATTTATTTCAAACGGACATTACGGGAGATCCGACCGTCGGATTCTCCTAAAACCGGAACCGTTGGGTTCGTATCGAAAAGAGCTTTCTAACGAATATTAGAAATTAGAAATATAACGGTTGGATTTGGAATTATGTCCAAATCAAATTTGAAAAAGGTCGCTGTAAGTGCAGTTCGATGGCCATTGATGGAAATCGACTGTACGGGCCTTGATAAAATTATTAAAAATAGTAATAATTTGTGTAAAATCATAAGAAATGATTTGTGAAGATTTGGGATGAAAAACTTCATGTTTGAAAAGATAAAAATAGACTTTTATCGAATTGAACTAGTTTTGAACTAGAAATATAATTCTATTTATTTTTAAATAAATAAATTGAATTTGAAAAGGGTTTTGAAAATAACCAGAATATCCAATGATTGCATTGGAGTGGATTTGAATCGAAATTGTCTTCGGAATATTTCGATGTTGGAATTCGTGATTATACAGGTGTTGTTATGGAAATTTGAAAGATATATATTTATATCGTTATTTCCAATACGACATTTGTTAGTCGTAGAATTTGATATTGAATATAAGCCGATATATTTTCTATTCAGAGCCTTATATTGAATATCAAATGTGATTTGGGTTTGTCGTGAATGGTGTCTTCACTAACACTGTTCTTGAACCCAGTTGAGAAAAGATTAAATCTTTTTATTTAGATTTAATGAAGTGTACCAATTAAATAATATTTAATTGGAATTGAATTGATATTGATTTTTGGGTTTATCGTGAACAGTGTTTTAAATAACACTTGTTCTTTAACCCGATAATTAATGAATGTGATTTGGGTATGTCGTGAATGGTGTCTTCACTAACACTATTCTTGAACCCAGTTGGGAAAAGATTAAATCTTTTTATTTAGATTTAATGAAGTGTACCAATTAAATAATATTTTATTGGAATTGAATTGATATTGATTTTTGGGTTTATCGTGAACAGTGTTTTAAATAACACTTGTTCTTTAACCCGATAATTAATGAATGTGATTTGGGTTTGTCGTGAATGGTGTCTTCACTAACACTATTCTTGAACCCAGTTGGGAAAAGATTAAATCTTTTTATTTAGATTTAATGAAGTGTACCAATTAAATAATATTTAATTGGAATTGAATTGATATTGATTTTTGGGTTTATCGTGAACAGTGTTTTAAATAACACTTGTTCTTTAACCCGATAATTAATGAAAGTGATTTTGGGTTTATCGTGAACCGTGTTTTTAAATGACACTGATTCTTTAACCCAGTTAACGATTAAAACTGAGTGGAGTTTTAATGAATCTTTAATTAGATTGAAATAATCGAAATGGAGTATCACCAGTTTTGCTCCAGGCGATAGTTAAATCTTTAATTAGATTTGAACGTGAAATGGTAATTGAATTTACTGATAACACTGTGGTGTTAGATATGAAGTATAACCAGTTTTACTTCATGGGATGAATAGGTTGGGATTGGGAAATTAAAACAAATGATTACTTCGGTAAGGTTCGCTAATCCCGACTAGTTTGAATTGATATTCAAAAGTAGATTAAAGAATAAATTCAAGGAATTTATCTTTGATAAAATTTATGGGAACCTTTCCCTATGAACGTGAAATTTAGAAACTAACTGTCGGTTAGCCAAGCAGAATGGTTTCCTGGATATTGATCTGATGTTGGTTTCGGCCTTCGGGGTTAATATTTGGGGAATTATTCTCTTGATTAATTTACGGTTAGTGACTAATGAATTGGAATGAGGCGTATGTTGTGTTTGTGTAGCACTTTTATAAAATATACGCGAGTTATTCGGAAAGACCGGGTTTATCCCATTCTGAATAACTGATACGACGATAAGTCGAAGATGAAGACGATGGTCGAAGACCGGAGGTTTTCACATCGTTTGGGTGATAACTGATGATCTTGATTGGGCTGTACACCCAAGAAGATGGAAACAGTTGGTGATCGTCCAGACGTACTTGGAGATCGATGGATATGCGGGGTACTAGGTGCCTCCGGTTTCGTTCAGACCCAGGACGGACTTGTAAATGGACTGTGTGTCTGACATCGGATTTCATTCTGTGTGACTGATATCGGTTGCATAGGATGGTTTGCCTGTGTGGCATGCTAAGATGCAAATGATCAAGGCTTCTGTTGAAAAGCAAAGTCTTGTGGTGATGATCAAAGCACGGCCTTTGTGGCGTAGCTTTGTGTAACGTTTACCTCGCGTGTTTCACACCAGGTATGAACCAAAAACGGGAGACGGACCTCAGGGAGGGCATGCGTTTCCTTCTAGATAAAAAGTGGCGTCAGTGGTTTTACACGCCCTGACGAGATTGACTTATGTGGTTGTTGCTGTTGCGAGGCGCCTCGGATTGATCGGTCGTTCTCGAACCGATGGAGTCATTTGGTTGGCTCATTTACGCCCCAAAGGGCGGGGAAACGTAGTGTTCAGGCATTCTTAATCCACATCGGTGGACCGGCCCTGTCGCTCCAAGGGACGATGCGTTCTGTTCCTGAGACATGGGCTAGATTGTCTCAAATCGGTTGAGGACTATCTTTTGCCTCGGTTCATAGACGGAAATCCAATTTCCAAATACGTGACATTTGCGGTTTTAATTGTAATCCTATATATGGCGATATAGTGGGATGGGGCGCTTATGCCGCCTATGATTGATACTTATGATTTGAAGTTGTTTTATACACTATGCAGTTATAATAGTATCAAATGATTTGTTTTAAACGTATCAAGCATTCTTTAGCTGTTATAAGGGAAAACCCTATCCTCGACTGCGTTGCATTGTGTGATGGGACCTGGGTCTTATAACAGCTTCATTTTTCTTTATTTAGCATTGCGCTGTTGGTTTTATGCACTGGTATTCTTGGGAGGAAACCCGTTCCGTGTTATACGGCGTGGTCCCTTGATTCACCTAATGTTTGAAAATAAAGATTAATAACAGTTTTAGTTCTCACACCAGTCACATGACTGACCTGGAGTTTATTGTTTTAACCTAAACTCTGGGTGCCCTTATTTTGACACGGGCAGCTAGTAGTTTTGGTCTTGCAGATTTATATTCACAGGATCCTGGTTTACAGCTGGAACGATATTCGGAAAGCTTTGTATCCGTATATCTCCCTCTAGTCGTGTATTGTATTATTTTCCGCTGCGATGTATTTAAATGTAATTTAAATCTCTGATATTTCTGTGTAATATTCATTTATACTCTGTATATTCTTGTAATCTGATGCATTGTTGTAATATACAATGAAACGTTCTTCTGTATGCGTTCTATTGTGGTTTGTTCTCGAACTATCCGACGCCTTCCTTTACGGGGAAGTTGCGGGTCTTTACAAAAACTTGACGGTTGGATCTCCTGCACTAATCGTTTGAAGTTACGATATCAAAATACGAACTTCAGCGTCGTTATTCGATTTAATTTAATTAATTATATATATATAATCGATTCTAGCGCTGTTTTTCTTCATATTTGAATTAAACATTCCAGACGATCCAACCGTTGGATCTTTACAAAGTTGGTGTCGTTGGAAAGATATTTTCAAAGCGAACCCAACGGTTGTGGTTTCGGGAAAATCTGATGGTCGGATCTCCCGCACTAATCGTTTGAAATCACGGTTTCAAAACACGACTTGCAGCTTCATTATTCGATTTATTTTAATTATATATATACATATATATATATATATACAAATATAATTAATTCTTTGATTTCAAAACCATTTTCATTTCACACATTCGATAAAAATGATATTTTATCCAACAGACAGTTATTTCAACACTTCACTATTTTTAACAATTCATGTATATAATAAAAATGTTATTTTTATTATAAAACAATTTATTTCAAAACACGACTATTTTATATAGTTCATATAGATGATAAAAATATGTTTTTTATTATAAAACAATTTATTTAAAGCACGAATACCATTCAACATATGAATCTCTATTCAACGAATGAATTTCTATTCAACACATGAATGCGGTTTCAACATATGAAAATAATTTCAACAAATGAAAATTATTCTAACACATGAATATTTCTGAAAATTTCGGCAGCATAACGGCAGTGTAGTTAAATCCGGGGCTGTCCCTAGTACGACTCCTCGCTCTACCTTAAAGCCTCGCAGCTTTTGATAGTGGGAAATTTCATGCATCTTGTTCGCATGCAGGCGGCATGTTTATTTTTATTTCTTTTCCACAAACTAATCCTATGTGGTTTCAACCAAATAATTCTCAACCACAAATGGGTATTTTTCAACCACAATCTATCATTTTCAACCACAAACAATTCTAGTCAACCATTCGCCATCAATCATTCGCTAAACTGACCAAGACCGTTCGAATCCCGCATACGCTAACTTTGGGCATACAACACATCAGAACAAATAACAGAAGACTTATATAAACATCATAATAATGTTACATCAGAGTACAGAATATCAGAGTATATCGAAATATAATCAATACGGCGGAAGATGATTTTACAATAAATGTAATACAATGCACAGCGGAAATAAAACTACACAGCGGAAGACTGTAAATGCATGGACACATCTTAAAGCTTCAATCCAGAAACCTGCTTACATATCTGCAAAATAAAACTACTCGACTACCCGTGTGGAAAATAGGGGCACCCGAGTTTGCAAGGGAAAAGCAAACTACAGGTCATACATGGGACTGGTGTGAGAAACTCTAAACAGTTATAATTAACTTATTTAATAATATGGCATATCAAGGGACCAAGCCCATAACGCGGAACGGGTTTACCCCCATGAATGCCAGTGTATAAACAACAATCAATATAGGTATATGGATCTACTATGCATCAATCAACATGCAATATCCCAATCTACCCACTTAGATTAATCACGACACTTAGATTTTCCAAATCGAATTCTATTTACAGAAATTATTCCTTTGGATTTTATTCCCCATTTCTTATTTCAAATCATTTGAAATACATATCTAACTTTCTATATCAAAGTAGATTTCACTTCTGGATCTCAAATCAAATCGTCTGGAAATATGAATTCCAAAACATAACAATGCATACAAACAAGTATGCAACCAAATATCGTGCTCCCCATCGACAAGGCAAAGGGTACGCACCTCGTAACTCGATATACAAATGTGCACCTACCCCCACATAGGATCAGGCTACACCGACGATGCACCTACCCCCACACAGGAGCATGCTACACCGACCTCTCACCCATACTTTTAGTCTCAGGGTTACCCGAATCTTTAGCCACATACTAAATCAATTCATATCCCGAAGTAGGGAAAATCATTTCACAACATAATAATCACAAGTACTTTCAAAATATAGTACTTCACATCAGTAATTCACACATATGATCAGTCACTATTAATAACATAACCTTTGAGCACGTACGTCTCAAAGAAGGGTGTTAAGAAAGAGAATAAATTCTCTACCACCAAACCTCCTTAGCCGAAGCAACAGCCGTCGCCCCCTAGAACGTCGTGCCAGCCACCTCCAGGTCCGCCGAGACGCTCTCCGACCTGCTGCGCGCCCACAGCCTCTCCCCCAACCCTCCTTCATCCGACAACAGTGTGTTTGTACATATATTTTTTCTTCTGATTTATTTTCAGTTTTCTTTCTTTTTATATAACATTAGCGATGTAGTGTTCATTTCAAATTTAATGAATGATTGTGAAAGGATATCTTTCTTAAGTGAAAAGAATGTATTCCCAATTTTGGACAAGGAATGATTTATAAAAATGTTTTATAAAACAGAAAGAATTTCGAGGGCTAAAACCCGATGATTTCGAAATGATTTGGAGCACGATGTGACGACCCCAGACCCCATACTGACGGAGGCAAGGGTAATCTTTGGAATATAACACATAAACAGATAATAGCAGAACAGAATTAAATAAATACACCAGATAATGCACAAATAATACACTGGATAAACATAATCATCAGAGTTACATAGTATACAGGATCAGACTTAGTACAAATACAGTTCAACTATACATAAATGTCTACAGCAGAAACAAACATAATATGTACAATAGGAGCTGAACAGCATAAAAAAAGAAAAATGATAGAATCCATCTTCAGCTCCAGCTATCCAGAAAGAGCCAGATAAAACCTAAATACAAGGCTGCCCGAGTTTGCAAGTGAAACAAACTACGAGTCAGTCATCGGACTGGTATGAGAAATCTACTTAACACATTTATAATATGGCTAATCACAGGACCACACCACTTTCGCGGAATGGGTTTACTCCATTGGATTGCCAGTGCTTTAAAACAAATAAATCTTTTAAACACCGCAATGCTTTTTATAAAAATGAAGCCATTATAAGACTCAGTTCTCATCACACAATGCAATGCAAACCGGAGGATAGAGTTTTAACCTTATAATGGCCAAAATATGCTTGATACGAATAAAACAAAAGAATTTGATATTATTACTAGTGTTTATACGTTTCAAAAACAATTTCAAATCATAAGTATCAATCATAGACGACATTAATGCCCCATACCACTATGTCGCCATATATAGGTATACAATCAAAACCGCATAGTTACGTATTTGGGAATTGGATTTCTGTCATGAACCAAGGCAAAAGATAGTCCTTATCACTTCGAGACGCTCTAGCCCGCCCCTCAGGCAAGTACTCAGTCAAGCCTTTGGATCGTCAGGGCCGGTCCACCGATGTGGATTAAAATTCCTGAACACTACGTTTCCCTACGCTTTGGGGTGTCAATGAGCCAACGAATGACTCCATCGGTCCCGGATCGACCGATATATCCGAGGCGCCTCGCAACAGCAACAACCACATAGGTGAAAATAATATAAATATCATCCAGTTCAAGCACTGACACCACCTCTAGCTAGAAGGAAACGCATGCCCTCCCTGAGGTCCTCTCCCGTTTCTGGTTCATACCGGGGTGTGAGGCTCGCGAATTCACATTATACACAAAGCTACGCCACACAGGCGGTGCTTTGATCATCAACCACAAGACTTTTCTTTCCAACAGAAGCCTTGATCACGCATCTTAGCATGCCACACAGGCAATTCAAACTATGCAACTGATGGCTATCAATCACACAAAATGAATTCCAATGTCAGACACACAGTCCATTTACAAGTCCGTTCTGGGTCTGAACGAAACCGGAGGCACTATATACCTCGCATACCCATCGATCTCCATGTACGTCTGGACGATCACCACTCATTATCCATATTTCAGGATGCCTCCCAATCAGGACATCAGTTATCATCCAACCGAGGCGAAGATCTCCGTTCTTCAACCACCGTCTTCATCTTCGATTTCTTATCGTCGATTCAGTTATTCAAAATGGGATAAACCCGGTCTTTCTGAGCAACTCGCATATGTAATTAACAAGTGCTACACAAACACAACATACGCTTCATTCCAATTCATTATTCACTAACCGTAAATCAGTAAGGGAACGATTTCCCAAATATTAACCTTGAAGGCCGAAACCAACATCAGATCAAAACCCAGGAAACCATTTGACTTAGGTAACCTCCAGTTAGTTTCTAAATTTCACATTCCATATCGTTTATAACATTTTATAATGATTTATCGCTATTTTTATTTATTTAAAAATAGCCATTTCATTCAAATGACGCTTCGGGCCGTAACGCGACCGTGGCGCTGTTTTTCTTCAGATTTGATTTACACATATATGAAAATCTAACCGTTGGATCTTCACAAATTTTATATCGTTAGAAAGATCTTTTCTAAACGAATCCAACGATTCCAGTTTTTGGAAAATCCGACGGTCGGATCTCTTGGTACACTCGTTTGATGTTTTTGATTTCACTGTAAAAATCATATCTTTTTCGTTTGTTGACGAAATTCAGTGAAATTTACTTTTATAAATATATATATATATATATATATATATATATATATACGCCCCTCGTCCACAAACCATCGACGATATTTATTGGTTGTGATTGGTGTGAAATTTAATTGATTGTGGTTGAAAAATACCCGTTAGTGGTTGAGAATTATTTGGTTGAAACCACATAGGATTAGTTTGTGGAAATGAAAAAAATATACATGCCGCCTGCGTGCGAACTAGATGCATGAAATCCCCATTGTCAAAAGCTGCGAAGCTTTAAGGTAGAGCGAGGAGCCGTACTAAGGATGGCCCTGATTTTAACTACCCTTCCGTTATGCTACCGAAATTTTGAATAATATTCATGTGTTAGAAATATTTTCATGTTTTGAAACTATATTCGTGTGTTGAATAGAAAACATTCATGTGTTAAATAGAAATTTGTTCGTTGAATAGAAATTCATGTATTGAATGGTATTCATGTTTTAAATAAATTGCTTTAACAATAAAAATCACATTTTTATTATATATATACGAACTATAGAAAAACTTCATGTGTTGAATAGAAATTCATTCGTTGAACAGAAATTCATGTGTTGAATGGTATTCGTGTTTTAAATAAATTGTTTTATAATAAAAATCCTATTTTTATCATCTATATGAACTATATAAAATAGTCATGTTTTGAAAGAAATTGTTTTATAATAAAAATCCTATTTTTATCACCTATATGAACTATATAAAATAGTCGTGTTTTGAAATAAATTGTTTTGTAATAAAAATCACATTTTTTACTATATACATGAATCGTTAAAAATAGTGAAGTGTCAGAATAAATGTCTGTTGGATAAAAATATCATTTTTATCAATTATATGAAAAGAATATGGTTTTGAAATCGAAGAATCGATTATATATATATATATATATATATATATATATAATTAAAATATATCGAATAACGAAGCTGTAGTTCGTGTTTTGAAACCGTGATTTCAAACGATTAGTACGGGAGATCCAACCATCGGATTTTCCCAAAACCGAAACCATTGGGTTTGCTTTGGAAATATCTTTCCAACGACACCAACTTTGTAAATATCCAACGGTTGGATTGTCTGGAATGTGTAATTCAAATCTGACGAAAAACAGCGCCAGAATCGATTATATTTATATACATACATATATATATATATAATTAAATTAAATCGAATAACGATGCTACGAACATATGAAGCGACCCAAACTTCCCCGGTCTACGAAGATAAGAGAAAGAACGAATTACTTTGAGGACAAGACGAATCAGAACGCAGACAAAAGAACATTTCATTGTCAATTACAACAATTCATCGGAATACAAGAATATACAGAGTATAAACAAATAATATACATCAGAAAAATATCAGAGATTACAATACATTACATAGCAGCGGAAAAATAATACAATACATAACTAGAAGAGATATACGGATACAGAGCTTTCCGGATATCATTCCAGCTGTAAACCAGGTTCCTGTGAATATAAATCTGCAAAACCAAAACTACTAGCTGCCTATGTAAAAATAAGGACACCCAGAGTATAGGTTAAAACAATAAACTCCAAGTCAGCCATGTGACTGGTGTGAGAACTAAAACAGTTATTAATCTTTATTTTAAAGTTCGGTAAATCAAGGGACCACGCCGTATAACACGGAACGGGTTTCCTCCCAAGAATACCAGTGTATAAAACAACAATGCAATGCTAAATAAATAACAATGAAGCTGTTTTAAGACTCAGGTCCCATCACACAATGCAACGCAAGCCGGAGGATAGGGTTTTACCTTATAACAGCCAAAGAATGCTTGATACGTGAAAATTCATGTTTTATTATTACTGTAAGTATATAGTGTCAAAACAATTTCAAATCATAAGTATCAATCATAGACGGCATAAGTGCTCTATACCACTATGTCACCATACTAGGCTCTACAAATAAAACCTCAAAGTCACGTATTGGGAGTTGGATTTCCATCTGTGAACCGAGGCAAGGGATCATCCTCTACCGAATTCGAGATGCTCTAGCCTGCCCCTTAGGCAAGTACTCAGTTAAGCATTTGGATCGTCAGGGTCGGTTCACCGATGTGGATTAAAATGCCTGAACACTACGTTTCCCCACCCTATGGGGTGTCAATGAGTCCAGTGACTCCATCGGTCTCGGATCGACTGATATATCCGAGGCGCCTCGCAACAGCAAAAACCATATAAGTCAAACTCGTCAGGGCATGTAAAACCACTGGAAACAAATCCGAGATGTTCAGAAATTTAAGGAATGGAGGAGTGGAACCTTCGGTGAGAACTAATCACTTTTAATTTAATTTTCTAGTTGAAAATATATACTAGGATGCAGACGGTGTTTAGTAGCACCTGACACCCGTCGTCCACAGACCATGGACGGCTTGTATGCTTGTTTGTTTGATTTTGATGTGTAGTTGATTGTGTGATGTGATGTGAAATGAAATAAAATATTTTATAGTGGAAAATATTTTATAGTTAAAAATAGAATTTTTAACGTGTATTTAAAATGAAATAAATATAAACAAATTGAACGATTTGTTTATATACACACATTTGACTGATATTGATTGGGACGATAAATTTTACACATCGCCCAACTGCACAAATAAAATCTGTGTTTGATTGTTTGAAACCCCACACAGGTATTGGGATGATATATGACATACACTAATCCCAATAATTAGTTGTATGTCGATCGATTGATTGACAGACTGTTATAAGTGTTGAATATTTATATTTGATGCTTATACAGTGTAGAATGCACTTTGGATGATGGTTGATTAATTGTCATTGTTGAAATATACATGTGTTGTAGAAAATCCATATAATTAACGCTATATGGCAATTGATTGGGCCTTATTTCAATTTAGAAAATAAGAAAATAATTTAATGTGTTGAATAAAAGCCGTGTTGATTAGATTGATGCCATTTCGACGTGAACAATATTTATATCAATTTTATTCATTTTATAATGAATATCGAAAGTGATTTCAAAATCTGATATTTTGAAATGAATTGAAATTTGAATTAAATTGAAATGAATTGAAATTCGAATTGGAAAGAATTGAAATTCGAATTAGATTGAAATAGAATTGAAATCGTTTTGAATTGAATTTAAAACGTATCGAAATTGAACTGAAATTGATTTGAATTGAAACTGATTTGAATTGAAATTGATTTGAATTGAAATCAACTTGAAATGAATTTAAAACGAATTTATATTGGAAAGATTCAATTTTGATTTGAATTTGAGATGGAAGTTGAAATCGTTTTGAAAAACGAATTTAAAACGATTTATATAATACGTTCTAAAAGGGAATCGACGAAATATATATAATATATATTATATATATAATGGCCGGAATAGAACGCGCCGCGCCAGTTCGCGAATTTCGACCATTAACTTCGAATGGAAATTTCGGGAGATCCGACCATTGGATTCACCTAAAACCGCCAGGTGGCAACTACTTCAACCCCATTAAGGTAGCTACTCCTATCATGAGCATCTGTAGCACCCCTCCATTCGACGTGAAGATCATCGGTCTTGCACCGTCTTCGTATCTTTGACTTTCACTCATCGATCAATTATTTCAAATGAGAATTAACTCGGCCTTTTCAAATAACTCACGTATATCTAGAATTTCAAAACAATTCATTTCAATGGTTAAATTATTCGACATCACTAATTCTTTTCTTTAATGTAATTTTCACACCAAACACATTCAACCATCAAATATCACATAAACCGAGCAAATTCAGTTTATTTCCATTCCATATCGTTTATAATATTTTATCACGATTTATCGCTATTTTTATTTATTTAAAAATAGCCAATTCATTCAAACGACGCTTCAGGCCATAACGCGTCCGTAGCGCTGTTTTTCTCCAAATTTGATTCACACATATCTGGAAATCTAACCATTGGATCTTCACAAAATTTATATCATTAGAAAGATCTTTTCAAAACGAATCCAACGATTTTAGTTTTGGGAAAATCCGATGGTCGGATCTCCCGCACTAATCGTTTGAAGTTACGATTTCAAAACACGAACTACAGCGTCGTTATTCAATTTAATTTAATTATATTTATATTTATATATATATATATAAATATAATCGATTCTGGCGCTGTTTTTCTTCAGATTTGAATTAAACATTCCAGACAATCCAACCGTTGGATCTTTGCAAAGTTGGTGCAGTTGGAAAGATATTTCCAAGGCGAACCCAACAGTTGTGGTTTCGGGAAAATCCGATGGTCGGGTCTCCCGCACTAATCGTTTGAAATTACGATTTCAAAACATGAACTACAGCTTCGTTATTCAATTTATTTTAATTATATTTATATATATATATATATATATATATATATATCCATTCTTCGATTTCAAAACCATTTTTTTTTCATTTCATACATTTGATAAAAATGATATTTTTATCCAATAGACAATTATTTCAACACTTCACTATTTTTAACAATTCATGTATATAATAAAAATGTGTTTTTTATTGTAAAACAATTTATTTCAAAACATGACTATTTTATATAGTTCATATAGATGATAAAAATATGATTTTTATTATAAACAATTTATTTAAAACACGAATACCATTCAACAAATGAATCTCTATTCAACGGATGAATTTCTATTCAACACATGAATGTGGTTTCAACATATGAAAATAATTTCAACAAATGAAAATTATTCTAACACATGAATATTTCAGAAAATTTCGGCAGCATAACAACAGGGTAGTTAAAACCGGGGTCGTCCCCAGTATGGCTCCTTTGACACGACATGGCCATGAAATTTGACTTCTTCTTGCCAGAATATACATTTAGAAAACTTGCTTTCAACAAATTCTTTCTCAGAATTTCTAACACTTGTTCCAAATGTTTTTCATGCTCGCTTTCTGATTTAGAGAATATCAATATATCATCAATGAAAACCAGAACAAATTTATTCAATACTCCTTTGAATACTCTATTCATTAGGTCGACAAAATAAGCTGGAGCGTTACATAAGCCGAACGGCATTACTGACCACTCGTAGAATAAGTCTGGACCTCGGAATGCAGTCAAAGGAACACGCTCTTCGGCAATACGAAGCTGATGGAAACCAGTAGCTAAGTCCATTCGTGAAAATACCTGTGGTTGATGATCAAAGCATGGCCTGTGTGGCGTAGCTTTGTGTATAGCGTTGTTTCGCGAGCCTCACACCCCGGTATGAGCGAGAAACGGGAGAAGGACTTCAGGGAGGACATGCGTTTTCTTCTAGCTAGGAGTGGTGCTTTGGGTTTTACACGCCCGGGTATTCTACTTATGTGGATGATGGAAAGCGAGGCCTCGGTTTGCTTCGGTCTCTTCGGAGCCGATGGTGTGTTCGGATATGACCAATGACGCCCCATAGGGAGAGGAAATGCAGTGTTCAGGAATTTTAATCCACAACGGTGGACCGGCCCTGACGATCCAAGGACCCACCCGAGTCTGGGTCCTGAGACATGGGCTAGAGCATCTCGAATCGGTAAGGACTATCTTTTGCCTTGGTTCAAGACGGAAACCCAATTTCCAAATATGATACCATGCGGTTTTGATTGTATACATATATATGGAGACATAGTGGTATGGGGCATTAATGCTATCTATGATTGATACTTATGATTTGAATTTGTTTTTGAAACTTATAAACACTAGTAATAATATCAAATGCTTTTGTTTTATTCGTATCAAGCATATTTTGGCCATTATTAGGTAAAACTATATCCTCCGGTTTGTGTTGCATTGTGTGATAGGAACTGAGTCTTTTAATGGCTTCATTTTTACAAAAAGCATTGCGATGTTTAAAAGACTTATTTGTTTTAAAGCATTGGCAATCCAATGGAGTAAACCCGTTCTGCGAAAGTTGTGTGGTCCTGTGATAAGCCATATTGTAAAATGTGTTAAGTAGATTTCTCATACCAGTCCCATGACTGACTCGTAGTTTGATTCACTTGCAAACTCTGGTGCCCCTATTTCTACACGGCCAGCCTTGTATTTAGGTTTTAGCAGGCTCTTTCTAGATAGCTGGAGATGGAGATGGATTCTATCATTTATCTTTTTATGTTGTTCAGCTCCTGTTGTACATATTATGTTTTCTTTTCCGCTGTAGACATTTTATGTATAGCTGAACTGTATTTTGTACTAAGTATGATCCTGTATACTCTGTAACTCTGATGATTATATTTATCCATTGTATTCTATTGTACATTAGCTGGTGCATTTAATTATTTCTATTCTATTATTATCTTTTTATGTGTTATATTCCAAAGATTACCCTTGCACCGTCTTATCGGGGTTTGGGGTCGTCACAAACGTGGTATCGGAGCGAAAAAGAGGGGAGAAGGGTTGAAATGCTGAATTCTAATTGGGCCATGAGTTATAATTAAATATTTTGAATTTATTTGGCTCTGATACCAATTGTGAAAACCCGTAACTTCCCCGATAAGGAAAGCGCGGATTATCTTGCGAACATGACAAAATAGAACGCAGACAGAAGAACATTTCATTGTTTATTACAATAATTCCATCAGAATACAAGAATATACAGAGTATAAACAAATAAAATACATTCGATAAATATATGAGATTACAATACATTACATAGTAGCGGAAAATAATACAATACACAACAAGAAGAGATATAAGGATACAGAGCTTTCCGGATATCATTCCAGCTGTAAACCAGGATCCTGTGAATATAAATCTGCAAAACCAAAACTACTAGCTGCCCGTGTCAAAATAAGGGCACCCAGAGTTTAGGTTAAAACAATAAACTCCAGGTCAGTCATGGGACTGGTGTGAGAACTAAAACAGTTATTAATCTTTATTTTAAAGTTAGGTAAATCAAGGGACCACGCCGTATAACACGGTACGGGTTTCCTCCCAAGAATACCAGGGCATAAAACAAACAGCGCAATGCTAAATAAAGAAAAATGAAGCTATTATAAGAACCAAGTCCCATCACACAATGCAATGCAAGCCGGAGGATAGGGTTTTTACCTTATAATAGCCGAAGAATGCTCGATACGCTAAATTTCATCTTTTGATACTATAAGTGTATAGTGTCAAAACAATTTCAATCATAAGTATCAATCATAGACGGCATAAGCGCCCCATTGCACTATGTCGCCATATACAGGATTACAACTAAAATCAAAATGTCATGTATTGGAAGTTGGATTTCCATCTGTGAACCGAGGCCAAATATAGTCCTCTACCAATTCGAGACGCACTAGCCGGTGTCTTAGGAACAGAACGCATCGTCCCTTGCAGCGACAGGGTCGGTCCACCGATGTGGATTAAAATGCTTAAACACTGCGTTTCCCCACCCTTTGGGGTGTCAATGAGCTAACGTATGACTCCATTTGCTTCACATAGTCACCA
The DNA here is from genome assembly GCA_030737875.1 of Allium sativum. Taxonomy (NCBI): domain Eukaryota; kingdom Viridiplantae; phylum Streptophyta; class Magnoliopsida; order Asparagales; family Amaryllidaceae; genus Allium; species Allium sativum. The sequence goes on from CM060926.1 coordinate 527,833,995, forward strand.
GTATATCTGAGGCGCCTCGCAACAGCAACAACCACATAAGTCAAACTCGTCAGGGCGTGTAAAACCACTGACGCCACTTCTAACTAGAAGAAAACGCATGTCCTCCCTGAGGTCCTTCTCCTGTTTTTGGTTCACAACCGGGGTGTGAGGCTCGTGAATCAACGTTACACAAAGCTATGCCACACAGGCTGTGCTTTGATCATCCACCACAAGACTATGCTTTTCAACAGAAGCCTTGATCATTTGCATCCCGACATGCCACACAGGCAATTCACGCTATGCAGCCGATATCAATCACACAGAATGAAATCCGATGTCAGACACACATCCATTTACAAGTCCGTTCTGGGCCTGAACGAAATCGAAGGCACCTTGTACCTCGCATATCCATCGATCTCCAAGTATGTCTGGACGATCACCAACTGATTCCCTGATCTTGGGTGTACGGCCCAATCAAGATCATCAGTAATTATCCAAATGACGTGAAGACCTCGTGTCTTCAACCATCATCTTCATCTTCGACTAATCGTCGAATCAGTTATTCAGAATGGGATAAACCCGGTCTTTCTGAATAATTCGCGTATATAATAAACAAGTGTTACACAAACACAACATACGCCTCATTCCAATTCATCAGTCACTAACCGTAAATTAGGAGGAGAATGATTCCCCAAATATTAACCCTGAAGGCCAAAACCAACATCAGATCAATACCCAGGAAAACATTCTTCTTAGACAACCTACAGTTAGTTTCTAAATTTCACATTCTTAGGGATAGGTTCCCATTAATTTTATCAAAGATAAATTCTTTTAAATTTATTCTTTAATCTTCCTTTGAATATCACTTCAAACCAGTCGGGATTAGCGAACCACACCGAAGTAATTATTTATTTTATTTCCCAATCCCAACCTATTTATCCCATGAAGTAAAACTGGTCATACTTCATATCTAACACCATGGTGTTATCGGTAAATTCAATTACCATTTCACATTCAAATCTAATTAAAGATTTAACTACCGTCTGGAGTAAAACTGGTGATACTCCATTCTCGATCTTTTCAATCTAATCAAAGATTCATTAAAACTCCACTTAGTTTTAATCTTTGGCTGGGTTAAAGAATCAGTGTCATTTAAAACACGGTTCACGTTAAACCCGAAAATCTATACCAATTCAGTTCCAATTAAATATTATTTAATTGGTACACTTCATTAAATCTAAACAAAAAGATTTAATCTTTTTCTCAACCGGGCTTAAGAACAGTGTTAATGAAGACACCGTTCACGACAAACCCAAATCACATTTGATATTAAATACAAGGCTCTGAATAGAAAATATATCGGCTTATATTCAATATCAAATTCCATGACCAACAAATATCGTATTGGAAATAACGATATATATATATCTTTCAAATTTCCATAACCATATCTGTATCATCACGAAATCCGACATTGAAATATTCCAGAGACAATTTCGATTCAAATCCATTCCAATTCAATTATTGGAAATTCTGGTTACTTTTAAAATCCTTTTCAAATTCAATTCATTTATTTAAAAATAAATAGAATAATCCTAGCTCAAAACTAGTTCATTCCGATAAAAATCTATTTTTATCTTTTCAAATATGGAGTTTTTCATCCCAATTCTTCCCAAATCATTTCTTATGATTTTACGCAAATTATTAATATTTTTAATAATTTTATCAAGGCCCGTACAGTCGATTTCCATCAACGGCCATCGAACTGCATTTACAACGACCTTTTCCAAATTTGATTTGGACATAATTCCAAATCCAACCGTTAGATTTCAAATCTCTAATATTCATTAGAAAGCTCTTTTCAATACGAACCCAACGGTCCGGTTTTAGGAGAATCCGACGGTCGGATCTCCCGTAATGTCTATTCGAAGTCAATGGTTGAAATTAACGAACTACCGCAGCGCGGCGCGTTCTATCCAGGCCATTATATTATATATATAATATATACTACGTCGATTTCCTTTTAAAACGTATTTTATAAATAGTTTTAAATTCGTTTTCGAAACAAATTCAACTTCATTTCAAATTCGAATCAAAATTGAATTTTTCCTTATAAATTCGTTTTAAATTCATTTCAAATTGATTTCAATTCAAATCGACTTTTAATTCAATTTCGGTTCATTTTCAATTCAATTCAATTTCAATTCGAATTCATTTTCATTCAGTTTCAATTCTAATTCAATTCTATTCAATTTCAATTCGAATTCAATTCTATTCAATTTCAATTCGAATTCATTTTCAATTCGAATTCATTTCAAATTGATTTCCATTCAATTTCAATTCGATTCGAATTCATTTTATTTTCAATTCAATTCGAATTCTAATTCGTTTCAATTCAATTCGAGTTCTAATTCGTTTCAATTCAATTTAATTAAAATTTCATTTCAAAATATTCGATTTTGAAATCACTTTTTAATATTCATTATAAAAACGAATATAATCGATATAAATATCGTTCGCGTTAAAATAGCACATATCTAATCAGCACGGCTTTATATATTTCTATTTCAAATATTCTATTCAAATATTTCTTCTCAAATATTTTACTCAAATATTTCTCTTCAAATATTTCTTTTCAAATATTTCTTTTTCAAAACTGGAATGAGGCCCAATCAATTACCATATAATGTTAATTATATGGATGTTCTACAACACATGTTTAAAATAATAATGATAAATAATCAACCATCATCCAAAGTGCATTCTGCACTGTATAAGCATCAAATATAAATATTTAACGCTCATAACAGTCTGTCCATCAATCGATCGACATACAACTAATTATTGGGATTAGTGTATGTCATATATCGTCCCAATACCCGTATGGGGTTTCAAACAATCAAACACAGATTTTATTTGTGCAGTTGGGCGATGTGTAAAATTTATCGTCCCAATCAATATCAGTCAAATGTGTGCATATAAACAAAACGTTCGATTTGTTTATATTTATTTTATTTTAAATACACGTTAAAAATTCTATTTTTAACTATAAAATATTTTCCACTATAAAATATTTTATTTCATTTCATATCACATCACACAATCAACTACACATCAAAATCAAACAAACAAGCATACAAGCCGTCCATGGTCTGTGGACGACGGGTGTCGGGTGCTACTAAACACCATCTACATCCCAGTATATATTTTAACTAGAAAATTAAATTAAAAGTGAGAAGCTCTCACCGAAAGCTAAACCAAATGCCATGGCTCTTCTTGTGTAGAAATTTTTGTCGTGCTCTCCTTTTGTCACTTTCATTGTCCGTAGCTACTACATATATAAAAATCACATTTTTACACCGCTACTATATAGATAAAAATTCTATTTTTATTCTTCTCACTATATAAAAATTATATTTTTATTCTCTATGTATTCATATATAAAAATCTCATTTTTACTTCACCATTTCAACTATATAAAGATTCAAACTTTTCTAATATAAAAATCCGACCTTTTCTATTTGATTAACTATATAAAAATCCGTAACTTCCCCATGAGGAAAAGAGCGGATACTTTGAGAACGACACACAAAAGAACGCAAACAGAAGAACATTTCATTGTATATTACAACAACTCCATCAGAATACAAGAATATATAGAGTATGAATAAATATTACACAACAGAAAATATCAGAGATTACAATAAATTACATAACAGCGGAAAATAATACAATACACAACTAGAAGTAATACATAGATACAGAGCTTTCCAAGTATCGTTCCAGCTGTAGATCAGGACCCTGTGAATATAAATCAGCAAAACCAAAACTACTAGCTGCCCGTGTCAAAATAAGGGCACCCAGAGTTTAGGTTAAAACAATAAACTCCAGGTCAGTCATGTGACTGGTGTGAGAACTAAAACAGTTATTAATCTTTATTTTAAAGTTCTGTAAATCAAGGGACCACGCCGTATAACACGGAACGGGTTTCCTCCCAAGAACACCAGTGTATAAAACAACAGCGCAATGCTAAATAAAGAACAATGAAGCTGTTATAAGACCCAGGTCCCATCACACAATGCAACGCAAGCCGGAGGATAGGGTTTTACCTTATAACAGCCAAAGAATGCTTGATACGTGAAATTTCATGTTTTATTATTACTATAAGTGTATAGTGTCCAAACAATTTCAAATCATAAGTATTAATCATAGACGGCATAAGTGCCCCATACCACTATGTCGCCATACTAGGCTCTACAAATAAAACCGCAAAGTCACGTATTGGGAGTTGGATTTCCGTCTGTGAACCGAGGCTAAAGATAGTCCTCTACCGATTCGAGACGCTCTAGTCCGTGTCTCAGGAACAGAACGCATCGTCCCTTGGAGCGACAGGGCCTATGTAATGGCCCGCAAATCCATACTATCTGAGCTGACTAATACAACACACGTCCAACTCAAATAATACAGAAATACGAGTCATTAGGGTTAAAGAAAATATAAAAGATAGAAGAAGAACAAAAATAAAATTACAGAACCTCACAACGGAACGAATAAAATATATTAGATAACATAACTTTGAATACAAAATTTTGTACTATATATACATGTCATCATCAGAGCACAATACAATATTTGATACAGCGGAAATGTAACAACCCGGAAATGCGAGCCAATTTAAAATTTTTATTTTGGCAATTTTAGTGAATTTTGAACATTAAAATAGATTATTTTAAATAGTAACGACGAGAAATTTATTGTGAATAGAATTAGAACGTATATATTTATATAGATCGTCGTTAGAATATAATAATTATATATAATTATAAATAGAATTGAAAATGGCGCGGTAGTTCGATAATTCGATTTCAAACTTCAATTGAATGTACCGGGTGCAAAATGAACCGGATTTTAGTGAAACCAAAAACAATAGGATCTAATTGATGATATCTTTCCGAAGAATCCGAAAAATCAAAATTTCATAGCGGGAATCAAAAGATATGTCCAGTTGAAAATTCTGAATAGTCGCTATGGAATTCAAGCCCTAAAAAATGGGAATTTTGCAAACGACCTCGGATTTCGACGAAACCACTTTTGTTGGGTCCTTGATGTCAAGTTATTGCTAGGTTCCAAATTTCATAATTTTCTAATCAATAGGTGAGCGTGGCAAAGGAAAACGCGTTTGACCAGTTTTAGTTGATTTTAATCGACTGGAAAATGACCATTTTTCCAACGGTCTCAGAATTCGATGAAACTAGTTTTGTTAGGACCGTATCGTTAATACGAAGCTAGAAAATATTTTTTTGTAATTTTTCGAGTTAGTATGCGACCCCAGTAAATTGAAATGCGCGTTCAAATTCAATATATAGAGTTATATGTTGATTTTGACGAAAACTGATCGAAATGATCGAATCAGCCTACGATACATATCCCATTGTGTTAGGAATGAGGGTAATTAGCTAGGGACGACAGTCAGTGGGTTCGATTTTGAGTTTGAAATAAAGAGTTGCTTTTTGAAAGTTAAAAATAAATTAAATATATATTATATTCCTTTGGTTAACTACCCCCCCTTATTCTCTCTCCCTCCCCCGTTTCTATTCAAATCGAAAATTTAAAAAAAAACATCGGAGCGCTCCACTCGCCAGTGGCGATCCGCGCCACCCCCCCTCCCCCCGCTGATGATCCTCCCCATCGCACCTCCCCTCTCCTCTCTACCCGCACCGCGCTCCCTCTTCTTCTCCCTGTAGCCGCGATTCCCCCCCCCCCCCCCCAGACCAACGCCCTACCTCGTCGGATCCGCCTCCTCCTCTCCTCAGCAAATCGCCCCCACCACCGCTTGCTCCCCTTTCCAACCACTCCGGCGCCACCTCAAGCCCGACCACCACCTCCGCCCCCCTTTTCTCTACCTGCGCCGACCCCTCCGCCTTCCCCCAACCCAAACCACCCCGATGACATACTCCCCCCCCAATATTCACTGTAAGTTTTTTTATTTCATTTATTTGTTTATTTTTGTTTTTTTTTAATTCATTTTAAATGTTTAGCTTAGGTTAATCAGTTTAAAAACTGGTTTTTAGATTAGATTTTTAAAATAGAAAAGATTAGACTTTTAAAATAGAAAAGATTAGATTTTTAAAATAGAAAAGATTAGATTTTTAAAATAGAAAAGATTAGATTTTTAAAATAGAAAATATTAGATTTTTAAAATAGAAAAGATTAAATTTTTGATATTTGAAAAGGCGAAATCTTTATATTTGAAAAGGCGAAATTTTTATCTATATAATAGCGGTATTTGAAAATGCGAAATTTTTATCTATATAATAGCGGTGTAAAAATAGAATTTTTATCTATATAGGAGCGAAGTAAAAATTTGATTTTTATATATTGAATAGCGAAGTAAAAATTCGATTTTTATATATGTAGTGGCTATGGGCAGCGAAAGTGACAAAAGGCGAGAACGACGAAGATTTCTATAAATGAAGAGTCGTGGAGTTGGGATAGCTTTGGTGAGAACTTCTCACTCAAATTTCCTTTTTCTAGTTATATATATATACTAGGATGCAGATGGTGCTTAGTATTACCCGACACCCGTCATCCACAGACCATGGATGGCTTGTTTGTTTAATTGATGTGCTGTGAAATTTGTTTGTGTTGTTGATGGGGAGGATCATCAGCGAGGAGGGGGGGGTGGCGCGACTCGCCATTGGCGAGGGGAGCGCTCCGATGTTTTTTTTAAATTTTCGATCTGAACAGAAACGGGGGAGGGAGAGAGAATAAGGGGGGGGGGGGGGGGTAGTTGACCAAAGGAATATAATATATATTTAATTTATTTTTAACTTTCAAAAAGCAACTCTTTATTTCGAACTCGAAATCGAACCCACCGACTGTCGTCCCTAGCTAATTACCCCCATTCCGAACACAATGGGATATGTATCGTAGGCTGATTCGATCATTTCGATCAGTTTTCGTCAAAATTAACATATAACTCTATATATTGAATTTGAACGCGCATTTCAATTTACTGGGGTCGCATACTAACTCGAAAAATTACAGAAAAATATTTTCTAGCTTCGTATTAACGATATGGTCCTAACAAAACAAGTTTCGTCGAATTCTGAGACCGTTGGAAAAATGGCCATTTTCCAGTCGATTAAAATCAACTGAAACTGGTCAAACGCGTTTTCCTTTGCCACGCTCACCTATTGATTCGAAAAATTATGAAATTTGGAACCTAGCAATAACTTGACATCACGGACCCAACAAAAGTGGTTTCGTCGAAATTCGAGGTCGTTTGCAAAATTCCCATTTTTAAGGGCCTGAATTCCATAGCGACTATTTAGAATTTTCAACTGGACATATCTTTTGATTCCCGCTATGAAATTTTGATTTTTCGGATTCGTTGGAAAGATATCATCAATTAGATCCTATTGTTTTTGGTTTCTCTAAAATCCGGTTCATTTAGCACCCGGTACATTCAATTGAAGTTTGAAATCGAATTATCGAACTACCGCGCCATTTTCAATTCTATTTATAATTATATATAATTATTATATTCTAACGACGATATATATAAATATATACGTTCGAATTCTATTCACAATAAAGTTCTCGTCGTTACTATTTAAAATAATCTATTTTAAATGTTTAAAATTCAGTAAAATTGCCAAAATAAAAAATTTAAATTGGCTTGCATTTCCGGGTTGTTACATTCTCCCCCACTTAAAACATTTCGTCCCCGAAAAGGAACAAAGTCGAAAGTGGTTTGATTAATCAACTCTACGTTCGATCTGGCTTCCATTCTCCAACTTTTCAGTTTCTGAGAATTTTCAAATTCTTCAAAAATTTGGCTAACACCCTAAATTTTCGAAAAATTTCGCCATAACCTCCCCTGCACCGGGAGCCACGTGAAGATCCCAAAATTTCCATACAGGCCTTCTGATCTCAAAAAGAAAAAGAAAAAGCCAAGCGGCTAGCCAATCGGCTCATAAAATCATCATCACCCAAACAAAATAGTAAATTATGGTAAACATGTACCTATTTGTCGGGCAAACAAATTTTATTCTCTGCTTTAGCCTCCTTGCTATGACCTGTTCAATGTAAGTACATGTATATGCAAGCAAATGTGACCAATTTTCAATACAGTTCAATATTTGATTCTATTAGGCTAAATGGTTCAAAATTAGCAAACAAATAAACAAACAACCCAAACTCAATCAATTAGTGAATTAGAGTTTCAAATTCATAATTTTGATACATATACAGAAAATCATGTTTTGATGCCAAATCACAACAATATATTTTAGCTATGTTTTGGTTCTCACACCAGTCTAATGGAAATATATAGATATCACACCTTCGAAACACGAACATAAATATTGGTGATGGAGCTCCATCATCAAAATCATCTCCGAGCGAATAGAATGTGATTCTATATCTATCCAGTATATTAAAACTTCGAATATACGTTCATGACGCGTATATGCAAAATCCTTATATATTGGATTGTCCAAATTCAAAATAAATAAATATTCAAATACGTTTAAAACGATTTAAATTTTCAAAACAAAACTCGTTTTCATTTGAAAAATATACTCTTCACTCGTTCTAGGATACTACTGATCCTATCTCTAATGAGTAATTATAATTGGATATTACTAATCCAATATCTGATGAATTCTTTCGTATGGTTCTAATGTGCCTTCTTCTCGAGCTTTGTAAACCAAAGCTCTGATACCAAACTGAGACGACCCGAACTTCCCCGGTAAGGAAAGCACGAATAGAATTGAGTACAAGACGAATCAGAACACAGACAGAAGAACATTTCATTGTTATTACAACAATTCCATCAGATACAAGAATATATAGAGCATAAATGAATAAATTACATTCAACAAATATCAGAGATTTAAATTACATTTAAAAACATCGCAGCGGAAAATAATACAAAACACAACTAAAAGTGATACACGGATACAGAGCTTTTCGAGCATCGTTCCAGCTGTAAATCAGGACCCTGTGAATATAAATATGCAAAACCAAAACTACTAGCTGCCCGTGTCGAAAATAAGGGCACCAAGAGTTTAGGTTAAAACAATAAACTCCAGGTCAGTCATGGGACTGGTGCGAGAACTAAAACAGTTGTTTAAAACTTTACTTTAAAAGAGAGTAATTCAAGGGACCACGCCGTATAATACGGAACGGGTTTCCTCCCAAGAATACTAGTGCATATAACAAAACAGCGTAATGCTTTTTGGAAAAATGAAGCTATTATAAGACCTAGGTCCCATCACACAATGCAACGCAAGCCGGAGGATAGGGTTTTCCCTTATAATAGCCAAACATGCTTGGTACATTTAAAACAAATCATTTGATACTATTATATGTGTATAGTGTCAAAACAATTTCAATCATAAATATCAATCATAAGCGGCATGGGTACCATCTATCATGTCGCCATACTAGTTCTACAATTAAAACCGCAATATCACGTATTGGAAATTGGATTTCTGTCATGAGTCGAGGCAAGGGGCAAGCTCCTCTCCACGTTCGAGACACTCTAGTAAATGCCTCAGGACCCCACTTTGATCCTTGGAATCGGCTGGGTCGGTCCTCTCTTACTTTTGAGGATTGGAAATTCCTGAACACACGTTTCCCAGTCCTTACAGACCTATATCTGAGGCGGCTGACATTCCAACAACCACACAGGTGAAAAGTATATAAATGTCAGGGCTGGTAGGTCACTGACACCACCCTAGCTAGAAAGAAACGTCGTGCTCTCCCAGCGGTCCGTCTCCCGTTTTTGACTCATACTGAGGTGTGAGGCTCGCGAATTCACGCTATACACAAAGCTACGCCACACAGGCCGTGCTTTGATCATCAACCACAAGACTTTTCTTTTCAACAGAAGCCTTGATCAATTGCCACTTACGCGTGCCACACTGGCAATTTACTCCATGCGACTGATGTCCATCGATATACAACCTCTGAGCTCGTACGTCTCAGAGAAGGGCGTTAATCAAGAGAATAAATTCTCCGCCGCCAAACAGATGTATATTTAATAGAGATCAATCAACACAGAATAAAATCCAATGTCAGACACATAATCCATTTACAAGTTCGTTATGGGTCTGAACGAAACCGGAGGCACTTTCCTCACATATCCATCCATCTCCAAGTACGTCTGGACGATCACCAACTGTTTCCCTCATCTTGGGTGTACAGCCCAATCGATATCATCAGTAATCACCCAAACGATGTGAAGACTTATGGTCTTCAACCACCGTCTTCATCTTCGACATCTCGTCGAATCGGTTATTCAGAATGGGTATAAACCCGGCCTTTCCGAATAACCCACGTATATGATAAACAAATGTTACACACCACAACAAATGCCTCATTCCAATTCAGAATATTCTTTTATTCAAAAAAACACATTCTTAGGGGAAAGGTTCCCATTAATTTTATCCAAGATAAATTCTTCTAAATTTATCCTATAATCTTCCTTTGGATATCATTTCTAACTAGTCAGGATTAGCGAACCACACCGAAGTAATTATTTATTTTATTTCCCAATCCCAACCTATATATCCCGTGGAGAAAACTGGTAATACTCCATATCTAACACCATGGTGCTATCGCTAAAATGAGTTACCATTTCACGTTCAAATCTAATTAAAGATTTAACTATCGCTTTGGAGCAAAACTGGTGATACTCCACTCTCGATCACTTTTCAGATTTGATAATTTAAATTATCAATTCACATTTTACTCTAATTAAAGATTCATTAAAACTCTACTTAGTTTTAATCTTTTCAAAAATCAATATCCTGCCTGTAACTGGGTTAAAGAACCAATGTCATCTAAAACACGATTCACGACAAACCCAAATCACATTTGATATTAATTACAAGGCTCTGAATAGAAAATATACCGGCTTATATCCAATATCAAATTCTAAAACCAACAAATATCGTATTGGAAATAAAGATATAAAATATATCTTTCAAATTCCCATAACAATATCTGTATAGTCACGAATCCAACATCGAAATATTCCGAAGATAATTTCGATTCAACTCCAGTCCCATCCACGTATTGGGAATATTGATTATTTTAAAAATCACTTTCAAATTCAATTTATTTATTTCAAAAATAAATTGATTCTAATTCTAGTTCAAAACTAGTTCATTTCGATAAAAATCTATTTTTATCTTTTCAAATACGGAATTTTTCAGCCCAATTCTTTCCAGTTCACATATTATGATTTTACACAAATTATAGGTATTTTTAATAATTTTATCAAGGCCCGTACAGTCGAATTCCAATAATGCCCATCGAACTGCACTTACAACGACCTTTTTCGAATTTGATTTGGACATAACTCCAAATCCAACCGTTAGATTTCAAATTTCTAATATTCATTGGAAAGCTCTTTTCGATACGAACCCAACGGTTCCGGTTTTAGGAGAATCCGACGGTCAGATATCCCGCAACGTCAATTCGAAGTTAATGGCCGAAATTCACGAACTGTCGCGGCGCGGGGCGTTCTATTCAGGCCATTATATATAATATATATATATATATTATATATTTCGTTGATTTCCTTTTAAAACGTATTTTATAAATCGTTATAAATTCGTTTCAAAAACAATTTCAACTTCATCTTCAATTTCAAATCGATTTGATTTCAATTCAATTCGAATTCATTTCAATTTTATTTAATTCGAATTCAAATTCGTTTCAATTCAATTCAAATTGAAATTTTTTTCAATTCAATTCAATTTGAATTTTAATCTAATTTAATTTGAATTTAATTTCAAAATATTAAATTTTGAAATCACCTTCAATATCCATTATAAAACGAATAAAATCGATAATATCGTTCGCGTCAAAATAACGCATCTCTAATCAACACGGCTTTATATATTTCAATAAATTCGTTATTCTATTCAACTAATGAATATATATATATTCCATTCAACACATGAATCTATATTTCTTTCAACACATGAGTACTGTCAACACATCACTATTTTTGTTATGTAAAATATTTTATAAAACTATGGTATCTATCGTTTGATTTTCAATTAGACTCCACCGTGAAGTAGTTTCTAATTTTAAATATGATAAAGATGTAAATTTTATTATTAAAATATTTTACTCAACACATGAATAATTTCAACACATGAACATCGTCAGCACATGACTATTTTTATATTCAACACATGAATTTTCTTTTATAATATTAATTATTTTCCCGATTGGAATGAGGCCCAATCAATCACCATATAATGTTAATTATATGGATTCCATACAACATATGTATATAATAGCAACAATAAACAATAAACTATCATCCAAAGTGCACCACACAACTGTATAAGCATCAAATATAAATAATCAACGCTTACACAGTCTGTCGACCAATCGATCGACATACAATTAAATAATTGGGATTAGTGTATCCAAATTTTATCCCAACACCCATGTGGGGTTTCAAATCAACAAACACATATTTTTATTTGTACAGTTGGGCGATGTGTAAAATTTAGCATCCTAATCAATATCAGTCAAATCGGTGTATATAAACAAATCGACCGATTTGTTTATAAATATTCCTTTATTCACTTTCACATTAAAAATTATATTTTTAACGATAAAATATTTAATTTCAACTATCTACATTTTTTTTATTGATTTCACATCAACAACACAAACAAATTTCACAGCACATCAATTAAACAAACAAGCCATCCATGGTCTGTGGATGACGGGTGTCGGGTGCTACTAAGCACCGTCTGCATCCTAGTATATATATATATAACTAGAAAAAGGAAATTTGAGTGAGAAGTTCTCACCAAAGCTATCCCAACTCCACGACTCTTCATTTATAGAAATCTTCGTCGTTCTCGCCTTTTGTCACTTTCGCTGCCCGTAGCCACTACATATATAAAAATCGAATTTTTACTTCGCTATTCAATATATAAAAATCGAATTTTTACTTCGCTCCTATATAGATAAAAATTCTATTTTTACACCGCTATTATATATATAAAAATTTTACCTTTTCAAATACTGCTATTATATAGATAAAAATTTCGCCTTTTCAAATATAAAGATTTCGCCTTTTCAAATATAAAGATTTCGCCTTTTCAAATATCAAAAATTTAATCTTTTCTATTTTAATATTCTAATATTTTCTATTTTAAAAATCTAATCTTTTCTATTTTAAAAATCTAATCTTTTCTATTTTAAAAATCTAATCTAAAAATCAGTTTTCAAACTGATTAACCTAAGCTAAACATTTAAAATGAATTAAAACAAAAATAAACAAATAAATGAAATAAAAAAACTTATAGTGAATATTGGGGGGGGGGGAGTATCTCGTCAGGGTGGTTTGGGTTGGGTGAAGGCGAAGCGGTCAGCGCAGGTGGAGAAAAGGCCGATTTGTTTATATACACTGATTTGACTGATATTGATTGGGTCGATAAATTTTACACATCGCCCAACTACACAAATACATATCTGTGTTTGTTGATTTGAATCCCCACACGGGTGTTGGGATGATATTTGGCGTACACTAATCCCAATTATTTAATTGTATGTCGATCGATTGGTCGACAGACTGTGTAAGCGTTGATTATTTATATTCGATGCTTATGCAGTTGTGTGGTGCACTTTGGATGATGGTTGATTGTTTATCGTTGCTATTATATACATGTGTTGTATGGAATCCATATAATTAACATTATATGGTGATTGATGGGGCCTCATTCCAATTGGGAAAATAATGAATGTTATAAAGGAAAATTCATGTGTTGAATATAAAAATAGTCATGTGTTGACGATGTTCATGTGTTGAAAATATTCGTGTGTTGAGTAAAATATTTTAAATAATAAAATTTACATCTTTATCATATTTACAATTAGAATCTACTTCACGGTGGAGTCTAATTAAAAATCAAACGATAGATACCATAATTTTATAAAATATTTTACATCACAAAAATAGTGATGTGTTGACAGTACTCATGTGTTGAGATTAGTCGTGTGTTGAAAGAAATATAGATTCATGTGTTGAATAGAATAAATATTCATTTGTTGAATAGAATAACGAATTTATTGAAATATATAAAGCCACGTTGATTAGAGATGCGTTATTTTGACGCGAACGATATTTATATCCATTTTATTCGTTTTATAATGAATATTGAAAATTGATTTCAAAATTTAATATTTTGAAATGAAATTCAAATTAAATTAGATTAAAATTAAAATTGAAATTTTATTAAATCAGTTTGAAATGAATTCGAATCGAATAGAAAATGAATTCGATTCGAATTGAATAGAAAGTGAATTTGAATTCGAATTGAATAGAAATGAATTCAAATTGAATTAAATTGAAATTGAATTAAAAACGAATTGAAATTGTTTTGAATGAATTTTAAAACGAGCAGAATTTGAATTGAAATCAATTTGAAATGAATTTGAATTGAAGTAAATAGAAGGTAAATTCAAATTGAATTGAATTAAAACGATTTAGAATTTGAATTGAAACGAATTTGAATTCGAATTAAATAAAAATTGAAATGAATTCGAATTGAATTGAAATCAAATCGATTTGAAATTGAAGATGAAGTTGAAATGGTTTTGAAAACGAATTTAGAACTATTTATAAAATTCGTTTTAAAAAGGAAATGGACGAAGTATATATATATATATATATATATATATTATATAATGGCCTGAATAGAACGCGTCGCGCCGCGGCAGTTCGTGAATTTCGACCATTTTCTTTGAATTGACGCTACGGGAGATCCGACCGTCGGATTCTCCTAAAACCGGAACCGTTGGGTTCGTATCGAAAATAGCTTTCCAATGAATATTTGAAATTTGAAATCTAACGGTTGGATTTGGAATTATGTCCAAATCAAATTTGAAAAAGGTCGTTGTAAGTGCAGTTCGATGGCTATTGTTGGAAATCGACTGTGCGGGCCTTGATAAAATTATTAAAAATATCTATAATTTGTGTAAAATCATAAGAAATGGTTTGGGAAAAATTGGGCTGAAGAATTCCACATTTGAAAGGATAAAAATAGATTTTTATCGAAATGAACTAGTTTTGAACTAGAATTAAAATCAATTTATTTTTTTGAAATAAATAAATTGAATTTGAAAGTGATTTTAAAAATAATCAATATTCACAATACGTGGATTGGACGGGACTTGAATCGAAATTATCTTTGGAATATTTTGATGTTGGATTTCGTGACTATACAGATATTGTTATGGTAATTTGAAAGATATATTTTATATCGTTATTTCCAATACGTAATTTGTTGGTTTCAAAATTTGATATTGAATATAAGCTGGTATATTTTCTATTCAGAGCCTTGTATTTAATATCAAATGTGATTTGGGTTTATCGTGAATCGTGTTTTAGACGGCTTTGGTTCTTTAACCCAGTTAAAGGCAAGATGTTGATTTTTGAAAGGTTTAAAACTAAGTGGAGTTCTAATGAATCTTTAATTAGATTGAAAAGTGAATTGATAATCTAAATTATCAAATATGAAAAGTGATCGAGAATGGACTACCATCAGTTTTGCTCCAATGCGATAGTTAAATCTTTAATTAGATTTGAACGTAAAATGGTAATTAATTTTACCGATAGCACCGTGGTGTTAGATATGGAGTATTACCAGTTTTTCTCCATGGGATGAATAGGTTGGGATTGGGAAATAAAATAAATAATTACTTCGGTGTGGTTCGCTAATCCCGACTAGGTTGAAATGACATCCGAAGGAAGATTAAAGAATAAATTTAGAAGAATTTATCTTGGATAAAATTAATGGGAACATTTCCCTAAGAATGTGATTTTGTGAATAAAAGAATATTCTGAATTGGAATGAGGTGTTTGTTGTGTTTGTGTAACATTCGTTTATTATATACGTGGGTTATTGAGAAAGGCCGGGTTATACCCATTCTGAATAACCGATTCGGTGAGATGTCGAATATGAAGACGGTGGTTGAAGACCGGAAGTCTTCACATCGTTTGGGTGATTACTGATGATCTTGATTGGGCTGTACACCCAAGATGAGGGAAACAGTTGGTGATCGTCCAGACGTACTTGGAGATCGATGGATATGCGAGGAAAGTGCCTCCGGTTTCGTTCAGACCCAGAACGAACTTGTAAATGGATTGTGTGTCTGACATTGGATTTTATTCTGTTTTGATTGATCTCTATTAAATATACATCTGTTTGGCGGCAGAGAATTTATTCTCTTGCTTAACGCCCTTCTCTGAGACGTACAAGCTCAGAGGTTGTATATTGGTGGACATCAGTCGCATGGAGTGAATTGCCAGTGTGGCACGCGTAAGTGGCAATTGATCAAGGCTTCTGTTGCAAAGCAAAGACTTGTGGTTGATGATCAAAGCACGGCCTGTGTGGCGTAGCTTTGTGTATAACGTGAATTCGCGAGCCTCACACCTTGGTATGAGTCAAAAACGGGATACGGTCCCAAGGAGTGCACGACGTTTCTTCCTAGCTATGGTGGTGTCAGTGACCTACCAGCCCTGACATTTATATACTTTTCACCTGTGTGGTTGTTGGATACGAGGCGCCTCGGATATAGGTCTGTAAGGACCGGGAAACGTGTGTTCAGGAATTGCCAATCCTCAAAAGTAAGAGAGGACCGGCCCAGCCGATTCCAAGGATCAAGGTGGGGTCTTGAGGCATTTACTAGAGTGTCTCGAACGCGGAGAGGAGCTTGCCCCTTGCCTCGACTCATGACGGAAATCCAATTTCCAATACGTGATATTGCGGTTTTAATTGTAGAACTAGTATGGCGATATGATATATGATACCCATGCAGTCTATGATTGATATTTATGATTGAAATTGTTTTAACACTATACACCTATAATAGTATCAAATGATTTGTTTTAAACGTATCAAGCATTATTTGGCTATTATAAGGGAAAACCGTACCCTCCGGCTTGCGTTGCATTGTGTGATGGGACCTAGGTCTTATAATAGCTTCATTTTTCCAAAAAGCATTGCGCTGTTTTGTTATATGCACTAGTATTCTTGGGAGGAAACCCGTTCCGTGTTATACGGCGTGGTCCCTTGAATTACTCTCTTTTAATGTAAAGTTTTAAATAACTGTTTTAGTTCTCACACCAGTCACATGACTGACCTGGAGTATATTGTTTTTTAACCTAAACTTTGGTGCCCCTATTTTCCGCATGGACAACTTGTAGTTTTGGTTTTGCAGATTTATATTCACAGGATCCTGATTTACAACTGGAACGATGCTCGAAAAGCTCTGTATCCGTGTATCACTTCTAGTTGTGTTTTGTATATTTTTCCGCTGCTATGTAATTTATTGTAATCTCTGATATTTGTCGAATGTAATTTATTCATTTATACTATGTATATTCTTGTATCTGATGGAATTGTTGTAATAACAATGAAATGTTCTTCCGTCTGCGTTCTATTTTGTCTTGTACTCAATTCTATCCGGGCTTTCCTTTACGGGGAAGTTCAGGTCGTCTCAGGAAATAACTCTAAAATAACTAGCGCTGAAGCCTCCTGCTTCAAGCTCCTCCAAGTGTATCTTTAAAGCCTGAAATACTTGACTGCCCGTACAAATTTGGGCACCCAAGAGTTTAGGAAAAACAAAACAAAATAAACTTTGGGTCAGTCATGGGACTGGTGTGAGTAAACTCCAACCATATGATTTAACTTCAAATTTCCTTTGGAAGAAAAAGATAATAGTAAGACTAGTCCATACATAAACACAGATGGTTTTTCCCTTACTATAACCCAAACCATTATTGATATCAAACTCCAGTGATATTATAATAATGTCTAATCAAATAAATAACCAAATTGTAGAACGCTTGCATCTCACGCTCTACAAACATAGTATAAAATCATAAACCCCAGGTCGCTTATTGGAGACTGGATTCCAACTATGACAAGGTATGGGACCACCTTCCGATGATGTATCTCTAGAGGCAAATACTCCTGGGTTCAACAAGAATGTCTTGCAACCCGGCCCACACATGACCGACCACTCATTTCGCTTGAGTGTATCGAATGTATATCACCAACGGTTGGGCTCAAACCACCGTTTCCCGAAAAGGGACAACATCGAAATAGATTTAAGAAGTAAAAGGAATTTCTCTAGATAGGTGATTATACACCCTAATGGGAGCAACCCACATAGCCATGCTGCCTGCCCGATTTTTGTCATTTCCCGGTTGTGAGGCTTGAGGCTACGTCTATCTTTTAGAACATTTGGCCACCATACACTTTGAATGCCACATCGTCAAACCCATCAAATCACTAGTTAATCTCCTCAAAGATATTACGGGCATAAAAGCTAAGAGAAACTAATTTTTCCGCCACCAGACGTAACATCTTGAAAAGATCGTCTTATGTGATCCATTAGGAATACTTTGTCAGACATTCGTCCATACAAGTTGTCCTAGGACTGGACAAACATAACAACTCTTTGAATTTCACTCCGTCTTCAATTATCTTCAGCATAATCTAACTCGCAACGCCTATGCCTATACGAAGTGGTTCTCGGATAATAAATCCAACCGGTCTCTCCGTGTCGACAACGATGGTAAAAATCTTTGATAGCCGGTGTTTTAACTATCAAAGGAAAAATAAACATCCATCAAACAAATTTAACAATCACTGGCCTTTTCTAGTATTTCATTTTTAATTCATTTTCTTAGAGAATTCTATATATATCGTTATATCGATTTCTCTTATCAAAATTTCCTAAAAATATTCTAACTCCTTAAATTTCTGGAAAAATTCGCCATAACCTCCTTTGTACCGGCAAATATTTCAAACCTCAACTTGCTTGTCTAGGTCCTTTCCATTCAAAAATAAAATAAAAAATCCAAGTGGCTTGCCGATTCGGCGCATAAAACATCATATAGAAATTTAAACGTGTACCTTTTGTCGAGCACTTAAATTAAAATCTCACATTCCCTTCCCACTCTTCAACCCATACTTCATTTCGTACCTGTTCAACCTATGCATATTCGCATTTCCAATTTGTCTCACACAGGTCCAATCATTTTAACTCAAGTTTGCTAATTTACTTTCCAAATAGCTTATTCGCATATTCTAATTTTACTTTGAACATCTCACGTTCGAACATACTTTTATTCACTTGTATAAATACAATTTCCATGTCAAATTTCCAAAGCATAACTCAAGTTTCTTATTCGGATTTCCAAATTCAATTAATCGATTCAAATTACTTAAACAGAGTTAACTTGGCTAAATTCTTATTAACTAATTTCAAGGAAATTAGTTAACTTCATTCGATAATTAAAAATCTGATTTCTTATTTTCAAAAATCACTTCATTCACTTCACTTGAGTTCGCATATATTTGATAACTCAAGATTTGGATTTTTCAAATCAGAATTTGGATTTTATTCACTTAAAATCCTTTTTATTTGTTTACTAAACTGTTATGGTTTAAAAATGATTATGGCACTGTTTTTCTGATAATTTGATTTCAACATAACTCAAAATCTATACGACGAAATCTAGATTTTTCTCTTCCATTAGAAAACTATCATTCAATAGGTCCGGGCGTTTCTTATTTCATCGAATTCTGATTTATGTTGAGTTATATATACTCAATTGAAGTCCGAATCGCCAATTTACAAACTACCATGCTGCGGCGAGTTCGTTTTAATTAAATTAAATATAAATGTTTAAAAACATCATTCGGCACATCAATTTCAACTCCATTTCAGTATTTAAAATAATTCAAACCCGTTATCCAGAATTGACTTAACAATTCTGACTATTCAACTTGTCGGTTATTTACTTCCACAATCATAACCCGGCTATGAATTTATTCAAATCTAATTCTATATTCATTTCAAACCCACTTGGAGTTAAACTATTTATAAAATTCGATAGAATCGAATTCCAATTATAAATTCCTTTATGGAAAAAAATCGATTTATTAAATATCCATTTTCATTACAAACTAATATCATCCCTTGATAATAGTGAAGTTGTTCAAGTTGGGGTATTCTAATTACCTCTCAGACCTTGATCGACAACGTTCTTATCTTGAGATAGATAATAGCTTGTAATATACAAACTCGATTTAAGTCTCGCTTTCTACACCATTTCTTACATTTGGAAATTTATTTCCAAATTGCACGATGAATATTACTTCATCTCATTTATAAATCGTGTTTATAAATTCACTTCTTTATTAGATTCAACTTCCATTTCAATAATCTATTGAAACCCGACTTCTATTTTGGAGTATTTGATTTCCCCTTCAGAATCTCAAGTGGATTTGAAAATATTTAATTACTATCACTTATATTTACATAATCTATTTTCATATTAAAACTTAAGTTCACTTTTAATATAATTCTAATGTCTTTTGAAATATAATTTTATTCTGGGTATTCGACATAGTCGAGTTAAAATCATAAATCCGTGTGGATTTATTTAAAGTCGGTTTACATTCCGAATACCGGAATAAACTTCCTCATTTCCTTCTTGAAACGATTTCAAGGTATAAATCTCTTTTTAAATTTAAATTTGAATTTTAAATACCCAAATCATCCCATGATGATTATCCCCTTCTATTTTAACATCGTTTATAAATTTTACTTCTTGTTTTAAATACTTAAAACAAGTTTGTATTTCATATTCTATTTGAAATTCAAATTTCCACTTCGAAAGATAAATTTCCTTCTTTAAATCCCTTTCTTGAAATTAAAGTTTAATATTATCAAATGATAATATTTCTTTCCCTTAATGAACAGTGTCTATATTTCCAGCAACTTGTTTTTATTTTAAAAACAAGATAATATTTCTCAATTTATTCGAAATACCATTTCTATTTCGAAAAGTAAAATTTCCCTTTTTCTCCCTTTTTTAAAAAAAAAATCCCTTTTAAGTTCATACCTGGATTTTAATAAATTATCCAATAAAATTCCCTCTTTTATTTACAAAAATTATTTATAAATGACACCTCTTGTTTTAAATATATAAAAAAAATCTTTATTTCAAATTTCATTTGAATTCTCTCTTTCTATTTTTGGAGAATAAATTCTCCTTTTCAAAAATCATACTTGAATTTGCATTTCTAGTATATCCAATGATAATATAATTTTTATTCATTTATAAACCTCGTTTATACATTCCCCTTCTTGTTTTAGATTATTTAAAACAAGTCCTTATTTCAAATCTTATTTGAAATCCAATTCCCATTTTGAAAAAGAAAATTTCCTTTTTATATTCAAACTTGAATTTAAAAAGACAATATTTTAAACAATAATTTTTCTTCCCATTTATTTATAACATTGTTTATACATTCATCTATAATACCTCTTAATCCATTCGAAATTTCATTTTCATTTTGAAAAGTAGACTTTCCCTTTTAAATCATAAAACCCCTTTTCGTTTTTTTTTAAATAATATAAATATCTAGGGCCAGTGATATTCTAATATCCAAACACACAAATCATCAATCCAATTCAACACATCACACAAACATGTAAATAGTAATAAATAAATTTGAGGAATCCAGTTGGATCCCTCCAACCTGTTTTCCCTGCATCCACAGATGTTAGTCAACAAAAATGATACCAATCCCGCTTCAAGGTAGGATATCGCGGTATAAAAAGGGGATCCACTTATGTACGTGGGCGTAGTGTCATCCGCAAATGATACTGCGGGCATCTGCTAATAGTGTTGCGGGAAATCCAATAACCACAATAATTCAACAATTCATTCATGCACCCAAGCAACCAACAAATTTATTTTTAATGATAAAAATAAATTTAAATATAAAACGGTGAGTGAGATTTACTTCCCTTTATTGGTGATTCTGATCGGTTCTGGTTCCATTCAATTCCAATGCGAAGTATTTCTCGATACAATCTCGACATGCTTTGTTTCCATTTGATTTTAACCATGAACGAAACAAATATGTATTTTATAAGTTTCGACACATATTGGAATGGTTTATATTTAACAAATGGCGTAGTTAACTAATTTAGTGATTAATTAATTTATCTTAATCCTTGTTTAGATTAACCGATTAAGCTTATTACCTATTTATTTTAACTACGCTATTATTTATTTAAAAGAACTACTACATTAATTATTCTTTCAATGAAAAAAAAATGTATACCTTATTGTTATGCATCCTCGGCCAATTCTAGAAGTCAACACAACGAATATTGGTCCATTTCTACTGAAATTAGCTCCAAAACTGCGGCTATCCATTATGGCATTTATCGAACACCATTGGACTGCCCTTTTGAAGCCTACCGCAATGCTCTACACCTTCAACCCCTTACTAACCTGACCAATTCCCTTCCAATCCGGTCTTGATCCCAACATTATTTCCACAAAAATCCTCAACCATATACTATATAACCCTCCCACTCAAAGCATTCACTACATCTACATCGCAGACCTAAACTTCCCCATGTCGAACCAGTCCCCAGTTCACTATCTGTACCTTTGAATTCCAGTCCAAAATCCTCACTGTCCAGAACAAATTACCCTACATTGACATTCCATTTCCATCACCTGCACCCAGTATTTAGATCGCACTATTCCCAAACACGATGACCGAACTTCCTTCATACATTCAACTATCGCACTCCACAAAATCCCATCCATCATCAACTCATCGCACCATCACAGTCCAAAACCACTTTGCAACCTACAGCAACATTGACTTCCACTCATCACAAAAAAATCATGCCTCCTATACCAGTATCCATCTTCCTCTGAAATCGCTGCACCCTCTCCCCTCTACTCGCACCACATCTATTCATCGTCGCCCTTGATTTCGCACTGACGCGCCTAGTTTGCTCCATACCAGAACCCTGAATCGCGAGCGTCCTGGCGTTGTTGAGCTTCTGGAATGGTTTCGGTCTCCCTCTTGATTTCATTTTGTGATTTCATTTTTTTTCCGGTCGATTTGGATTTAGTGAAGGAGGAATGGAAAAGGAGCTTAGTGGGATTGGTTTTCTGGTTTGAGGGATGGAGAAAATATAGGCTTATCAATTGATTATATAGGCGCGAAGGGAAACATCCCATACGTTTCCATTAATTTGTTGTTTAACTTTGTGTTGAAGGAAGGAAGCAAATTTTTGAGCTCGAGGAAAATATATCTGAGTGATTTCACTCAGGTCTGTGAAATGAAATGCTATAGGTAGGTCGGCTAATGTACATTATATTTAACCTCGACTTGATTTTGAACTGACCTTTTTAATTTTAAATTTAAATATCTTGCGACCCCCGAACCGCTATCTTAACGAAGCGACTGACATTGCTATTCTAGACTCAACGAAACTGGTTCTGAAATTTAATTCAATCATACGGAAAAGATATCAGTCTTAAAACGACGACTTAAAATAAATTCTAAATAAAATATAATTTGGTTTCAAACAATTATATCTATCAATAATAAAAAAAATATTAAACAGTTCTAATTCAATATAGAATATATATTAACCGTTTTAATTCAGTTTTAACTATGAATTCAATTATTACCATTTCAGATTACAAAAATTAAATATATTCGATACTAATTCATATACCGATTATTAAATCGATAAATTCAATATAAAAATCAACTTATTATCCTAACTAAATATTTAAAATAAACCGACAAAGATCCGGGTTGTTACATTCTTCCCCCCTTAAAAGAATTTCGTCCCCGAAATTAGTAAGGTAGGAAAAGTGGTACAAACCCATTAAAAATTCGTCTATGTTAAATATCAACATTTCAATCACTACAAATTTTAGTTCTACCAAAACTTTTGGCTTCCGTTTATTTGCCCATCATATATGCTCACATTCATTTAATCTGAATGATTTATAACCAATGTATTCACATCCAATTCATATTGGTTCAACACCAATTTATCCAAGTTGATTCTATTCAATTTATTCACTTCGATCTATTTAACTTGCTTAAGTTAAAATTTTAAAATTTCAGAATTCAAATCCCTGGATCTTTATTTCAAATCCTTTTCAAATCACATAGATATATACATATATTTATAACCATTTCAAATCCAAAATATTTGAATTTTTAAACCAAACTTGTTTTTTTTCAAACAAATTTCCATCGGAAACTTTTCTAAGGTAGCAATCCATCACTTAGAAACTCGAAAATGAACACTGATGGAGCTGCAGTCTCCATCAGAATTATTTTCCAGCCACTGAAGTGAGTTCAGTGCTTTATCATTTTTGAAATACATTCAAATATGATTTTGATTCAACACCCTTGCAAAACAAAACTATATTATTATAATATCTTTGGAGAAATATTTCCCAAACACCCGAGATTTTAAATTCCAGTTCTGGTTTCAACCCAATTTTATTTCATCTCATTTGTATTCACAAATTTTCTTTGGTTATCCATAACCATTTCAATTTTATAATCTCATTTGATTATAAAAAATAACAACCAACACATCCATATGCTATAATATTTCAGAAAATTATTCTTTTATATCAAAATATAGTTTGGGCAAAATTATTTCATTTACCCACTTTAAAACAGTATTATGTTGATTCTTCTGTTCAAGTATTTAGAAACTCCTATCGACGTCGTGGCGTCCCACGATTCGACCAAAATACATAAACTACTCAACAGACAAGCCAACAGAATATAAAAAAAATTTTTATATCAACTTACAAATACGCTCTCTCATATATATACACTCTACTCATCCTAGGGTGCTACTGACCCTATCTCTAATGAGTAAACCCCCACTAAAGCCTAGGTGTTCGCTAAACCTAAGCTCTGATACCAACTGTAATGGCCCGCAAATCCATACTATCTGAGCTAACTAATACAACACACGTCCAACAAAAATAATACAGAAATACGAGTCATTAGGGTTAAAGAAAATAGAAAAGATAGAAGAAGAATAGAAATAAAAATACAGAACCTCACAACGGAACAAATAAAATATATTAGATAACATAACTTTGAATACAAAATTTTGTAATATATACATGTCATCATCAGAGCACAATACAATATTTGATACAGCGGAAATAACTCTAAAATAACTAGCGGTGAAGCCTCCTGCTTCAAGCTCCTCCAAGTGTATTTGTAAATCCTGAAACACTTGGCTACCCGTACAAATTTGGGCACCCAAGTGTTTAGGAAAAACAAAACAAAATAAACTCTGGGTCAGTCATGGGACTGGTGTGAGTAAACTCCAACCATATGATTTAACTTCAAAAATCCTTTGGAAGAAAAAGATAATAGTAAGACAAGTCCACACGTAAACACGGAAGGTTTTTACCTTACTATAACCCAAACCATTATTGATATCAAAATCCAGTGATATTATAATAATGTCTAATCAAATAAATAACCAAATAGTAGAACGCTTGCATCTCACGCTCTACATACATAGTATAAAATCATAAACCGCAGGTCGCTTATTGGAGACTGGATTCCAACTATGACAAGGTATGGGACCACCTTCCGATGATGTATCTCTAGAGGCAAATACACCTGGGTTCAACAAGAAAGTCTTGCAACCCGGCCCACACATGACCGACCACTCATTTCACTTGAGTGTATCGAATGTATATCACCAACGGTTGGGCTCAAACCACCGTTTCCCGAAAAGGGACAGCATCGAAATCGATTTATGAAGAAAAAAGAATTTCTCTAGATAGGTGATTATACACCCTAATGGGAGCGACCAGCATAGCCATGCTGCCTTCTCGATTTTTGTCATTTCCCGGTTGTGAGGCTTGAGGCTACGTCTGTCTTTTAGAACATCTAGCCACCATACACTTTGAATGCCACATCGTCAAACCCATCAAATCACTAGTTAATCTCCTCAAAGATATAACGGGCATAAAAGCTAAGAGAAACGAATTTCTTCGCCACCAGACGTAACATCTTGAAAAGATCTTCTTATGTGATCCGTTAGGAATACTTTGTCAGACATTTGTCCATACAAGTTGTCCTGGGACTGGACAAACATAACAGCTCTTTGAATTTCACTCCGTCTTCGATTATCTTCAGCATAATCTAACTTGCAATGCCTATGTCTATACGAAGTGGTTCTCGGATATTAAATCCAACCGGTCTCTCCGTATCGACAACGATGGTAAAAATATTTGATAGCCGATGTTTTAACTATCAAAGGAAAAATAAACATCCATCAAACGAATTTCACAGTCACTGGCCTTTTCTAATATTTCATTTTTAATTCATTTTCTTAGAGAATTCTATATATATCGATTTCTCTTATCAAAATTTCCTAAAAATATTCTAACTCCTTAAATTTCCGAAAAAAATCGCCATAACCTTCTTTGTACCGACAAATATTTCAAACCTCAACTTGCCTCTCTAGGTCCTTTCCATTAAAAAAGAAAATAAAAAAGCCAAGTGGCTTGCCGATTCGGCGCATAAAACCTCATATGGAAATTTAAATGTGTACCTTTTGTCGAGCACTTAAATTAAAATCTCACATTCTCGTCCCACTCTTCATCCCATACTTCATTTCGTACCTGTTTAACCTATGCATATTCGCATTTCCAATTTGTCTCACAAAGGTCCAATCATTTTAACTCAAGTTTGCTAATTTACTTTCCAACTAGCTTATTCACATATTCTAATTTTACTTTGAACATCTCACGTTCGAACATACTTTTATTCACTTGTATGTATACAATTTCCATGTCAAATTTCCAAAGCATAACTCAAGTTTCTTATTCATATTTCCAAATTCAACTAATCGATTCAAATTACTTAAACAGAGTTAACTTGGCCAAACTCTTATTAACTAATTTCAAGGAAATTAGTTAAATTCATTCGATAATTAAAAATCTGATTTCTTGTTTTCAAAAATAACTTCATTAGCTCCACTTGAGTTTGCATATATTTGATAACTCAAGATTTGGATTTTTAAAATCAGAATTTGGATTTTATTTACTTAAAATCCTTTTTATTTGTTTACTAAACCGTTATGGTTTAAAAATGATTATGGCGCTGTTTTTCTGATAATTTGATTTCGACATAACTCAAAATCTATACGACGAAATCCAGATTTTTCTCTTCTATTAGAAAACTATCATTCAATAGGTCTAGGCGTTTCTTGTTTCATCGAATTCCGATTTATATTGAGTTCTATATACTCAATTGAAGTACGAATTGCCAATTTACAAACAACCGCACTGCGGCGAGTTCGTTTTAATTAAATTAAATATAAACGTTTAAAAACTTCGTTTGGCACATCAATTTCAACTGCATTTCAGTATTTAAAATAATTCAAACCCGTTATCCAGAATTGACTTAATAATTCTGACCATTCAACTTGTCGGTTATTTACTTCCACAATCATAACCCGGCTATGAATTTATTGAAATCCAATTCTACATTCATTTCAAACCCACTTGGAGTTAAACTATTTATAAAATTCGATAGAATCGAATTCCAAGTATAAATTCCTTTATAGGAAAAGTCGATTTATTAAATATCCATTTTCATTACAAACTATTATCATCCCTTGATTATAGTGATGTTGTTTAAGTTGGGGTATTCTAATTACCTCTCAGACCTTGATCGACAACGTTCTTATCTTGAGATTGATAACATCTTGTAATATACAAACTCGATTTAAGTCTCGCTTTCTACATCATTTCTTACATTTGGAAATTTATTTCCAAATTGCACGATGAATATTACTTCATCCCATTTATAAATCTTGTTTATAAATTCACTTCTTTATTAGATCCAACTTCCATTTCAATAATCTATTGAAACTCAACTTCTATTTTGGAGTATTTGATTTCGCCTTTTGAATCTCAAGTGGATTTGAAAATACTTAATTACTATCACTTATATTTACATAATCTATTTTCATATTAAAACTTAAATTCACTTTTAATATAATTCCAATATCTTTTGAAATATAATTTTATTCTAGGTATTCGACATAGTTGAGTTAAAATCATAAATCCGTGTGGATTTATTTAAAGTCGGTTTACATTCCGAATACCGGAATAAACTTCCTCATTTCCTTATTGAAAAGATTTCAAGGTATAAATCTCTTTTTAAATACAAATTTGAATTTTAAATACCCAAATCATCCCATGATGATTATCCCCTTCTATTTTAACATCGTTTATAAATTTTACTTCTTGTTTTAAATACTTAAAACAAGTTTATATTTCATATTCTATTTGAAATTCAAATTTCCACTTCGAAATATAAATTTCCTTCTTTAAATCCTTTTCTTGAAATTAAAGTTTAATATTATCAAATGATAATATTTCTTTCCCTTAATGAACAGTGTTTATAATTCCAGCAACTTGTTTTTATTTTAAAAACAAGTTAATATTTCTCAATTTATTCGAAATACAATTTTTATTTCGAAAAGTAAAATTTCCCTTTTATCCCCTGTTTTAAAAAAATCCCTTTTAAGTTCATACCTGGATTTAGGTAAATTATCCAATAAAATTCCCTCTTTTATTTATAAAAATTATTTATAAATAACACCCCTTGTTTTAAATATATAAAACAAATTCTTTATTTCAAATTTCATTTGAATTCTCTCTTTCTATTTTTGGAGAATAAATTCTCCTTTTCAAAAATCATACTTGTATTTACATTTCTAGAATATCCAATGATAATATAATTTTTATTCATTTATAAACCTCGTTTATACATTCCCCTTCTTGTTTTAGATTATTTAAAACAAGTCCTTATTTCAAATCTTATTTGAAATCCAATTCCCATTTGGAAAAATAAATTTTAATTTTTAAATTCAAACTTGAATTTAAAAAGCCAATATTTTTAAACAGTAATTTTTCTTCCCATTTATTTATAACATTGTTTATACATTCATCTATAATACCTCTCAATCCATTCGAAATTTCATTTTCATTTTGTAAAGTAGACTTTCCCTTTTAAATCATAAAACCCCTTTTCGATATTTTTTTAATAATATAAATATATAGGGCCAGTGATATTCTAATGTCCAAACACACAAATCATCAATCCAATTCAACACATCACACAAACATGTAAACAGTAATAATTAAATTTAAGGAATCCAGTTGGATCCCTCCAACCTGTTTTCCCTGCATCCACAGATGTTAGTCAACAAAAATGATACTAATCCTGCTTCAAGGTAGGATATCGCGGTATAAAAAGGGGATCGACTTATGTACGTGGGCGTAGTGTCATCCGCTAATGATACTGCGGGCATCCGCTAATAGTGTTGCGGGAAATCCAATAACCACAATAATTCAACAATTCATTGATGCACCTAAGCAACCAACAAATTTATTTTTAACGATAAAAATAAATTTAAATATAAAACGGTGAGTGAGATTTACTCACCTTTATTGGTGATTCTGATCGATTCTGGTTCAATCCAATTCCAATGCGAAGTATTTCTCGATACAATCTCGACATACTTTGTTTCCATCTGATTTTAACCATGAACGAAACAAATATGTATTCTATAAGTTACGACGCACTTTGGAATGGTTTATATTTAACAAACGGCGTAGTTAACTAATTTAGTGATTAATTAATTTATCTTAATCCTTGTTTAGATTAATCGATTAAGCTTATTACCTATTTATTTTAACTACGCTATTATTTATTTAAAAGAACTACGACATTAATTATTCTTTGTATGAAAAAAAACGTATACCTTATCGTTATGCATCCTCGACCAATTCTAGAAGTCAACTCAACGAATATTGGTCCATTTCTACTGAAATTAGCTCCAAAACTGTGGCTATCCATTATGGCATTTATCGAACACCATTGGACTGCCCTTCTGAAGCCTGCCGCAATGCTCTATACCTTCAACCCCTTACTAACCTGACCAATTCCCTTCCAATCCGGTCTTGATCCCAACATTATTGCCACAAAAATCCTCAACCATATATTGTATAACCCTCCCTCTCAAAGCATTCACTGCATCTACATCGCATACCCAAACTTCCCCATGTCGAACCAGTCCCCAGTTCACTATCTGTACCTTCGAATTCCATTCCAAAATCCTCACTGTCCAGACCAAACTCCCCTACAATGACATTCCATTTCCATCACCTGCACCCAGTATTCAGATCGCACTATTCCTAAGCACGATGACCGAACTTCCTTCATACATTCAACTGTTGCACTCCACAAAATCCCATCCATCATCAGCTCATCGCACCATCACAGACCAATACCAATTTGCAACCTACAGCAACATTGACTCCACTCATCACCAAAAAATCACGCCTCCTATACTAGTATCCATCTTCCCCTGAAATCGTTGCACCCTCTCCCCTCTACTCGCACCACATCGATTCATCTTCGCCCTTGATTTCGCACTGACGCGCCTAGTTTACTGCATACTAGAACCCTGAATCTCTAGAATCCCGGCGTTGTCGAGCTTCTGGAATGGTTGCGGTCTCCATCTCGATTTCATTTTTTGATTTCATTTTTTTCCGGTCGATTTGGACTTAGTGAAGGAGGAATGGAAAAGGAGCTTAGTGGGATTGGTTTTCTGTTTGAGGGATGGAAAAAATATAGGCTTATCGATTAATTATATAGGCATGCAGGGAAACATCCCGTACGTTTCCATTAATTTGTTGTTTAACTTTGTGTTGAAGGAAGGAAGCAAATTTTTGAGTTCGAGGAAAATATAGCTGAGTGATTTCACTCCTTAGGTCTGTGAAATGAAATGCTATAGGTAGGTCGGCTGATGTACATTATATTTAACCTCGACTTGATTTTGAACTGGCCTTTTTAATTTTAAATTTAAATATCTTGCGACCCCCGAACTGCTATCTTAACGAAGCGACTGACATTGCTATTCTAGACTCAACGTACTGGTTCTGAAATTTAATTCAATCATACGGAAAAGATATCAGTCTTAAAACGACGACTTAAAATAAATTCTAAATAAAATATAATTTGGTTTCAAACAATTATATCTATCAATAATAAAAAATATATTAAATAGTTCTAATTCAATATAGAATATATATTAACCGTTTTAATTCAGTTTTAACTATGAATTCAATTATTACCATTTCATATTACGAAAATTAAATATATTCGATACTAATTCATATACTGATGATTAAATCGATAAATTCAATATATAAATCAACTTATTATCCTAATTAAATATTTAAAATAAACCGACAAAGATCCGGGTTGTTACAGCCGGTCCACCGATGTGGATTAAAATGCCTGAACACTGCGTTTCCCCAACCTTTGGGGTGTCAATGAGTCAACAAATGACTCCATCGGCTTCACATAGTCACTGATATATCCGAGGCGCCTCGCAACAGCAACAACCACATAAGTCAAACTCGTCAGGGCGTGTAAAACCACTGACGCCACTTCTAGCTAGAAGGAAACGCATGCCCTCCCTGAGGTCCTTCTCCCGTTTCTGGTTCACTACCGGGGTGTGAGGCTCGCGAATCAATGCTACACAAAGCTATGCCACACAGGTCGTGCTTTGATCATCAACAACAAGACTCTGCTTTTCAACAGAAGCCTTGATCATATTGCCACTTAGGCATGCCACACAGGCAATTCACTCCATGCGTTTGATATCCATCAATATATAACCTCTAAGCTCATACGTCTCAGAGAAGGGCGTTAAGCAAGAGAATAAATTCTCCTCCACCAAATATATATATATATATATATATATATTCAATAGAAATCAATCACACAGAATAAAATCCAATGTCAGACACACAGTCCATTTACAAGTCCATTTTGGGTCTGAACGAAACCGGAGGGACCTTGTACCTCGCATATCCATCGATCTCCAATTACGTCTGGACGACCACTAACTGATTCCCTCATCTTGGGTATACGGCCCAATCAAGATCATCAGTAATCAACCAAACGACGTAAAGACCTCCGGTCTTCTACCACCGTCTTCATCTTCGACACCACGTCGAAATAGTTATTCAGAATGGGATAAACCCGGTCTTTCTGAATAACTCGCGTATATAATAAACAAGTGTTACACAAACACAACATATGCCTCATTCCAATTCAGAATATTCTTTTATTCAAATATTCTTATACTTTGGGAAAGGTTCCCATTAATTTTATCAAAGATAAATCCTTAAATTTATTCTTTAATCTTCTTTTGAATATCAATTCAAACTAGTCGGGATTAGCGAACCACACCGAAGTAATCATTTATTTTATTTCCCAGTCCCAACCTATTCATCCCTTGGAGCAAAACTGGTAATACTCCATATCTAACACCATGATGTTATCGGTAAAATTAATTACCATTTCAACTATATAATCAAAATTCACATCAGCCCTTCTCTCTCCCTGCACCCCCGATCGACGACGGAAGCCCTCCCATCTTTCCCGTTCATTTTCTGATTAATCCATGCATCAAAATCAAACACACCAGTAGGAAAATTTTTAGAGCTCCTCGAGATCTTTAAATCCATACTAGGGTTCGAATTTTTCGTTGAGTATCGGGGGAGATCTCAGGCTCGAAAGTCGAGCTGTTCAACTCGCTGTCGCCGCCGCAATTCGCCACCGAGTGGGACACACCTGGCATCGATCTGGGCGCCTCTCCTAGCCCTTCAAGGTGGCGCAGGCCGATCGACGTATAGTTGCACGGATTGATAGAAAAGATCAAACCTAGTTTTGAAGATTTAAAAGAAGGTACGACCTATTTTAAATAAAATTTATTATGGAGTTTAAAGCGCTACGGTTTTTTATTTCAATGTATCTTTTTCGTTTGTTGACGAAATTCAGTGAAACAAGAGACAGTGGACTCGTGTGGACGTCTTCTACATTCTAGAAGAGACCGCATATTTTTCTGAGCCTTCTGCTATTTTTGGTGGAGTGGAACCCAATGTAAGATTTCTGAATTATAAACGATATGGAAAACGACGATGTATAAATTATATAGTCGATATATGAGTTATATAAGCGTTGTACACCACATGTATAAGCATTGTATAAGTTGAACGATCGATGTATAAGTTATATATGTGTTGTAAAAATTATATATGTGTTGAATAGAAGTGAAATTTACTTATATATATATATGCCCCTCGTCCAAAAACCATGGACGATTTTTATTGGTTATGATTGGTGTGAAAATTGGTTGATAGCGAATGGATGATTAGAATTCTTTGTGGTTGAAATTGATTAATTGTGGTTGAAAAATACGTGTTAGTGGTTGAGAATTATTTGGTTGAAACCACATATGATTAGTTTGTGGAAATGAAAAAAATATACATGCCACCTGCGTGCGAACTAGATGCATGAAATCCCCATTGTCAAAAGCTGCGAGGCTTTAAGGTAGAGCGAGGAGCCATACTAGGGACGGCCCCGGTTTTAACTACCCTGCCATTATGCTACCGAAATTTTGGATAATATTCATGTGTTAGAATTATTTTCATGTGTTGAAACTATATTCATGTGTTGAATAGAAAACATTCATGTGTTGAATAGAAATTCATTTGTTGAATAGAAATTCATGCGTTGAATGGTATTCAAGTTTTAAATAAATTGCTTTAACAATAAAAATCAAATTTTTATTATATATATACGAACTATAGAAAACCTTCATGTGTTGAATAGAAATTCATTCGTTGAATACAAATTCATGTTTTGAATGGTATTCGTGTTTTATAATAAAAATCCTATTTTTATCATCTATATGAACTATATAAAATAGTCGTGTTTTGAAAGAAATTGTTTTATAATAAAAATCCTATTTTTATCACCTATATGAACTATATAAAATAGTCGTGTTTTGAAATAAATTGTTTTGCAATAAAAATCACATTTTTTACTATATACATGAATCGTTAAAAATAGTGAAGTGTCGGAATAAATGTCTGTTGGATAAAAATATCATTTTTATCAAATGTATGAAAAGAATATGGTTTTGAAATCGAAGAATCGATATATATATATATATATATAATTAAAATATATCGATTTACGAAGCTGTAGTTCGTGTTTGGAAACCGTGATTTCAAACGATTAGTGCGGGAGATCCGACCATCGGATTTTCCCGAAACCGAAACCGTTGGGTTCGCTTTGGAAATATCTTTCCAACGACACCAACTTTGTAAAGATCCAACGGTTGGCTGGTATGTGTAATTCAAATCTAAAGAAAAACAGGGCCAGAATTGATTATATATATATATAATTAAATAAAATCGAATAACGACGCTGCAGTGCATATTTTGAAATCGAAACTTCAAATGAGTGTACCGGGAGATCCGACCGTCAGATTTTCCCAAAACTGGAACCGTTGGATTCATTTTGAAAAGATCTTTCTAATGATATAAAATTTGTGAAGATCCAACAGTTGGATTTTCAGATATGTGTAAATCAAATCTGAAAAAATACAGCGCCATGGTCACGTTATGGCCTGAAGCGTCGTTTGAATGAAATGACTATTTTTAAATAAATAAAAATAGCGATAAATCAATATAAAATATTATAAACGATATGGAATGTGAAATTTAGAAATTAACTGGAGGTTAGCTAAATCGGATGGTTTCCTGGGTTTTGATCTGATGTTGGTTTCGGCCTTTGGGGTTAATATTTGGGAAATCATTCCTTTACTGATTTACAGTTAGTGAATAATGAATTGGAATGAAGCGGATGTTTTGTTTGTGTAGCACTTGTTAATTATATACGCGAGTTGCTCAGAAAGACCGGGTTTATCCCATTCTGAATAACTGAATCGACGATAAGAAATCGAAGATGAAGACGGTGGTTGAAGACCAGAGATCTCCGCCTCGGTTGGATGATAATTGATGTCCTGATTGGAAGGCATACCGAAATATGGATAATGATTGGTGATCGTCCAGACGTATGTGGAGATCGATGGGTATGCGAGGTATATAGTGCCTCCGGTTTCGTTCAGACCTAGAATGGACTTGTAAATGGATTGTGTGTCTGACATTGGAATTCATTCTGTGTGATTGATAGCCATCAGTTGCATAGTGTGAATTGCCTGTGTGGCATGCTGAGATGCAATGATCAAGGCTTCTGTTGAAAAGCAAAGTCTTGTGGTTGATGATCAAAGCACCGCCTGTGTGGCGTAGCTTTGTGTATAACGTGAATTCGCGAGCCTCACACCCCGATATGAACCAGAAACGCGAGAGGACCTCAAGGAGGGCATGCGTTTACTTCTAGCTAGTGGTGGTGTTAGTGCTTGAACTGGCTGACATTTATATTATTTTCACCTATGCAGTTGTTGCTTTTGCGAGGCGCCTCGGATATATCGGTCGCTCCGGGACCGATGGAGTCATTCGTTGGCTCATTGACGCCCCCAAGGGCGGGGAAACGCAGTGTTCAGGAATGTTAATCCACATCGGTGGACCGGCCCTGACGACCCAAAGGTTTGACTGAGTACTTGTCTGAGGGGCGGGCTAGAGCGTCTCGAAGTCGGTAAGGACTATCTTTTGCCTTGGTTCATGACGGAAATCCAATTCCCAAAAACGTGACAGTGCGGTTTTAATTGTATACCTATATATGGCGACATAGTGGTATGGGGCATTAATGTCGTCTATGATTGATACTTATGATTTGAAATTGTTTTTGAAACCAATAAACACTAGTAATAATATCAAATTCTTTTGTTTTATTCGTATCAAGCATATTTTGGCCATTATAAGGTAAAAACTCTATCCTCCGGTTTGCGTTGCATTGTGTGATGTGAACTAAGTCTTATAATGGCTTCATTTTTATAAAAAGCATTGCGGTGTTTAAAAGATTTATTTGTTCTAAAGCACTGGCAATCCAATGGAGTAAACCCGTTCCGCGAAAGTGGCATGGTCCTTAGATTAGCCATATTATAAATGCGTTAAGTAGATTTCTCATACCAGTCCCATGACTGACTCGTAGTTTGTTTCACTTGCAAACTCGGGTGCCCTTTTTTCTACACGGGCAGCCTTGTATTCAGGTTTTATCCGGCTCTTTCTGGATAGCTGGAGCTGAAGATGTATTCTATCATTTATCTCTTTTTATGCTGTTCAGCTCCTATTGTACATATTATGTTTGTTTCCGCTGTAGACATTTATGTATAGCTGAACTGTATTTGTAGTAAGTATGATCCTGTATACTGTGTAAATCTGATGATTACTCTTATCCAGTGTATTCTTCTGTTCATTATCTGGTGTATTTATATATTTCTGTTCTGCTATTATCTGTTT
This sequence comes from Allium sativum, assembly GCA_030737875.1. Lineage (NCBI taxonomy): Eukaryota > Viridiplantae > Streptophyta > Magnoliopsida > Asparagales > Amaryllidaceae > Allium > Allium sativum. The sequence goes on from CM060926.1 coordinate 527,870,221, forward strand.
ATGTGTTATATTCCAAAGATTACCCTTGCCGCCGTCAGTACGGGGTTTGGGGTCGTCACCCCAAACCCCGTACTGACGGCGGCAAGGGTAATATTTGGAATATAACACATAAACAGATAATAGCAGAACAGAAATATATAAATACACCAGATAATGAACAGAAGAATACACTGGATAAGAGTAATCATCAGATTTACACAGTATACAGGATCATACTTACTACAAATACAGTTCAGCTATACATAAATGTCTACAGCGGAAACAAACATAATATGTACAATAGGAGCTGAATAGCATAAAAAGAGATAAATGATAGAATACATCTTCAGCTCCAGCTATCCAGAAAGAGCCAGATAAAACCTGAACCGGATAACTCCTCTCATCGGAGATACTTTCAAATATACATAGTCGCCAACAACAAATGATATATCTCTTTTTCTCTTATTGGCATAGCTCTTCTCTCGGCTTTGAGCGACGAGTAATCGTTTCTTAACGAAATCTACTTTGTCGACAGCCTCTCGGATCATATCAGGTCGATCCGGCACCGATGGAGTCATTCGTTGGCTCATTGACGCCCCAAAGGGAGGGGAAACGCAGTGTTCAGGAATTTTAATCCACATCGGTGAACCGGCCCGGACGATCCAAAGGCTTGACTGAGTACTTGCCTGAGGGGAGGGCTAGAGTGTATCGAAGTCGGTAAGGACTATCTTTTGCCTTGGTTCATGACGGAAATCCAATTCCCAAATACATGACTGTGCGATTTTGATTGTATACCTATATATTGCGACATAGTGGTATGGGGCATTAATGCCGTCTATGATTGATACTTATGATTTGAAATGGTTTTGAAATCGAAGAATCGATTATATTGTGAAAACCCGTGACTTCCCGGGTAGGGAAAGCGCGGATTATCTTGAGAACACGACAAAATAGAACGCAGATGGAAGAACATTTCATCGTTTATTACAACAATTCCATCATAATACAAGAATATACAGAGTATAAACAAATAAAATAAATTCGATAAATATCGGAGATTACAATACATTACATAGTAGCGGAAAATAATACAATACACAACAAGAAGAGATATACGGATACAGAGCTTTCCGGATATCATTCCAGCTGTAAACTAGGATCCGATGAATATAAATCTGCAAAACCAAAACTACTAGCTGCCCATGACAAAATAAGGGCACCCAGAGTTTAGGTTAAAATAATAAACTCCAGGTCAATCATGCAGTTATTAATCTTTACTTTAAAGTTAGGTAAATCAAGGGACCACGCCGTATAACACAGAACGGGTTTCCTCCCAAGAATACGAGTGCATAAAACAAACAGCGCAATGCTAAATAATGAAAATAAAGCTATTATAAGACCCATGTCCCATCACACAATGCAACGCAAGTCGGAGGATAGGGTTTTTACCTTATAATAGCCAAAGAATGCTTGATACGCTAAATTTTATCTTTTGATACTACAAGTGTATAGTGTCAAAACAATTTCAATCATAAGTATCAATCATAGACGGCATAAGCGCCCCATCCTACTATGTCGCCATATATGGGATTACAACTAAAATCGAAACGTCACGTATTGGAAGTTGGATTTCCATCTGTGAACCGAGGCCAAAGATAGTCCTCTACCGATTCGAGACGCTCTAGCCCGTGTCCCAGGAACAGAACGCATCGTCCCTTGGAGCGACAGGGCCGGTCCACCGATGTGGATTAAAATGCCTGAACACTGCGCTTCCCTACCCTTTGGGGTGTCAATGAGCCAACGAATGACTCCATCGCCTTCACATAGTCACTGATATATCTGAGGCGCCTCGCAACAACAACAGCCACGTAAGTCAAACTCATCAGGGCGTGTAAAACCACTGAAGCCACTTCTAACTAGAAGAAAACGCTTGTCCTCCCTGAGGTCCTTCTCCCATTTTTGGTTCACAACTGGGGTGTGAGGCTCGCGAATCAACGTTTGTAACGACCTGGAAAATCTGAACCAATTTAAAATTTTTAAATTGGCTATTTTAGTGGATTTTAAATATTTAAAATAAATATTTTAAATAATAACGATGAAAAGTAAGTTTGAATCGACATTTGAAAATCAATATAATTAATTCTAATTATAAACAAGGCCTGAAATGGCGCGGTAGTTTCAAAATTTGAATTTAAACTTTGACTAAATGTTCCGTGTGCAAAACAAAACGAATTTGAGTGAAACCAAAAATATTTAAATCTGTTAGTGAATACCTTTCTAAGGAATCTGAAAAATGAAGTTTCATAGCAGAAGCAAAAGTTATGGCCAAATGAATTTTCAGAAAGGTCGCTATGGAGTTTATATAGGCCGTGAAAATGGCCATTTTGCAAACGACCTCGGAATTCGACGAAACCACTTTTGTTGGATCCGGGATGTGAAGTTATTGCTAGGTTTCAAATTTCATAATTTTTGAAGCTAGTATGTGAGCGTGGCAAAATAAAATGTGTTTTGATCAATTATAGTTAAATTGGATCGACCAGAAAAGGGCCATTTTTCAATCGGTCTCAGAATTTGTCGAAACTAGTTTTTTGGGACTGTATCATCAAAACATAGCTAGATTTATTTTTCGGGAATTTTTCGAATCAGTGTGTGGCCCCGGTAAATTGAAATGTGCATTCAAATTCAGTATACATTGATTTATAATTTATTTTGAATGGAAACTGATCGTAACGATCAAATTGGCCTATGAAACATGTCCCATTGTGTTCGAAATGGGGGTAATTAGCTAGGGATGACAGTCGTAGGGTTTGATTTGGAGCTTGGAGCGATAAACAAACAAAGATTGAATAAAATATTATTTAATTCATATCATAAATAACCCTTATCTTTTATAAACCCTAGGTCAAACGTCACTACAGTCAAACACACCGAGCGTCGTTCTTCTGAAACCAAGGGGCGATTTCATTCCTTTTTCTTTTGTTAATCATCTCCAATCCAGGCGGAATTAAACTATGAATTATATACGAAATTGTTGAGAGTCTCCTGTTCTTCAGATCTGTATGGTGATGATTGAATATCGTTGAGTGTATGGCGTGAAATTTGAGCTCGAACTGCATCTGTTCGGAGCGGGTTTTCACGGTGTAGAGGCCACCGAGTTGAACGTGGTCGGGGTAGGTGGTGGCCCCCTCGTAGGCGCGCGACGTGGAGGGGTTGGATGGGGTCAAGGCGGTGTTGAGGAGGAGCGGTGGTGGAAGTTGCTGATGGAGTATGGGTTTGACGGTTTTGGCAATTCCAGGAAGAAGGACAACGTGGTCATTACCCTAATGATGGATTTAAATCGACGGAATCAGACAAAATCAAATGCGTTGGATTCGCAACGAAAAACTCTTCGCGATGGAACAGACTAGAGTCAAAACAGAGCAGATTAGAATTTCAGGAAAATTCAAAATCAGAACAGAACGGAAATTCAGAAATAAAAGGACCAAAGTGAGAATTCTCTCACTTTAAATTTTCTGTACAGTTATTTATTTTATAACTGCATATCTGAACTACTCCCCGTAGTCCACAGACCATGGACGATTTGTTTGATTGTATTCTCTGTGAAAATTGATCATGATGTGAAAATATCGTATGTATTGAAAGTGAAAATATCGTATATATTGAAAGTGAAAATATCGTATATATTGAAAGTGAAAATATCGTATATATAATAAATGTGAAAATGAATTGATTGTCAAAAATATAATTTTTAACATATATATATATATATACACTGTATAAAATTGTCATGTATATGAAATATTCGATTTTGATATTAAAGAGAAAATGAATTCGAATTGAATGGAATAGAAAATGAATTCGAATTGAATAGAAAATGAATTCGAATTGAAATGAATTCAAATTGAAATGAATTTGAAATTTGAATTGAATTGAAATGAATTTAAAACGAATTTATAAGGAAAAATTCAATTTTGATTTGAATTTGAAATGGAAGTTGAAATTATTTTGGAAACGAATTTAAAATGATTTATAAAATTCGTTTTAAATAAAAATCGACGAAACATATATTATATATTATATATATAATATAATGGCCAAAATAGAACGCGCCGCGCTGCGGCAGTTCGCGAATTTCGACCATTGACTTCGAGCGGACATTACGGGAGATCCGACCGTCGGATTCTCCTGAAACCGCAACCATTGGGTTCGTATCGAAAAGAGCTTTCCAATGAATATTAGAAATTTGAAATCTAATGGTTGGATTTGGAATTATGCCCAAATAAAATTTGGAAAAGGTCGCTATAAGTGCAGTTCGATGGCCGTTTATGAAAATCGAATGTACGGGCATTGATAAAATAAATAAAAATATCGATAATTTGTGTAAAATCATAATAAATGATTTAGAAAGAATTGGGTTGAAAAATTCCATATTTGAAAAGATAAATATATATTTTTATCGAAACGAACTGGTTATTAACTAGAAAAATAATCCAATGGTTATAAATAAATAAATTGGATTTGGGGTTTGTCGTGAACTGTGTTTAAATGACATTAGTTCTTTAACCCGCGTAAAAGCAGGATTAATTTCCAAAATGTAGAGCAATCAATATGAAATGATTTTAGAGATGAAACCAATTGAGGTTTGAATAAATATTTAATTAGATCTGAATGAATGAATGGTAATTAAATTTACCAAAATATGTGATGTGATTAAACCAAATTTACTTAGTTGTTGATATTGATTGTGGTTGATTGATAGTTTGGATGGTGCTCAACCAGTTTATGAGCAGAATATGCTTTTACATTTAGCATTGGGTTGGGTAAAGATATCTGTGGGCTAACACCTTGTGAAACACTTCACGATTTGACGATAAGGTTTTTAGCGATGTTGTGTTCATTTCAAATTTAATGAATGATTGTGAAATGATATTTTTCTTAAGTGAAAAGAAATGTATTCCTGATTTTGGACAGGGAATGTTTTATAAAAATGTTTTATAAAACAGAAAGGATTTCGAGCCCCAAAACCCGATGATATCTAAAATGATTTAGAATTGTATTATATGTTACATTGTGGTTCATCGCATATTCGATTAGTTGCTATTGATGATGTATCTATTTGGTGGCAGAGAATTTATTCTCTTGCTTAACACCCTTCTTTGAGACGTACGAGCTCAAAGGTTATGTGATTAATAGTGACTGATCATATGTGTGAATTGCTGATGTGAAGTACTATATTTTGAAAGTACTTGTGATTATTATGTTGTGAAATGATTTTCCCTACTTCGGGATATGAAATGATTTAGTATGTGGCTAAAGAGTCGGGTGACCCTGAGACTAAAATTATGGGTGAGAGGTCGGTGTAGCCTGCTCCTATGTAGGGTAGGTGCATCGTCGGTGTAGCCTGCTCCTATGTGGGGTAGGTGCACATTTATATATCGAGTTGCGAGGTGCGTACCCTTTTCCTTGTCGATAGGGAGCATGATATTTGGTTGCATACTTGTTTGTATGCATTGTTATGTTTTGGAATTTATATTTCCAGACGATTTGATTTGAGATCCCGAAGTGAAATCAACTTTGATATAGAAAGTTAGATATGTATTTCAAATGATTTGAAATAAGAAATCGGGAATAAAACCCAAAGGAATAATTTCTGTAGGTTGAATTGTATTTGGAAAATCTAAGTGTGGTGATTAATCTAAATGGGTAGAATGGGATATTGCATGTTGACTGATGCATAGTAGATCCATATATCTATATTGATTGTTGTTTATGCACTGGCATTCATGGTGGTAAACCCGTTTCGCGTTAGCGGCGTGGTCCCGTGATATGCCACATTATTAAATAAGTTAATTATAACCGTTTAGAGTTTCTCACACCAGTCCCATGACTGACCTGTAGTTTGCTTTTCCCTTGCAAACTCGGGTGCCCCTATTTTCCACACGGGCAGTCGAGTAGTTTATTTTGCAGATATGTTTAGCAGGATTTTGGATCGAAGCGAAAATTCGTGTCCAGAGTATTGATAGTCTTCCGCTGTGTAGTTTATATTTACGTTGTGCATTGTATTACATTTATGTAAATTTATCTTCCGCTATGTATTATATTTCGATATACTCTGATATTTTGTACTCTGGTGTAACATTATTATGATGTTTATAAAAGTCTTCTGTTATTTGTTTTGATGTGTTTTATACCCAGAGTTAGCGTATGCGGGATTCTAATGGTCTTGGTCGATTTAGCAATCGATCAAGTCCGGTCGAAAACCGTGTCGTTACAGCTGGTATCAGAGCTTTGGTTAACTCAAATCTTTAGGGTACAACTCGTTAGAAATGAACAAAAGACTCATTAGAGGTAAGATTAGTAATGTCCTACAAAAGAATCCTCATTAGAGATAGAATCAGTAGCATTCTAGAATGAGTGACTCGTTAGAGATGGGGTTAGAAATGCCCCAGAACGAGTTGAGGGTTATATATTTATGAATAATGTATTTGTGAATATATATAGTCTGGTTTTAGAAATATAATTTTTGAATATGTAAAAGATATATATTTGAAAGGTAAAGAATGTTTGAATTAATTTGGATGATTTTGACAGGTTAAAAAAACAAATTTCTTTTTGTTTGTGTTGTGTGATAGTGGATTTGATTAATTAAATTATTAAAACGATAGTTAATTTAATCAATAAGAGAATGAATGGTAGAATTTATTCGATTAAATCACACATTGAACTGGTTTAAAAATAGATAGAAATATATACATGTTCATTATATGTGTTTCAATAGGTAAATGGATTAGCTGTTGAGTAAAGATTTTATTTGCGTGCCCGACAAATAGGTAAACCTTAATGAGTTGGATGCAAAATAATATTATATCAACTCCTGTGAATGCCATTGGATGCGGAGTGTTGGTTATTCTGTGTGTAATAATAAATGTCGCCATAGGATAGTAACAATTAATTTTGAACTACACTACATTGCATACTTCTGGAAGATAGGCACACTTCATCATATACCACATAAGTATTTGGAGCTTGTGTGACGAGGTGGAAGATTTACCATACGAGCGAGAGGCTTGTATGGCGATGACTATATATTATAGGTTGAACTGATGACTGATATGACCATATAAAATTATAACGATAAACTGCCAAAATAATAAAACCCCACACGGGTCTGGAGTTGACAATAATCACGTCCCTCTAGTTATTAGATACGACACATGGATTATTTATTTCCCACACGGGACGAGGTGACGAGAATTTATTCTCTGGAGCAATTGAAATACGCACTCCCTCAAGCTTTGACAGGCTGACGAGAATTTATTCTCTGGAGTTATTATCTATACACGCTCCCCTGTAAACACCAGAATATATCATTATAAATATGTGTATGCTTTATAGGATTTATTGGGTACCTAAAACGACCCAATAAATTTCCAAACCCCTCCCCGTACAAAGGAGGTTATGGCGAAAATTTTCGAAAATTCCGGGTGTTAGCCAAATTTTTGGAGAATTAGAAAATTCTCAGAAACTGAAAATTTGGAGAATGGAAGCCAGATTGAATGTAGAGTTGATTAATCAAACCACTTTCAACTTTGTTCCTTTTCGGGGACGAAAAGTTTTAAGTGGGGGAGATTGTAACGACCCGGAAAATTTGAACCAGTTTAAAATTTTTAAATTGGCTATTTTAGTGGATTTTAAATATTTAAAATAAATATTTTATATAATAACGATGAAAAGTAAGTTTGAATCGACATTTGAAAATGAATATAATTAATTCTAATTATAAACAAGGCTTGAAATGGCGCGGTAGTTTCAAAATTTGAATTCAAACTTTGACTGACTGTTCCGGGTGCAAAACAAAACGAATTTGAGTGAAACCAAAAATATTTAAATCTGTTAGTGAATACCTTTCTAACAAATATGAAAAATTGAAGTTTCATAGCAAGAAGCAAAAGTTATGGCCAAATGAATTTTCAGAAAGGTCGCTATGGAGTTTATATAGGCCGTGAAAATGGCCATTTTGCACATGACCTCGGAATTCGACGAAACCACTTTTGTTGTATCCGTAATGTGAAGTTATTGCTAGGTTTCAAATTTCATAATTTTTGAAGCTAGTATGTGAGCATGGCAAAAGAAAATGTGTTTTGATCAAGTACAGTTAAATTGGATCGACCAGAAAAGGGCCATTTTTCAAACGGTTTTAGAATTCGACGAAACTAGTTTTTTTTGGACCTATCGTCAAAACATAGCTAGATTTATTTTTCGAGAATTTTTCGAATCAGTGTGTGGCCCCGGTAAATTGAAATGTGCATTCAAATTCAATATACATTGATTTATAATTTAATCTGAACGAAAAATGATCGTAACGATCGTATTGGCCTATGAAACATGTCCCGTTGTGTTCGAAATGGGGGTAATTAGCTAGGGGTGACAGTCGTAGGGTTTGATTTGGAGCTTGGAGCGATAAACAAACAAAGATTGAATAAAATACTATTTAATTCATAACATAAATAACCCTTATCTTTTATAAACCCTAGGTCAAACGTCACTACAGTCAAACACACCCAGCGCCGTTCTTCTGAAACCAAGGGGCGATTTCATTCCTTTTTCTTTCGTTAATCATCTCCAATCCAGGCGGAATTAAACTATGAATTATATACGAAATTGTTGAGATTCTCCTGTTCTTCAGATCTGTATGGTGATGATTGAATATCGTTGAGTGTATGGCGTGAAATTTGAGCTCGAACTGCATCTATTCGGAGCGGGTTTTCATGGTGGAGAGGCCACCGAGTTGAACATGGTCGGGGTAGGAGGTGGCCCCCTCATAGGCGCGCGACGTGGAGGGGTTGGATGGAATCCAGGCGGTGTTGAGGAGGAGCGGTGGCGGAAGTTGCTGATGGAGTATGGGTTCGATGGTTTTTGCAATTCCAAAAAGGACGACGTGGTCATTACCCTAATGAGGGATTTAAATCGACGGAATCAGACGAAATCAAATGCGTTGGATTCGCAACAAAAAACTCTTCGCGATGGAACAGACTAGAGTCAAAACAGAGCAGATTAGAATTTCAGGAAAATTCAAAATCAGAACAGAACGAAAATTCAGAAATATAAGGACCAAAGTGAGAATTCTCTCACTTTAAATTTTCTGTATAGTTAATTATTTTATAACTGCATATCTGAACTGCTCCTCATCGTCCACAGTCCATGGACGACTTGTTTGATTGTATTCTGTGTGAAAATTGATCGTGATGTGAAAATATCGTATATATTGAAAGTGAAAATATCGTATATATTGAAAGTGAAAATATCGTATATATTAATAGTGAAAATATCATATATATTGAAAGTGAAAATATCGTATATATTGAAAGTGAAAATATCGAATATATATGAAATGTGAAAATGAATTGATTGTCGAAAATATAATTTTTAACATATATATACACTGTATAAAATTGTCATGTATATGAAATATTCGATTTTGATATTAAATAGAAAATGAATTCGAATTGAATAGAAAATGAATTCGAATTGAATTGAATAGAAAATGAATTCGAACTGAAATGAATTCGAATTGAAATGAATTTGAAATTTGAATTGAATTGAAATGAATTTAAAACGAATTTATAAGGAAAAATTCAATTTTCATTTGAATTTGAAATGGAAGTTGAAATTGTTTTGAAAATGAATTTAAAACGATTTATAAAATTCGTTTTAAATAGAAATCGACGAAACATATATTATATATATTATATATATTATATAATGGCCTGAATAAAATGCGTCGCGCTGCGGCAGTTCGCGAATTTCGACCATTGACTTCGAACGGACATTACGGGAGATCCGACCGTCGGATTCTCCTAAAACCAGAACCGTTGGGTTCGTATCGAGTAACGGCTGGAAATTTTCGACTCCTCGAGAGTCGAAAATTCCGAGATGTTAGTGAAAGAAAGTAGAGGGTGAGGAAGAAAAGATAGAACTAATAGAATAGAAGAAGAAGAACTTACATCATCAGAGTAAACACGAATCTCACAGCGGAACGAATAAAATATAACATAACTTTGAAATACAAATCAGTACTCGTATTTACATACCATTTCAAAGTACAACACTTAACAACACAGCGGAATAATAATAGCTATAATCCTAAAGCCTCCTGTTCCAAGCTCTCCAAGTGTATCTGTAAAATTACGACTACTTGACAGCCCGTACAAATTTAGGCACCCAAGAGTTTAGGGAAAACAAACAAAATAAACTCCGGGTCAGTCATGGGATTGGTGTGAATAAAACTCCAACACTTGGTTAAATAAAGGATATCTTTCTGATATTATAATAGTGTCTAAATACAAATAGATATCAATCTAGCAGAACGCTTGCATCTCACGTTCCACATACATAGTATACAAATAAAACCGTGAGCGCTTATTGGAGATTGGATTCCTACAGACAAGGTATGGGAGCACCTTCCGATCAGTGTACTCTAGTGGAGATACACTAGGGTTCAACAAGAACGTCTTGCAACCCGGCCACACATGACCATCCACTCATTTAGCTTGAGTGTAACGAATATATTATCACTGATGGTTGGGATTAGCAACCATCCTTCCCGATAAGGGACAGCATTGAAATAGATTATAAAGAAGTACAATTGAATATTCTCTAGATGGTGATAACACACCCTGCTTGGGTATGGCCCAACTAGCCATGCTGCCTAGCCCAACTTATGTAATTTTCCGGTTGTGAGGTTTTGAGGTCACGTTTATCACTTTGACAGATTATTTCTTCAATTACTTTGAATGCCACATCGTCATACCCGCCAAATCATTATCGATTTCTCAAGGCATCTCGGGTATAAAAGCTAAGAGAAACGAATTTCTCCGCCACCAACGTAATACGTTTAAAGAGATCAACATATATGATTCGTTAAGAATACTTTGTCAGACACTCGTCCATATACGTTGTTCTGGGACTGAATAAACCGAAGGCACTATTCAGTGAATCCATCCTACCTAGGCTTTTCACAATAGCCCTTGCACTTCACTCCGTCTTCAATTATCTTCAGCGTACTTGATTCGCAACGCTTATGCTAATACGGAGTGGTTCTTCGGATAATAATCCAACCGGTCTCTCCATATTTACAACGTAAATATGGTCAAAACTTTGATAGTCTGTGATTCAACTATCAAATGAAAACATGTCGGTGTACAAACAACGATCTTATTTCCAAATGGAAATTCGATCGATCAATCATCATATACATATATATGTTCATATTTCCTTATTTCATGTATTTAGAAAATATATGTTATTAATCATTGGAAAACATTTCCATAGCTTATTTACGCATCACTATTATTTCACAACTATCAGTCGCGAACGGTAAACCACTAAGAGAACAAATCCTAAGTATAAATCCCGAAGGTTGAAACCAACATTTGATCGTCACTTAGGACACCGTTCAACTTAACTAGTCTCCAGTTAGTTTCTAAATTTGCTTAACTCTATTTCTTAATTTCTTATTATGAAAACATTTCATTTTCTATGTTTAGAAAGCATATCTGATTATATTTGGAAAATGTTCCCAAAACTCATTTATGGATTTCAAATGAACGTTGTATAAAACATCGTTTTGCTTAATCCATTTATCGCTTATTCCTTAACTTTATTCCTAATCAACCTTTTAGATCGAACCACAACTATTCGTTTGTCAATTCTGAAGTCAATCAAGTTGGGGTATAATTACCTCGCAGACCTTAATTGAACAACGTCCTTTACTGTGAAATAGATGAAGCTCATCACTCACTTTTTACAATCATCTGTTTACGCAAATTCTTGGATTCAGGTTACGAATCTACTTCTTATATGACAACGTTTGATTATAACTATAACGTTATAATTCCTACCCCTAAAATATCTAACCTAAATTATAAATTTATTTCCTAACTCGAATAATTTAACAGACACCTGATTTCTAAATCAATAACTAAATCTTGATTTAAACCCTGGAAAGTAAATAGTACTTTCCCGAATTCGCTATAATCGAATTCGACGTATAACTCTCTTTCGAGTAATCTCTATTCGATTAACTCCCTTGTTAATAACTTATATTCGATAAACTATATTTCGATTAACCCCTATCGAATAACTAATATTCGGTTTACTTAAATGGATTAACTCTTATTGAATTACTAATATTCGATTTACTTAAATGGATTAACTCTTATCGAATAACTAAATTTGATTAACTCAAATTGAATAACTGATATTCAATTAACTTGATTTGATTTATTTATTCTCGAATAACTAATATTCGAATAACTCTTATTAATTTAACTCTATTCAAATAACTAATTTGAATAACTCTAGCTTGTTTAACTCTATTCGAATAACTAATTCGAATAACTTATTTATGTTTAACTATATTTGAATAACTAATTCGAATAGCTTATATGTGTTTAACTCTATTCGAATAACTAATTCGAATAGCTTATATGTGTTTAACTCTATTCGAATAACTAATTCGAATAGCTTATATGTGATTAACTCTATTCGAATAACTTATTCGAATAGCTTATATGTGATTAACTCTATTCGAATAACTAATTCGAATAACTAAACTCTATTCGAATAACTAATTCGAATAACTTATTTGATTTACTCCTTCGAATAACTATTATTCGAATACTTTATTTGCTTATAAAGATTTCCCTTTTTATAACGTTTATTCATTAAAAGATTTCCTTTAACAACGTTTATTCATCTATAAAGATTTACTTTTAGTAACGGTTCTTCACTTTATAAATGTTCCTTTAATAACGTTTCTCCCCTTCTAAGGATTTCCCTTTAACAGCGTTTATTTACTATATCGGTGTTAAAAACAATTTCTACTTCTCTATATAAGTTCAAACTTATATATCCCATTTATCAAACAATAAATATTTTATTTAATTTATAAAACATTATTTATAAATTAAATCTTCTCACTTTATCTGTTAAAAATAGATTTCCTATTTAATATCTCCTTAAAATCCATATCGTGTTATACTTGTGTGCGAAGCACGTGTTTAAATCTATCCTTGTATAATTCTATTTATTTTCCGAACAAGTGTTCCTTTATTTATTCCCTAAATAAACATTCCTTTATTCCATTTATTTATAATCTAAATAAATGTTCCTTTATTTATTTCCTAAATAAATATTCCTTTATTCCATTTATTTATAATCTAAATAAATGTTCCTTTATTTATTTCCTAAATAAATATTCCTTTATATTCTAATTCATTTATTTTCTAAATAAATGTTTTCTATTTTATTTCATTTATTTTCTAAATAAATGTTTCCTTTTTCATTTATTTATTTTCTAATTAAATAAATGTTTCCCTTTTATAAAATCCTATCGATTTTGTAAATAAGATTCATTTTCAATATAAACATTGAAAATCCCCTTATCAACATTTCGGTATGTTATGGTATTCAATCATATCAAATCACGATGTTCAATATCGTCCAAGCACATATAATCGCCCATAGATTTTATATCACATCATATAAAAATATATGAAAAACAATAAAATAACTGTTGAGGAATCCAGTCGGATTCCTCCAACCCGTCTCCCTGCATCCACAGATGTTACACAATATGATTATCATCACTTTCAGTTCAATATAAATTATTCTGATAGCAGAATCAATATATAAATATTTAACGATTTATATATATATATATATATATATAATTTTCACTAACTGACTAGCAGTTCAATCAATCAACCAACACACAACAATCAACAGATGATTAACAGTTCTAAAAATACATTATAAAAATATAACTGTTCAGAGTTGGTGAGTTTTACTCACTTTTGCGCGTTAACCGATAAATATCGGTTTGCATTCACTGACTCAGTCGAACAATTTATTTCGCCATAAATTGTAACTAGCTCGGATTGACTCGCGGTCAGTCCCATTGTGTTGCTCCTGTCCACACGATCCCAACGCAACTTACGGTTCGTCGATCTGATCTTGTATGATCAAGTTATACAATATTAAAGTTTGAACAAATTTAAAACAAAACTCGATTAAATTAAATGGGCTTTACCAAAGCAAATCCGGCCCATCCCACTATTTAAAAGCAACGTCCCTACTATCCTTCTCCCCCAAATCACGACTGCTCCAGAATCAACCGAACACAGCTCCACCTTTTTACCCGACTTCCTCCCCTAACCGCAACTTCGTTCCTCCATGGTTTCCAACGCCGAGACCTCAAATCAACTCCTCGTCTCCAGCTCTTCCTCCTCCTACCGAGGATGCTCAACTCGAGCTCGTCATTTAGGTTGCGTCGTCGGCTATATCTCGACCAAGCCACGACTGCTACGACACTTTTCCCATCCAATCCTCACCAGAAAATCACAACCACACCCACTCTCCATCGTGAATTCAAATACAACCTTGATTCGAGCTCAAAACTCACGGATTTGAAGGGAACCCGAACCCTAACTTTGCTGTTACAAAACCAGCGAACGGAAGAAGACGTCGAGCCCAAGTTGAAGTACACAAAATCCAAGGATTTTAGAGGATGATTGCGAATATATATATTAGAGGATTTATACACTTTTATTTGAATTTCTATGAATTATTATGGTTTGCTTTTGATTTCCTTGTATTGGGATTTTTCTCTGTATGCTGCTCTTATATAATGCGTTGGGGTTGGAAGCACTTGTGGCTGAAATGAGTTGGAACATGGCCTCCCTTTGATCACAGAAGGATTTGGATATTTTTAATTTGATTTTTTCCATTTTATTTTATCGTTTTTAAAAGCTTCTCTCGTCCTTAAAAATCCTTGCATCCACATACGATACCCAAAAATCACGAAAATTGACATAACACTAGAGTTTGACATTACGGTCCAAACGAAACTGGTTTCGTCGAATTCCGAATCCGTATGCTCACACAACGTATTTTTAACTGTCGAAATACTGACTATTTTACACTCTAAAAATCCGTACGGCCACACAGTGACTCTAAAAATCACGAAACTGGAAATCTAACAACTATTTGATATTGCGGATCCAACAAAACTGGTTTCGTCGAATTCCGACTTCATTTGCAAAAGTGGCTATTTTTAACGCTCTAAATAGCCTATTTAAATATATAAATATATTTAAATATAATTAAATTAAATATTTAAAATTAAATATTATCGTCTATATTCACAGTGGCATACCACACAACTCTAGAATATTCCTGTATGTATTTACAACTCGATATTCACTTCTGGGTCAACCCGATATTTGATTTATATTGAAATCCCTTTTAAAAATCTAAATAATTCCTTTATAAATTATAAAGGAATTCCACAGCGACTTTTCTAAAATTTGATTTGGACATACATCAAAATCTACACGACGAAATCCCGATTTTTCTCTTCCACTAGAAAGATATACTCCACCAGCTCCATACGTTTCTTGTTTCATAGAAATCCGGCTTAAAATGAATCATGTACATTCAGTTGAAGTTCAAATCGCAAAATTGCGAACTGCCGCGACGTTTCAGGTTCGTTTTAATTATAATTATAAATTATAAGTTCGAACGTTTTACTTTAAGTTATCGATATCCCCAAATCGATATATAAATAATTAAATAAATTAATTATTCGACAGCTAACAAAACGCGCCATTACAGACTTCCCCCCTTAAAATAATTTCGTCCTCGAAATTGCTAAGTTAGAAAAATGCTACTAACTCTACTAATTAGATTTAAAAATCCTTTTTTTTGTTTACCTCTAAATTTTAGTTTCAACTGGACCTATTTAATTTTAATTAATTTAATAATTCATTTCCGACCAACTAAAATTTTGGAAAATTCTAAAAATTTTCTAACACCTTAAATTTTCGAAAAATTTCGCCATAACCTCCTTTGTACGGCTTAATACGTCAAACCACAACTCGCCTCTCTAGGCCTCCTCCAATCCAAAAGGAAATCAAAATAGCCAAGCGGCTTGCCAATTCGGCTCATAAAATCCATACTCATATATGATATAAACTTGTACCTTTTTGTCGGGCATTTAACTCTATCCCTTTCATTTGCCACCTCTTCAACATATACCAATGTTATCCATTCCAATTGATCTCCAATCAGTTCATATCCTCAAATCCAAATCGAATTTCATTCAAACTCTAATATCAAATTCCAAATTATTGACTTATCAATTTGGTTCCATTCTAGATTATCTCAAATCCAATTCAATTTTATTTAACTCGGTTCAAGTTAAATTTCAATTTATTTTTACCATCTCATTTTATTTAACTTCATTAGTTAAATTTTAATTCCAGAACTTAAGTTCCTGGGTTTCTTTCAAATCAATTTGAAATCATAATGCCAATTCAAAACCTTTGAATTTCTAAACAACTTGTTTTCTCAAAACAATTCAAAAACAAAACCTTTGGTAGTAATTCGTCACTTAGAACTCGAAAATGAACACTGATGATATCTAGATTCATCATCAGAATCTATTTTCCAGCTATCGAAGTGAGTTCAATACTATATCATTTTCAATTTGAAAAACATTTTCAAAATCTCCCTGGAACTTAAAATTTCCTTATTTTAATTCCAAATCTGATTTAAATTCATATTTAATTCAAACTATTTCATATATTACATTCATATGAATTCTGATTGGTCATTTATAACCATTTCAACCTTTTTTAATCTTATTCGATTATAATAACAACCAACACAATCAATATACTATAATAATTTCAAGATATATATTTCTTCTATAAACAAATATATTTTGGGAAAAATTATTTCATTTACCCTCTTTCAAAACATACCATGTCAGTTCATCGTATTCAAGTGTTTATAAAACTCCTAATGATACAGTGGATCAAACTGATCGTCCAGAATTCATAAGCCACTCAACCAATAAATCTCCACAATATAAAACCATTTTATATTGAATAACAATTACGCGCACATATATATACACTCAAACTCAATCTAGGATATTAGTAATCCCATCTCTATCGAGTTATGCCACAGAGCCAAGGTAATCACTTAACTTAAGCTCTGATACCAACTGTAACGGCTGGAAATTTTCGACTCCTCGAGAGTCGAAAATTCCGCGCTGTTAGTGAAAGAAAGTAGAGGGTGAGAAAGAAAAGATAGAGCTAATAGAATAGAAGAAGAAGAAGAACTTACATCATCAGAGTAAACACGAATCTCACAGCGGAACGAATAAAATATAACATAACTTTGAAATACAAATTAGTACTCGTATATACATACCATTTCAAAGTACAACACTTAACAATACAGCGGAATAATAATAGCTATAATCCTGAAGCCTCCTGCTCCAAGCTCTCCAAGTGTATCTGTAAAATCCCGACTACTTGACTGCCCGTACAAATTTAGGCACCCAAGAGTTTAGGGAAAACAAACAAAATAAACTCCGGGTCAGTCATGGGACTGGTGTGAATAAAACTCCAACACTTGGTTAAATAAAGGATATCTTTCTGATATTATAATAATGTCTAAATACAAATAGATATCAATCTAGCAGAACGCTTGCATCTCACGTTCCACATACATAGTATACAAATAAAACCGTGAGCGCTTATTGGAGATTGGATTCCTACAGACAAGGTATGGGAGCACCTTCCGATCAGTGTACTCTAGAGGAGATACACTAGGGTTCAACAAGAACGTCTTGCAACCCGGCCACACATGACCGTCCACTCATTTAGCTTGAGTGTAACGAATATATTATCACCGATGGTTGGGATCAGCAACCATCCTTCCCGATAAGGGATAGCATTGAAATAGATTATAAAGAAGTACAATTGAATATTCTCTAGATGGTGATAACACACCCTGCTTGGGTATGGCCCAACTAGCCATGCTGCCTAGCCCAACTTCTGTTATTTTCCGGTTGTGAGGTTTTGAGGTCACGTTTATCAATTTGACAGATTATTTCTTCAATTACTTTGAATGCCACATCGTCATACCCGCCAAATCATCATCGATTTCTCAAGGCATCTCGGGTATAAAAGCTATGAGAAACGAATTTCTCCGCCACCAACGTAATACGTTTAAAGAGATCAACATATATGATTCGTTAAGAATACTTTGTCAGACACTCGTCCATATACGTTGTTCTGGGACTGAATAAACCGAAGGCACTATTCAGTGAATCCATCCTACCTAGGCTTTTCACAATAGCCCTTGCACTTCACTCCGTCTTCAATTATCTTCAGCGTACTTGATTCGCAACGCTTATGCTAATACGGAGTGGTTCTTCGGATAATAATCCAACCGGTCTCTCCATATTTACAACGTAAATATGGTCAAAACTTTGATAGTCTGTGATTTAACTATCAAATGAAAACATGTCGGTGTACAAACAACGATCTTATTTCCAAATGGAAATTCGATCGATCAATCATCATATACATATATATGTTCATATTTCCTTATTTCATGTATTTAGAAAATATATGTTATTAATCATTGGAAAACATTTCCATAGCTTATTTACTCATCACTATTATTTCACAACTATCAGTCCCGAATGGTAAACCACTAAGAGAACAACTCCTAAGTATAAATCCCGAAGGTTGAAACCAACATTTGATCGTCACTTAGGACACTGTTCAACTTAACTAATCTCCAGTCAGTTTCTAAATTTGCTTAACTCTATTTCTTAATTTCTTATTATGAAAACATTTCATTTTCTATGTTTAGAAAACATATCTGATTATATTTGGAAAACGTTCCCAAAACTCATTTATGGATTTCAAATGAACGTTGTATAAAACATCATTTTGCTTAATCCATTTATCGCTTATTCCTTAACTTTATTCCTAATTAACCTTTTAGATCGAACCACAACTATTCCTTTGTCAATTCTAAAGTCAATCAAGTTGGGGTATAATTACCTCGCAGACCTTAATTGAACAACGTCCTTTACTGTGAAATAGATGAAGCTCATCACTCACTTTTTACAATCATCTGTTTACGCAAATTCTTGGATTCAGGTTACGAATCCACTTCTTATATGACAACGTTTGATTATAACTATAACGTTATAATTCCTACCCCTAAAATATCTAACCTAAATTATAAATTTATTTCCTAACTCGAATAATTTAACAGACACCTAATTTCTAAATCAATAACTAAATCTTGATTTAAACCCTGGAAATTAAATAGTACTTTCCCGAATTCGCTATAATCGAATTCGACGTATAACTCTCTTTCGAGTAATCTCTATTCGATTAACTCCCTTGTTAATAACTTATATTCGATAAACTCTATTTCGATTAACCCCTATCGAATAACTAATATTCGATTTACTTAAATGGATTAACTCTTATTGAATAACTAATATTCGATTTACTTAAATGGATTAACTCTTATCGAATAACTAAATTTGATTAACTCAAATTGAATAACTGATATTCAATTAACTTGATTTGATTTATTTCTTCTCGAATAACTAATATTCGAATAACTCTTATTAATTTAACTCTATTCAAATAACTAACTCTAGCTTGTTTAACTCTATTCGAATAACTAATTCGAATAACTAATTCGAATAACTTATATATGTTTAACTATATTCGAATAACTAATTCGATTAGCTTATATGTGTTTAACTCTATTCGAATAGCTTATATGTGTTTAACTCTATTCGAATAACTAATTCGAATAGCTTATATGTGATTAACTCTATTCGAATAACTAATTCGAATAACTTATATATGATTAACTCTATTCGAATAACTAATTCGAATAACTTAACTCTATTCGAATAACTAATTCGAATAACTTATTTGATTTACTCCTTCGAATAACTATTATTCGAATACTTTATTTGCTTATAAAGATTTCCCTTTTTATAACGTTTATTCATTAAAAGATTTCCTTTAACAACGTTTATTCATCTATAAAGATTTACTTTTAGTAACGGTTCTTCACTTTATAAATGTTCCTTTAATAACGTTTCTCCCCTTCTAAGGATTTCCCTTTAACAGCGTTTATTTACTTTATCGGTGTTAAAAACAATTTCTACTTCTCTATATAAGTTCAAACTTATATATCCCATTTATCAAACAATAAATATTTTATTTAATTTATAAAACATTATTTATAAATTAAATCTTCTCACTTTATCTGTTAAAAATAGATTTCCTATTTAATATCTCCTTAAAATCCATATCGTGTTATACTTGTGTACGAAGCACGTGTTTAAATCTATCCTTGTATAATTCTATTTTTTTTCCGAATAAGTGTTCCTTTATTTATTCCCTAAATAAATATTCCTTTATTCCATTTATTTATAATCTAAATAAATGTTCCTTTATTTATTTCCTAAATAAATATTCCTTTATTCCATTTATTTATAATCTAAATAAATGTTCCTTTATTTATATCCTAAATAAATATTCCTTTATTCCATTTATTTATAATCTAAATAAATGTTCCTTTATTTATTTCCTAAATAAATATTCCTTTATATTCTAATTCATTTATTTTCTAAATAAATGTTTTCTATTTTATTTCATTTATTTTCTAAATAAATGTTTCCTTTTTCATTTATTTATTTTCTAATTAAATAAATGTTTCCCTTTTATAAAATCCTATCAATTTTATAAATAAGATTCATTTTCAATATAAACATTGAAAATCCCCTTATCAACATTTCGGTATGTTATGGTATTCAATCATATCAAATCACGATGTTCAATATCGTCCAAGCACATATAATCGCCCACAGATTTTATATCACATCATATAACAATATATGAAAAACAATAAAATAACTGTTGAGGAATCCAGTCGGATTCCTCCAACCTGTCTCCCTACATCCATAGATGTTACACAATATGATTATCATCACTTTCAGTTCAATATAAATTATTCTGATAGCAGAATCAATATATAAATATTTAACGGTTTATATATATATATATATATAATTTTCACTAACTGACTAGCAGTTCAATCAATCAACCAACACACAACAATCAACAGATGATTAACAGTTCTAAAAATACATTATAAAAATATAACTGTTCAGAGTTGGTGAGTTTTACTCACTTTTGCACGTTAACCGATAAATATCAGTTTGCGTTCATTGACTCAGTCGAACAATTTATTTCGCCATAAATTGTAACTAGCTCGGATTGACTCGCGGTCAGTCCCTTTGTGTTGCTCCTGTCCGCACGATCCCAACGCAACTTACGGTTCGTCGATCTGATCTTGTATGATCAAGTTATACAATATTAAAGTTTGAACAAATTTAAAACAAAACTTGATTAAATTAAATGGGCTTTACCAAAGCAAATCCAGCCCATCCCACTATTTAAAAGCCACGTCCCCACTATCCTTCTCCCCCAAATCACGACTGCTCCAGAATCAACCGAACACAGCTCCACCTTTTTACGCGACTTCCTCCCCTAACCGCAACTTCGTTCCTCTATGGTTTCCAACGCCGAGACCTCAAATCAACTCCTCATCTCCAGCTCTTCCTCCTCCTACCGAGGATGCTCAACTCGAGCTCGTCATTTAGGTTGCGTCGTCGGCTATATCTCGACCAAGCCACGACTGCTGCGACACTTTTCCCATCCAATCCTCACCATAAAATCACAACCACACCCACTCTCCATCGTGAATTCAAATACAACCTTGATTCGAGCTCAAAACTCACGGATTTGAAGGGAACCTGAACCCTAACTTTGTTGTTACAAAACCAGCGAACGGAAGAAGATGTCGAGCCCAAGTTGAAGTACACAGAATCGAAGGATTTTAGAGGATGATTGCGAATATATATATTAGAGGATTTATACACTTTTATTTGAATTTCTATGAATTGTTATGGTTTGCTTTTGATTTCCTTGTATTGGGATTTTTCTCTGTATGCTGCTCTTATATAATGCGTTGGGGTTGGTAGCACTTGTGGCTGAAATGAGTTGGAACATGGCCTCCCTTTGATCACAGAAGGATTTGGATATTTTTAATTTGATTTTTTCCATTTTATTTTATCGTTTTTAAAAGCTTCTCTCATCCTTAAAAATCCCTGAATCCACATACGATATCCAAAAATCACGAAAATTGACATGCCCCTAGAGTTTGACATTACGGTCCCAACGAAACTGGTTTCGTCGAATTCCGACTCTGTATGCTCACACAGCGTATTTTTAACTGTCGAAATACTGACTATTTTACACTCTAAAAATCCGTACGTCCACATAGTGACTCTAAAAATCATGAAACTGGAAATCTAACAACTATTTGATATTGTGGATCCAACAAAACTGATTTCGTCGAATTCCGACTTCATTTGCAAAAGTGGCTATTTTTAACGCTCTAAATAGCCTATTTAAATATATAAATATATTTAAATATAATTAAATTAAATATTTAAAATTAAATATTATCGTCTATATTCACAATGGCATACCACACGGCTCTAGAATATTCCTGTATGTATTTACAACTCGATATTCACTTCTGGGTCAACCCGATATTTGATTTATATTGAAATCCCTTTTAAAAATCTAAATAATTCCTTTATAAATTATAAAGGAATTCCACAGCGACTTTTCTAAAATTTGATTTGGACATACATCAAAATCTACACGATGAAATCCCGATTTTTCTCTTCCACTAGAAAGATATACTCCACCAGCTCCATACGTTTCTTGTTTCACAGAAATCCGGCTTAAAATGAATCATGTACATTTAGTTGAAGTTCAAATCGCCAAATTGCGAACTGCCGCGATGTTTCAGGTTCGTTTTAATTATAATTATAAATTATAAGTTCGAACGTTTTACTTTAAGTTATCGATATCCCCAAATCGATATATAAATAATTAAATAAATTAATTATTCGACAGCTAACAAAACACGCCATTACATATCGAAAAGAGCTTTCCAGGTTGGATTTGGAATTATGCCCAAATCAAATTTGGAAAAGGTCGCTATAAGTGCAGTTCGATGGCCGTTTATGAAAATTGACTGTACGGGCCTTGATAAAATAAATAAAAATATCGATAATTTGTGTAAAATCATAATAAATGATTTAGAAAGAATTGGGATGAAAAATTCCATATTTGAAAAGATAAATATATATTTTTATCAAAACGATCTAGTTATTAACTAGAAAAATAATCCAGTGGTTATAAATAAATAAATTGGATTTGGGGTTTGTCGTGAACTGTGTTTAAATGACATTATTTCTTTAACCCGCGTAAAAGCAGGATTAATTTCCAAAATGTAGAACAATCAATATGAAATGATTTTAGAGATGAAACCAATTGAGGTTTGAATAAATCTTTAATTAGACCTGAATGAATGAATGGTAATTAAATTCACCAAAATATGTGATGTGATTAAACCAAATTTACTTAGTTGTTGATATTGATTGTAGTTGATTGATTGTTTGGATGGTGCTCGACCAGTTTATGAGCAGAATATGCTTTTACATTTAGCATTGGGTTGGGTAAAGATATCTGTGGGCTAATACCTTGTGAAACACTTCACGATTTGACGATAAGGTGTTTAGCGATGTTGTGTTCATTTCAAATTTAGTGAATGATTGTGATATGATATTTTTCTTAAGTGAAAAGAAATGTATTCCCGATTTTGGACAGGGACTGTTTTATAAAAATGTTTTATAAAATAGAAAGGATTTCGAGGCCCAAAACCCGATGATTTCTAAAATGATTTAGAATTGTATTATATGTTACATTGTGGTTCATCGCATATTCGATTAGTTGCTATTGATGATGTATCTGTTTGGTGGTGGAGAATTTATTCTCTTGCTTAACACCCTTCTTTGAGACGTACGAGCTCAAAGGTTATGTGATTAATAGTGACTGATCATATGTGTGAATTGCTAATGTGAAATATTATATTTTGAAAGTACTTGTGATTATTATGTTGTGAAATGATTTTCCCTACTTTTGGATATGAAATGATTTTGTATGTGGCTAAAGAGTCGGGTGACCCTGAGACTAAAAGTATGGGTGAGAGGTCGGTGTAGCTTACTGCTATGTGGGGTAGGTGCATCGTCGGTGTAGCCTGCTCCTATGTGGGGTAGGTGCACATTTATATATCGAGTTGCGAGGTGCGTACCCTTTGCCTTGTCGATGGGGAGCACGATATTTGGTTGCATACTCGTTTGTATGCATTGTTATGTTTTGGAATTCATATTTCCAGACGATTTGATTTGAGATCCCGTAGTGAAATCTACTTTGATATAGAAAGTTAGATATGTATTTCAAATGATTTGAAATAAGAGATCAGGAATAAAATCCAAAGGAATAATTTCTGTAGATTGAATTGGATTTGGAAAATCTAAGTGTGGTGATTAATTTAAATGGGTAGAATGGCATATTGCATGTTGATTGATGCATAGTAGATCCATATATCTATATGGATTGTTGTTTATACACTGGCATTCATGGGGGTAAACCCGTTCCGTGTTAGCGGCGTGGTCCCGTGATATGCCATATTATTAAATAAGTTAATTATAACCGTTTAGAGTTTCTCACACCAGTCCCGACTGACCTACAGTTTGCTTTTCCCTTGCAAACTCAGTGCCCCTTTTTTCCACACGAGCAGTCGAGTAGTTTATTTTGCAGATATGTTTAGCAGGATTCTGGATCGAAGCGAAAATCCGTGTCCAGAGTATTGACAGTCTTCCGCTGTGTAGTTTATATTTCCGTTGTGCACTGTATTACATTTATGTAAATTTATCTTCCATTGTGTATTATATTTCGATATACTCTGATATTATGTACTCTGATGTAACATTATTATGATGTTTATAAAAGTCTTCTGTTATTTGTTCTGATGTGTTTTATACCCAGAGTTAGCGTTTGCGGGATTCTAACGGTCTTGGTCGATTTAGCGATCGATCAGGTCCAGGAGAAAACCGTGTCGTTACAACGTTACACAAAGCTATGCCACATAGGCTGTGCTTTGATCATCCACCACAAGACTCTGCTTTTCAACAGAAGCCTTGATCATTTGCATATCAGCATGCCACACGGGCAATTCACGCTATGCAACCGATATCAATCACACAAAATGAAATTCGATGTCAGACACACATCCATTTACAAGTCCGTTCTGGGCCTGAACCAAACCGGAGGCACCTTGTACCTAGCATATCCATCGATCTCGAAGTACGTCTGGACGCTCACCAACTGATTCCCTCCTCTTGGGTGTACGGCCCAATCAAGATCATCAGTAATTATCCAAACGACGTGAATACCTCCAATCTTCAACCATCGTCTTCATCTTCGACTAATCGTCGAATCAGTTATTCAAAATGGGATAAACCCAGTCTTTCGGAATAACTCGCGCGTATATAATAAACAAGTGTTACACAAACATAACATATGCCTCATTCCAATTCATCAGTCACTAACCGTAAATTAGCAAGAGAATAATTCCCCAAATATTAACCCCGAAGGCCGAAACCAACATTAGATCAATACCCAGGAAACCATTCTTCTTAGCCAACCTACAGTTAGTTTCTAAATTTCACATTCTTAGGGATAGGTTCCCATTAATTTTATCAAAGATAAATTCTTTTAAATTTATTCTTTAATCTTCCTTTGAATATCACTTCAAACTAGTCGGGATTAGCGAACCACACCAAAGTAATTATTTAATTTATTTCCCAATCCCAACCTATTTATCCCATGAAGTAAAACTGGTCATACTTCATATCTAACACCACGGTGTTATCGGTAAATTCAATTACCATTTCGCGTTCAAATGTAATTAAAGATTTAACTACAGTCTGGAGTAAAACTAGTGATACTCCATTCTCGATCTTTTCAATCTAATTAAAGATTCATTAAAACTCCACTTAGTTTTAATCTTTGGCTGGGTTAAAGAATCAATGTCATTTAAAACACAGTTCACGATAAAACCCAAAATCAATACTAATTCAATTCCAATTAAATATTATTTAATTGGTACACTTCATTAAACCTAAATAAAAAGATTTAATCTTTTTCTCAACTGGGCTTAAGAACAATGTTAATGAAGACACCATTCACGACAAACCCAAATCACATTTGATATTAAATACAAGGCTTAAGAACAGTGTTAATGAAGACACCATTCACGACAAACCGGATTTATATTCACAAGATCCTGATTTACAGCTGGAACGATACTCGGAAAGCTCTGTATCCGTGTATTATTTCTAGTTGTGCATTGTATTATTTTCCGCTGCTTTGTAATGTATTGTAATCCATGATATTTTATAATGTACATTATTTGTTTATACTCTATATATTCTTGTAATATGATGAATTGTTGCAATTAACAATGAAATGTTCTTCTTTCTGCATTCTATTTTGTCGTGTTCTTAAAACAACCAGGCATTTCAAACGGTCTTGATCGGTTTAGCGACTGATTTGGATCGAGCGAAATTCCCGGTCGTTACTTCGTGGTATCAGAGCTTTGGTTAAGCTTAGTTCTAGAGGCATTATCTATTGGGTGAGTAGTTTGGATTATAAACTGATCATCAATCATTGAAACATTTATTCACCCAGAAAGATCTAAATATGAGACAGCAGCGTTGGTTAGAATTTCTCGTGGCTTATGATTTAGATATTTTATATACTCCGGGAAAAGCCAATGTTGTAGCTGATGCGCTCAGCAGGAAGAATGTGATCATCTCCAGAATCGATTATATATATATAATATAATTAAATTAAATTGAATAACGAAGCTGCAGTTCGTGTTTTGAAATTGTAACTTCAAACGATTAGTGCGGGAGATCCGACTGTCGGATTTTCCCGAAACTAGAACCTTTGGATTCATTTTGAAAAATCTTTCTAATGATATAAAATTTGTGATGATCCAACGGTTAGATTCTCAGATATGTGTAAATCAAATCTGGAGAAAAACAGCGCCACGGCCGTGTTATGGCCTAGAACGTTGTTTTAAATAAATTGGCTATTTTTAAATAAATAAAAATAGCGATAAATCGTGATAAAATATTATAAACGATATGGAATGGAAATAAACTGAATTTGCTCAGTTTATGTGATATTTGATGGTTGAATGTGTTTGGCGTGAAAATTACCCAAAAGAACAGAATTAGTGATATCGAATAATTTAACAATTGAAATGAATTGATTTGAAATTCTAAATATACGTGAATTATTTGAAAAGGCCGAGTTAATTCTCATTTCAAATAATTGATCGACGATCGAAAGTCGAAGATATGAAGACAATGCAAGACTGATGATCTTCACGGCGAATGGAGGGGTGCTACTGATGCTCATGATAGGAGTAGCTACCTAGAAGGGGTTGAAGTAGTAGCCACCCGGACGTACTTGTTGATTGTACGGATATGCGAGGTATTGAGTGCCTCCGGTTTCGTTCAGACCCAGAACGAATGTGTAAATGGACTGTGTGTCTGACATTGGATTCTGTTCTGTGCTGATTGATCTCTATTATATATATATATCTGTTTGCCGGCGGAGAATTTATTCTCTTGCTTAACGCCCTTCTCTGAGACATATGAGCTCAGAGGTTATATATCGATGGAAACCAGTCGCATTGAGTGAATTGCCTATGTGGCATGCCTAAGTGGCAGATGATCAAGGCTTCTGTTGAAAAGCAAAGTCTTGTGGTTGATGATCAAAGCATGGCCTGTGTGGCATAGCTTTGTGTATAGCGTTGTTTCGCGAGCCTCACACCCCGGTATGAGCCAGAAACGGGAGAAGGACTTCAGGGAGGACACGCGTTTTCTTCTAGCTAGGAGTGGTGCTTTGGGTTTTACACGCCCGGGTATTTTACTTATGTGGATGATGGAAAGCGAGGCCTCGGTTTGCATCGGTCTCTTCGGAGCCGATGGTGTGGTCGGATATGACCAATGACGCCCCATAGGGCGGGGAAACGCAGTGTTCATGAATTTTAATCCACATCGATGGACCGCCCCTGACGACCCAAGGGCCCACCTGAGTCTGGGTCCTGAGACACGGGCTAGAGCCTCTCGAATCGGTGAGGACTATCTTTTGCCTTGGTTCAAGACGAAAACCCAATTTCCAAATACGATACAGTGTGGTTTTGATGCATACCTATATATGGCGACATAGTGGTATGGGGCATTAATGTCATCTGCCAATTCATTCAAATGACGTTTCAGGCCATAATGCGGCCATGGCGCTGTTTTTCTCTAGATTTGATTTACACATATTTGAAAATCTAACCGTTGGATCTCCAAAAAAAAAATATCATTAGAAAGATCTTTTCAAAACGAATCCAACGGTTTCAGTTTTGGGAAAATCCGACGGTCGGATCTCCCGCACTAATCATTTGAAGTTATGATTTCAAAATTCGAACTGCAGCGTCGTTATTCGATTTAATTTAATTATATTTATACATATAAATATAATCGATTCTGGCGCTGTTTTTCCTCCGATTTGAATTAAACATTCTAAACAATCCAACCGTTGGATCTTTACAAAGTTGGTGATGTTGGAAAGATATTCCCAAGGCGAACCCAACAGTTGTGGTTTCGGGAAAATCTGATGGTCGGATCTCTCGCACTAATCGTTTGAAATCACGATTTCAAAATACGAACCGTGCGGTTTTGATTGTATACCTATATATGGCGACATAGTGGTATGGGGCATTAATGTCGTCTATGATTCATTCTTATGATTTGAATTTGTTTTTGAAACTTATAAACATTAGTAATAATATCAAATGCTTTTGTTTTATTCGTATCAAGCATATTTTGGCTATTATAAGGTAAAACTCTATCCTCCGGTTTGTGTTGCATTGTGTGATGGGAACTGAGTCTTATAATGGCTTCGTTTTTACAAAAAGCATTGCGATGTTTAAAAGACTTATTTGTTTTTAAAGCACTAGCAATCCAATTGAGTAAACCAGTTGCGCGAAAGTGGCATGGTCCTATGATTAGCCATATTGTAAAATGTGTTAAGTAGATTTCTCATACAAGTCCCATGACTGACTCGTAGTTTGTTTCACTTGCAAACTCGGGTGCCCCTATTTCTACACGGTCAGCCTTGTATTCAGGTTTTAGCAGGCTCTTTCTGGATAGCTGGAGTTGGAGATGGATTCTATCATTTAACTCCTTTTATGATGTTCAGCTCCTGTTGTACATATTATGTTTTCCTTTCCGCTGTAGACATTTTATCTATAGCTGAACTATATTTTGTACTAAGTATGATCTTGTATATTGTGTAACTCTGATGATTATGTTTATCCATTGTATTCTATTGTACATTATCTGGTGTATTTAATTATTTCTGTTCTCCCGTTATCTGTTTATGTGTTATATTCCAAAGATTACCCTTGCAACAAATCCAAGATGTTCAAATGTTCAGAAATATGAAGAATGGAGGAGTGGAACCCTCAGCGAGAACTTCTCACTTTTAATTTAATTTTCTAGTTAAAAATATATACTAGGATGCAGACGTTGTTTAGTAGCACCCGACACCCGTCGTCTAGAGAACATGGACGGCTTGTATGCTTATTTGTTTGATTTTGATGAGTAGTTGATTGTGTGATGTGATGTGAAATGAAATGAAATATTTTATAGTGGAAAATATTTTATAGTTAAAAATAGAATTTTTAACGTGTATTTAAAATGAAATAAATATAAACAAATCGAACGATTTGTTTATATACACACATTTGTCTGATATTGATTGGGATGATAAATTTTACACATCGCCCAACTGCACAAATAAAATCTGTGTCTGATTGTTTGAAACCCCACATGGTTATTGGGATGATATATGATACACTAATCCCAATAATTAGTTGTATGTCGAACGATTGATTGACAGACTGTTATAAGCGTTGAATATTTATATTTGATGCTTATACAGTGTAGAATGCACTTTGGATGATGGTTGATTATTTGTCCTTGTTGAGATATACATGTGTTGTAGAAAATATAAATAATTAACACTATATGGCAATTGATTGGGCCTCATTTCAATTTGGAAAATAAGAAAATAATTTCATGTGTTGAATAAAAGCCGTGTTCATTAGATTGACGCCATTTCGACGTGAACGATATTTATATCGATTTTATTCATTTTATAATGAATATCGAAAGTGATTTCAAAATATGATATTTTGAAATGAATTGAAATTCGAATTAAATTGAAATGAATTGAAATTCGAATTAAATTGAAAAGAATTGAAATTCGAATTAGATTGAAATTGAATTGAAATCGTTTTGAATTGAATTTAAAACGTATTGAAACTGAACTGAAATTGATTTGAATTGAAACCGATTTGAATTGAAATGAATTTGAATTGAAATCGAGTTGAAATGAATTTAAAACGAATTTATATTGGAAAGATTCAATTTTGATTTGAATTTGAGATGGAAGTTGAAATCGTTTTGATAACGAATTTAAAACTATTTATATAATATGTTTTAAAATGGAATTGACGAAATATATAATATATATTATATATATAATGGCCTGAATAGAATGCACCGCGCCGCGGCACTTCGCGAATTTCGACCACTGACTTCGAT
The DNA here is from genome assembly GCA_030737875.1 of Allium sativum. Classification (NCBI taxonomy): domain Eukaryota; kingdom Viridiplantae; phylum Streptophyta; class Magnoliopsida; order Asparagales; family Amaryllidaceae; genus Allium; species Allium sativum. Next base: position 527,900,756 of record CM060926.1, read on the forward strand.
TGGAAATTTCGGGAGATCCGACCATCGGATTCTCCTAAAAGCGGAACCGTTGGGTTCATATCGAAAAGGGATTTCTAACGAATATTAGAAATTAGAGATCTAGCAGTTGGATTTGGAATTATGTCCAAATCAAACTTGGAAAAGGTCGCTGTGCCGTTGATGGAAATCGACTGTACGGGCCTTGATAAAATTATTAAAAATAGTAATAATCTGTGTAAAATCATAAGAAATGATTTGTGAAGAATTGGGATGAAAAACTCCATATTTGAAAAGATAAAAATAGATTTTTATCGAAATTAACTAGTTTTGAACTAGAGTTATAATTTATTTATTTTTAAAATAAATAAATTAGATTTGAAATGGTTTTGAAAATAACCAGAATTTCCAATAATTGAATTGGAATGGATTTGAATCGAAATTGTCTGTGGAATATTTCGATGTTGGATTTCGTGATTATACAGATATTGTTTTGGAAATTTGAAAGATATATTTATATCGTTATTTCCAATACGATATTTGTTGGTCGTAGAATTTGATATTGAATATAAGCCGATATATTTTCTATTCAGAGCCTTGCATTTAACATCAAATGTGATTTGGGTTTGTCATGAATGGTGTCAACATTAACACTGTTCTTAAACCCAGTTGAGAAAAAGATTAAATCTTTTTATTTAGATTAAATGAAGTGTACCAATTAAATGATATTTAATTGGAATTGATTTTTGTGGTTATCGTGACCGGTGTTTTAAATAACACGTGTTCTTTAACCCGATAATTAATGGGATGTGATTTTGGGTTTATAGTGAACCGTGTTTTAAATGACATTGGTTCTTTAACCCAGTTAAAGACAGGATACTGATTTCTGTGAAGATTAAAACTAAGTGGAGTTTTAATGAATCTTTAATTAGATTGAAGTGATTGAGAATGGAGTACAGCCAATTTTGATCCAAAGAGATAGTTAAATCTTTGATTAGATTTGAACGTGAAATGGTAATTGAATTTACCGATAACACCGTGGTGTTAGATATGGAGTACTACCAGTTTTGCTCCATGGGATGAATAGGTTGGGACTGGGAAATAAAATAAATGATTTCTTCGGTGTTGTTCGCTAATCCCGACTAGTTTGAATTGATATTCAAAAGAAGATTAAAGAATAAATTTAAGGATTTATCTTTGATAAAATTAATGGGAACCTTTCCCAAAGTATAAGAATATTTGAATAAAAGAATATTCTGAATTGGAATGAGGCGTATGTTGTGTTTGTGTAACACTTGTTTATTATATACGCGAGTTATTCAGAAAGACGGGGTTTATCCCATTCTGAATAACTGATTCGACGCGGTGTCGAAGATGAAGACGGTGGTTGAAGACCATAGGTCTTCACGTCGTTTAGGTGATTACTGATGATCTTGATTGGGTTGTACACCCAAGAGGAGGGAATCAGTTAGTGGTCGTCCAGACGTACTTGGAGATCGATGGATATGTGAGGTACAAGGTGCCTCTAGTTTCGTTCAGACCCAGAACGGACTTGTAAATGGACTGTGTGTCTGACATTGGATTTTATTCTGTGTGATTGATTTCTATTGAATATATATATATATATATCTGTTTGGCGGCGGAGAATGTATTCTCTTGCTTAACGCCCTTCTCTGAGACGTATGCGCTCAGAGGTTGTATATTGATGCATATCAAACGCATGGAGTGAATTGCCTGTGTTGCATGCCTAAGTGGCAATATGATCAAGGCTTCTGTTGAAAAGCAGAGTCTTATGGTTGATGATCAAAGCACGGCCTGTGTGGCATAGCTTTGTGTAGCGCTGATTCGCGAGCCTCACACCCCGTAGTGAACCAGAAACGGGAGAAGGACCTTATGGAGGGCATGCGTTTCCTTCTAGCTAGAAGTGGCGTCTGTGGTTTTACACGCCCTGACGAGTTTGACTTATGTGGTTGTTGTTGTTGCGAGGCGCCTCGGATATATCGGTCGATCCGGGACCGATGGAGTCATTGTACTCATTGACACCCCATAGGGCGGGGAAATGCAGTGTTCAGGCATTTTAATCCACATCGGTGGGCCGGCCCTGACGATCCAAAGGATTGACTGAGTACTTGCCTGAGGGGGGGCTAGAGCGTCTCGAAATCGGTAGAGGACGATCCCTTGCCTCGGTTCACAGATGGAAATCCAACTCCCAATACGTGACTTTGCGGTTTTATTTGTAGAGCCTAGTATGGCGACATAGTGGTATGGGGCACTTATACCGTCTATGATTGATACTTATGATTTGAAATTGTTTTGACACTATACACTTATAGTAATAATAAAACATGAAATTTCATGTATCAAGCATTCTTTGGCTGTTATATGGTAAAACCCTATCCTCCGGCTTGCGTTGATTTGTGTGATAGGACATGGGTCTTATAACAGCTTCATTGTTCTTTATTTAGCATTGCGCTGTTGTTTTATACACTGGTATTCTTGGGAGGAAACCCGTTCCATGTTATACGGCGTAGTCCCTGGATTTACCGAACTTTAAAATAAAGATTAATAACTGTTTTAGTTCTCACACCAGTCACATGACTGACCTGGAGTTTATTGTTTTAACCTAAACTTTGGGTGCCCTTATTTTGACACGGGCAGCTACTAGTTTTGGTTTTGCAGATTTAAATTCACAGGAACCTAGTTTACAGCTGGAATGATATCCAGAAAGCTCTGTATCCGTATATCTCTTCTAGTTATGTATTGTATTATTTTTCGGCTGCTATGTAATGTATTGTAATCTCTGATATTTGTCTAATGTATATTATTTGTTTATACTATGTATATTCTTATATTCTGATGAATTGTTGTAATTGACAATGAAAAGTTCTTCTGTCTGCGTTCTGATTCGTCTTGTCCTCAAAGTACTTCATTCTTTCTCTTCTCTTTGGAGACCGGGGTGGTTTGGGTCGCTTCGTTTGGTATATATATATGAAGCTGTAACGACAAGGATTTCGCTCGGACCTGATCGATCGCTAAACCGACCAATACTGTTTGAATCCCGCATACGTTAACTCTAGGCATACAACACATCAGAACAAATAACAAAAGACTTCTATAAACATCATAATAATTTTACATCAGAGTACAGAATATCAGAGTATATCGAAATATAATCAATACGGCGGAAGATGATTTTACAATAAATGTAATACAATGCACAGCGGAAATAAAACTACACAGCGGAAGACTATAAATGCCTGGACACAGCTTAAAGCTTTAATCCAGAATCCTGCTCATATATCAGCAAAATAAAACTACTCGACTGCCCGTGTGGAAAATAGGGGCACCCGAGTTTGCAAGGGAGAAGCAAACTACAGGTCAGTCATGGGACTGGTGTGAGAAACTCTAAATAGTTATAATTTAACTTATTTAATAATATGGCATATCACGGGACTACGCCGCTAACGCGGAACGGGTTTACCCCCACGAATGTCAGTGTATAAACCACAATCAATATAGGTACATGGATCTACTATGCATCAATCAACATGCAATATCCCAATCTACCCACTTAGATTTTCCAAATCCAATTCAATTTACAAAAATTATTCCTTTGGATTTTATTCCCGATTTCTTATTTCAAATCATTTGAAATACATAACTAACTTTCTATATCAAAGTAGATTTCACTTCGGGATCTCAAATCAAATCGTCTGGAAATATGAATTCCAAAATATAACAATGCATACAAACAAGTATGCAACCAAATATCGTGCTCCCCATCGACAAGGCAAAGGGTACGCACCTTGCAACTCGATGTATAAATGTGCACCTACCCCACGTAGGAGCAGGCTACACCGAAGATGCACCTACCCCACATAGGAGTAGGCTACACCGACCTCTCACCCGTACTTTTAGTCTTAGGGTTCCCCAAATCTTTAGCCACATACTAAATCATTTCATATCCCGAAGTAGGGAAAATCATTTCACAACATAATAATCACAAGTACTTTCAAAATATAGTACTTCACATCAGTAATTCACATATATGATCAGTCACTATTAATCACATAACCTTTGAGCTCATACGTCTCAAAGAAGGGTGTTAAGCAAGAGAAATAAAATTCTTTGAAAATTTAATCAACAAATTGATTTCTGGTTATGTTGTGTGATTATTAGTTCAACTAATCAGAATATTGAACTGATAATACCAATAAGTGAATATAAGGTGAATTAGCCAATTTGAATCAAATATAGAACTAAAGTTGAATTAAAAATCAATTTGAAGTGAATTTAAAATGAATTTATAAGGAAAAATTCAATTTTGATTTGAATTTGAAATGAAGTTGAAATCGTTCGAAGTTAATGGTCGAAATTCGCGAACTGCCGCAACACGGTGCGTTCTATTCAGGCCATTATATTATATATATAATATATATTTCTATTTCAAATATTCTATTCCAAAACTGGAATGAGGCGTATGTTGTGTTTGTGTAACATTGTTTATTATATACGTGAGTTACTCAGAAAGACCGGGTTTATTCCATTCTGAATAAATGATTCGACGTGGTGTCGAGGATGAAGACGGTGGTTGAAGACCGGAGGTCTTCACGTCGTTTGGGTGATTACTGATGATCTTGATTGGGCCATACACCCAAGAGGAGGGAATCAGTTAGTGATCGTCCAGATGTACTTGGAGATCGATGGATACTGCGGGAGATTCGACCGTCGGATTCTCCTAAAACCGAAACCATTGGGTTCGTATCGAAAAGAGATTTCTAACGAATATGAGAAAATTGAAATTTCATAGCGGGAATCAAAAATTATGCCCAGTTTAAAATTCAGAAAAGTCGCTATGGAATTTATATATATTTTAATATATATAAAGGCCTTGAAAATAGCCGTTTTGCAAACGACCTCGGATTCCGGCGAAACCACTTTTGTTGGATCCGTGATGTCAAATTGTGGCTAGATTCCAAAATTCGTAATTTTCTGTATCAATATGTGAGTGTGGTGAAGTTAAACATGTTTTAATAGTTTCAGTCAAATTCGATCGACTGGAAAATGGCCATTTTTCATATGGAATTGTGTAGTGGCTACGGATGATGAAATTGATAAAAGGCGAGCACGACGAAGATTCCTACATATGAAGAGTCATGGCGTTTGGTTTAGCTTGGGTGACAACTTCTCACTTTAAATCTTGTTTTCTAGTTAAAAATATATACTAGGATGCAGACGGTGCTTAGCAGCACCGGACATCCGTCGTCCACCGACCATGGATGGCTTGTATGTTTGATTGTTTGTTGTGGTTAAAATTGATTGTGTGATGTGAAATGAAATAAAATATTTATATATTTAAAAATATTTAATCGTTAAAAATATAATTTTTAACCTGTGTGTGAATAAAAATATGTGTTTGTTGATTTGAAACCCCACATGGGTATTGGGATAATATACGATATACACTAATCCCAATGATTAGTTGTATGTCGATCAATTGATTAACAGGCTGTTATAAGCGTTAGATATCTATATTCGATGCTTATACAGTGTAGTGCACTTTGGATGATGGTTGATTATTTGCGTTGCTAGTATATACATGTGTTGTATGGAATCCATATAATTAACATTATATGGTAATTGATTGGGCCTCATTCCAATTGGTAAAATAAAGAATATTATAATATTAAAATAGTCATGTGTTGACGATACTCATGTGTTGAGAATATTCATGTGTTGAAACTATTCATGTGTTGAGTAAAATATTTTAACAATAAAATTTACATCTTTATCATACTTAAGATTAGAAACTACTTTACGGTTGGAGTCTGATTAAAAAATCAAACGATAGATACCATAATTTTATAAAATATATTACATAACAAAAATAGTCATGTGTTGACAGTACTCGTGATTAGTCATGTGTTGAAAGAAATATAGATTCATGTGTTGAATAGAATAAATATTCATTTGTTGAATAGAATAACGAATTTATTGAAATATGTAAAACCGCGTTGATTAGAGTTGCTCTATTTTGACATGAACAATATTTATATCGATTATATTCGTTTTTATAATGAATGTAGAAAAGGTAGCGATTTCAAAATATAAAGTTTTGAAAATATTATCATTTATATAGTAATGATATGAAAAATTCAATTTTGATTTGAAATTAAATATAGAGTTGAAATGATTTTGAAAACGAATTTAAAACAATTTATAAAATACGTTTTAAAAGGAAATCGACGAAATATATATAATATATATATTATATATAATGGCCTGAATAGAACGCGCCGCGCTGCGGTAGTTCGTGAATTTCGACCATTGACTTCGAATGGACATTACGGGCGATCCGATCGTCGGATTCTCCTGAAACCGAAACCTTTGGGTTCGTATCGAAAAGAGCTTTATAAATAATATTAAAAATTTGAAATATAACGGTGGATTTGGAATAATGTCCAAATCAAATTTGGAAAAGGTCATTGTAAGTGCAGTTCGATGGCCGTTGATGGAAATCGACTATACGGGCCTTGATAAAATTATTAAAAATATTAGTAATTTGTGTAAAATCATAATATGTGAATTGGAAAGAACTGGGATGAAAAATTCCACATTTGAAAGGATAAAAATATATTTTTATCGAAATGAACTAGGTTTGAACTAGAATTAAAATCAATTTATTTTTGAAATAAATAAATTGAATTTGAAAGTGGTTTTGAAAATAATCAGAATTTCCAATATACGAATTGGAATGGATTTGAATCGATATTATCTTCGGAATATTTCGATGTTGGATTTCATGATTATATAGATATGGTTGTGGAAATTTGAAAGATATACTTTATATCGTTATTTCCAATACGATATTTGTTGGTTTCAGAATTTGATATTGAATATAAGCTGATATATTTTCTATTCAGAGCCTTGTATTTAATATCAAATGGGATTTTGGGTACGTCGTGTATGGTGTCTTGAATAACACTGTTCTTGGACCCAGTGTAGAAAGGATTAAATATTTCTATTTAGATTTAACAAAGTGTACCAATTAAATAATATTTAATTGGAATTGAATTTGAAAGTGATTTTGGGTTTATCATGAATCGTGTTTTAGGTGACGTTTGTTCTTTAACCCAGTTAAAGGCAGGATATTGATTTGGGGGAAAGATTAAAATGAAGTGGAGTTTTAATGAATCTGTAGTTAAATTGAAATGTGAATTGATAATTTAAATTATCAAATTTGTAAAGTGATCGAGGATGGAGTATCACCAGTTTTTCTCCAAAGCGATAGTTAAATCTTGAATTAGATTTGAACATGAAATGGTAATTAATATTTACCAATAACACCGTGGTGTTAGTTATGGGGTAATAACATTTTTTCTTCATGGGATGAATAGGCTGGGATTGGGAAATAAGATAAATAATTACTTCGGTGTGATTCGCTAATCCCGACTTGTTTGGAAAACCATAATATGGTTTGAAATGATATCCAAAGGAAGATTAAAGAATAAATTTAGAAGAATTTATCTTTGATAAAATTAATGGGAACCTTTCCCTAAGAATTTGAAAATTTGAATAAAAGAATATTCTAAATTGGATGAGGCGTATGTTGGGTTTGTGTAACATTTGTTTATTATATACGTGGGTTATTCGGAAAGGCCGGGTTTATACCCATTCTGAATAACCGATTCGACGATAATTCGAAGATGAAGACGGTGGTTGAAGACCAGAAGTCTTCACATCGCTTGGGTGATTACTGATGATCTTGATTGGGTTGTACACCCAAGATGAGGGAATCAGTTGGTGATCGTCCAGACGTACTTAAAGATCGATGGATATGTGAGGAAAGTGCCTCCGGTTTCGTTCAGACCCAGAACGAACTTGTAAATGGACTATGTGTCTGACATTGGATTTTATTCTGTGTTGATTGATCTCTATTGAATATACATCTGTTTGGCGGCGGAGAATTCATTCTCTTGCTTAACGCCCTTCTTTGAGACGTACGAGGTCAGAGGTTGTATATCGATGGACATCAGTCGCATAGAGTGAATTGCCTGTGTGGCACGCCTAAGTGGCGGATGATCAAGGCTTCTGTTGAAAAGCAAAGTCTTGTGGTTCGTGATCATAGCACGGCCTGTGTGACATAGCTTTTTGTATAACGTGAATTCGCGAGACTCGCACCTCGGTATGAGTCAAAAATGGGATAAGGACCCAAGGAGTGCACGACGTTTCTTTCTAGCTAGTGGTGGTGTCAGTGCTTTAAACTGGATGACATTTATATACTTTTCACCTGTGTGGTTGTTGGAATGCGAGGCGCCTCGAATATATGGTCGATAACTGGCACTATGTGAGCCGACGTACAGACCATTATATATAGGTCCTATAGGACCGGGAAACGTGTTTTCAGGAATTATTAATCCTCAAAAGTAAGAGAGGACCGACCTTGGAGGTTCCAAAGGATCATAGTGGGGTCCTGAGACATTTGCTAGAGTGTCTCGAATCGGAGAGGAGCTTGCCCCTTGCCTCAACTCATGACGGAAATCCAATTTCCAATACGAGACTTGCATTTTTATTTGTTGAACCTAGCATGGCGACATGATATATGGTACTCATGCCGTTTATGATTGATATTTGTGATTGAAATTGTTTTGACACTATACACTTATAATTGTATCAAATGATTTGTTTTAACGTACCAAGCATGTTTGGCTATTTTAAGGGAAAACCCTATCCTCCGGCTTGCGTTGCATTGTGTGATGGGGCCTGGGTCTTATAATAGCTTCATTTTTCCAAAGAGCATTGCGCTGTTTTGTTATATGCATTAGTATTCTTGGGTGGAAACCCGTTCTGTGTTATCCGGCGTGGTCCCTTGAATTACTCTCTTTTAAAGTAAAGCTTTAAATGACTGTTTTAGTTCTCACACCAGTCACATGACTGACCTGGAGTTTATTGTTTTAACCTAAACTCTGGGTGCCCCTATTTTCCGCATGGGCAGCTAGTAGTTTTGGTTTTTAGATTTATATTCATAGGATCCTGGTTTACAGCTAGAACGATATTTGAAAAGCTCTGTATCCGTGTATTTCTTTCAGTTGTGTTTTGTATTATTTTCCCCTGCGATGTATTTAAATGTAATCTAAATCTCTGATATTTTTCAAATGTGTAATATTTATTCATACTCTATATATTCTTGTATTCTGATGGAATTGTTGTAATAAACAATGAAATGTTCTTCTGTTTGTGTTCCGACGTGTGTTGTTTTCTAGGCAATCCGGGCTTTCCTTACCCGGGAAGTTCGGGTCGCTATGAGCACGAAGTAACGACCAGGGATTTCGCTCGATCCGAATCAGTTGCTAAACTGATCAAGACCGTTCGAAACACCTGATTGTTTTGAGAACACAACAAAATAGAACGCAGACAGAAGAACATTTCATTGTTAATTGCAACAATTCATCAGATTACAAGAATATACAGAGTATAAACAAATACTGTACATTATAAAATATCAGAGATTACAATACATTTCAAAGTAGCGGAAAATAATACAATACACAACTAGAAATAATACACGGATACAGAGCTTTTCGGTTATCGTTCCAGCTGTAACTCAGGATCCTGTGAATATAAATCAGCAAAACCAAAACTACTAGCTGCCCGTGTCAAAATAAAGGCACCCAGAGTTTAGGCTAAAACAATAAACTCCAGGTCAGTCATGTGACTAGTGTGAGAACTAAAACAATTATTAATCTATATTTTAAAGTTCGGTAAATCATGGGACCACGCCGTATAACACGGAACGGGTTTCCTCCCATGAATACCAGTGCATAAAATAATAGCGCAATGCTAAATAAAGGACAATGAAGCTATTATAAGACCCAGGTCCCATCATACAATGCAACGCAAGCCGGAGGATAGGGTTTTTACCTTATAATAGCCAAGAATGCTTGATACGTTTAAAACAAATCATTTGATACTATTATAAGTGCATAGTGTGTAAAACAACTTCAAATCATATGTATCAATCATAGACGGCATAAGAGCCCCATCACGCTATGTCGCAATTTATGGGATTACAACTAAAATCGAAACGTCACGTATTGGAAGTTGGATTTCCATCTATGAACCGAGGCAAAAGATAGTCCTCTACCGATTCGAGATGCTCTAGCCCGTGTCTCAGGGTTACCCGAATCTTTAGCCACATACTAAATCATTTCATATCCCGAAGTAGGGAAAATCATTTCACAACATTTATTTTATTTCCCAATCCCAACCTATTCATCCCATGAAGTAATACTGGCCATACTTCATATCAAACACCATGGTGTTATCGGTAAATTCAATTACCATTTCACGTTCAAATCTAATTAAAGATTTAACTATAGCTTGGAGCAAAACTGGAGATACCCCATTCTCGATCTTTTCAATCTAATTACAGATTCATTAAAACTCCACATAGTTTTAATCTTTAACTGGGTTAAAGAATCAATGTCATTTAAAACACGGTTCACGATAAACCGAAAAATCAATACCAATTCAATTCAAATTAAATATTATTTAATTGGTACACTTCATTAAATCTAAATAAAAAGATTTAATCTTTTTCTCAACTGGGTTTAAGAACAGTGTTAATGAAGACACCATTCACTGCAAACCCAAATCACATTTGATATTAAATACAAGGCTCTGAATAGAAAATATATCGGCTTATATTCAATATCAAATTCTGAAACCAACAAATATCGTATTGGGAATAACGATATAAATTTATCAAATTCCCATAACAATATCTGTATCATCACGAAATCCAACATCAAAATATTCCAAAGACAATTTCGATTCAAACCCATTCCAATTCAATTATTGGAAATTCTGGTTATTTTCAAAACCATTTCAAATCCACTTTATTTTAAAAATAAATAGAATTATAATTCTAGTTCAAAACTAGTTCATTCTGATAAAAATCTATTTTTATCTTTTCAAATATTGAGTTTTTCATCCTAATTCTTCACAAATCATTTCTTATGATTTTACACAAATTATTACTATTTTTAATAATTTTATCAAGGCCCGTACAGTCGATTTCCATCAACGGCTATCGAACTGCACTTACAGCACCCTTTTCCCAATTTGATTTGGATATAAATCCAAATCCAATAGTTAGATTTCAAATTTCTAATATCCTTAGAAAGCTCTTTTCGATACGAACCCAACGATTCCGGGTTTAGGAGAATCTGACGGACGGATCTCCCGCAATATCCATTCGAAGTCAATGGTCAAAATTCGCGAACTGCCGCGGCGCGGCGCATTCTATTCAGGCCATTATATATATAATATATATTTCGTTGATTTCCTTTTAAAACGTATTTTATAAATTGTTTTAAATTCATTTTCGAAGCGATTTCAACTTCATATTCAATTTCTAATCAAAATTGAATATTCCATATACACGACAATTTTATACGGTGTATATATATGTTAAAAATTATATTTTTAACAATCAAATCATTTTCACATTTCATATATATATATATATATATATATATATATCGTCTTCATTTCTCATATATAAAATATTACCACATTTCATATATATAATATTCTCACTTTTCTTATATATGAATCAGCTTACGATACATATCCCATTGTGTTCGGCATGGGGGTAATTAGCTAGGGACGACAGGCAGTGGGTCTCGTTTCGAGGTCAAAATAAAAAGTTACTTTCTAAAATTAAATTGAATAAAATATAATTATATTTATAAGGCTCTAACCCTATTTCTCCATTCAACAGTCAAAAGGAAAAAAAAGAATATATATATAAAAAAAACCATCGTCGTTCATACCTAGAACCTCGATCCCGTCCTCCCCCTGACCTCACGCTACCACCGCAGGCCACCCAACGTTGCCAGACCCCACCCCGAGCCGCCACGCCCCTTCTCAACCCTCCTCCTCTCCCCAATCTATCACCGTTCAAACCCAAAGCTCGTACCCACCCTCCTGGCCATCGCGCCACTGCCCAGTTCACCGCGCCGACCCCGGTCCCTGCCTCCACCCTCTCGCGCCTCTCTCCATTCAATCTCGACTAACCCTAGCCCAAAACTGAACGGAGAAGCCCCCCACACCTGAAACCCGACGCCCCTCAGTTCAAGGTCGCTGCCACCTCCTTCTGGCGTCGCCGCTGACCTGAAGACACCCTCAGCCACCAATTTCGACCCTCCTCCCCTCCGGTTGACGAATGCGGTGAGTTTTTATTTAAGTTAATTATTTAAAAATCAGATTTTTATTTAAATGTAAAGCTTTATTTAAATCAGTTTTTGTTTTCTAAATTTAGCTTTTATAAAATCAGTTTTTATATGTATTTAACCTTATAAAAATCTGATTTTTACCTTATAAAATTCTGATTTTTATTGATATTAAGTTAGGGTTTTTATATAGATAAAAGAAGGGATTTTTAAAAGTAGAAAAGGGCGGGATTTTTGAAATAGAAAAGATCGGATTTTTAATTATATAAAAATATAATTTTATTGTAGGAAGGAAATATTGGCAAGTCAAAAATAAGATTTTTTAACTAGGGAATGATATGAAATTATTTTTAGAAGGTTAAAAATATATTTTTTGTATTATAGAAAGGTTAAAAATATAATTTTTATATTATAAAAAGGTTAAAAATATAATTTTTATATTATAGAAGTATTAAAAATATGATTTTTATATAATAGAGAATATAAAAATATTATTTTTATATATGTAGCGAAATTAAAATATGATTTTTATTTATTGAATAAAGCGATAAAAATATAATTTTTATTTGAACAGCGTGAAAAGAACTGCACTGGAGTATCAAACAGATCCAGACGGTTCAGCAGTTCAAGAGCAAAGTATGGTGGAGTGGAATCCTCTGTGAGAACTCCTCACTTTTATTTTAATTTCTAGTTGAAATATATACTAGGATGCAGACGGTGTTTAGTAGCACCCGACACCCGTCGTCCACAGACCATGGACGGCTTGTATGCTTGTTTGTTTGATTTTGATGTGTAGTTGATTGTGTGATGTGATGTGAAATGAAATAAAATATTTTATAGTGGAAAATATTTTATAGTTAAAAATAGAATTTTTAACGTGTATTTAAAATGAAATAAATATAAACAAATCGAACAATTTGTTTATATACACACATTTGACTGATATTGGTTGGGACGATAAATTTTACACATCGCCCAACTGCACAAATAAAATCTGTGTTTGATTGTTTGAAACCCCACACGGGTATTGGGATGATGTATGACATACACTAATCCCAATAATTAGTTGTATGTCGATCAATTGATTGACAGAATGTTATAAGCGTTGAATATTTATATTTGATGCTTATACAGTGTAGAATGCACTTTGGATGATGGTTGATTATTTGTCATTGTTGAGATATACATGTGTTGTAGAAAATCCATATAATTAACACTATATGGCAATTGATTGGGCCTCATTTCAATTTGTAAAATAAGAAAATAATTTCATGTGTTGAATAAAAGCTTTGTTGATTAGATTGACGCCATTTCGATGTGAACGATATTTATATCGATTTTATTCATTTAATAATTAATATCGAAAGTGATTTCAAAATCTGATATTTTGAAATGAATTGAAATTCGAATTAAATTGAAATGAATTGAAATTCGAATTAAATTGAAAAGAATTGAAATTTGAATTAGATTTAAATAGAATTGAAATTGTTTTGAATTGAATTTAAAACGTATTGAAATTGATTTGAATTGAAACCTATTTGAATTGAAATGGATTTGAATTGAAATCGTGTTGAAATGAATTTAAAACGAATTTATATTGGAAAGATTCAATTTTGATTTGAATTTGAGATGGAAGTTGAAATCGTTTTTAAAACGATTTATATAATACGTTTTAAAAGGGAATCGACAAAATATATATAATATATATTATACATATAATGGCCTGAATAGAACGCGCCGCGCCGCGGTAGTTCGCGAATTTCGACCATTGAATTCGAATGGAAATTTCGGGAGAACCGACCGTCGGATTCTCCTAAAACCGGAACTGTTCGGTTCGTATCGAAAAGAGCTTTCTAACGAATATTAGAAATTAGAGATCAAGAGGTTGGATTTGGAATTATGTCCAAATCAAACTTGGAAAAGGTCGCTGTAAGTGCAGTTCGATGGCCGTTGATGGAAATCGACTGTACGGGCCTTGATACAATTATTAAAAATAGTAATAATTTGTGTAAAATCATAAGAAATGATTTGTGAAGAATTGGGATTAAAAACTCCATATTTGAAAAGATAAAAATAGATTTTCATCGAAATAAACTAGTTTTGAACTAGAATTATAATTTATTTATTTTTAAAATAAATAAATTGGATTTGAAATGGTTTTGAAAATAACCAGAATTTCCAATAATTGAATTGGAATGGATTTGAATCGAAATTGTATGTGGAATATTTCGATGTTGGATTTCGTGATTATACAAATATTGTTGTGGAAATTTGAAAGATATATTTATATCGTTATTTCCAATACGATATTTGTTGGTCGTAGAATTTGATATTGAATATAAGCCGATATATTTTCTATTCAGAGCCTTGTATTTAATATCAAATGTAATTTGGGTTTGTCGTGAATGGTGTCTTCATTAACACTGTTCTTAAACCCATTTGAGAAAAAGATTAAATCTTTTTATTTATATTTAATGAAGTGTACCAATTAAATGATATTTAATTGGAGTTGAATTGGAATTGATTTTTGGAGGAATCGTGAACGGTGTTTTAAATAACACTTGTTCTTTAACCCGATAATTAATGGGATGCGATTTTGGGTTTATAGAGAACCGTGTTTTAAATGACATTGGTTCTTTAAAACAGTTAAAGACAGGATATTGATTTCTGTGAAGATTAAAACTAAGTGGAGTTTTAATGAATCTTTAATTAGATTGAAGTGATCGAGAATGGAGTATTGCTAGTTTTGCTCCAAAGCGATAGTTAAATCTTTAATTAGATTTGAACGTGAAATGGTAATTGAATTTACCGATAACACCGTGGTGTTAGATATGGAGTATTACCAGTTTTGCTCCTTGGGATGAATAGGTTGGGACTGGGAAAGAAAATAATTGATTACTTTGGTGTGGTTCGCTAATCCCGACTAGTTTGAATTGATATTCAAAGGAAGATTAAAGAATAAATTTAAGGATTTATCTTTGATAAAATTAATGGGAACCTTTCCCAAAGTATAAGAATATTTGAATAAAATAACATTATGAATTGGAACGAGGCGTATGTTGTGTTTGTGTAACACTTGTTTATTATATACGCGAGTTATTCAGAAAGACCGGGTATATCCCATTCTGAATAACAGATTCGACGTGGTGTCGAAGATGAAGACGGTGGTTGAAGACCGGAGGTCATCACGTCGTTTGGGTGATTACTAATGATCTTGATTGGGCCGTACACCCAAGAGGAGGGAATCAGTTAGTGGTCGTCCAGACGTACTTGGAGATCGATGGATGTACGAGGTACAAGGTGCCTCCGATTTCGTTCAGACCCAGAACGGACTTGTAAATGGACTGTGTGTCTGACATTGGATTTTATTATGTGTGATTGATTTCTATTGAATATATATATCTGTTTGGCAGCGGAGAATTTATTCTCTTGCTTAACGCCCTTCTCTGAGACGTATGAGCTCAAAGGTTATATATTGATGGATATCAAACACATGGAGTGAATTTCCTGTGTGGCATGCCTAATTGGCAATATGATCAAGGCTTCTCCTGAAAAGCAGAGTCTTGTGGTTGATGATCAAAGCACGGCCTGTGTGGCATAGCTTTGTGTAGTGTTGATTCGCGAGCCTCACGCCCCGGTAGTGAACCACAAACGGGAGAAGGACCTCCGGGAGGGCATGCGTTTCCTTCTAGCTAGAAGTTGCGTCAGTGGTTTTACACGCCATTACGAGTTTGACTTATGTGGTTGTTGCTATTGCGAGGCGCCTCAGATATATTGGTCGATCCGGGGCCGATGGAGTCATTGGACTCATTGACACCCCATAGGGTGGGGAAACGCAGTGTTCAGGCATTTTAATCCACATCGGTGGACCGGCCCTGACGATCCAAATGCTTGACTGAGTACATGCCTGAGCGGCGGGCTAGAGCGTTTCGAATTCGGTAGAGGACGATCCCTTGCCTCTGTTCACAGATGGAAATCCAACTCCCAATACGTGACTTTGCGGTTTTATTTGTGGAGCCTAGTATGGCGACATAGTGGTATGAGGCACTTATGCCATCTATGATTGATACTTATGATTTGAAATTGTTTTGACACTTTACACTTATAGTAATAATAAAACATGAAATTTCACGTATCAAGCATTCTTTGGCTGTTATAAGGTAAAACCCTATCCTCCGGCTTGCGTTGCATTGTGTGATGGGACATGAGTCTTAGAACAGCTTCATTGTTCTTTATTTAGCATTGCGCTGTTGTTTTATACACTGGTATTCTTGGGAGGAAACCCGTTCCGTGTTATACGGCGTGGTCCCTTGATTTACCGAACTTTAAAATAAAGATTAATAACTGTTTTAGTTCTCACACCAGTCACATGACTGACCTGGAGTTAATTGTTTTAACCTAAACTCTGGGTGCCCTTATTTTGACACGGGCAGCTAGTAGTTTTGGTTTTGCAGATTTATATTCACAGGAACCTGGTTTAGAGCTGTAATGATATCCAGAAAGCTCTGTATCCGTATCTCTCTTCTATTTATGTATTGTATTATTTTTCCGCTATTATGTAATGTATTGTAATCTCTGATATTTTTCTGATGTATATTATTTGTTTATACTCTGTATATTCTTGTATTCTGATGAATTGTTGTAATTGACAATGAAATGTTCTTCTGTTTGCGTTCCGATGTGTATTGTTCTAGAAGTATCCGCTCTTTCCTTTCCGGGGAAGTCACGGTTCTTCTCAGTTGTTATCAGAGCTTTGGCTTACAAAGATCAGAGAACAAGACACATTAGAACCATACGAAAGAATTCATCAGAAGTTGGATTAGTAATATCCAATGGGAATGACTCGTTAGAGATAGGATCAATAGTATCCTAGAACGAGTGAGTATGTTTTTAAAATGAAAACACTTTTGTTTTGAAATTTAAATCGTTTTATACGTATTTGAATATTTATTTATATTAAATAAATTGGGACAATCCAATATATAAAGATTTTGCATATACGCCTTGCAAGCGTGTATTCGAAGTTTTAATGTACCGGACAGTTATAGAATCACACTCTAGTTGCCCGGGGATAATTCTGGTGGTGGGGCACCATCGCCAGTATTTATTTTCGAGTTTCGAAACTGGGATTTCTATATATTTCCTATAGACTGGTGTGAGATTTTGAATCCTGTACATCCATTTGAAATTTGAAATCGAATTATCGAACTACCGCGCCATTTTCAATTCCTTTTATAATTTAAAATAAATATTTATATTCTAACGACGATCCATATAAATATATACGTTCGAATTCTATTCAAAATAAATTTCTCGTCGTTTTTATTAAAAATAATTCATTTTAAATAATCAAAATTCACTAAAATTGCCAAAATAAAATTTTTAAATTGGCTCATATTTCCGGGTTTCCCAGTCCCAACCTATTCATCCCATGAAGTAAAACAGGTAATACTTCAAATCTAACACCACGGTGTTATCGTTAAATTCAATTACCATTTCACATTCAAATCTAATTAAAGATTTAACAATCGCTTTGGAGCAAAATTGGCGATACTCCATTCTCGATCACTTCAATCTAATTAAAGATTCATTAAAACTCAACTTAGTTTTAATCTTCACAGAAATCAATATCCTGTCTTTAACTGGGTTAAAGAAACAATGTCATTTAAAACACGGTTCACTATAAACCCAAAATCACATCCCATTAATTATCGGGTTAAAGAAAAAGTGTTATTTAAAACACCATTCACGATAACCCCAAAAATCAATTCCAATTCAACTTAATTATACATAGTCAAAGTATCCCATTAATTTTCACATTTCATATATATATATATATATATATATATATATATATATATCTAATTGAAATGTATTTGAATCGGAATTGTCTTTGGAATATTTCGATATTGGATTTCGTGATTATACAGATATTGTTATGGAAATCTGAAAGATATATTTATATCGTTATTTCCAATACGATATTTTGTTGGTCGTAGAATTTGATATTGAATATAAGCCGATATATTTTCTATTCAGAGCCTTGTATTTAATATCAAATGTGATTTGGGTTTTTCGTGAATGGTGTCTTCATTAACACTGTTCTTAAGCCCAGTTGAGAAAAGATTAAATCTTTTTATTTTGATTTGATGAAGTGTACCAATTAAATAATATTTAATTGGAATTGAATTGGTATTGATTTTTGGGTTTATCGTGAACAGTGTTTTAAATAACACTTGTTCTTTAACCCGATAATTAATGGAATGTGATTTTGGGTTGTCGTGAACGATATCTTCAATAATACTGTTCTTAGACCCAAAGGAGTTAAGAAAATCAGAAACTAACTGGAGATTAGCTAAGCAAAACGGTTTCCTGGGTATTGATCTGATGTTGGTTTCGGCCTTCAAGGTTAATATTTGGGGGATTATTCTCTTGCTAATCTACGGTTAGTGACTGATGAATTGGAATGAGGCGTATGTTGTGTTTTCGTAACACTTGTTTAATATATACGCGAGTTATTCAGAAAGACCAGGTTTATCCCATTCTGAAAAACTGATTCGACGAAGATTGAAAATGAAGACGGTGGTTGAAGACTGGAGGTCTTCACGTTGTTTGGATAATTACTGATGATCTTGATTGGGTCGTACACCAAAGAGGTGGGAATCAATTGGTGATCGTCCAGATGTACTTGGAGATCGATGGATATGCGGGGTACTAGGTGCCTCCGGTTTCGTTCAGACTCAGAACGGACTTGTAAATGAACTGTGTGTCTGACATTGGATATCATTCTGTGTGATTGATGGATATAGGTTGCATGGAGTGGTTTGCCTGTGTGTCATGCTAAGGTGCAAATGATCAAGGCTTCTGTTGAAAAGCAGAGTCTTATGGTTGATGATCAAAGCACAGACTGTGTGGCATAGCTTTGTGTAGCATTGATTCGCGAGCCTCACACCCCGGTGTGAACCAGAAACGGGAGAAGGACCTCTGGGAGGGCATGCGTTTCCTTCTAGTTAGAAGTGGCATCAGTGAGTTTACACGCCCTGATGAGTTTGACTTATGTGGTTGTTACTGTTGCGAGGCGCCTCGGATATATCGGTGACTATGTTAAGCCGATGGAGTCATTTATTTTCTCATTGACACCCCAAAGGGTGGGGAAACGTAGTGTTCAGGAATTTTAATCCACATCAGTGGACCAGCCTTGTCGCTTCAAGGGACGATGCGTTCTATTCCTGAGACATGGACTAGAGCGTCTCGAATTGGTAGAGGACTATCTTTAGCCTCGGTTCACAGACGGAAATCCAATTTCCAAATACGTGATTCTGCGGTTTTATTTGTAGAGCCTAGTATGTTGACATAGTGGGATGGGGCGGTTATGCTGTCTATGATTTGTACTTATGATTTGAAGTTGTTTTAAACACTATGCACTTATAATAGTATCAAATGATTTGTTTTAAACGTATCAAGCATTCTTGGCTATTATAAGGTAAAAACCTCATCCTCCGGCTTGCGTTGCATTGTGTGATGGGACCTGGGTCTTATAATAGCTTCATTGTCCTTTATTTAGCATTGCGCTGTTTGTTTTATGCACCGGTATTCTTCGGAGGAAACCCGTTCCGTGTTATACGGCGTGGTCCCTTGATTTACCTAACTTTAAAAATAAAGATTAATAGCTGTTTTAGTTCCCACACCAGTCCCATGACTGACCTGGAGTTTATTGTTTCTACCTAAACTCTGGGTGCCCTTATTTTGACACGGCCAGCTAGTAGTTTTTGTTTTGCAAATTTATATTCACAGGATCCTGATTTACAGCTGGAACGATGTCCGGAAAGCTCTGTATCAGTATATCTCTTCTAGTTGTGTTTTGTATTATTTTCCGCTGCTATGTAATGTATTGTAATCTCTGATATTTTTCTGCTGTATATTATTTGGTAATACTCCGTATATTCTTGTATTCTGATGGAATTGTTGTAATTAACAATGAAATGGTCTTCTGTCTACATTCCAATTTGTCGTGTTCTCAAAACAATAAGTGGTTTCAAACGGTCTTAGTCGGTTTAGCGACTGATTCAGATCAAGCAAAATCCCCGGTCGTTGCATACCAGCTGAGACGACCCAAACTTTCCCGGTCAAGAAAGCCCGGATTGAATTGAGGACAAGCAAAAAAAGAACGCAGACAGAAGAACATTTCATTGTATATTACAATAATTCTATCAGAATACAAGAATATACAGAGTATGAATAAATATTACACAAAAAATATCAGAGATTTAAATTACATTTAAATACATCGCAGCGGAAAATAATACAATACACAACTAGAAGTAATACGCAGATACAGAGCTTTCCGTGTATTGTTCCAGCTGTAAATCAGGATCCTGTGAATATAAATCTGCAAAACCAAAACTACTAGCTGCCCGTGTCAAAATAAGGGCACCGAGAGTTTAGGTTAAAACAATAAACTCCAGGTCAGTCATGTGGCTGGTGTGGGAACTAAAACAGTTATTTATCTTTATTTTAAAGTTAGGTAAATCAAGGGACCATGCCGTTTAACACGGAACGGGTTTCCTCCCAAGAATACCAGTGCATAAAACAACAGCGCAATGCTAAATAAAGAACAGTGAAGCTGTTATAAGACCCAGGTCCCATCACACAATGCAACGCAAGCCGAAGGATAGGGTTTTACCTTATAACAACCAAAGAATGCTTGATACGTGAAATTTTTTGTTTTATTATTACTATAAGTGTATAGTGTCAAAACAATTTCAAATCATAAGTATCAATCATAGACGGCATAAGTGCCCCATACCACTATGTCAACATAATAGGCTCTACAAATAAAACTGCAAAGTCACGTATTGGAAGTTGGATTTCCATCTGTGAACCGAGGCAAGGGATCGCCCTCTACCAAATTCGAGACGCTCTAGACCGCCCCTCAAGCAAGTACTCAGTCAAGCCTTTGGATCGTCAGGCCTGGTCCACCGATGTGGATGAAAATGCCTGAACACTGCGTTTCCCCACCCTATGGGGTGTAAATGAGCCAGCGAATGACTCCATCGGCTCCACATAGTCACCGAAATATCCGAGGCGCCTCGCAACAGCAACAACCACATAAGTCAAACTCGTCAGGGCGTGTAAAACCACTGACGCCACTTCTAGCTAGAAAGAAACGCATGTCCTCCCTGAGGTCCTTCTCTCGTTTCTGGTTCACACCGGGGCGCGAGGCTCGCGAATCAACGCTACATAAAGCTATGCCACATAGGCCGTGCTTTGACCATCAACCACAAGACTCTTCTTTTCAACAGAAGCCTTGATCATTTTCCACTTAGGCATGCCACATAGGCAAGTCACTCCATGCGATTTATATCCACCAATATATAACCTCTAAGCTCATACGTCTCAGAGAAGGGCGTTAAGCAAGAGAATAAATTCTCTGTCACCAAATAGATATATATTTAATAGAAATCAATCACACAGAATAAAATCCAATGTCAGACACACAGTCCATTTACAAATTCGTTCTGGGTTTGAACGAAACCCGAGGCACCTTGTACCTCGCATATCCATCGATTTCCAAGTACGTCTGGACGACCATTAACTGATTCCCTCCTCTTGGGTGTACGACCAAATCAAGATCATCAGTAATCACCCAAACGACGTGAAGGCCTCCGGTCTTTAACCACCGTCTTCCTCTTCGACACCACGTCGAATCAGTTATTCAGAATGGGATAAACCCGATCTTTCTGAATAACTCGCGTATATTATAAACATGTGTTATACAAACACAACATATGCCTCATTCCAATTCATCAGTTAACCGTAAATTAGCAAGAGAATAATTACCCAAACATTAACCTCGAAGGCCGAAACCAACATCAAATCAATACCCAGGAAACCATTCTTCTTAGCTAACTTACAGTTAATTTCTAAATTTCACATTCTTAGGGAAAGGTACCCATTAGTTTTATCAAAGATAAATCCTTTTAAATTTATTCTTTAATCTTCCTTTGAATATCACTTTAAACTAGTCGGGATTAGCGAACCACACTGAAGTAATCATTTATTTTATTTCCAATCCCAACCTATTCATCGCATGGAGCAAAACTGGTAATACTCCATATCTAACACCACGGTGTTATTAGTAAATTCAATTACCATTTCGCGTTCAAATCTGATTAAAGATTTAACTATTGCCTGGAGCAAAACTGGTGATACTCCATTCTCGATCATTTCAATCTAATTAAAGATTCATTAAAACTCCATTTAGTTTTAATCTTTAACTGGGTTAAAGAATCAATGTCATTTAAAACACGGTTCACGGTAAACCCAAATCACATTCCATTCTATCAGCCTTTAACCGTAAAATAGCAAGTGAGCAATTCCCTAAGTATTAACCCCGAAGGTCGAAACCAACAACAGATCAATACCCAAGAAACCATTCAACTTAACTAATCTCCAGTTAGTTTCTGTTTTTTTTAAACTCCGTTGGGACTAAGAACAGTATTATTGAAGATACCTTTCACAACAACCCAAAATCACATTCCATTAATTATCGGATTAAAGAACAAGTGTTATTTAAAACATCGTTCACGATAAACCCAAAAAATCAATCCTAATTCAATTCCAATTAAATATTATTTAATTGGTACACTTCATAAAATCTAAATAAAAAGATTTAATCTTTTTCTCAACTGGGCTTAAGAACAGTGTTAGTGAAGACACCATTCACGACAAACCCAAATCCCATTTGATATTAACTACAAGGCTCTGAATAGAAAATATATCGGCTTATATTCAGTATCAAATTCTACGACCAACAAATATCGTATTGGAAATAATGATATAAATATATCTTTCAAATTCCCTTAACAATATCAGTATAATCACGAAGTCCAACATCGAAATATTCCAAAGACAATTTCGATTCAAATCCATTCCAATTCAATTATTGGAAATTCTGGTTATATTTCAAAACCATTTCAAATCCACTATATTTATTTCAAAAATGAATGAATTATAATTCTAGTTCAAAACTAGTTCATTTCGATAAGAATCTATTTTTATCTTTTCAAATATGGAGTTTTTCGTCCCAATTCTTCACAAATCATTTCTTATGATTTTACACTAATTATTAATATTTTTAATAATTTTATCAAGGCTCGTACAGTCGATTTCCATCAACGGCCATCGAACTGCACTTACAGCGACCTTTTCCAAATTTGATTTGGACATAATTCCAAAATATACATGCCGCCTGCGTGCGAACTAGATGCATGAAATCCCCATTGTCAAAAGCTGCGAGGCTTTAAGGTAGAGCGAGAAGCCGTATAGGGACGACCCCAGTTTTAACTACCCTATCGTTATGCTGCCGAAATTTTGAATAATATTCATGTGTTAGAATTATTTTCATGTGTTGAAACTATATTCGTGTGTTGAATAGAAAACATTCATGTGTTGAATAGAAATTCATTCGTTGAATAGAAATTCATGTGTTGAATGGTATTCATGTTTTAAATAAATTGCTTTAACAATAAAAATCACATTTTTATTATATATAAATACGAACTATAGAAAACTTTCATGTGTTGAATAGAAATTCATGTGCTGAATGGTATTCGTGTTTTAAATAAATTGTTTTATAATAAAAATCCTATTTTTATCATCGATATGAACTATATAAAATAGTCGTGTTTTGAAAGAAATTTTTTTATAATAAAAATCCTATTTTTATCACCAATATGAACTATATAAAATAGTCGTGTTTTGAAATAAATTGTTTTGCAATAAAAATCACATTTTTACTATATACATGAATCGTTAAAAATAGTGAGGTGTCGGAATAAATGTCTGTTGGATAAAAATATCATTTTTATCAAATGTATGAAAAGAATATGGTTTTGAAATCGAAGAATCGATTATATTTATATATATATATAATTAAAATATATGTGACGAGCCCAAACCCCGTACTGACGGCAGCAAGGGTAATCTTTGGAATATAACACATAAATAGATAATAGCAGAACAGAACTAAATAAATACACCAGATAATGCACAAATAATACACTGGATAAACATAATCATCAGAGTTACACAGTATACAGGATCATACTTAGTACAAATACAGTTCAACTATACATAAATGTCTACAGCGGAAACAAACATAATATGTACAATAGGTGCTGAGCAGCATAAAAAGAGATAAATGATAGAATCCATCTTCAGCTCCAGCTATCCAGAAAGAGCCAGATAAAACCAGAATACAAGGCTGCCCGTGCAGAAAAAGGGGCACCAGAGTTTGCAAGTGAAGCAAACTACGAGTCAGTCATGGGACTGTTATGAGAAATCTACTTAACACATTTATAATATGGCTAATCACAGGACCACGCCACTTTCGCGGAACAGGTTTACTCCATTGGATTGCCAGTGCTTTAAAACTAATAAATCTTTTAAACACCGCAATGCTTTTTATAAAAATGAAGTCATTATAAGACTCAGCTCCCATCACACAATGCAACGCAAACCGAAGGATAGAGTTTTTACTTTATAATGACCAAAATATGCTTGATACGAATAAATCAAAAGAATTTGATATTATTACTAGTGTTTATACGTTTCAAAAACAATTTCAAATCATAAGTATCAATCATAGACGGCATTAATGCCCCATACCACAATGTCACAATATATAGGTATACAATCAAAACCGCACAGTCACGTATTTTGGAATTGGATTTCCGTCATGAACCAAGGCAAAAGATAGTCCTTACCGACTTCGAGACGCTCTAGCCCGCCCCTCAGGCAAGTACTCAGTCAAGCCTTTGGATCGTCAGGGCCGATCCACCGTTGTAGGTTAAAATTCCTGAACACTGCGTTTCCCCGCCCTTTGGGGCGTCAATGAGCCAACGAATGACTCCATCGGTCCCAGATCGACCGATATAACCGAGGCGCTTCGCAACAGCAACAACCACATAGGTGAAAATAATATAAATGTCAACCAGTTCAAGCACTGACACCACCTCTAGCTAGAAGGAAACACATGCCCTCCTTGAGGTCCTCTCCCGTTTTTGGTTCATGCCGGGGTGTTAGGCTCACGAATTCACGTTATACACGAAGCTACGCCACACAGGCGATGCTTTGATCATCAACCACAAGACTTTGCTTTTCAACAGAAGCCTTGATCACTGAATCTCAGCATGCCACATAGGCAATTCACACTATGCAACTGATGGATATCAATCACATAGAATGAATTCCAATGTCAGACACACAGTCCATTTACAAGTCCGTTCTCGGTCTGAACGAAACCGGAGGCACTATATACCTCGCATACCCATCGATCTCCACATACGTCTGCACGATCACCACTCATTATCCATTTTTCGGGATGCCTCCCAATCAGGAGATCATTTATCATCCAACCGAGGCAAAGATCTCTGGTCTTCAACCACCGTCTTCATCTTCGAATTCTTATCGTCGATATAGTTATTCAGAATGGGATAAACCCGGTCTTTCTGAGAAACTTGCGTATATAATTAACAAGTGCTACACAAACACAACATATTCCAATTCATTATTCACTAACCGTAAATCAATAAGGGAACGATTTCCCAAATATTAACCCCGAAGGCCGAAACCAACATCAGATCAAAATCCAGGAAACCAACCGACTTAGCTAACCTCCAGTTAGTTTCTAAATTTCACATTCCATACGTTTATAATATTTTATAACGATTTATCGCTATTTTTATTTATTTAAAAATAGCCATTTCATTCAAACGACGCTTCGGGCCATAACGCGACCGTGGCGCTGTTTTTCTTCAGATTTGATTTACATATATCTGAAAATATAACCGTTGGATCTTAACAAATTTTATATCATTAGAAAGATCTTTTCAAAACGAATCCAACGGTTCCAGTTTTGGGAAAATCCGACGGTTGGATCTGCCGGTACACTCGTTTGAAGTTTCGATTTCAAAATACGAATTGCAGCGTCGTTATTCGATTTAATTTAATTATATATATATATATATATATATAAATATAATCGATTCTAGGACCTGTGGGCTCGAAGTAACGACCGGGAATTTCGCTCGATCTGAATCAGTCACTAAACCGATTAAGACCGTTCGAAACGCTTGATCTTTTTGAGAACACGACAAAATAGAACGCAGACAGAAGAACATTTCATTGTTAATTGCAACAATTCATCAGATTACAAGAATATACAGAGTATAAACAAATAATGTACATTATAAAATATCAGAGATTACAATACATTACAAAGCAGCGGAAAATAATACAATACACAACTAGAAATAATACACGGATACAGAGCTTTCCGAGTATTGTTCCACCTGTAAATCAGGATCCTATGAATATAAATCTGCAAAACCAAAACTACTAGCTGCCCGTATCAAAATAAGGGCACCCGGAGTTTAGGTTAAAACAATAAACTCCAGGTCAGTCATGCGACTAGTGTGAGAACTAAAAAAGTTATTAATCTTTATTTTAAATTCGATAAATCAAGGGACCACGCCGTATAACACGGAACGGGTTTTCTCCCAAGAATACCAGTGCATAAAACAACAGCGTAATGCTAAATAAAGAACAATGAAGCTATTATAAGACCCAGGTCCCATCGCACAATGCAACGCAAGCCGGAGGATAGGGTTTTTACCTTATAATAGCCAGGAATGCTTGATACATTTAAAACAAATCATTTGATACTATTATAAGTGCATAATGTATAAAACAACTTCAAATCATAAGTATCAATCATAGACGCCATAAGCGCCCCATCCCACTATGTCGCCATATATAGGATTACAACTAAAATTGAAACGTCACGTATTGGAAGTTGGATTTCCATCTGTGAACCGAGGCAAAAGATAGTCCTCTACCGATTGGAAACGCTCTATCCCGTGTCTAAGGACCCAGACTCAGGTGGGCCCTTGGATTGTCAGGGCCGGTCCACCGATGTTGATTAAAATGCCTGAACACTGCGTTTCCCCACCTTTTGGGGTGTCAATGAGTCCAATGACTCCATCCGTCCCGGATCGACCGATATATCTGAGGTGCCTCGCAACAGCAACAACCACATAAGTCAAACTCGTCAGGGCATGCAAAACCACTGACACCACTTCTAGCTAGAAGGAAACGCATGCCCTCCCTGAAGTCCTCTCCCGTTTCTGGTCCACTACCGGGGTGTGAGGCTCGCGAATCAATGTTACATAAAGCTGGCCGTGTTTTGATCATCCACCACAAGACTCTGCTTTTTAACAGAAGCCTTGATCATTTTCCACTTAGGAATGCTACACAGGCAATTCACTCCATGCGATTGATATCCATCGATATATAACCCCTGAGCTCGTACATATCAGAGATGGACGTTAAGGAAGAGAGTAAATTCTCCGCTGCCAAACAGATATATATTTAATAGAAATCAATCACAAAGACTAAAATTCAATGTCAGACAAACAGTCCATTTGCAAGTCCGTTCTGGGTCTGAACGAAACCGGAGCCAACTTGTACCTCACATATCAATCGATCTTCAAGTACGTCTGGACGATCACTAACTGATTCCCTCCTCTTGGGTGTACGACCCAATCAAGATCATCAGTAATCACCTAAATTACATGAAGACCACCGTCTTCATCCTCGACACCACGTCGAATCATTTATTCAGAATAGGATAAACCCGGTCTTTCTGAATAACTCGCGTATATAATAAACAAGTGTTACACAAACACAACATACGCCTCATTCCAATATCCTTATACTTTGGGAAAGGTTCCCATTAATTTTATCAAAGATAAATTCTTTAAATTTATTCTTTAGTCTTCTTTGAATATCAATTCAAACTAGTCGGGATTAGTGAACCACACCGAATTAATCATTTATTTTATTTCTCAATCCCAACCTATTCATCCCATGAAGTAAAACTGGTCATACTTCATATCTAACACCACGGTCTTATCGGTAAATTCAATTACCATTTCACGTTCAAATCTAATTAAGGATTTAACTATAGCTTGGAGCAAAACTGGTGATACCCCATTCTCGATCTTTTCAATCTAATTAAAGATTCATTAAAACTCCACTTAGTTTAAATCTTTAACTGGGTTAAAGAACCAGTGTCATTTAAAACACGGTTCACGATAAACCCAAAAATCAATGCCAATTCAATTCCAATTAAATATTATTTAATTGGTACACTTCATTAAATCTAAATAAAAAGATTTAATCTTTTTCTCAACTGAGTTTAAGAACAGTGTTAATGAAGACACCATTCACGGCAAACCCAAATCACATTTGATATTAAATACAAGGCTCTGAATACAAAATATATCGGCTCATATTCAATATCAAATTCTACGACCAGCAAATATTGTATTGGAAATAACGATTTAAATATATCTTTCAAATTCCCATAACAATATCTGTATCATCACGAAATCCAACATCGAAATATTCCAAAGACAATTTCGATTCAAACCCATTCCAATTCAATTATTGGAAATTCTGGTAATTTTCAAAACCATTTCAAATCCACTTTATTTTAAAAATAAATAGAATTATAATTCTAGTTCGAAACTAGTTCCTTTTGATAAAAATCAATTTTTATCTTTTCAAATATGGAGTTTTTCATCCCAATTCTTCACAAATCATTTCTTATGATTTTACATTAATTAATACTATTTTTAATAATTTTATCAAGGCCCGTATAGTCGATTTCCATCAACGGCTATCGAACTGCACTTACATCGACCTTTTCCCAATTTGATTTGGACATAAATCCAAATCCAACCATTAGATTTCAAATTTCTAATATCTGTTAGAAAGCTCTTTTCGATACGAACCCAACGGTTCCGGTTTTAGGAGAATCCGATGGTCGGATCTCCAGCAATATCCATTCGAAGTCAATGGTCGAAATTTGTGAACTGCCGTGGCGCGGCGCATTCTATTCAGGCCATTATATTATATATATAATATATATTTTGTCGATTTCCTTTTAAAACATATTTTATGAATCGTTTTAAATTCGTTTTCGAAACAATTTCAACTTCGTTTCAAATTCAAATCAAAATTGAATTTTTCCTTATAAATTCATTTTAAATTCACTTCAAATTGATTTTTAATTCATCTTCAGTTCGTTTTCAATTCAGTTCAATTTCAATTCGTTTTCAATTCAATTCAATTTCAAATCGAATTCATTTCTATTCAATTTCAATTCGAATTCAATTCAATTCAATTTCAATTCGAATTCAATTCTATTCAATTTCAATTCGAATTCATTTCTATTCAATTTCAATTAGAATTCAATTCTAATCAATTTCAATTCGAATTCATTTCTATTCAATTTCAATTTGAATTCATTTCTATTCAATTCGAATTCAATTCTATTCAATTTCAATTCGAATTCATTTCATTTCAAAATATTCGATTTTGAAATCACTTTTCAATATTCATTATAAAAACGAATATAATCGATGTAAATATCTTTCGCGTCAAAATAGCGCATATCTAATCAACATGGTTTTATATATTTCTATTTCAAATATTCTATTCCAAAACTGGAATGAGGCCCAATCAATTACCATAGATTTTGTTTCTATGGATTTCCATACAACGCATGTATATATCAACAATGACAAATAATCAACCATCATCCAAAGTGCATTTTACACTGTTCAAACATCAAATATAAATATTTAATGCTCATAATAGTATGTCAATCAATCAATCGATATACAACTAATTGTTGGGATCAGTGTATGTCATATATCATCCCAATACCCGTGTGGGGTTTCAAACAATCAAACACAGATTTTATTTGTGCAGTTGGACGATGTGTAAAATTTAGCGTCCTAATCAATATCAGTCAAATGACAAATCGTTCCAATTCGAATTGAAATTGAATAGAATTGAATTCGAATTGAAATTGAATAGAATTGAATTCGAATTGAAACTGAATGAAAATGAATTCAAATTGAAATTGAATTGAATTAAAAACGAAAATTGAATTAAAAGTCGATTTGAATTGAAATCAATTTGAAATTAATTTAAAACGAATTTATAAGGAAAATTCAATCATTGTGACGACCCTAAACCCCGTACGGACGGTGGCAAGGGTAATCTTTGAAATATAACACAAAAACAGAAATAACAGAACAGAATTAAATAAATACACCAAATAATGTACAATAGAATACACTGGATAAACGTAATCATCAGAGTTACACAGTATACAGGATCATACTTAGTACAAATACAGTTCAGCTATACATAAATGTCTACAGCGGAAAACAAACATAATATGTACAATAGGAGTTGAACAACATAAAAAGAGATAAATGATAGAATCCATCTTCAGCTCCAGCTATCCAGAAAGAGCCAGCTAACCTAAACACAAGGCTGCCCGTGTAGAATAAGGGGCACACGAGATTGAGAGTGAAACAAACTATGAGTCAGTCATGGGACTGGTATGAGAAATCTACTTAACACATTTATAATATGGCTAATCCCATGACCACGCCACTTTCACGGAATGGGTTTACTCCATTGGTTTGCCAGTGCTTCACAACAAGTAAATCTTTTAAAACATCGCAATGATTTTTACAAAATTGAAGCCATTATAAGACTCAGTTCCCATCACACAATGCAACGCAAACCGGAGGATAGAGTTTTTACCTTCTAATGGCCAAAATATGCTTGATACGAATAAAACAAAAGCATTTTATATTATTACTAGTGTTTATATGTTTCAAAAACAATTTCGAATCATAAGTATCAATCATAGATGGCATTAATGCCCCCATACCACTATATCGCCATATATAGGTATACAATCAAGATCGCACAGTCACGTATTTGGAAATTGGATTTCTGGCATGAACCAAGGCAAAAGGTAGTCCTTACCGAATTCGAGAAGCTCTAGGTTGCCCCTCAGGTAAGTACTCAGTCAAGCCTTTGGATCATCAGGGCCGGTCCGCCGATGTGGATTAAAATTCCTAAACACTGTGTTTCCCCACCCTTTGGGGTGTCAATGAGCCAACGAATGACTCCATCGGACCCAGATCGACCGATGTATCCGAGGCGCCTCGCAACAGCAACAACCACATAGGTGAAAATAATATAAATGTCAGCCAGTTCAAGCACTGACACCACCTCTAGCTAGAAGGAAACGCATGCCCTCCCTGAGGTCCTCTCCCATTTCTGGTTCATACTGGGGTGTGAGGCTCGTGAATTCACGTTGTACACAAAGCTATGCCACACAGGCGGTGCTTTGATCATCAACCACAAGACTTTGCTTTTCAACGGAAGCTTTGATCACTGCATCTCATCATGCCACACAGGCAATTCACACTATGCAACTGATGGCTATCAATCACACAGAATGAATTCCAATGTCAGACACACAGTCCGTTTACAAGTCTGTTCTGGATCTGAACGAAACCGGAGGCACTATATACCTCGCATACCCATCGATCTCCACGTACGTCTAGACGATCACCACTAATTATCCATATTTCGGGATGCCTCCCAATTAGGACATCGGTTATCATCCAACCGAGGCGAAGATCTCCGGTCTTCAACCACCGTCTTCATCTTCGATTTCTTATCGTCGATTCAGTTATTCAGAATGGGATAAACCCGGTCTTTCTGAGCAACTCACGTATATAATTAACAAGTGCTACAAAAACACAACATAGGCTTCATTCCAATTCATTATTCATTAACCATAAATCAGTAAGGGAACGATTTCCCAAATATTAACCCCGAAGGTCGAAACCAACGTCTGATCAAAAACCAGGAAACCATCCAACTTAGCTAACCTCCAGTTAGTTTCTAAATTTCACATTCCATATCATTTATAATATTTTATAATGATTTATCGCTATTTTTATTTATTTAAAAATAGCCATTTCATTCAAACAACGCTTCGGGCCATAACACGACCGTGGCGCTGTTTTTCTTCTGATTTGATTTACACATATCTAAAAATCTAACCGTTGGTTCTTCATAAATGTTATATCATTAGAAAGATCTTTTCAAAACGAATCCAACGGTTCCAGTTTTGGGAAAATCCGACGGTCGGATCTCCGGGTACACTCGTCTGAATTTTCGATTTCAAAATACGAACTGCAACGTCGTTATTCGATTTGATTTAATTATATATATAATAGATTCTGGCGCTGTTTTCCTTCAGATTTGAATTAAACATTCCAGACAATCCAACCGTTAGATCTTCACAAAGTGGCTGTCGTTGGAAAGATATTTCCAAGGCGAACCCAACGGTTTCTGTAACAACCCGTATTTTCAATAACCTGTTATAACGTAAATCGAGGCAGAATTTAATTTAAAAATCTGAATCAAGGAAAACGGGCTATTCCATTGTGTTCGTCTCGGAAAAATACGCAAAATAGAGTCCGAGTTTTCGAAAATCGGAGTCCATATGACCCGATTAAGGCCCAACGAAGTTTTCAGAAAAATTCAAAGTAAAAACAAATTTTAAATTCAAATTTGAAATTGGAAATAGGGTCAGATTGGGCCAGGCGGGAGAATTCCCGCCAGAGCACCCCAAGTCGATAGCCCTATCGACTTGGGAGTCGACTTGGTTGGACCAAGTCGACAGCC
Source organism: Allium sativum (assembly GCA_030737875.1). Taxonomy (NCBI): domain Eukaryota; kingdom Viridiplantae; phylum Streptophyta; class Magnoliopsida; order Asparagales; family Amaryllidaceae; genus Allium; species Allium sativum. The sequence continues at coordinate 527,933,605 of CM060926.1, forward strand.
CTGTCGACTTGGCTGTCGACTTGGCTCAGCCGGGCAGTTCTGCCTGGTGCACCATTTTGGGTTTGTGTTGAGCTTGGGGGCCAGATTCGGTTTTGAGGGCTGAGATTGGAACTAGGGTTTAATCCTAGGTTGAAACTAATCCTAATCTCTATAAATAAACCCCTAACCTAACCCTAAATCATCATTAATCAACCCTACAACTAAACTATGGCAAAATCAATCCTCTCATGGCCTCCACTCTCTTCACAAAATTCCTAAACTATTTCTATGAGAAGATTTTACATGCGTACAAGTGTTTTCAAGCTTGTATAAGTGTTATTAGCTTGCATTCAAGTCAAGTTTCTATATTTGCATCATAAAGCAAGGATTTTTATTGATTTGGAGCTTGCATTTTGGGTCTAATTGGTTGCTTAAGGGCTTTGTCATATTTTTGTGTCTTTATAAGCATTGTAAGCCCTTTTCTACTTTCATACTTAAACTCTAAAGTTAAATGAATGATGCAAGTTTGGTTGATCATATGATATGCAAGTTTGCCATGATATGCAAGTTCACTAAGTCATGTTATGCAAGTTTGACATGATATGCAAGTTCACTAAGTCATGTTATGCAAGTTTGACATGATATGCAAGTTCACCATGTTATGGTATGCAAGTTTGATATGCAAGTTTGTCATATGATATGCAAGTTATGTTATGCAAGTTTGGGTTGATCATTTTGTTCATGATATCATGTTATGCAAGTTTATCTTGGGTTTATGAGCTTAAAGCTTCAAGCTTTATGCTAAAGGTTGCATTTTGGCAACATGTAAGTTATTATATCCCTTATGATAACTTGCATGTGAGGCTAAATGCGAACTTATGGCCATTTTTACATGTCATTTATCACCATGTATCACCAATATGCTATGTTTGGTTTTATGCATGCTTTTGAGGCCTAAAAATGTAATATGCAAGTATATGAACATATGTACATTTCATGTGCCACCATGTTAAACTTGTTGCTTCAACATCTTTATGTCATGATTATGCCAAGTTCCCTCTTTCTATCCTTTATGCGCTGTTGCGATATGTAAGCGATGGGATTGCGTTTGGGGGTTGGGTAAACTTAAAAGACATAAAAACTCAAGATTGGGAATTTACCTATTAAGTTAGGTCTACCCATTGGGAATTTACCTATTAAGTTAGGTCTACCCAAATTCTTGAAAAACTTGTAACATGTTTTGGAAACATGATGGACATGACACTTAGAAAAGATAAGTGTGGCCAACTCGAGGTTGGGTTGAGTTTGTAGCGTAAACCTACCCGGAGCCGACCGGCTTAACTAGTTGCTACAAACAATAGGACCCAATGTGAGAAGTTGGTCATGTTGCACCTTGAACCCGAGGTTAGACCAAGTTGTGGTGTAAAGCTACCCGGACCCGCCCGGCTTAACTAGTAACCACAACAAGGTCTAATGTGAGAGGTTAAGGCGCATTAAATTAATTAATGCCTCATGATTAGGGTTAAGTCATGGTCCACTTAATACTTAATCAATTTGGGCTTGGTAGATTAATCAGGGTTAAGTCGTGAACTCATCGTTACACTTAACCAAGTTAATCCATGATTAGCAAGGAGGTTAAACCGTACTTAACCCACTAGAAAAATCCTAGCAATGGGGGTCCACTCCAGCAGTAATCCCAAGTTTGTATCATCAAGACCCTAGGGACTAGGCTAGGGAGGGGGCACGATTACTGGACTAGGAGGTAAGTGACCAAAAGCGACGACAGAGGGTACGCCGGTGTAGTTCCGGACGGGCTATGGTCGTGCACATAGTCCGTAGCCGGAGAAAACATGCACGGGTACCAGTAGATCGAGACTGTGCACTCATGTTTATGGTGTCCAGGGGTTGACACCCTAGGGCTTGATACACCCGAAGGGTGGACCCGGCACAGTCTGACTACAATTATGTTTGGGCCGTATTGACACCAACACGTGACGAGTTAGGCTTAGGGAGCCGATCGACTAGACAGTTTGGTTGGACCTCGTATTAGGGTCACTTCATGTTATTGGACCTCGTATTAGGGTCACTTCATGTTATTGGACCTCGTATTAGGGTCACTTCATGTTATTGGACCTCGTATTAGGGTCACTTCATGTTATTGGGCCAAAGCTTGGGCCAAGGGATCAATACTTGTTTATTCAAGTCATGTTAGCTTGCTAGTACACATCTGGAGCAAAAACCTTAATCCTGATTATGCGATGACACCTTTATCTACCTTGTTGGTTAATCATCATGCTAGTATGTTGTTATCCTTATGTTCATCCCTGCTGCTCATGCCAGTTAACTTTATCAGTTTATATTGATTGTAGTAGGGCTTACTCAGTCTTTTTGACTGACCTGTTTTCTTTCGCCTCTTTTCTTCCGTTCCCCCCCCTCCCCCACCCAGGTTCTCAGGGAGGGAATATTGGAGCTTAGCTTGGATTCTGATCAATTGCTTGTGGGATTTAGCTCATGTACGGTTCAACATGAAGCTAGCTATGGTTATCACTTATTTTGGGGATAGTACTTATGTATTTCAGTTTTTCAGTTGATGTTGTTTTATCTAGACTTGTTTATTTGGAAAATTGACATTATGTTGTACCAGACTTGTTTTGAAATAGTTTGTAATCTTCCGCTGTTTTATCTATGTTATTTACTCTATTTACATATATATATATGTTCTTGTTCTGCCTAGATATATCATTATGCATGTTTACCTGATTCAAACACCCCTCCAAAGTCAGAGTGCTTGCAACAGCCACCCTGGCGGAGGCGGGGTGTTACAATTGGTATCAGAGCATATGGTTTACGAGAAGGAACAAAAAGGTTTTTAGAAAACTTTTGGAAAACTATTTTCAAACCAAGTATAAAGTATTTTCCAAAGAAAAGTCTAGTTTATTTTAAAGGCTATTTCCCAAAAAGCCATTAGCAAAATTCCTTCGTTTTTCTCCATTCTGAATCTGTCTTTTTTCTTCGTTTTCAGTATGGCCGATAACTTTGCTATTCCGGAGGGAGTGCACGTACCTGTTTGGTATAGGAGACTTTTGGAGGCTAGGGCGACCGAAGCCAGCCCCGCAGATGTACCTCCTCCTCCCCCTCCGGTAGTTAATGTTCCTCCTCCTCCTGTCGCTGAGGTTCCTCTTCCTCCTCCCCCTCAGCATCCTCAAGTTGACTTCGCAAAGACTTGCAAAGATTTCAAAGCAATGGGTGGCAAGAACTTTCAAGGCACTGAGACTTTTGTAGAGGCCAGAAATTGGTTGAAAGAGACCGAGGATTTATTTGCTATCTTTGGTTTAGACGATCAGAGGAGGATCTTGTTGGCGGTTTGGCTTATGAAGGATGAAGCCGCTTATTGGTGGGAAGTCACCAATGGTACTAGGCCTGTTGAGACTTGGGCCGATTTCAGGGCAAGGTTCGTGCTTAAGTTTCTATCTTCTGCTGAGGAGAATCTGCAAATGGAGAGGTTCATAACTTTGAAACAAGGAGATATGTCTGTCAAAGAATATGTGAACAAGTTCAATCAGTTAGCTCGTTTTGGCTTGGATATGGTGAATACTCCTCAGAAGAAGGCTCTTCGTTTTGCTAGAGGATTGAATGAGCCGTTGCAGGGGTTGGCTATGTCACATATTCCCCATGGGGCCACGTTTCAGAGCTTGGTTGATATGGCGTTACTTCAGGGAGATGTCAAGAAAGAGGTCAAGGTGAATGATACTCAAGCCAAGAAGACTGATTCCCAGTGGAAAGGAAATCAGGGTAATCCAAGTGGTCAAAGCAATCAAGGCAATCAGAACAAGAACAAGAACAAGAGTCAAGGCAACAAGGCGAACAACAACAAGGGCAAGAACAACAAGGCGAAGTGCCATTATTGCGGTTCTGTTGGGCATCTTATCAAGGATTGTAAGAAGAGGAAAAGGAAGAATGGTGAATGCTTTTTCTGTGGTGAGACTGGACATTTCAGTAAGGATTGCCCGAGGAAGCAAGGACAAGGCCAGGGTCAGACTCAGCGTGCTGGGCCTTCAGGAGGGCAAGTTCATGCTCTCAATGCCGCTCTAGTTCCCGATCGAGGTAGTATTTCTGTTCAGAGACTTGTATATATTTCTGATTTTCCAGTTCGTACCTTGTTTGATTCTGGTGCATCGCATAACTTTATCTCATCTGACCTTGTTGATAGTTTTCACCTTAGTACTAGCTTGGTGGATGATCCCGTCTGTGTCTCAAATCCTATAGGGGGTTCCGCCCATCTATCTATGATATGTGGGGATTTGAGGATCTCTATACTGAGTATAGAGTTCTTGTGTAGTGCTTATGTTCTTGGCTTTAGGGGATACGGATTGATATTGGGCATGGATTGGTTGTCCAGATATGGAGCCACCCTTGATTGTGAGCATAGGGTTGTGAGGCTCGTGACTCGCCTCGGGAACACCCTAGAAATTTCTTGTAATCCGAGAGGTCCCGTCATGTTGTGCTATCTTGAATCACTCGACTCGTCAATGGAAACTCTTCAGTCTGTAAGAGTGGTTCGAGAGTATCCAGATGTTTTCGATGAAGTTAGGGGGTTGCCCCCTAAGCGAGAGATTGATTTCCGCATTTATCTGGTGGATAATGCAAAGCCGGTTTCTTTGCCCGTTTGGCACATGGCTCCGCGTGAAAGGCGGGAGCTAAGTAAGCAAGTGAAGGAGTTGCTTGAAAAGAACTTCATTAGACGAAGTATCTCTGAATGGGGAGCGCGTGTGGTATTTTCTACCAAGGCAGATGGTTCTCTCCGACTTTGTGTTGACTATCGAGAGTTGAATAAGCTGACTAAGAAGAACAGACACCCGTTACCGAGGATTGATGATTGTAACGGCTGGAAATTTCCGACTCCTCGAGTCGGAAATTCCGAGACGTTAGTGAAAGAAATTAGAAGGTGAGAAAGAAAAGATAGAACTAATAGAATAGAAGAAGAAGAAGAACATCAGAATCATCAGAGTAACACGAATCTCGCAGCGGAACGAATAACATATAATATATAACATATCTTTGAAACATAACAGTTATATATACAATAGCACTTTATCAGAGTACAACACTTACAACACAGCGGAAATAACTATAGCTATAGAATCTTGAAGTCTCCTGCTCCAAGCTCTCCAAGTATATCTGTAAATCCCGACTACTTGACTGCCCGTACAAATTTAGGCACCCAAGAGTTTAGGGAAAACAACAAAGTAAACTCCGGGTCAGTCATGGGACTGGTATGAGTAAAACAGTTTAAAACAGGTATATGATATCTCATAAGACCACGCCGTGAATACGGAACGGGTTTTTCCTTATGAGTATCTAAACAACTTTGACAAACAATATCATTGTGATATTATAATAATGTCTAAGTACAAATAGGTATCAATCTAGCAGAAACGCTTGCATCTCACGTTCTACATACATAGTATAAAATCATAAACCGCAGGGCGCTTATTGGAGAATGGATTCCAACAGACAAGGTATGGGAGCACCTTCTGAATAGTGTACTCTAGAGGTGATACACTCAGGGTTCAACAAGAACGTCTTGCAACCCGGCCACACATGACCGCTCACTCATTTAGCTTGAGTGTCGCGAATATATTGCCACCACGGTTATAGGCCATCAAACCGTCATCCGAAGATACAGAATCAAAAAGAAGTATAAATATGGATATTCCCTAGATCGGTGACAATACACCCTGCTTGGGGATGACCCAACTAGCCATGCTGCCTAGCCCAACTTTTGTTACTTCCTGGTGTGAGGCTAGAAGCTACGTCTATCTTCAGAACATCTGATCACCATTCACTTTGAATGTCACATCGTCATACCCGCCAAATCACAAATTGACTTATCCAAAAATAACACGGGTATACAGCTAAGAGAAACGAATTCCTCCGCCACCAAACGTGGATACGTTTGAACAGATCAACTTACGCGATCCATTGGATATATTCTGTCAGACCTCCTTCCATATACGTTGTCCTGGGACTGGACAAACCGAAGGCACTATTCAGTATATCCATCTTAGTCGCTGTTATCTAAGACTTATACAACAGCCCTTGCACTTTACTCCGTCTTCAATTTATCTTTGGCATATATTGCTCGCAACGCTTATGCCGATACAGAGTGGTTCTTTGGATAATAATCCAACCGGTCTCTCCATATTAACAACGTTAAAATGGTAAAAACTTTGATAGTCTGTGATTCAACTATCAAATGAAAACATGTCAGTGTACAAACAACGATCTTATTTCCAAATGGGAATTCGATCGATCAATCATCATATGTTCATATTTCCTTATTTCATATATTTAGAAAATATATGTTATAAATCATTGGAAAACATTTCCATAACTTATTTTCACATCACTATTATTTCGCAACTATCAGTCCCTAACTGTAACTAGTATGAGAAAAATTCTCTAAGTATCAATCCGGAAGGTTGAAACCAACATCGGATCGTCACTTAGAAAACCGTTCAACTTACCCTCTCCAGTCAGTTTTCTGAATTTGCTTAACTCTATTTCTTAAACTCTTATCATAAAAACATTTCATTTTCTATGTTTAGAAAACATATCTGACTATATTTGGAAAACGTTTCCAAAACTCATTCACCGATTTCCAATGAACGTTGTATAAAACATCGTTACGCTTAATCCATTAATCGCTTATTACTTAACTTTATTCCTAATCAACCTTTTAGATCGAACCACCACTATTCCTTTGTCAATTCCGAAGTCAATCAAGTTGGGGTATAGTTACCTCTCAGACCTTAATTGAACAACGTCCTTTACTGTGAAATAGATGAAGCTCATCACTCACTTTTTCCAATCATCTGTTTACGCAAATTCTCGGATTCAGGTTACGAATCTACTTCTTATATGAAAACGTTTGATTATAACTATAACGTTATAATTCCTACTTCTGCAATATCTAACCTAAATTATAACTTTATCTCCTAACTTGAATAATTTAACAGACACCTAATTTCTAAATCAATAACTAAATCTTGATTTAAACCCTGGAAAGTAAATAGTACTTTCGCGAATTTGCTATAATCGAATTCGACGTATAACTCTCTTTCGAGTAATCTCTATTTGGTTAACTCTTCTTCGAATAACCTATATTCGATTATCTCTCTTCGAATAACTCATATTCGAAATCTCTCTCTTTCGAATAAACAATATTCGATCTCTTTCTTTCGAATATGCTATATTCGAAAATCTCCTTTCGATTTACTAATCGATAACTCCTTTCGATCAAACTAAAATCGTTAACTCCTTTAACTCTATTCGAATAAATAATATTCGACTAACTCCTTTGGATCAACTCATCGACTAACTCCTTCGGATTAACTAACTTCGAATAACTCCTTTGGATTAACTAACTTCGAATAACTAATATTCGATAACTACTCTTCGAATAAATAATATTCGATAACTCTTCTCAAATGAATAACATTTGATTTCTCCACTCGAATAAACTATATTCGATAACTCCTCTCAAATGAATAACATTTGATTTCTCCGCTCGAATAAACTATATTCGATAACTCTTCTCAAATGAATACATTTGATTTCTCCACTCGAATAAACTATATTCGATTACTCTTCCCTCGAATATACTATATTCGATAACTCTACTTCGAATAAGTGATATTCGGAAATTCTACTCGATTAACTCTACTTGGATAATTCTAACTGGTCAACTCTAACTGGTCAACTCTAACTGGTTTAACCTAACTGGTTAACTCTAACTGGTCACCTCTAATTAGTCAACTCTAACTGGTCGACTTTAACTGGTTAACTCAAATGGTTTACCCTAACTTGATTTACTTGTCTCGATTAACGGAACTAATCCACTTAGTTTAACTTAGTTAATTCACGTTGATTAACTCTAGCCGATTTACTTGGTTTAACTCAACTAATTCACTTTGATTAACCCAACTAATTTACTTCGATTAACCAATTAGTTTAACTTGACTAATTCACTTAGTTTGACGCAACTAATTCACTTTGATTTACCAATTAGTTTAACTTAACTAATACACTTCGATTAACCGCTTAGTTTATCTTAACTAATTTACTTTGGTTAACTTAACCAATTACTTTGATTAACTCGATTAACTTGCTTGGGTTAACCTAACAAATTACTTGTTTAACTCTATTCGAATAAGTAATTCGAATCACTCTAATGTGTTTATTCATTTCAAAAGATTTCCTTTTTACAACGTTTATCCATTGATAAAGATTTTCCTTTTTACAACGTTTATCCATTTATAAAGATTTACTTTTAGTAACGGTTCTTCACTTTATAAATGTCCTTTTAATAACGTTTCTACTTCTCTATATAAGTCCAGACTTATATATATATTCCATTTATCAACGATAAATAATTTATTTAATTTATAAAACATTATTTATAAATTAATCTACTTCAATTTATCTGTTTAAAACAGATTTCCTATTTAATATCTCATTTAAATCTATATCGTGTTATACCGTGTGCGAAGCACGTGTTTAAATCTATCCTTGTATAATTCTATTTATTTTCCCAACAAGTGTTCCTTTATTTATTCCCTAGATAAATATTCCTTTATTCCATTTATTTATAATCTAAATAAATGTTCCTTTATTTATTTCCTAAATAAATAAATGTTTTCATTTTATAAAATCCTATCGATTTATAAATAAGATTTATTTTCAATATAAACATTGAAAATTCCCTTTTTACATTCTAGTATCACCTACGGTGTTTAACGTGTCGTATAACAATGATCGGTATCATTCGAACATATGAAATCAATAACAGATTTCATAACACATCATATATCACAATATATGAAAACGGTAAAATAAATGTTGAGGAATCCAGTCGGATTCCTCCAACCTGTTTCCCTGCATCACAGATGTTAGACAATATAGATAACATCACTTTCAGTTCCATATGATATATTCTGTTAAACAGAATCAATATAGAATTTTAACTAACTGACTAGCAGTTCAATCAAACAATCAACACACAGTCAAACAGACAATACTTTAACAGTTCTAAGAATACAACGTGAAAATAAAACTGTTTAGAGTTTGTGAGATTTACTCACATTTGCAGTTCATCGTTAAAGAACGATAAACCATTATTTGATTTGAATCAAACAGTTTATTTTGCCGTAAATTGTAATGAGCTCGGATTCACTCCCGGTCAGTCTCATTGTGTTGCTCCCGTCCATACGATCCCAACGTAACTTACGGTTCTCGATTCTGACCTCGTATGACCAAGTTATACGTTATATAAGATTGAACTAATTTAAATATAAAATAAACTTAAACTAATTTATTTTTTTATCGGGCCTTTACCATATCCGTTGGCCCAACACCTTGCTTAGCCCATACCCGCTCCATATTAAACCTGTTCTTCCCCAAATTAACAGAAGGCCGCTGCTCCTCTTCGAAGTCCATAACCGAAACTCGGAGATCCATTCCTCCATCATTTGTTCCCGAAATCCAAAATCGAAACAACCAACCTCCACGTCGATCAACCCTCTCCAACATCCCCACTGTTTCGTCCATCTCGCACTCGAGTGGAAAACCGCATCACCAGGACTGTCGAGTCTTTCCAGGTCTTCACGCGACGCCAACTACCACCGTACTTCATCCACCCTTCACCAATGATGCTCCTTTCCACTACGATTCCAAATATAAACTCCAAAACATCGATTGATGCTTCTACCCTTGGAGACGTCGAACCCTAGTTCGCTGTTGAAACTCAGCAAACCCAAACCGTGCATCGCTCCCTGTAATTATGGTATAGAAATGAAGCTCCTCCCTTGTTGAATCCACACATATATATCGCATGATTTATCGATTTGTATTTGCATTGATTTGGATTTTTCTTCTTTGAAACCCTTTGCTGTGAATGAATTTGATGTGGTTATATAGGCTGTGTTGGGTAGGTAAGAATTTTGGCTGAATTTGAATGATGCGTGGCCTCCCTTTTGGCCAAGGAAAAGTTATATATTTTTCCTTTTAATTATCTATTTTATTTTATTGATTATATGCTTGTTTTTTTTTTCCTTAAAAATCACTGCGACTGCATATGATACCCAAAAATCACCAAACTGGACATGTAGCTAGAGTTCGACATTACGGTCCCAACGAAACTGGTTTCGTCGAATTCCGACTCTGTTTGCTCATACAGCGTATTTTTAACCGTCAAAATACTGTCTGTTTCTCACTCTAAAAATCCGTATGACCACACAGTGACTCTAAAAATCACAGAAACTGGCATCTAGCAATAATTTGATGTTGCGGATCCAACAAAACTAGTTTCGTCGAATTCCGACTTCGTTTGCAAAAATGGCTATTTTTACAGCTCTGAATGACCCATTTAAATATATAAATATATTTAAATATTATTAAATTAAATATAAATGAATTTATATTACCGTTTATCTTCACATATGATATCGTCCAACTCCAGAATATCATATCAGAATTTACAGTTTGATATTTCAGATTTCAGATTTATCGATATTCAATTTATATCGAAAATCCTTTTATAACGTATATAAAGCGTCGCAAATTATAAAGGAATTCCACAGCGACTTTTCTGAAATTTGATTTGGACATAACTCAAAATCTACACGATGAAATCCCGATTTTTCTCTTCCACTAGAAAGATATACTCCACCAGCTCCACACGTTTCTTGTTTCACAGAAATCCGATTTAAAACGGACCCTGTACATCCAGTTGAAGTTCAAATCGCCAAACAGCGAACTGCCGCGTCGTTACGCGCTCGATTTTAATTATATTATAATTATACGTTCAACTATCGTTTATTTAATATATTCGTTATTTAAATAATTTAAATAACTTAATTATTATACCTTACAAAACGCGCCATTACAGACTTCCCCCCTTAAAATAATTTCGTCCTCGAAATTGCTAAGCTAGGAAAATGCTACCAACTTTACTAACCAGATTCGAATATCTTTTAGTTTTCTTCTCAACTACAGTTTCAACTGAACCATTTAATTTTCAATTAAATTATTAATTCATTCTGGCTAACTGAATTTCCATAAAACATGAGAATGTTCTAACGCCTGGAATTTTCAAAAATTTCGCCATAACCTCCTTTGTACAGCCCTATCGGTAAAACCGCAACTCGCCTCTCTAGGCCATCTCCAACCCAAAAGAAATCAAACAGCCAAGCGGCTTGCCAAATCGGCTCATAAATCTTATCTCCAATTAGAAATATAAACTTGTACCCCTTTTTTTTTGTCGGCATATCAACTTTATCACTTTTACCTGTATTAACCCAACATATACCAATGTCATCTCAATCCAACCTTCAACTCCAACACTTGGTTCTATCCAAGTCAAATTCTATTCAAACTCCAATACCAGATTTCAAACTCTTAACCCATCAACTTAATTCCAATCCAGATTATTCTCTAACCAAATCCTGATTTATTTAACTTGGTTCAAGTTTAAATTCCAAGGTATTTATTCACTTATGTCTTCTCAATCCATTTAACTTTATTAGTTAAATTTTTAATTCCAGCATTCAAAATTCCTGGGTTTACTTCAAATCACTTTCAAACCATAACACCAATTCAAAACTTTTGAATTTCTAAACAATTTGTTTTCCTCAACACCATTTGAAAACAAAACCATTGGTAGTAATCCGCCACTTAGAAACTCGAAAATTACACCGACGATGTATCGATCCATCCTCGGAATTATTTTCCAGTCATCCAGGTGAGTTCAATACTCTATTTATTTTGAATTGAAAAACATTTTCAAAATCTCCCAGGAACTTAAAATTTCCTTATTTTAATTCCAAATTTTGATTTAAATTCAGATTTACTCATCTGATTTCACTCATATGAATTCTAGTTGGTTATGTATAACCATTTCACTATATAATCTTGCTCGATTATGATTACAACCAATACATCTAATATATTATAATTTTGATATACATATATATACCTCTATATCAAAATATACTTTGGGTAAAGTTAAATTCACTTACCCTCTTTCAAAACATATCGTGACGATCCATCGTATTCAAGTGTTTATTTACTCCTACCGATACAGTGGATCAAACTGATCGACCAAAACTCATAAACAACTCAGCCAGTGAATCTCCACAATATAAAACAGTTTTATATCAAATACAAATACGCACTCATATATATACACTCAAACTCAATCTAGGGTATTACTAACCCTATTTCTACCGAGTCACGCCACAGAGCCAAGGTAATCACTTAAACCTCGCTCTGATACCAACTGTAACGGCTGGAAATTTCCGACTCCTCGAGAGTCGGAAATTCCGAGACGTTAGTGAAAGAAATTAGAAGGTGAGAAAGAAAAGATAGAACTAATAGAATAGAAGAAGAAGAAGAAGATCAGAATCATCAGAGTAACACGAATCTCGCAGCGGAATGAATAACATATAATATATAACATATCTTTGAAACATAACAGTTATATATACAATAGCACTTTATCAGAGTACAACACTTACAACACAGCGGAAATAACTATAGCTATAGAATCTTGAAGTCTCCTGCTCCAAGCTCTCCAAGTATATCTGTAAATCCCGACTACTTGACTGCCCGTACAAATTTAGGCACCCAAGAGTTTAGGGAAAACAACAAAGTAAACTCCGGGTCAGTCATGGGACTGGTATGAGTAAAACAGTTTAAAACAGGTATATGATATCTCATAAGACCACGCCGTGAATACGGAACGGGTTTTTCCTTATGAGTATCTAAACAACTTTGACAAACAATATCATTGTGATATTATAATAATGTCTAAGTACAAATAGGTATCAATCTAGCAGAAACGCTTGCATCTCACGTTCTACATACATAGTATAAAATCATAAACCGCAGGGCGCTTATCGGAGAATGGATTCCAACAGACAAGGTATGGGAGCACCTTCTGAATAGTGTACTCTAGAGGTGATACACTCAGGGTTCAACAAGAACGTCTTGCAACCCGGCCACACATGACCGCTCACTCATTTAGCTTGAGTGTCGCGAATATATTGCCACCACGGTTATAGGCCATCAAACCGTCATCCGAAGATACAGAATCAAAAAGAAGTATAAATATGGATATTCCCTAGATCGGTGACAATACACCCTGCTTGGGGATGACCCAACTAGCCATGCTGCCTAGCCCAACTTTTGTTACTTCCTGGTGTGAGGCTAGAAGCTACGTCTATCTTCAGAACATCTGATCACCATTCACTTTGAATGTCACATCGTCATACCCGCCAAATCACAAATTTACTTATCCAAAAATAACACGGGTATACAGCTAAGAGAAACGAATTCCTCCGCCACCAAACGTGGATACGTTTGAACAGATCAACTTACGCGATCCATTGGATATACTCTGTCAGACCTCCTTCCATATACGTTGTCCTGGGACTGGACAAACCGAAGGCACTATTCAGTATATCCATCTTAGTCGCTGTTATCTAAGACTTATACAACAGCCCTTGCACTTTACTCCGTCTTCAATTTATCTTTGGCATATATTGCTCGCAACGCTTATGCCGATACAGAGTGGTTCTTTGGATAATAATCCAACCGGTCTCTCCATATTAACAACGTTAAAATGGTAAAAACTTTGATAGTCTGTGATTCAACTATCAAATGAAAACATGTCAGTGTACAAACAACGATCTTATTTCCAAATGGGAATTCGATCGATCAATCATCATATGTTCATATTTCCTTATTTCATATATTTAGAAAATATATGTTATAAATCATTGGAAAACATTTCCATAACTTATTTTCACATCACTATTATTTCGCAACTATCAGTCCCTAACTGTAACTAGTATGAGAAAAATTCTCTAAGTATCAATCCGGAAGGTTGAAACCAACATCAGATCGTCACTTAGAAAACCGTTCAACTTACCCTCTCCAGTCAGTTTTCTGAATTTGCTTAACTCTATTTCTTAAACTCTTATCATAAAAACATTTCATTTTCTATGTTTAGAAAACATATCTGACTATATTTGGAAAACGTTTCCAAAACTCATTCACCGATTTCCAATGAACGTTGTATAAAACATCGTTACGCTTAATCCATTAATCGCTTATTACTTAACTTTATTCCTAATCAACCTTTTAGATCGAACCACCACTATTCCTTTGTCAATTCCGAAGTCAATCAAGTTGGGGTATAGTTACCTCTCAGACCTTAATTGAACAACGTCCTTTACTGTGAAATAGATGAAGCTCATCACTCACTTTTTCCAATCATCTGTTTACGCAAATTCTCGGATTCAGGTTACGAATCTACTTCTTATATGAAAACGTTTGATTATAACTATAACGTTATAATTCCTACTTCTGCAATATCTAACCTAAATTATAACTTTATCTCCTAACTTGAATAATTTAACAGACACCTAATTTCTAAATCAATAACTAAATCTTGATTTAAACCCTGGAAAGTAAATAGTACTTTCCCGAATTTGCTATAATCGAATTCGACGTATAACTCTCTTTCGAGTAATCTCTATTTGGTTAACTCTTCTTCGAATAACCTATATTCGATTATCTCTCTTCGAATAACTCATATTCGAAATCTCTCTCTTTCGAATAAACAATATTCGATCTCTTTCTTTCGAATATGCTATATTCGAAAATCTCCTTTCGATTTACTAATCGATAACTCCTTTCGATCAAACTAAAATCGTTAACTCCTTTAACTCTATTCGAATAAATAATATTCGACTAACTCCTTTGGATCAACTCATCGACTAACTCCTTCGGATTAACTAACTTCGAATAACTCCTTTGGATTAACTAACTTCGAATAACTAATATTCGATAACTACTCTTCGAATAAATAATATTCGATAACTCTTCTCAAATGAATAACATTTGATTTCTCCACTCGAATAAACTATATTCGATAACTCCTCTCAAATGAATAACATTTGATTTCTCCGCTCGAATAAACTATATTCGATAACTCTTCTCAAATGAATACATTTGATTTCTCCACTCGAATAAACTATATTCGATTACTCTTCCCTCGAATATACTATATTCGATAACTCTACTTCGAATAAGTGATATTCGGAAATTCTACTCGATTAACTCTACTTGGATAATTCTAACTGGTCAACTCTAACTGGTCAACTCTAACTGGTTTAACCTAACTGGTTAACTCTAACTGGTCACCTCTAATTAGTCAACTCTAACTGGTCGACTTTAACTGGTTAACTCAAATGGTTTACCCTAACTTGATTTACTTGTCTCGATTAACGGAACTAATCCACTTAGTTTAACTTAGTTAATTCACGTTGATTAACTCTAGCCGATTTACTTGGTTTAACTCAGCTAATTCACTTTGATTAACCCAACTAATTTACTTCGATTAACCAATTAGTTTAACTTGACTAATTCACTTAGTTTGACGCAACTAATTCACTTTGATTTACCAATTAGTTTAACTTAACTAATACACTTCGATTTACCGCTTAGTTTATCTTAACTAATTTACTTTGGTTAACTTAACCAATTACTTTGATTAACTCGATTAACTTGCTTGGGTTAACCTAACAAATTACTTGTTTAACTCTATTCGAATAAGTAATTCGAATCACTCTAATGTGTTTATTCATTTCAAAAGATTTCCTTTTTACAACGTTTATCCATTGATAAAGATTTTCCTTTTTACAACGTTTATCCATTTATAAAGATTTACTTTTAGTAACGGTTCTTCACTTTATAAATGTCCTTTTAATAACGTTTCTACTTCTCTATATAAGTCCAGACTTATATATATTCCATTTATCAACGATAAATAATTTATTTAATTTATAAAACATTATTTATAAATTAATCTACTTCAATTTATCTGTTTAAAACAGATTTCCTATTTAATATCTCATTTAAATCTATATCGTGTTATACCGTGTGCGAAGCACGTGTTTAAATCTATCCTTGTATAATTCTATTTATTTTCCCAACAAGTGTTCCTTTATTTATTCCCTAGATAAATATTCCTTTATTCCATTTATTTATAATCTAAATAAATGTTCCTTTATTTATTTCCTAAATAAATAAATGTTTTCATTTTATAAAATCCTATCGATTTATAAATAAGATTTATTTTCAATATAAACATTGAAAATTCCCTTTTTACATTCTAGTATCACCTATGGTGTTTAACGTGTCGTATAACAATGATCGGTATCATTCGAACATATGAAATCAATAACAGATTTCATAACACATCATATATCACAATATATGAAAACGGTAAAATAAATGTTGAGGAATCCAGTCGGATTCCTCCAACCTGTTTCCCTGCATCACAGATGTTAGACAATATAGATAACATCACTTTCAGTTCCATATGATATATTCTGTTAAACAGAATCAATATAAAATTTTAACTAACTGACTAGCAGTTCAATCAAACAATCAACACACAGTCAAACAGACAATACTTTAACAGTTCTAAGAATACAACGTGAAAATAAAACTGTTTAGAGTTTGTGAGATTTACTCACATTTGCAGTTCATCGTTAAAGAACGATAAACCGTTATTTGATTTGAATCAAACAGTTTATTTTGCCGTAAATTGTAATGAGCTCGGATTCACTCCCGGTCAGTCTCATTGTGTTGCTCCCGTCCATACGATCCCAACGTAACTTACGGTTCTCGATTCTGACCTCGTATGACCAAGTTATACGTTATATAAGATTGAACTAATTTAAATATAAAATAAACTTAAACTAATTTATTTTTTTATCGGGCCTTTACCATATCCGTTGGCCCAACACCTTGCTTAGCCCATACCCGCTCCATATTAAACCTGTTCTTCCCCAAATTAACAGAAGGCCGCTGCTCCTCTTCGAAGTCCATAACCGAAACTCGGAGCTCCATTCCTCCATCATTTGTTCCCGAAATCCAAAATCGAAACAACCAACCTCCACGTCGATCAACCCTCTCCAACATCCCCACTGTTTCGTCCATCTCGCACTCGAGTGGAAAACCGCATCACCAGGACTGTCGAGTCTTTCCAGGTCTTCACGCGACGCCAACTACCACCGTACTTCATCCACCCTTCACCAATGATGCTCCTTTCCACTACGATTCCAAATATAAACTCCAAAACATCGATTGATGCTTCTACCCTTGGAGACGTCGAACCCTAGTTCGCTGTTGAAACTCAGCATACCCAAACCGTGCATCGCTCCCTGTAATTATGGTATAGAAATGAAGCTCCTCCCTTGTTGAATCCACACATATATATCGCATGATTTATCGATTTGTATTTGCATTGATTTGGATTTTTCTTCTTTGAAACCCTTTGCTGTGAATGAATTTGATGTGGTTATATAGGCTGTGTTGGGTAGGTAAGAATTTTGGCTGAATTTGAATGATGTGTGGCCTCCCTTTTGGCCAAGGAAAAGTTATATATTTTTCCTTTTAATTATCTATTTTATTTTATTGATTATATGCTTGTTTTTTTTCCTTAAAAATCACTGCGACTGCATATGATACCCAAAAATCACCAAACTGGACATGTAGCTAGAGTTCGACATTACGGTCCCAACGAAACTGGTTTCGTCGAATTCCGACTCTGTTTGCTCACACAGCGTATTTTTAACCGTCAAAATACTGTCTGTTTCTCACTCTAAAAATCCGTATGACCACACAGTGACTCTAAAAATCACGGAAACTGGCATCTAGCAATAATTTGATGTTGCGGATCCAACAAAACTAGTTTCGTCGAATTCCGACTTCGTTTGCAAAAATGGCTATTTTTATAGCTCTGAATGACCCATTTAAATATATAAATATATTTAAATATTATTAAATTAAATATAAATGAATTTATATTACCGTTTATCTTCACATATGATATCGTCCAACTCCAGAATATCATATCAGAATTTACAGTTTGATATTTCAGATTTCAGATTTATCGATATTCAATTTATATCGAAAATCCTTTTATAACGTATATAAAGCGTCGCAAATTATAAAGGAATTCCACAGCGACTTTTCTGAAATTTGATTTGGACATAACTCAAAATCTACACGATGAAATCCCGATTTTTCTCTTCCACTAGAAAGATATACTCCACCAGCTCCACACGTTTCTTGTTTCACAGAAATCCGATTTTAAAACGGACCCTGTACATCCAGTTGAAGTTCAAATCGCCAAACAGCGAACTGCCGCGTCGTTACGCGCTCGATTTTAATTATATTATAATTATACGTTCAACTATCGTTTATTTAATATATTCGTTATTTAAATAATTTAAATAACTTAATTATTATACCTTACAAAACGCGCCATTACAATGATCTCTTTGACCAGCTTGTCGGTGCTTCTGTTTTCTCTCAGCTTGATCTTGCTACTGGATTCCATCAGCTCAGGGTAGCTGAAGATAGTATAGACAAGACTGCGTTCAGAACTCCAGATGGATTCTTCGAATGGCTTGTCATGTCGTTCGGCTTGACAAATGCACCCGCATATTTCGTGGACTTGATGAGTAGGGTGTTCAGGGAGTTCTTGAACAAGTTTGTCGTGGTCTTCGTAGATGATATTCTGATCTTCTCTAAGGATGAGGAAGAGCACGCAAGGCATCTCGTGGAGGTGATGGATACGCTTAGAGCGCATCAGTTGAAGGCCAAGTTCTCCAAGTGTCACTTTTGGAGAAGGGAAGTTAGATTCCTTGGGCATATAGTATCTAAGCAAGGCTTAGCGGTGGATCCCGCTAAGGTAGTTGCAGTTCAGGATTGGAAGACTCCAAGGAATGCAACCGAAGTGAGAAGTTTTCTAGGTCTTGCAGGCTTTTACCGGAAGTTCATCAAGGACTTCGCGAAGATTTCCGCTCCTATCACTAAATTGACGAAGAAAAATTTAGTTTTTGCTTGGAGCATAGAATGCGAGCTTGCTTTTCAGAAGCTCAAGAGAGCTCTCACATCAGCACCTGTTCTAGCTTTGCCCGATGGAGGGAAGTTATTTACAGTATACACCGATGCATGTGGCATGGGGTTAGGAGCTGTTCTGATGCAAGAAGGAAGAGTGATATGCTTTGGCGGTAGGCAACTCAAAGTGCATGAGAAGAATTATACCACTCATGACTTAGAGTTGGCAACAATAGTATATGCACTCAAGGCTTGGCGCCATTATCTTCTGGGAGAAAGATTTGAGCTTTATACCGATCACAAGTCATTGAAGTATCTCTTTTCTCAGAAGGATCTGAATCTGAGGCAACAAAGATGGATGGAATTCTTGGCGTCCTACGATTTTGAGATAGCTTATACCCCTGGCAAGGGGAACGTGGTAGCAGATGCATTGAGTACAAGAAGGTTGACCCTAAGTCCTCTATTCGTTGAGATAAAGAATTTAGAGTATGTGGCAACCTTTGATTTCTCTTTGGCGGTTGAGTCGATGACCGGTTCGTTAGCATCTCTGGAACTCAGACCTACCCTTCTTGATCAAGTTGGGGCTTCGCAGAGAGAAGACCCTCAGATAGTTGAGATTATGGATAAGCTGATTCGAGGAGAGGCGTCTAGTCATCTCGCTCGATATTCTATTGATGACAAGGGTTGGCTGAGAAGAGACGGAAGGTTATGTGTTCCAATGGTAGAAGATTTAGTAAGAAAAGTTCTTGAGGAAGCGCATCGCTCTAAGTTGACTATACATCCGGGCGGAGATAAAATGTAAAAAGATATGAAGCGTATTTTCTTTTGGCCTGGGATGAAGAAGGATGTGGCAGAGTTTGTCTCTAGATGTATCATTTGCCAGCAAGTCAAGGCCGAGTCGAAGAAGCCCGGTGGGCTATTGCATCCTCTAGACGTTCCACTATGGAAGTGGGAGAGTATTTCCATGGATTTTATCGATGGGCTACCAAGGTCAAGGAAAGGGAATACGAGCATTTGGGTTATTGTGGATAGACTCACGAAGAGTGCTCATTTCATTCCGGTGAAGAGCAAGAGGACCGCATCTTGGCTAGCGTCTGTATATCTTCGTGAGATTGTGAGACTACATGGAGTCCCTTCTAGTATAGTCAGTGAGCGTGACCCAATCTTTACAAGTCAATTCTGGAATAGCTTGCAAGAAGCTATGGGCACGAGGTTGAATCTAAGTACGGCTTATCACCCACAGACGGACGGTCAAACCGAAAGGGTGAATAGGATACTCGAGGATCTGTTGAGGCTTTGTATTCTGGATTTTGGTGGTACTTAAGAAGACCATCTTCCTCTTGTTGAGTTTGCATATAATAACAGTTATCAGGCAAGCATAGGGATGGCACCATTTGAAGCTTTATATGGGCGGCCGTGCAAGTCGCCTACATGTTGGTGGGAGACTACAGATGAGCTTATAATTGGGCCTGATATGATCAGAGATACATCCGAGAAGGTCGAGTTGATTCGGAAACGGATGAAAGCGGCCCAAGACCGACAGAAATCCTATGCTGATAAGCGAAGAACTGATTTGGAGTTTGATGTTGGGGATATGGTTTTCGTGAAGGTTTCTCCTTTGCGGAATGTGGTCCGATTTGGAGCCGTTGGGAAGTTAGCACCGAGGTTTGTTGGACCATTCCCTATTATTTAGAGGATCGGGCAGATGGCTTATAGAGTGGAGTTGCCCGGGAAGCTTGCCGGAGTACACGATGTTTTTCATGTCTCGCATCTCCGGAAGTGTTTGCATGAATCAGCAGAGGTTGTTGAGCCAAGTGTTCTGAAAGATGTGGAAGTGGAGAAAGAGGCTACCTTGAGGAGAGCTCCGATTCGTATCTTAGGGACGGAAACCAAGAAGCTAAGGAATCGAGAGGTCAAGTTGGTGAAGGTTCAATGGGGTGAAGCCGAAGAAGATGCAACTTGGTAAACCGAGGAGAAGATGCGTGGGCTTTATCCATTCCTTTTTGAGGGTACACTCTCAATCTCTTTTCTTTGTTAGCATATCTTTCTCTTTGCTATCCATATTTATCTAGTTTATCGTGTTAATCTTGTCATGAGAACCTTAAGTAGAAACCCTTTGGATGAAACATGTGTTTGAAACATGTTATGCTTGATGGTTGCAAGTGGTTGCAAGTGTTTGCAAGTGGTTACTCGTGGATGCATTATACACGTTAGGCACTAGATCGGCTCACACACTCCTCATATTGCACATGCATGAGTGTTTATGCTTATTCATGGATGAAAATATTTGTGTTATCACATGGATGTTGCATATGGACGTATGTTATGTGCACACATATAAATGTTATACATTATGTTAGGAATTGCATATATATGGATTCATTTCACTAACATAATTTGCATCGATGATATTTGCATTAGATAAGTACATATACACGCACCTTTGCATATGTTCATGCAACATTTAGAATCTTGTAAGGACAATGATTGCTCGTGGATGATGTTTTGAGTAGATGGATGTTGGATGGTAGGATACGTTCTCCCTAACTTGAAGATTTCGGGGACGAAATCCTTTAAGGAGGGGAGAATGTAACAACCCGTATTTTCAATAACCTGTTATAACGTAAATCGAGGCAGAATTTAATTTAAAAATCTGAATCAAGGAAAACGGGCTATGCCATTGCATTCGTCTCGGAAAAATACGCGAAATAGAGTCCGTGTTTTCGAAAATCGGAGTCCGTATGACCCGATTAAGGCCAAACGAAGTTTTCAGAAAAATTCAAAGTAAAAACAGATTTCAAATTCAAATTTGAAATTGGAAATAGGGTCAGATTGGGCCAGGCGGGAGAATTCCCGCCAGAGCACCCCAAGTCGACAGCCCTGTCGACTTGGGAGTCGACTTGGTTGGACCAAGTCGACAGCCCTGTCGACTTGGCTGTCGACTTGGCTCAGCCGGGCAGTTTTGCCTGGTGCACCATTTTGGGTTTGTGTTGAGCTTGGAGGCCAGATTCGGTTTTGAGGGCTTAGATTGGAACTAGGGTTTAATCCTAGGGTTGAAACTAATCCTAATCTCTATAAATAAGCCCCTAACCTAACCCTAAATCATCATTAATCAACCCTACAACTAAACTATGGCAAAATCAATCCTCTCATGGCCTCCACTCTCTTCACAAAATTCCTAAACTATTTCTATGAGAAGATTTTACATGCGTACAAGTGTTTTCAAGCTTGTATAAGTGTTATTAGCTTGCATTCAAGTCAAGTTTCTATATTTGCATCATAAAGCAAGGATTTTTATTAATTTGGAGCTTGCATTTTGGGTATAATTGGTTGCTTAACGGCTTTGTCATATTTTTGTGTCTTCATAAGCATTGTAAGCCCTTTTCTACTTTCATACTTAAACTCTAAAATTAAATGAATGATGCAAGTTTGGTTGATCATATGATATGCAAGTTTGCCATGATATGCAAGTTCACTAAGTCATGTTATGCAAGTTTGACATGATATGCAAGTTCACTAAGTCATGTTATGCAAGTTTGACATGATATGCAAGTTCACCATGTTATGGTATGCAAGTTTGATATGCAAGTTATGTTATGCAAGTTTGGGTTGATCATTTTGTTCATGATATCATGTTATGCAAGTTTATCTTGGGTTTATGAGCTTAAAGCTTCAAGCTTTATGCTAAAGGTTGCATTTTGGCAACATGTAAGTTATCATATACCTTATGATAACTTGCATGTGAGGCTAAATGCGAACTTATGGCCATTTTTACATGTCATTTATCACCATGTATCACCAATATGCTAAGTTTGGTTTTATGCTTGCTTTTGAGGCCTAAAAATGTAATATGCAAGTATATGAACATATGTACATTTCATGTGCCACCATGTTATACTTGTGGCTTCAACATCTTTATGTCATGATTATGCCAAGTTCCCTCTTTCTATCCTTTATGCGTTGTTGCGATATGTAAGCAATGGGATAGCGTTTGGGGGTTGGGTAAACTTAAAAGACATAAAAACTCAAGATTGGGAATTTACCTATTAAGTTAGGTCTACCCATTGGGAATTTACCTATTAAGTTAGGTCTACCCAAATTCTTGAAAAACTTGTAACATGTTTTGGAAACATGATGGACATGACACTTAGAAAAGATAAGTGTGGCCAACTCGAGGTTGGGTTGAGTTTGTAGCGTAAACCTACCCGGAACCGACCGGCTTAACTAGTTGCTACAAACAATAGGACCCAATGTGAGAAGTTGGTCATGTTGTACCTTGAACCCGAGGTTAGACCAAGTTGTGGTGTAAAGCTACCCGGACCCGCCCGACTTAACTAGTAACCACAACAAGGTCTAATGTGAGAGGTTAAGGCGCATTAAATTAATTAATGCCTCATGATTAGGGTTAAGTCATGGTCCACTTAATACTTAACCAATTTGGGCTTGGTAGATTAATCAGGGTTAATTCGTGAACTCATCGTTACACTTAACCAAGTTAATCCATGATTAGCAAGGGGGTTAAACCGTACTTAACCCACTAGAAAAATCCTAGCAATGGGGGTCCACTCCAGCAGTAATCCCAAGTTTGTATCATCAAGACCCTAGGGACTAGGCTAGGGAGGGGGCACGATTACTGGACTAGGAGGTAAGTGACCAAAAGCGACGGCAGAGGGTACGCCGGTGTAGTTCCGGACGGGCTATGGTCGTGCACATAGTCCGTAGCCGGAGAAAACATGCACGGGTACCAGTAGATCGAGACTGTGCACTCATGTTTATGGTGTCCAGGGGTTGACACCCTAGGGCTTGATACACCCGAAGGGTGGACCCGGCACAGTCTGACTACAATTATGTTTGGGCCGTATTGACACCAACAAGTTTCGAGTTAGGCTTAGGGAGCCGATCGACTAGACCGTTTGGTTGGACCTCGTATTAGGGTCACTTCATGTTATTAGACCTCGTATTAGGGTCACTTCATGTTATTGGACCTCGTATTAGGGTCACTTCATGTTATTGGACCTCGTATTAGGGTCACTTCATGTTATTGGACCTCGTATTAGGGTCACTTCATGTTATTGGGCCAAAGCTTGGGCCAAGGGATCAATACTTGTTTATTCAAGTCATGTTAGCTTGCTAGTACACATGTGGTGCAAAAACCTTAATCCTGATTATGCGATGACACCTTTATCTACCTTGTTGGTTAATCATCATGCTAGTTTGTTGTTATCCTTATGTTCATCCCTGCTGCTCATGCCAGTTAACTTTATCAGTTTACGTTGATTGTAGTAGGGCTTACTCAGTCTTTTTGACTGACCTGTTTTCTTTCGCCTCTTTTCTTCCGTTCCCCCCCCCCAGGTTCTCAGGGAGGGAATATAGGAGCTTAGCTTGGATTCTGATCACTTGCTTGTGGGATTTAGCTCATGTACGGTTCAACATGAAGCTAGCTATGGTTATCACTTATTTTGGGGATAGTACTTATGTATTTCAGTTTTTCAGTTGATGTTGTTTTATCTAGACTTGTTTATTTGGAAAATTGACATTATGTTGTACCAGACTTGTTTTGAAATGGTTTGAAATCTTCTGCTGTTTTATCTATGTTATTTACTCTGTTTACATATATATATATATATATATATATATATGTGTGTGTGTGTGTGTGTGTGTGTGTGTGTGTGTGTGTGTGTGTTCTTCTTCTGCCTTGATATATCATTATGCATGTTTACCTGATTCAAACACCCCTCCAAAGTCAGAGTGCTTGCAAGAGCCACCCTGGCGGAGGCGGGGTGTTACAGTTTCGGTTTCAGGAAAATCCGATGGTCGGATCTCCCGCACTAATCGTTTGAAATCACGGTTTCAAAACACAAACTGCAGCCTCGTTATTCCATATATTTTAATTATATATATATATATAATCGATTCTTCGATTTTAAATCTATTTGCTTTTCATACATTGGATAAAAATGATATTTTTATCCAACAGACCTTTATTTCAATACTTCACTATTTTTTACACTTCATGTATATAGTAAAAATGTGATTTTTATTGTAAAACAATTTATTTCAAAACACGACTATTTTATATAGTTCATATAGATGATAAAAATAGGACTTTAATTATAAAACAATTTCTTTCAAAGACGACTATTTTATATAGTTCATATATATGATAAAAATAGGATTTTTATTATAAACCAATTTCTTTCAAAACATAACTATTTTAT
This sequence comes from Allium sativum, assembly GCA_030737875.1. Classification (NCBI taxonomy): domain Eukaryota; kingdom Viridiplantae; phylum Streptophyta; class Magnoliopsida; order Asparagales; family Amaryllidaceae; genus Allium; species Allium sativum. The sequence continues at coordinate 527,958,780 of CM060926.1, forward strand.
ATAGTTCATATAGATGATAAAAATAGGATTTTTATTATAAAACAATTTCTTTCAAAACATGACTGTTTTATATAGTTCATATAAATGATAAAAATAGGATTTTTATTATAAAACACGAATACCATTTAACACATGAATTTCTATTCAACGACTGAATTTCTATTCAACATATGAATTTCTATTCAACACACGAATATAGTTTCAACATATGAAAATAATTTTAACACATAAATATTATTCAAAATTTTGGCAGCATAACGGCAGGGTAGTTAAAACCGGGGCCGTCCCTAGTACGGCTCCTCGCTCTACCTTAAAGCCTCGCAGCTTTTGACAATGGGGATTTCACGCATCTAGTTCGCGCGCAGGAGGCATGTACATTTTTCTTTCATTTCCAAAAACTAATCCTATGTGGTTTCAACCAAATAATTCTCAACCACAAACGGGTATTTTTCAACTATAATCAATCAATTTCAACCACAAACAATTCTAATCAACCATTCGCTATCAACCAATTTTCACACCAATCACAACCAGTAAATATCATACATGGTTTGTGGATGAGGGGCGTATATATATATTTTTATAAGTAAATTTCACTTCTATTCAACACATATATAATTTTACAACGCATATATAACTTATACATCGACCGTACAACTTATACAATGCTTATACATATGGTGTACAACGCTTATATAACTCATACATCGACTATATAATTTATACGTCGTCGTTTTCCTTTGTCACGCTCAAATACTAGCTTCAAAAATTATGAAATTTGAAACCTAGCAATAATTTGACATCCCGGATCCAACAAAAGTGGTTTCGTCGAATTCTGAGGTCGTTTGCAAAATGGCCATTTCCACGGGCTATATAAACTCTATAGTGACCTTTCTGAAAATTCATTTGGACAGTTTTCATTGTGACGATCCCATACCCCGTACGGACGGTGGCAAGGGCAATCTTTGGAATATAACACATAAACAGAAATAACAGAACAGAATTAAATAAAAACACCAAATAATGTACAATAGAATACACTGGATAAACGTAATCATCAGAGTTGCACAGTATACAGGATCATACTTAGTACAAATACAGTTCAGCTATACATAAATGTCTGCAGTGGAAAACAAACATAATATGTACAATAGGAGCTAAACAGCATAAAAAGAGATAAATGATAGAATCCATCTTCAGCTCCATCTATCCAGAAAGAGCCTGTTAACATGAACACAAGGCTACCCGTGTAGAATAAGGAGCACCCGAGTTTGCAAGTGAAACAAACTATGAGTCAGTCATGGGACTGGTATAAGAAATTTACTTAACACATTTATAATATGGCTAATCCCAGGACCACGCCACTTTCGCGGAACGGGTTTACTCCATCGGATTGCCAGTGCTTCACAACAAGTAAATCTTTTAAAACATCGCAATGCTTTTTACAAAATTAAAGCCATTATAAGACTCAGTTCTCATCACACAATGCAACGCAAACCAGAGGATAGGGTTTTTACCTTATAATGGCCAAAATATGCTTGATACGAATAAAACAAAAGCATTTTATATTATTACTAGTGTTTATATGTTTCAAAAACAATTTCGAATCATAAGTATCAATCATAGACGACATTAATGCCCCATACCACTATGTCACCATATATAGGTATACAATCAAGACCGCAAAGTCACGTATTTGGAAATTGGATTTCCGCCATGAACCAAGGAAAAAGATAGTCCTTACCGAATTCGAGACGCTCTAGCCCGCCCCTCAATCAAGTACGCAGTCAAGCCTTTGGATCATCAGGGCCAGTCCACCGATGTGGATTAAAATTCCTGAGCACTGCGTTTCCCCGCCCTTTGGGGCGTCAATGAGCCAACGAATGACTCCATCGGTCCCGGATCGACCGGTACATCCGAGGCGCCTCGCAACAGAAACAACCACAAGTATGGTAAATGTGAAATTTAGAAACTAACTATAGGTTAGCTAAGTAGAACGGTTTCATGGGTATTGATCTGATGTCTGTTTCGGCCTTCGAGGTTAATATTAGGGGGATTATTCTCTTGTTAATTTGCGGTTAGTGACTGATGAATTGGAATGAGGCGTATGTTGTGTTTGTATAACACTTGTTTAATATATACACGAGTTATTCAAAAAGACCGGGTTTATCCCATTCTGAATAACTGATTCGACGATGAGTCGAAGATGAAGACGGTGGTTGAAGACCAGAGGTCTTCACGTCATTTGGATAATTACTGATGATCTTGATTGGGCCGTACACCCAAGAGGAGGGAATCAGTCGGTGATCATCCAGACGTACTTGGAGATCGATGGATGTGCGAGGTACAAGGTGCCCCCGGTTTCGTTCAGACCCTGAACGGACTTGTAGATGGACTGTGTGTCTGACATTGGATATCATTCTATGTGACTGATGGATACCAGTTGCATAGAGTGGTTTGCCTGTGTGGCATGCTAAGATGCAAACGATCAAGGCTACTGTTGAAAAGCAGTGTCTTGTGGTTGATGATCAAAGCACAGCCTGTGTGGCATAGCTTTGCGTAGCATTGATTCGCGAGCCTCACACCCCGGTGTGAACCATAAACGGGAGAGGACCTCAGGGAGGGCATGTGTTTCCTTCTAGTTAGAAGTGGCGTCATTGGTTTTACACACCCTGATGAGTTTGACTTATGTGGTTATTATTGTTGCGAGGCCCCTTGGATATATCGGTGACTATGTGAAGCCAATGGAGTCATTTGTTGACTCGTTGACATCCCAAAGTGTGGGGAAACGCAGTGTTCAGGCATTTTAATCCACATTGGCGGACCGGCCCTGTCGCTCCAAGGGACGATGCATTCTGTTCCTGAGACATGGACTTGAGCGTCTCGAATCGGTAGAGGACTATCTTTAGCCTCGGTTCACACACGGAAATCCAATTTCCAAATATGTGATTATACGGTTTTATTTGTAGAGCCTAGTATGGTGACATAGTGTGATGGGGCGCTTATGCCGTCTATGATTGATACTTATGATTTGAAGTTGTTTTATACACTATGCACTTATAATAGTATCAAATAATCTGTTTTAAACGTATCAAGCATTCTTGGCTATTATAAGGTATCAGAGCCTATTTAAAATTTTTATTTTGGCAATTTTAGTGAATTTTGAACATTTAAAATGATTTATTTTAAATAATAACGACGAGAAATTTATTTTGAATAGAATTAGAACATATATACTTATTTGAATCGTCGTAAGAATATAAATATTTTATTTTAAATATAAAAGGAGTTGAAAATGACGCGGTAGTTCGATAATTCGATTTCGAATTTCAATTGAATGTACAGGGTGCAAAATAAACTGGATTTTGGCGAAACCAAAAATAATGGAATCTAATTGAGAATATCTTTCCAACAAATCCGGAAAATCAAAATTTCATAGAGGGAATCAAAAGATACGTCCAGTTGAAAATTCAGAATAGTCGCTATGAAATTCTGGCCCTTAAAAATGGAAATTTTGCGAACAACCTCGGATTTCGACGAAACCACTTTTGTTGGATCCGTGATGTCAAGTTATTGCTAGATTCCAAAATTCGTAATTTTCTGATTCAATATGTGAGCATGGCAAAGGAAAACGCGTTTGACCAGTTTCAACTGATTTTAACCGACTGGAAAATGGCCATTTTTCAAACGGTCTCAGAATTTGACGAAATTAGTTTTGTTAGGACCGTATCTTCAATACGATGCTAGAAAATATTTTTTGGGAATTTTTAAACTTAGTATGTGGCCACGGTAAATTAAAATGCACGTTCAAATTCAATATATAGAGTTATATGTTGATTTTGACGAAAACTGATCGAAACGATCGAATTAGCTTACGATGCATATCCCATTGTGTTTGAAATGGGGGTAATTAGCTATGGAAGACAGGCAGTGTGTTCGATTTCGAGGTCGAAATAAAAAGTTGCTTTATGGAATAAATAAAATAATATTAAAATTTTCAATAAAACTCCCTCCTTCACCTTTCTCTCTCTCATTATTCGATCTGAAGGAAAAAAAACAGACAGCCGCTCCTCAAATCGACATCGCGTCGCCCCCCTATGCCGCTGCCGCCGCCGCCTTGGCCGACCTCCGACCCTCCACCACCTTGGCGCGCACCCCCTTTCAACGGCGCCTCCACTCTCCTCCCTCTGCCCCTTCCTTCCTCCATCCGACCCCCTTCTGCTCCCCCGTAACCCCAAAACCGCTGTCCTCCCTTCATCACAACGCGCCACGATTCCCGGGCCCCACCACCACCTGCGAAGCCACCCAGTCCGACCCCTAGCCTCTGACCTCCCTTCTCTCTCTCTATGCCGTGAATGGAAGCCCGAACCCCCCCTGTGCCACGACCAGCGAGCTCCGATGACCGTTGCACCGACGTCCCCGACTCTAGTGCTCCTCCTTCAGCCCCTGCTCTAGAAGAAAGGTGATTTTGAATTTGTAAAACATAGATTTTAAAGTTAAGATCATATTTTTATATAGTGAAAGATCATATTTTTATATAGTGAAAGATCATATTTTTATATAGAAGAAAGCGTTTTAAAAATATAATCTTTACGATATATGAAGTGAAATAAAAATATAATCTCTATATAGGTAGTAGCATTGTAAAAATAGAATTTTTATCTATATAGTAGCGGTATAAAAATAAAACTTTTATATACATAGCAACAATATAAAAATGCGATTTTTATATATGTAGTGGCTACGGGCAACGAAATTGACAAAAGGTGAGCATGACGAAGATTTCTACCTATGAAGAGTCGTGGCGTTTGGTTAAGCTAGTCGGTAAGAATTTTTTACTTTAAATTTTCTTTTCTAGTTTAAATTATATACTAGGATGCAGACGGTGCTTAGTAGCACCCGACACACGTCGTCCACAGACCATGGATGGCTTGTATGTTTGATTGTTTGTTGTGGTGAAAATTGATTGTGTGAAGTGAAATGAAATAAAATATTTATATAGTTAAAAATATTTTATAGTTAAAAATATAATTTTTAACGGGTATGTGAATAAATAAAAATCCGTGTTTGTTGATTTGAAACCCCACACGGGTATTGGGATAAAATACGACATACACTAATCCCAATAATTAGTTGTATGTCAATCGATTGATTGACAAGCTGTTACAAGCGTTAGATATCTATATTTGATGCTTATACAGAGTAGTGCACTTAGGATGATGGTTGATTATTTGTCAGTGCCATTATATACATGTGTTGGGTGGAATCCATATAATTAACATTATATGGTAATTAATTGGGCCTCATTGTAATAACCCGGAAATCTGGGCCAATTTAAAAATTTTATTTTGGAAATTTTAGTGAATTTTGAATATTTAAAATGAATTATTTTAAATAATATCGACGAGAAATTTATTTTGAATAGAGTCGAACGTATATATTTTTATAGATCGTCGATAGAATCTAAATATTTATTTATATATATAAAATGAATTGAAAATGGTGCGGTAGTTTGATAATTCGATTTCAAACTTTAGACGAATGTACCGGGTGCAATATAAGACGGATTTTAGTGAAACCAAAAATATTCGAATCTAATAGATAATATCTTTCCAATGAATCCGAAAAATTGAAATTTCATAGCGGGGATCAAAAGATATGTCCAGTTGAAAATTCTGAATAGTCGTTATGGAATTCAGGCCCTTAAAAATAGCCATTTTGCAAACGACCTCGAATTTCGACGAAACCACTTTTGTTGTGTCCGTGATGTCAAGTTATTGCTAGAATTCAAATTTCATAATTTTTCGAATCAATATGTGAGTGTGGCGAAGGAAAAAGCGTTTGACCAGTTTCAGTTGATTTTAATCGACTGGAAATTGGCCATTTTTCAAACGGTCTCATAATTTGACGAAATTAGTTTTGTTAGGAATGTATCGTCAATACGAAGCTAGAAATAATTTTTCGGGCATTTTTCGAGTTAGTATGTGGCCCCGGTAAATAGAAATGTATGTTTAAAATAGAATATATAGATTTGAATTTTAATTTAAATGGAAACTGATCGAAACGGTCGAATCGGGTTACGAAACATGTCCCATTGTGTTTGGAATGGGGGTAAATAGCTAGTGGCGACAGTCGTTGGGTTTCGTTTGGTGTTCGAATGGAAAAGGATATATATGGGAATTAATTAATAAATAAATATAATATAAATTTGTTTTCAATAATAACCCCCCCCCCCCCCCCGTTACTTTTCCCTTTCAAAACAAATCGAGGCCCCCTATTTATAGAAAACCACCCATTGACCCTCCTACCTCCCCCAAATCGATCGTCGATGGTGGCGCTCCACCGCGTAGGCCACCCACCGCCGCCAATCTCCGACCACCGCTCCCCCTCCGTTCATCTCCCCCTTCCCTCTCAATCGCGAGCGCCACCTTCTCCTCCCCCTTTTTTTGCCCCTATTCGAACAGCCCTAGCACCCAAAGAGGCCGTCGCCTAAACTCGTCCCACCCTCCACCGGGTCCATCACCAGGCCGCACACCCTCACCTCCGAACCCAACGCACCTCCAGCCCTCCACAAACTCCGCTACAGATCGAAGAAGCCATGCCCCTTTGCAGTCGCGCCACCACTAATCCGAACCACCTAGTATGAGCCTCGCAACTCAGTGCCCAACACGACGACGACGAACCGCATGAGCTCTCTCTCTCTCTCGATCGAAACCCTATTTGAAATGTAAGCATTTTTATTTTTGATTCTTAAGGTTATAATTCTTAACATAGGAAAGGGTTGATTTTTATTCATGCAAAAGGTATGATTTTTAAAAAGAGAAAAGTTATGACTTCTTAAAAAGGAGAGATTAGATTTTTAGAGATGGAACGAATATATTTTTAATAATGAAAAGGGGCGATCTTTAAAATAGGGTTTTATTGTACATAAAGAGATGGTTTTTCTATATGTGAATAGTATAAAGGTTCGATTTTTAATATAGAAAATATATGATTTTGAATAACGAAAAGAGTTGATGGTTGCTTTTAGAAAGATATGATTTTTATATTATAAAAATAATAAAAACATGATTTCTATCATATGTGAAATATAAAAATATAAATTTTATAAAGTAGAAGTATTAAAAATATGATTTTTTTATAATAGAGAATATAAAAATATTATCTTCATATATGTAGCGAAATAAAAATCTGATTTTTACTATATATGTTGAAATAAAAATGTGATTTTTATAGCGATAAAATAAAAATTCGATTTTTATATATTGAATAGCAAAGTAAAAATTCGATTTTTATATATTGAATAGCAAAGTAAAAATTCGATTTTTATATATTGAATAGCGAAGTAAAAATGTGATTTTTACATATATAGAGAATACGGGCAAAGAAAGTGATAAGAGGCGAGAACGGCGAAGATTTCTGCATAAGAAGAGTCGAGGCGTTTGGTTTAGCTAATCGGTGAGAACTTCTCACTTTTAATTTAATTTTCTAGTTAAAATATATACTAGGATGCAGACGGTGTTTAGTAGCACCCGACACCCGTCTCCACAGACCATGGGCGGCTTGTATGCTTGTTTGTTTGATTTTGATGTGTAGTTGATTGTGTGATGTAATGTGAAATGAAATAAAATATTTATACAGTTAAAAATATTTTATATTTGAAAATAAAATTTTTAACGTGTACATAAAATAAATATTTATAAACAAATCGGAGATTTGTTTATATACACTGATTTGATTGGTATTGATTGGGACGATAAGTTTTACACATCGCCCAACTGCACAAATAAAATCTGTGTTTGATTGTTTGAAACCCCACACGGGTATTGGGATGATATATGACATACACTAATCCCAATAATTAGTTGTATGCCGATCAATTGATTGACAGACTGTTATGAGCGTTAAAAATTTATAATTGATGCTTATACAGTGTAGAATGCACTTTGGATGATGGTTGATTATTCATCGTTGTTATTGTATACATGTGTTGTAGAAAATCCATATAATTAACATTATATGGTAATCGATTGGGCCTCATTCCAGTTTTGAAATTGAAATATTTGAAAAAGAAATATTTGAAATAAAATATTTGAAAATAGAAATATATGAAGCCGTGTTGATTAGATTGACGCCATTTTGACATGAACGATATTTATATCGATTTTATTCATTTTATAATGAATATCGAAAGTGATTTCAAAATCTGATATTTTGAAAGGAATTGAAATTCGAATTAAATTGAATTGAAATGAAATTCGAATTAAACTGAATAGAATTGAAATTCGAATTAGATTGAAATAGAATAGAAATCGTTTTGAATTGAATTTAAAACGTATTGAAATTGAACTGAAATTGATTTGAATTGGAATAGAATTGAAATGAATTTAAAACGAATTTATATTGGAAAATTCAATTTTGATTTGAATTTGAAATCGTTTTGAAAACGAATTTAAAACGATTTATAAAATACGTTTTAAAAGGAAATCGACGAAGTATATATTATGTATATTATATATATAATATAATGGCCTGAATAGAACGTGCCGCGCTGCGTTAGTTCGTGAATTTCGACCATTGACCTCGAATGGACATTTCGGGAGATCCGACCGTCGGATTCTCCTTAAACCGGAACCGTTGGGATCGTATCGAAAAGAGCTTTCCAATGAAGATAAGAAATTGGAAATCTAACGGTTGGATTTGGAATTATGTCCAAATCAAATTTGGAAAAGGTCGCTGTAAGTGCAGTTCGATGGCCGTTGGTGGAAATCGACTGTACGGGCCTTGATAAAATTATTAAAAATATCAATAATTTGTGTAAAATCATAAGAAATGATTTGGGAAGAATCGGGATGAAAAACTCCATATTTGAAAAGATAAAAATATATTTTTATCGAGATGAACTAGTTTTGAACTAGAATTAAAATTCTATTTATTTTTAAATAAATAAATTGGATTTGAAAAGGGTTTTAAAAGTAACCAGAATTTCCAATAATTGAATTGGAATGGATTTGAATCGAAATTGTCTTTGGATTATTTCGATGTTGGATTTCGTGATTATACAGATATTGTATGGAAATTTGAAAGATATATTTATATCGTTATTTCCGATACGGTATTTGTTGGTCGTAGAATTTGATATTGAATATAAGCCGATATATTTTCTATTCAGAGCCTTGTGTTTAATATCAAATGTGATTTGGGTTTGTCGTGAATGGTGTCTTCATTAACACTGTTCTTAAAACCCAGTTGAGAAAAAGATTAAATCTTTATTATTTAGATTTAATGAAGTGTACCAGTTAAATGGTATTTAATTGGTATTGATTTTTGGGTTTATCATGAACAGTGTTTTAAATAACACTTGTTCTTTAACCCGATAATTAATGGAATGTGATTTTGGGTTGTCGTGAACGGTATCTTCAATAATACTGTTCTTAGACCCAAAGGAGATAAGAAAAATCAGAAACTAACTAGAGGTTAGTTAAGTTGAATGGTTTCTGGGGTATTGATCTGATGTTGGTTTCGGCCTTCGGGGTTAATACTTAGGGAATTGCTCACTTGCTAATTTACGGTTAGGGACTGATTGAAATATGATGTGATTTCGGGTTTATCGTGAACCGTGTTTTAAATGACACTGATTCTTTAACCCAGTCAAAGATTAAAACTAAGTGGAGTTTTAATTAATCTTTAATTAGATTGAAAAGATTGAGAATGGAGTATCACCAGTTTTACTCCAGACGGTAGTTAAATCTTTAATTAGATTTGAACGTGAAATGGTAATTGAATTTACCGATAACACCATGGTGTTAGATGTGAAGTATGACCAGTTTTACTTCATGGGATGAATAGGTTGGGATTGGGAAATTTAACAATTGATTACTTCGGTAAGGTTCGTTAATCCCGAATAGTTTGGATAAACCAAAATTTGGTTTGAATTGATTTTCAAAGGATGATTAAAGAATAAATTTAAAGGAATTTATCTTTGATAAAATTAATGGGAATCTTTCCCTAAGAATGTGAAATTTAGAAACTAACTATAGGTTAGCTAAGCAGAACGGTTTCCTAGGTATTGATCTGATGTTGGTTTCAGCCTTCGGGGTTAATATTAGGGGAATTATTCTCTTTATTAATTTATGGTTAGTGACTGATGAATTGGAATGAGGCGTATGTTGTGTTTTTATAACACTTGTTTATTATATACACGAGTTTTTCGGAAAGACCGGGTTTATCCCATTCTGAGTAACTGTTACGACAATAAGTCGAAGATGAAGATGGCGGTTGAAGACCGGAGGTCTTCACGTCGTTTGGATAATTACTGATGATCTTGATTGGGATGTACACCCAAGAGGAGGGAATCAGTTGGTGATCGTCCAGACGTACTTGGAGATCGATGGATATGCAGGGTACTAGGTGCCTCCGGTTTCATTCAGACCCAGAACGGACTTATAAATGGACTGTGTGTCTGACATTGGATTCCATTCTGTGTGACTGATATCGGTTGCATAGAATGGTTTGCCTGTGTGGCATGCTAAGATGCAAATGATCAAGGCTTCTGTTGAAAAGAAAAGTCTTGTGGTTGATCATCAAAGCACGGCCTGTGTGGCATTGCTTTGTGTAACGTTGATTTGCGAGCCTCACACCCCGGTTGTGAACCAGAAACGGGAGAGGACATCAGGGAGGGCATGCGTTTCTTTCTAGCTAGAAGTGGCGTCAGTGGTTTTACAGACCCTGACGAGTTTGACTTATGTGGTTGTTGCTGTTGCGAGGCGCCTCGGTTTGATCGGACGATCCGGGTCCGATGGAGTCATTCGTTGGCTCATTTACGCTCCATAGGGCGGGGGAATGCATGTTCAGGGTTTAAATTTAATCCACATCGGTGGACTGGACCTAAGGATCCGAGTCTTGAATGAGTACTTGCCTGAGGCTCGGGCTAGATAGTCTCGAATCGGTGAGGACTATCTTTTGCCTCGGTTCACAGACGGAAATCCAATTTCCAAATACGTGACATTTGCGGTTTTATTTGTAGAGCCTAGTATGGCGACATAGTGGGATAGGGCGCTTATGCCGTCTGTGATTGATACTTATGATTTGAAATTGTTTTATACACTATACACATATAATAGTATCAATGATTTGTTTTAAACGTACTAAGCATGTTTGGCTATTATAAGGGAAAACCCTATCCCCCGGCTTGCGTTGCATTATGTGATAGGACCTGTGTCTTATAATAGCTTCATTTTTCTTTATTTAGCATTGCGCTGTTGTTTTATGCATTAGTATTCTTGGGAGGAAACCCGTTCCGCGTTAGCGGCGTGGTCCCTTGATTTACCTAACTTTAAAGTAAAGTTTTTAAATAACTGTTTTAGTTCTCACACCAGTCCCATGACTGACCTGGAGTTTATTGTTTTAGCCTAAACTCTGGGTGCCCTTATTTTGACAAGGGCAGCTAGCAGTTTTGCTTTTGCAGATTTATATTCACATGATCCTGACTTACAGCTGGAACGATATCCGGAAAGCTTTGTATCCGTATATCTCCTTCTAGTTGTGTTTTGTATTATTTTCCGCTGCTATGTAATGTATTGTAATCTCTAATATTTTCTGTGTAATATTTATTCATTTATACTATGTATATTTATTCATTTATACTCTGTATATTCTTGTATTCTGATAAATTGTTGTAATATACAATGAAATGTTCTTCCGTCTGCGTTGTTTTGTGGCTTGTTCTCGACTCAATCCAGGATTTCCCGTAAGGGGGATTTCGGGTCGTTTCATCATGGTATCAGAGCTTTGGTTTACAAAGCTCAGAGAACAAGACACATTAGAACCCTACGAAAGAATTCATCAGAAATTGGATTAGTAATATCCAATGGGATTGACTCGTTAGAGATGGGATCAGTAGTATCCTAGAACGAGTGTGAAGAGTATATTTTTAAAATGAAAACAAGTTTTGTTTTGAAAATTTAAATCAATTATTCGTATTTGATTATTTATTTTATATTGAATTTGGACAATCAAATATATAAAGATTTTGCATATATGTCTTGCAAATGTGTATTCAAAGTTTTAATGTATTGGATAGTTATAGAACCGCACTCTAGTGCCCGGGGATAATTCTGGTAACGGGGCACCATCGCCAGTATTTATTTTCGAGTTACGAAAGGGAGATTTCTATATATTTCCAATTGACTGGTGTGAGAACCGAAACTAGATAGGGCTTATTGTTATGATTTAGCATCAAAAATCTAATTTTTTGAATATGTATCAAAGTTATGAATTTCAAAAGCTAATCAACTAATTGATTGATGGTTATGTTGTTGATTAATGGTTGATTTATTAAAATTTGAACCATATAGCCAATTTGAACCAAAAAGTGAATTGTATTGAAATTTGGTCGCATTTGCTAACATATACATGTACTTACATTGAACAGGTCATAGCAAAGAGGCTAGAGCAGAAGAATAAAATTGTTTGCCCGACAAATAGGTACATGTTTACCATAATTTACTGTTTTTTTGGGTGATGATGATTTTATGAGCCGATTGGCTAGCCGCTTGGCTTTTTCTTTTTCTTTTTGAGATCAGAGGGCCTGTATGGCAATTTCGGGATTTTCCTGGTGCTCCCGGTGCAGGGGAGATTATGGAGAAATTTTTCGAAAATTTAGTGTGTTAGCCAAATTTTTGAAAATTTTGAAAAGTTCTTAGAAACTGAAAAGTTGAAGAACTTAAGCCGTAACGAAAATACTGGAAGTTGAGTTGAATTGTTAAACAACTTTCGGCTTCGTTCCTTTTCGGGGACGAAAAGTTTTAAGTGGGGGAGATTGTAATAACCCGGAAATCTGGGCCAATTTAAAAATTTTATTTTGGCAATTTTAGTGAATTTTGAATATTTAAAATGAATTATTTTAAATAATATCGACGAGAAATTTATTTTGAATAGATTCGAATGTATATAATTTATATAGATTGTCGATAGAATATGAGTATTTATTTATACATATAAAATGAATTGAAAATGGCGCGGTAGTTCGATAATTCGATTTCAAACTTCAAACGAATGTACCGGGTGCAATATAAGCCGGATTTTAGTGAAACCAAAAATATTCGAATCTAATAGATAATATCTTTCCAACGAATCCGAAAAATTGAAATTTCATAGCGGGGATCAAAAGATATGTCCAGTTGGAAATTCTGAATGTCGCTATGTAATTCAGGCCCTTAAAAATAGCCATTTTGCAAACGACCTCGGATTTTGACGAAACCACTTTTGTTGTGTCCGTGATGTCAAGTTATTGCTAGATTTCAAATTTCATAATTTTTCGAATCAATATGTGAGTGTGGCGAAGGAAAACGTGTTAGACCAGTTTTAGTTGATTTTAATCGACTGGAAATTGGCCATTTTTCAAACGGTCTCAGAATTTGACGAAATTAGTTTTGTTAGGACCGTATCGTCAATACGAAGCTAGAAATAATTTTTCGGGCATTTTTCGAGTTAGTATGTGGCCCCGGTAAATAGAAATGTATGTTTAAAATAGAATATATAGATTTGAATTTTAATTTAAATGGAAACTGATCGAAACGGTCGAATCGGGTTACGAAACATGTCCCACTGTGTTCGGAATGGGGGTAAATAGCTAGGGGCGACAGTCGTTGAGTTTCGTTTGGTGTTCGAATGAAAAAGGATATATATGGGAATTAATTAATAAATAAATATAATATAAATTTGTTTTCAATAACACCCCCCCGTTACGTTTCCCCTTCAAAACAAATCGAGGCCCCTGTTTACAGAAAACCACCCGTTGACCCTCCTACCTCCCCCAAATCGATCGTCGATGGTGGCGCTCCACCGCGCAGGCCACCTACCGCCGCCCATCTCCGACCACCGCTCCCCCTCTGTTCATCTCCCCCTTCCCTCTCAGTTGCGAGCGCCACCTTCTCCTCCCCCTTTTTTCCCCAAATTCGAACAGCCCTAGCACCCAAAGAGGTTGCCGCCTAAACCCGTCCCACCCTCCACCGCGACCATCACTAGGCCGCACACCCTCACCTTCGAACCCAGCGCACCTCCAGCCCTCCACAAACTCCGCTACGGATCGAATAAGCAACGCCCCTTTGCAGTCGCACCACCACTAATCCGAACCACCTCAGATGAGCCTCGCAACTCAGCGCCCAACACGACGACGACGAACTTCCCGAGCTCTCTCTCTCTCGATCGAAACCCTATTTGAAATGTAAGCATTTTTATTTTTGATTCTTAAGGTTATAATTCTTAACATAGGAAAGGGTTGATTTTTATTCATGTAAAAGGTATGATTTTTAAAAAGAGAAAAGTTATGAATTTTTAAAAGGAGAGATTAGATTTTTAGAGATGGAATGAATATATTTTTAACAATGAAAGGGGGCGATCTTTAAAATAGGGTTTTATTGTAAATAAAGAGATGGTTTTTCTATATGTGAATAGTATAAAGGTTCGATTTTTAATATAGAAAATATATGATTTTGAATAACGAAAAGAGTTGATGGTTGCTTTTAGAAAGATATGATTTTTATATTATAAAAATAATAAAAATATGATTTCTATCATATGTGAAATATAAAAATATAATTTTTATAAAGTAGAAGTATTAAAAATATGATTTTTTATATAATAGAGAATATAAAAATATTATCTTTATATATGTAGCGAAATAAAAATCTGATTTTTTACTATATATATGTTGAAATAAAAATGTGATTTTTATAGCGATAAAATAAAAATTCGATTTTTATATATTGAATAGCAAAGTAAAAATTCGATTTTTATATATTGAATAGCAAAGTAAAAATTCGATTTTTATATATTGAATAGCGAAGTAAAAATGTGATTTTTACATATGTAGAGAATACGGGCAAAGAAAGTGACAAGAGGCGAGAACGGCGAAGATTTCTACATAAGAAGAGTCGAAGCGTTTGGTTTAGCTAATCGGTGAGAACTTCTCACCTTTTAATTTAATTTTCTAGTTAAAATATAAACTAGGATGCAGACGGTGTATAGTAGAACCCGACACCCGTCGTCCACAGACCATGGGCGGCTTGTATGCTTGTTTGTTTGATTTTGATGTGTAGTTGATTGTGTGATGTGATGTGAAATCAAATAAAATATTTATATAGTTAAAAATATTTTATAGTTGAAAATAGAATTTTTAACGTGTACATAAAATAAATATTTATAAACAAATCAGAGATTTTTTTATATACACCGATTTGATTGATATTGATTGGGACGATAAATTTTACACATCACCCAACTGCACAAATAAAATCTGTGTTTGATTGTTTGAAACCCCACACGGGTATTGGGATGATATATGACATATACTAATCCCAATAATTAGTTGTATGTCGATCGATTGATTGACAGACTGTTATGAGCGTTAAATATTTATATTTGATGCTTATACAGTGTAGAATGCACTTTGGATGATGGTTGATTATTCATCGTTGTTATTGTATACATGTGTTGTAGAAAATCCATATAATTAACATTATATGGTAATTGATTTGGCCTTATTCCAGTTTTGAAATAGAAATATTTGAAAAAGAAATATTTGAAATAGAATATTTGAAAATAGAAATATATGAAGCCGTGTTGATTAGATTGACGCCATTTTGACGTGAACGATATTTATATCGATTTTATTCATTTTATAATGAATATCGAAAGTGATTTCAAAATCTGATATTTTGAAAGGAATTGAAATTCGAATTAAATTGAATGGAAATGAAATTCGAATTAAACTAAATAGAATTGAAATTCGAATTAGATTGAAATAAAATTGAAATCGTTTTGAATTGAATTTAAAACGTATTGTAATTGAACTGAAATTGATTTGAATTGGAATAGAATTGAAATGAATATAAAACAAATTTATATTGGAAAATTCAATTTTGATTTGAATTTGAAATCGTTTTGAAAACGAATTTAAAATGATTTATAAAATACGTTTTAAAAGGAAATCGACGAAGTATATATTATATATATAATATAATGGCCTGAATAGAACACGCCGCACTGGGGCCATTCGTGAATTTCGACCATTGACTTCGAATGGACATTTCGGGAGATCCGGCCGTGGGATTCTCCTAAACCAAAACCGTTGGGTTCGTATTGAAAAGAGCTTTCCAATGAATATTAGAAATTTGAAATCTAACGGTTGGATTTGGAATTGATTTGGAAAAGGTCGATGTAAGTGCAGTTTGATGGCCGTTGGTGGAAATCGAATGTACGGGCCTTGATAAAATTATTAAAAATATCAATAATTTGTGTTAAATCATAAGAAATGATTTGGGAAGAATCGGGATAAAAAACTCCATATTTGAAAAGATAAAAATAGAGTTTTATCGAAATGAACTAGTTTTGAACTAGAATTAAAATTCTATTTATTTTTAAATAAATAAATTGGATTTGAAAAGGGTTTTAAAAGTAACCAGAATTTCCAATAATTGAATTGGAATGGATTTGAATCGAAATTGTCTTTGGATTATTTCGATGTTGGATTTCGTGATTATACAGATATTGTATGGAAATTTGAAAGATATATTTATATCTTTATTTCCGATACGATATTTGTTGGTCGTAGAATTTCATATTGAATATAAGCCGATATATTTTCTATTCAGAGCCTTGTGTTTAATATCAAATGTGATTTGGGTTTGTTGTGAATGGTGTCTTCATTAACACTGTTCTTAAAACCCAGTTGAGAAAAAGATTAAATCTTTTTTATTTACATTTAATGAAGTGTAGCAATTAAATGATATTTAATTGGAATTGAATTGATATTGATTTTTGGGTTTATCGTGAACAGTGTTTTAAATAACACTTGTTCTTTAACCCGATAATTAATGGAATGTGATTTTGGGTTGTCGTGAACGGTATCTTCAATAATACTGTTCTTAGACCCAAAGGAGTTAAGAAAATCAGAAACTAACTGGAGGTTAGTTAAGTTGAATGGTTTCTGGGGTATTGATCTGATGTTGGTTTCGGCCTTCGGGATTAATACTTAGGGAATTGCTCACTTGCTAATTTACGGTTAGGGACTGATTGAAATATGATGTGATTTCGGGTTTATCGTGAACCGTGTTTTAAATGACATTGATTCTTTAACCCAGTCAAAGATTACTAAGTGGAGTTTTAATGAATCTTTAATTAGATTGAAAAGTTCGACAATGGAGTATCACCAGTTTTACTCCAGACGGTAGTTAAATATTCAAATAGATTTGAACGTGAAATGGTAATTGAATTCACCGATAACACCGTGGTGTTTGATGTGAAGTATGACCAGTTTTACTTCATGGGATGAGTAGGTTGGGATTGGGAAATTTAACAATTGATTACTTCGGTAAGGTTCGTTAATCCCGACTAGTTTGGATAAACCAAAATTTGGTTTGAATTGATTTTCAAAGGATGATTAAAGAATAAATTTTAAGGAATTAATCTTGGATAAAATTAATGGCAATCTTGGAATGTGAAATTTAGAAACTAACTATAGGTTAGCTAAGCAGAACGGTTTCCTAGGTATTGATCTGATGTTGGTTTCGGCCTTCGGGGTTAATATTAGGGGAATTATTCTCTTGATTAATTTATGGTTAGTGACTGATGAATTGGAATGAGGCGTATGTTGTGTTTTTATAATACTTTTTTATTATATACGCGAGTTATTCGGAAAGACCGGGTTTATCCAATTCTGAGTAACTGTTACGAAGATAAGTCGAAGATGAAGATGGTGGTTGAAGACCGGAGGTCTTCATGTCATTTGGATAATTACTGATGATCTTGATTGGGATGTACACCCAAGAGGAGGGAATCAGTTGGTGATCGTCCAGACGTACTTGGAGATCGATGGATATGCGGGGTACTAGGTGCCTCCGGTTTCGTTCAGACCCAGAACAGACTTGTAAATGGACCGTGTGTCTGACATCAGATTCCATTCTGTGTGACTGATATCGGTTGCATAGAATGGTTTGCCTGTGTGGCATGCTAAGATGCAAATGATCAAGGCTTCTATTGAAAAGCAAAGTCTTGTTGTTGATGATCAAAGCATGGCCTGTGTGGCGTAGCTTTGTGTAACATTCATTCGCAAGCCTCACACCCCGGTTGTGAACCAGAAACGGGAGAGGACATCAGGGAGGGCATGCGTTTCTTTCTAGCTAGAAGTTGCGTCAGTGGTTTTAAACGCCCTGACGAGTTTGACTTATGTGGTTGTTGCTGTTGCGAGGCGCCTCGGTTTGATCAGACGATCCGGGTCCAATGGAGTCATTCGTTGGCTCATTTACGCCCCATAGGGCAGGGGAACGCATGTTCAGGGTTTAAGTTTAATCCACATTGGTGGACTGGCCCTGAGGATCCAAGGCTTGACTGAGTACTTGCCTGAGGCTCGGGCTAGACAGTCTCAAATCGGGGAGGACTATCTTTTGCCTCGGTTCACAGACGGAAATCCAATTTCCATATATGTGACATTTTCAGTTTTATTTGTAGAGCCTAGTATGGCGACATAGTGGGATGGGGCGCTTATGCCGTCTACGATTGATACTTATGATTTGAAATTGTTTTATACACTATACACTTACAATAGTATCAAATGATTTGTTTTAAATGTACTAAGCATGTTTGGCCATTATAAGGGAAAACCCTATCCCCCTGCTTGCGATGCATTGTGTGATAGGACCTGGGTCTTATAATAGCTTCATTTTTCTTTATTTAGCATTGCGCTGTTGTTTTATGCACTGGTATTCTTGGAAGGAAACCCGTTCCGCGTTAGCGGCGTGGTCCCTTGATTTACCTAACTTTAAAGTTTTTAAATAACTTTTTTAGTTCTCACACCAGTCCCATGACTGACCTAGAGTTTTTTGTTTTAACCTAAACTCCGGGTGCCCTTATTTTGACACGGGCAGCTAGTAGTTTTGGTTTTCCAGATTTATATTCACAGGATCCTGACTTACAGCTGGAACGATATCCAGAAAGCTTTGTATCTGTATATCTCCTTCTAGTTGTGTTTTGTATTATTTTCCGCTGCTGTGTAATGTATTGTAATCTCTGATATTTTCTGTGCAATATTTATTCATTTATACTCTGTATATTTATTGATTTAAACTCTGTATATTCTTGTATTCTGATGAATGTTTGTAATATACAATGAAATGTTCTTCCGTCTGCGTTGTTTTGTGGCTTCTTCTCGACTCAATCCGTGATTTCCCGTAAGGGTGATTTCGGGTCGTTTCACTCATTCCAATTGGGAAAATAAAGAATATTAGAATATAAAAATAGTCATGTGTTGACGATGCTCATGTGTTGAGAATATTCATGTGTTGAAACTATTCATGTGTTGAATAAAATATTTTAACAATAAAATTTACATCTTTATCATATTTATGATTAGAAACTGCTTGACGGTTGGAGTCTGATTAAAAATCAAATGATAGATACCATAATTTTATAAAATATATTACATAAAAAAAATATAGTCATATGTTGACAGTACACATGTGTTGAGATTAGTCATGTGTTGAAAGAAATATAGATTCACGTGTTGAATAGAGCATATATTCATTTGTTGAATAGAATAACGAATTTATTGAAATATATAAAGCCCTATTGATTAGAGTTGCGCTATTTTGACGTGAACGTTATTTATATCGATTATATTCGGTTTTATAATGAGTATAGAAAAGGTAGTGATTTCAAAATATAACGTTTTGAAAATATTATCATTTATATAGTAATGATATGAAATATTCAATTTTGATTTGAAATTGAATATAAAGTTGAAATGGTTTTGAAAACGAATTTAAAACGATTTATAAAATACGTTTTAAAAGGAAATTGACGAAATATATATATATATATATATATGTTGGCTCACTTTTTGATCAAGCCACCCAGGATCATTCGTAAGAGGAAAGCATGAAACCACAGTATCTAAGAACATGAAGGAATGGATCGCGCATCATCGTTTCGCCCGATATCGAATCGCGCACCATCGTCTCGCCCAAATATCGGATCGCGTCTCTACGGATCGCCCCATCTCATCAGCGAACGACGTAGCTGGGCGATCCGATCCAAGCTTACATTGATACCCCGAGCGAACCGATCCGATCCCCTGGTGCATGGCGAACCCTCTGACCTGTTCAAGCGCGAGCTAGTCTTCAGCGATCCGAATCGCACGGACCTGGCGACACGTGTCCCCAACCGTCATCTGGACCAATTCTCCCCATCTGCACGATCCGATTTTCAAGCAGATCATGACACCTGTCTACAACGGCTAGTTTGACTGTTTCTTCAACGGTGGCGATGCGATCCGATGCTCTCGGGATTCATGCCACGTGTCCACGATCCGCCTGACAAAATCAGCTATAAATAGCCCAGAGCTTGGCATTTTTCGGGATCCTTTTGGCAATATTGAGTACTGAATCCGCCATTGTTGTCAAACTACTGAAATATTGAGAGAAATCATTGTTGTATTAGCTTTTAAAGCATAATCAATAAGATATAAAGTGGACGTAGGCTCGTTAACGCCGAACCACTATAAATTCTGAGTTTGCTTTTCTTTTTCCTTGTACTTCATTTGAAATTCTCTACTGTTCATAATAATTTGGGTGTTAGGTCCAAATTTCGATCTAACATTTTTGGTGCTTTCACCGAGAAACTCAGTCTTAAAGTTTCACCATTCGCTTCTTTGAGGATTCCAGCGATTCGGATATCATGGCTGGAAAAAGATCTAAAGTTTCGCAGACCAACGAAACGATTGAGGAGAGTGTGCACGAACTGGGCAACGAAGAAACTCTGGATCGCGTAGCGCAGGGGGCGATCCGATCCGACGAAGACACCTCGTTCCGAGTCGATGAGAACGAGACGATCCGTGCCACTGAAGGGGTTGTTACTCGATCCCGGGGCAACACCTCGCAGCCTCCGCGTACCACGACCACGAGTCGATCTCAAGGGGGCGCAGCGAATCGCACTCCACGAACCGCAGCTATCCGAACTGATGGTCAGAATACAACTCGACCTGGAAAAGAACCTATGACCCACTCCTATCGTCCTGGAACCTCTGCTCGACCCGGTTCGAGCTCTTTGCGCATAAGAGAGAGTGATGATGACCACTATGATCCTGCCGCTCCTGTCACTGAGGGGGATCTCTATCGCTTTGTCGAAATGTGGGATAGGTTGTTTGATGAGTTGGTTGCCCAAAGGCAGGAAAGTTCCATCCTACGGCAAAATTTGACGGCTATGGATAGAAGACTTGATGAGCTAGCAAGGCAAAGAGCATCGCCGGTTCGTCCACTCACCCCAGTATATTCTTCTTCATCTGAAGAATCGCCAAGACCTCCGCGGCGACCGTATGAGAGAGCCGAAAACATAGAACATCTTCGGTTCGGGACCCTGCCCTCATAGGAAGAAGAAGAACTAGGGGCGGGGCCCACAAATCGTAATATGGATGGTCAAGCAACGGCTCTCAGGACTCGAGATGTGATCAGTCCTGTGCATGACAGACCACCTCAGCCCCGTCGTCGCACGCATACCCATGATAACAGGGGGCAGCGAAGCCCTGTCCGAGCCCCGGATTTTGTGGCTGCTTCCCGAAGAGAGATCAGAGAACCTCGTCGGGCCAGAGGCACTGACACTGAACCTCCTTTGACCAGTGCAAATGTCGCAGCCATGGTTCACCAAATTCTGGCCGACAGCCGTGGACAGCGGAACGAAGATTGGGGGATCGACCGCAGTCATACCCCTTTTACTGACGATATTTTGGATGCGACTTTTCCAAGGCGTTTAAACATGCCACAAATGAATCGATATGCGGGAAGATCTAATCCTGTTCAGCACCTAATGAGATACTCTTGGTCGATGACCGCTGCCGCCGCTTCTGACGCGGTTAAGTGTAAAGCGTTTCCCATATTCCTGGAGGACGTGGCTTTGCTATGGTTTACTCGCCTGCCGGCGAGATCGATTTCTAGCTTCAGGGAGCTGAGCGAGAAGTTCGTAGAACAATTCCGTATTTACGCATAGAAGACAAAAAGCGTGATCGATTTATTCCTTGTCAAACAGCGACCAGGCGAGAGTCTAAAGATGTACCTGGATCGTTTCAATTTGGCCGCCACTGAGGTTAAAGACCCTCATGAACCGACCATCGTCGCGGCACTGATTGACGGAGTGGATAAGGACATTGAATTCGGGAGGTACTTGGCAGGCAAACCGCCCCCACACCAGAGAGTTATTCTATGAGAAAGCCAATGTACATCTACGCCGGGAAGAGGTATACGCAAACCGAAAGGTTAAAACAACTGATAAGGAGGAAATTCAGAGCAATGTCGCCATCAAACAAACTGGAGACAGCTCGGGGAAAGTTGAAGTTAACGTCGGAAATCAGAATCAGGGTGGTCGCCGACCAGGTAACAACAATAACAATGGTAACGGCAACAACCGGAAGAGGGGCCGAGGGAACGACTCCCAGAGAAGGACTCGTCCCAGGGCCTTTGAAAGTTATACACCCCTAAATGATACTCTGGAAAATATCTTCATGGATGCATACGAAGTCCTCCAAAATAAGAGGCCACCTCCTAGAGAGTCGACAGAGAAAGAGCGTGAGACATGGAAGTTTTGTCTCTTTCATCAAATTCACGGCCATTCGACGAATGAATGTCGTCACCTGAGGGATGTAGTCGAAAGGCTGCTTCGAGAAGGGAAGCTAGATGAATACAGAGTAACGCCTAGGGACAGGGGGCAAGCAGTGCAGGCCCCGAATCAGAATCAAAATCAACTTGCTACTAGGTCGACTGCTCAGCAAAAGGGAAAGAATATTGTTATCAATACCGTGATCGGTGGACTTTATCTTGCTGGGCACAGTTCCAAAGCATTAGATCAATACGTCAATGCAGCCAAACAACACCTCGAGGTGGGGGAATGTAGCAACCCCGAGGACAGTATCCCGGTGAAGCAGCAGAAGGTGATGACCGATGACGTTGTTTTCCGAGAACGAGAAAGCATCGGAGTCCATGCTCCAACTGAAGATCCACTTGTAATTACGATACCCATTGGGCCAGCCACTGTTCATAAGGTTCTGGTGGACAACGGGAGTTCCGTTAATATTCTTTTCAAAAAGGCCTTTGACCAGATGAATCTTGAAATAAAGGACTTGAAACCCTGCCAAGGATGGATCCGTGGATTCAACGGAGCATCCACCGCTCCAATGGGTTATGTAGAATTGCCAGTTACACTTGGGGAAGGAGAACGCCAGAGAGTGAGAATCCTTCCCTTTGTGGTTTTGGATGTCGAATCGCCATACAATGCCTTCTTGGGCCGACCGGCCCTCGCAAAGTTCAGAGCCTGTATAGCCCCCTGGTGCTTGCTATTGAAATTCCCCACAGAAGCTGGCATTGGTATCGTCAGAGGGGATCAAGTTGCTGCACGAGCATGTTATGTTGCCGAACTAAAGTTGCTTCGCAACGGAGGGGATATCGAAACTAAAGGCACTTCTCCCCCTTCGGGAGCGGAGACCTTATAGCAACTAAAGAGGATAATTGTTGGAGAGTTGCCCAGAGAGATGCCCGAGGATATAGATCCCAGAGAGGATCAAGAACCCGGGGGAAGAATGGCGACTCCCAACGAGGCAACTGTGGATGTACCAATCGATGACAGTGACCCGGAGAAGGTCCTTAAGATTGGATCCCAGTTAAGTCCGAATCTTGCTGAAGAATTGACGAATTTCTTAAAGAACAACTTGGATGTATTTGCTTGGACCCACGTGGACATGTGCGGGATATCCCCATCAATCATGAGCCATTCTTTGAGCATTAACCCCAAACATCCTCCAGTAAAGCAAAAAAGGCGAATGTTGGGCCCAGAGAGGTCCGCTGCCTTGAAAGAAGAGGTTGGAAAGCTACAAAGTAACGGGTTTATCAGAGATTCAACCTACCCAGACTGGATTTCAAATCCGGTCCTAGTAAAGAAGGCCAACGGGAAGTGGCGAACGTGTATCGACTTCTCGGATTTGAACAAAGCTTGTCCAAAAGATAGTTTCCCATTACCTCGAATTGACCAGTTGGTAGACTCGACGGCAGGTCACGAGCTTCTCTCATTTATGGATGCTTATTCAGGATACAACCAAATTCCAATGCATGTTCCAAATCAAGAGCATACTAGTTTTATCACTGATCTGGGATTATATTGTTACGTAGTAATGCCCTTTGGTTTGAAGAACGCAGGCGCTACGTACCAACGTTTGGTCAACAGAATGTTTTATAACCAAATCGGGAAAACAATGGAAGTATACGTCGACGATATGTTGGTTAAATCCAAGCAATCCTCTCAACACGCTACTGACTTGGCAGAGATGTTCGGCATTCTTCGGAAGTATGGAATGAAACTCAATCCAACCAAATGTTCATTCGGTGTTGCTTCTGGAAAATTCTTGGGATTCATTGTCAGTTCGCGCGGTATCGAGATTAATCCAGACCAGATCGCGGCAATCAGAAACATTCAGGAACCTAGGCAAATTAGGGATATGCAAAGCCTTGCCGGAAAAGTGGGCGCACTAAGCAGATTTATCTCCAGGGCTACGGATAAGTGCATCCCATTCTTCGAATTAATAAAGCGAGGAAAACGCCACTTTAAATGGACACCTGACCGCGTAGAAGCGTTTCAGAATTTGCTCAGGCACTTGGAGAAACCTCCAATTCTATCTAAACCAATAGACCACGAGGATTTATTCGTGTATTTGGCAGTGTCATCTCATGCGATCAGCTCAGCGTTGGTAAGGGAAGAGGATAAGGTCCAAAGACCTGTGTATTATGTGAGCAAAAAATTGACAGCAGCAGAGCGTAATTATCCACGGATAGAAAAACTGGCGTATAGTTTACTGATTGCCTCCAGAAAACTTCAGCACTACTTTCAGGCACATCCTATTACCATATACACTGATCATCCACTCAAGCAAGTTTTACAGAGGCCGGAGGCATCTGGAAGGTTACTCAAATGGAATATTGAGTTAAGTCAATTTGACTTAAACTTTCAGCCCAGACGGTCAATTCGGGGGCAAGTGATAGCCGACTTCATAGCAGAGTTCACTGTTCCTGAAGAAGACATAGCAAACGAAGAAGTGGAACCTTCAAAGTTACTTTTTGATCCTGATGCCTGGAGATTGTATACTGGTGGCGCTAGGAACGACGAAAGATCCGGCGCTGGAATAGTGCTTCAAACCCCCGAGAAATGATTGATAACCTATGCCGTCCGAATGGAGTTTCAGGCCACTAACAACGATTCCGAATATGAAGCTCTGATAGCCGGATTAAAGATTGCAAAGGAACTAGAAGTCACAAAGCTGAACATCTTCTGCGACTCTAAGTTAGTTGTGAATCAAGTCACTGGAAGATTCCAAGCTAAAAGTGCAAGATTGATTCTATACTTAAAGAAAGTGAAAGAACTGCTCAATGATTTTGATCACTACAGCATATCTCATATTCCGCGGTCAGAAAATCAGTAGGCAGACAAGTTGGCAAAGATGGCTAGTTCTAACGATCCTGAAGTGATTGGGCTAGCCCCCGTTGAAGTACTTCGGTCCCCCAGCATAGATCAGATGGAAATCGACCTAGTACTAGAGACGGAACCAGAAAGGGAGTCCTGGATGACCCCTATAAAGAATTTCCTAATGGATGGAGCGCTTCCGACCAGGAAAAGCGAGAGGCGTAAAGTGATTCGTAAAGCCGCCCGATACGTTCTGCAAGGCGGAGTTCTTTATAGACAAGGGTTTTCAATGCCCCTCCTTCGGTGTATAGCCCACGATGACATCAAACGTGTGCTGCAAGAAGTCCACGAAGGCGAATGTGGCGACCACACTGGAGGGCAAACTTTGGCAAACAAGGTATTTCGGCATGGTTATTTCTGGCCTACCATAAACAAGGATGCAGTAAGATATGCACGACGATGTGATGCGTGCCAGAGATTTTCAAAGATACCTAGAGCGCCTCCAAGCCAGTTAAAAACAATGTTGAGTCCATGGCCTTTTGCTGTGTGGGGAATTGATATCATAGGAAGTCTCCCCATAGCAAGGGGCGGAGCAAAGTTCGCTATTGTGGCCGTAGATTATTTCACTAAGTGGGTCGAGGCAGAACCACTAACTACAATCACAACTAAACGAGTGATCAACTTCATCGTGAGAAACATCATCTGTCGATTTGGGATTCCAAAGATTGTGATAACAGACAACGGGACTCAGTTCGATAGTGCTGAATTCAGAAATTTCTGCCAAAAATACCACATCGAGAATCGATATACCTCTGTGGCGCACCAGCAGTCGAACGGGCAAGTCGAAGCGGCAAATAAAGTAATTAAGTCCATTCTGAAAAGAAGAATGAAGCGGGCTAGAGCCATGTGGGCTGATGAATTGCCCTTGGCACTATGGGCCTACAGGACAACATATAAATCGGCAACAGGACATACCCCGTTCTCCCTTGCTTTTGGAACGGAAGCAGTCATCCCGGTTGAGATAAAAGTACCTTCTCATCGGGTGACCTATTATGATCCCATGACCAATAATGAATTGCTCCTTGCGTCCCTGGATATGATCGAAGAAAAGAGGGATGAAGCCGACCTGCGTGCTCTGAGATGCAAACAACAAGTCGCCCGATATTACAACAAAAAGGTTCGAGCCCGAACCTGGGAACCCAGAGACTTGGTTCTGAAACGTGTTTTTCCACCCCCAACTCATATGGGAGCGAAGTGGGAAGGACCGTACTCTATTCTCAGCAAGCTTGATAATGGAACCTTCAAGCTGGCAACCGTAGATGGAAAGGAAATCCCCAGAGTGTGGAATGCCCAACATTTACGGTCATACTTAACATGAGAAGTTTCAAATTTATTCTTTTGCTTTGTTAAAAAACTATGTACAGGGCATGACTTGCCTAGAACAGTCTAATTCTTTAAAGCAAGAGATTATAAAGTGGACGTAGGTCATGATTCGACCGAACCACTATAAAAATACTGTGTGACATTTACCTTTATTGCATCTTTATTCATTTGCTTATGAAAAATCAATGTGAATAATGCAGGTACCCGAAGTCCGGTGCCAATGGTTCCTCTAGTAAACTAATCAGAGGAACCCAAAGCTTGGGCAAAGGCTCCAACTGCTTGTCCGACTAGCTTTAATCCACGGAGCATGGGTTAAAGTACACATCAAGGGTGAGTTTGATGAGAATGCATGATTGCAGACTGCGTGATCCGTGACTCTAACTCTCCAGAGTAGAGAGAGAGTATAAAGGACACAAAAGTCGACATCCACGAATAACGGCGGTGTACCATGATCGGAGCTGCCTAAGCATGAACTCTAACTCTCCAGAGAGAGAGAGAGTATAAAGGCGTCTCCGATTGAGCGCTGAGAAAGAGCTCCTTTCCCGCTGAAGGATCGGAGAGCAAGTGAATCACTGAGCTCGAACTCTAACTCTCCAGAGAGAGAGAGAGAGAGTATAAAGGCGTCTCCGATTGAGCGCTGAGAAAGAGCTCCTTTCCCGCTGAAGGATCGGGGAGCGAGTGAATCGCTGAGCTCGAACTCTAACTCTCCAGAGAGAGAGAGAGAGTATAAAGGCGTCTCCGATTGAGCGCTGAGAAAGAGCTCCTTTCCCGCTGAAGGATCGGGGAGCGAGTGAATCGCTGAGCTCGAACTCTAACTCTCCAGAGAGGGAGAGAGTATAAAGGCGTCTCCGATTGAGCGCTGAGAAATAGCTCCTTCCCCGCTGAAGGATCGGGGAGCGGATGAATCGCTAAGCGCAAAACTCTAACTCTCCAGAAAGAGAGACAGTACAAAAGCGTCTCCGATTGAGCGCTGAGAAAGAACTTATTCCCTGCTAAAGGAACGAGGGTTGACTGAACTACTGATATCCCATGAAATCTCTTATACCCCCGTACTCAGAAATAGGGGGCAACTTGCCGTCAGTACTAATCAATCCCTAGTAAACCCCGGTCAGATGCTACGATAACAACTGATTGGGGGGCACCAGGCATTCATATGCAAACACCAAACTTTGATACAACAGTGTAACATAGCATGAACATTCTTCTTCCTGTTGATTGACTGATTTATAATTATTAATAGTTGGCTAACGACTAAACATGGAAAGTTTCTATGAATACAGGTACACAATGATGTAAGGAGAGATAAATCCTTGTTTATGTACTACGAATCGACAAAGTGAAAAACAACCTAGAAACAAAAGTGAGGACCAGTCTCACAATTACACTTCCTGGCCAATGGAAAACCTAAAGACAAAATATCAACAAACTACAAACATCCTATTTACGCTTTGATTTCTTCTCTTGCTTCTGCCTCTCCAGCCTCTCCTTGTCGGCTTCAGATGGATCCCCCTTCTTCCTCTTCCGCTTGTCTACAAGGGGAACATCCGACTCCTTTGAGGTCTCCTCTTCCACCTCTTTTCTCTTTCTACTACTGGAGAGGGAAGCCGGGAAATCATCGGGGTTTGCGAAGTGAAGCTGCCGGCTGATGGACTTGGGCTGGATTTTTAGAATCATCCCAATTTTGGGATCGAATTCTGCAAGAGGGACTACGTCCAAAGCCTCATCCCCCACCTTCTTTGAAGCCAACTCTTTGTCTTGTCTGGCTTTTCGGCTGGCCAGGGGCTCCTCGTCAACATCATCATCGTCGGCCTTTTTGGTGCCGGTAATGTCCTCTTCGTCATCCACATGACGACCATCCAAGTCTTTTAAAGCTTCGATAGTCTCAGCATCTTTGGGTACATCGGTGCTAGGCGCCGGGATGCTTCCTTCTACTGTTGTGACCTCGACCCGCTCTGAAACATCAATACCAGCACCCGGCAGGGCCGTCTCCTTCTCCACTTCTCTCTCTTTTTCAGCACCCTTGTCGACGGGCTCGCCACCTGCATTACGAGAGACACACGTTACTAATTCAATTGGTTGTTCTGACAGACGACGACAATTCGCAATTGCTTTAGCAAATTGCGGGGAAAAGAGAGAGATACCTTCAGCAGATGCTCCCTCTTGAGTAGTTCTGGATGCTCCAACAATCACGGGAGTTAGGCCCAAAGGGATTAGCGGATCATCAGGATGGTACTCCTCAACTTCGGAGGTTTTAGGCTTCGCGGCGGAACTGGAACCTTCGTCAATTTTGCTTTTACCTTTAGCCAAGGTTCTTTCCTTTTCCATTTCTGCCAGGATTAAGCGACGACCCTCTGCCAGGTCCTCGGGCTCGTTGTCTCTTAGGATGCTCCTCATCAATTCATCCTCGTTGATCTCTTCGACACCCAGTCTATATTTTTCGCCCTCCAAAATGGCATCCCATAAGTTGGCCAAAGTAACATGGTAATCCGGGATCCATGAGATGTTGCGAGTTTTGAGAACTTGGCCGAGGAAATCGAAAATCATCTCTTCAAACCCCTCAATCTCTTTCTCTCTTGCAAGGAGTTTGTTGTTAGAAGCAGTGGCCATTTCAATGGCGCTGTCAACGTTCTTTTCGGCGAGAGCTGCCCGTCTCTCCGCATCCGCAACCTGGTCATTTAAAATCACCTTTTCTGCTTCTGCCAGAGCCAAACTTTCTTTTAGACTCGCTTTTTCCGCCTCCCAAGCAGCCCTCTCAGCTTCAAAATGGCCTTGTGCTGTTTTCAACTCGACGTTGGCCATTTTTAGATCTTCAACCTCCTTCTTTAAAGCCATTTTTTCTTGACAATTGGAGTCCAGTTCTGAATGAAAGCGCTGTTTGGCATTCTCTAATTCAGTCTTATAACTTTCAGCGTGCCTCCGTGCTAAAGCAAGCTGGGACTGAGCATCTTCCAGGTCCTTCTCTAATTTTGTCCTAGCCCTCTCGTTGTTTTCAAGTTTTGCTTTAGATCTGTGAGCTTCTATTTCAAGTGTTCGGATGACTTCCGAAAGATTAACTGCGTGTTTTTTCATCATCTCGTATTGTCTGGCTGCGTGCTGGATGTGCCCGATAACTTCGTCATCCCAATTTTTAGGGACCGGTTCCAAGGCAGGAACGAAGACCATCCTATCAAAGAACATGCCTGGAAATTGTTCCCGCAGCTTTTCCAGCCTACCTTGGATCTCGGGACCGTAGACGTAATCCCGTGATCCGGGGGCAGCTAACTCTGGTTGGCTGGTGGGGACAATGTCACTTCTCTCTTTCTCAGTTTCTTTGGATGAATCTCTGTCCCTATCTTTGGATTCGTGACGCCTTTTGGACGACCGACTGTGGGATGGCGCACTCTTTGGAGGAGTCAGCTCTTTTGGAAGTTTCTTTCCCCCGGTCGGAATTGTCGGATGACTCGAAGGCCTGGTAGAGGTTGATTTGGGTGGAGATCGAGGTTGCGAGGAACTCGGCCTATGAGGAGGACCGCGAGGGCGCTCAATATCCGGACGAAGGCTGGGTGTGCCCTCGCGGAGAGAACGATACGAATAAGATTTTCTGCGGGACATCATTCCTGCAAAAAAAGAAAAGAATATATTAAAACTTTGAATACCCGCGAAGTTAGAGTGCAAGGTCAGACAGTGTGTGTGAGGTGTGCATCCCATATAATTCCCCCTAACAGACCCGGGCCTGGAGACAGGCTCATCTGACCCGTTTCTCGTCCCCTCGTTGAAGCAATCGCCTCTTCAGGAGCAGAAAAGAAAGGCTCCTCGCCGAAGTCTTTTTCTGTATATACAATATCGGGTAGAGGGATTTTATTCAGCTCGTCAAATAACTGTTCTTCTGTCAAGTCGTCGTCAGCAACAGTTTCCATTGGAGCAGAGATAGGGATTTCCTTCGACACATCACCACGGGACTCATCCCCTCTGTATATGTTCAAGTCTTCATCCTCTTGGATGACTATCAGAGAAGGACTTTTGCGAAACTTAGTTGTTTCTACCGCTCGTGAAGTTCCCTCTCCCTCTGTTGGGGGCAAGTACTTATAGGGTTTGCCGCCGCTGCCAAGTCCAAATCTTCTGTCTAGGAGGCGATGCTTATGGAGATTGTCGTCAGTAATGCATTTTTTGATCCTTAGAAAGTCGGATCTGCTTTGTGAAAGAATGGATAATCGATTGTTGTATAGAGGACCCTCCGTTTTCGGGAAGACATGATCTGTTCGAAACAAAGGAAAAAGCGGAAGAACGTTAGTACTTAGACTCCTCGAGCAAGATATTCGATTATATGATCAAAGCTTACCTGATTTAAGCCATCTTCGTGAGCATCCGGACTGTCTCTTTATATAAAACCAGTCCGATTTAGGGTCCCCTATATTGCTGTACCCATCATATAAAACCTTCCTATTCGCCACCGACTCAAAGAAGGAGAAGTTTGGAGTTGCCGAAGAACGGTGCTTGAAAAGAAAGAAGAACGTCAAATCTCTAAATTTAAGTTCGGCATGTAAGATCTCCGCATATGCAATGTACAGGGTATATAACGATGCGTAGGCATTTGGATGGAGCTGCATCGGAGCGATGCCCAGCCGTCTTAAAGTTTGGATGGCAATCGGAGGGAACGGAGGGATAGCTCCTACTAGACACATTGTTCGACTAATTGCCATATACCCTTCCGGTGCTAGGTGGGGTCTATCTTCGCTTCCGGGTGTCAAGACATCGTCCCAAGGAATGTCGTGTCTTAAGCAGATTCTCTTAAGTTTTATCTCGTCAAGTTTTGATGCTAAAGAATCAGAGAATTTATCTATCCCAACTGCGCCTGGGATTTCGTCCGGAGCTCGCTCATCAGACTCAGAGTTGTTGCTGGATGAAGTACTTTCTATCGGATCTGATTCTGTGGCTTCGTACTCAGATCCAGAATCTTCACCTCCCGGATTGATTGGAGGAATTTCAGGATTATACTGTTCAGGAGTCTCGGATTCCGCTTCTGCTACAGATCTTGAGGAAGAGTGATCGTTCGACATTGCTGCTAGGACGAGAAAATATGAACAATAAGATTAACACTACCCGTCCCCCGTGTGTGCAAGTGCCGGTGTGTGTGCTTGTGTGTGCGCATTATCAAAAAATAAAGTATAAAAGCAGTCAAGGTTATCAGAAGCATTAGTCGTCATATGCAATCAAAGTATGAAGTTATTTGGTCCAGAAAGTCCAGCGTCAAGGCTCTATCCTAACTGTTCAGAGTTTTATGGTGGCAAGGTGTTGATTAAAGTCTGAAATTTCTTCGTATCGTCAGCTATGGGTCGGATCGCAAAGCATAGGGATCGCCCCCCTTTCGACTCGCGGAGCAGGGGAATCGCCCCCCATCGAATCGACGGGCGAAGGGATCGCCCCTTCATGAACCGTTGCGACTCCCACGATCTGTCCCTTCGCTGCCACCTCGATTTGTCGTCTCGCCACTCGCGTTTGTCTTCTATCTTTGACCACGATCCGAGTCGGCTTTCCTTCTCCTTCTGCCTCCTTCGTTTTCCTTCTCTCCTCTCCTTCCCATCCTCGAATTCCGAGCTCTACACCCGATGGCCATGGCAATTTGGTGATTTCTTCAGAAAATTGCGGATTTCCACTGTCTCTCCCTCGAATCAGTCGTAAGAATTCAAGAAAGTGCTGCGTTTACAAATAAGAATGTTTTCTATGAAGTTACCTTTCTAAAAACTAAGAGAATACTTGAATTTTCGAAGTTTTGGAAAATTTGGGTTCGTTCCTCGATAACGCGAGACGATTCGGCAGAAAGAAATAAGAAGGGGAATGAAGAGGAGAGAGTCGGCTTATATAGGCAAAGAGGGTGACCGTTTGTCTCCCTTTCTTTGTCTTATTTGGTCCACGAAGCACCATGCAGGCCACGATCCAAAGCTTGAATCACATAGAAGCCCACGGACCGCCTTGAAACGATGGCCCACAAAACTCAAAGCCCGACACGGCTCGAAGGAAAATACACCCCATTTCGCACAAAGGCCTAGGTACTCAGCACGAGACGAGCACGTGACCAAATCGGACCATGGCGTCCTATGGCGATCCGATTCATACATGTGTTGATTTGAACCAGTGCGACTGTTGATTTACGTCCTTTCAGGAGAAGGTAAATTAGAATCTTCGAAGCATGTTCCATCATCGATAAAACATACTTCGAGGGGGCAAAATGTTGGCTCACTTTTTGATCAAGCCACCCAGGATCATTCGTAAGAGGAAAGCATGAAACCACAGTATCTAAGAACATGGAGGAATGGATCACGCATCATCGTTTCGCCAGATATCGAATCGCGCACCATCGTCTCGCCCAAATATCGGATCGCGTCTCTACGGATCGCCCCATCTCATCAGCGAACGACGTAGCTGGGCGATCCTATCCAAGCTTACATTGATACCCCGAGCGAACCGATCCGATCCCTTGGTGCATGGCGAACCCTCTGACCTGTTCAAGCGCGAGCTAGTCTTCAGCGATCCGAATCGCACGGACCTGGCGACACGTGTCCCCAACCGTCATCTAGACCAATTGTCCCCATCTGCACGATCCGATTTTCAAGCAGATCACGACACCTGTCTACAACGGCTAGTTTGACTGTTTCTTCAACGGTGGCGATGCGATCCGATGCTCTCGGGATTCATGCCACGTGTCCACGATCCGCCTGACAAAATCAGCTATAAATAGCCCAGAGCTTGACATTTTTCGGGATCCTTTTGGCAATATTGAGTACTGAATCCGCCATTGTTGTCAAACTATTGAAATATTGAGAGAAATCATTGTTGTATTAGCTTTTAAAGCATAATCAATAAGATATAAAGTGGACGTAGGCTCGTTAACGCCAAACTACTATAAATTCTGAGTTTTCTTTTCTTTTT
The DNA here is from genome assembly GCA_030737875.1 of Allium sativum. Classification (NCBI taxonomy): domain Eukaryota; kingdom Viridiplantae; phylum Streptophyta; class Magnoliopsida; order Asparagales; family Amaryllidaceae; genus Allium; species Allium sativum. Next base: position 527,992,560 of record CM060926.1, read on the forward strand.
CCTTGTACTTCATTTGAAATTCTCTACTGTTCATAACAATTTGGGTGTTAGGTCCAAATTTCGATCAAACAATATATATATATATATTATATAATGGCTTGAATAGAACGCTCCGCGCTGCGGTAGTTCGTGAATTCCGACCATTGACTTCGAATGGACATTACGGGAGATACGACCGTCGGATTCTCCTGAAACTGGAACCGTTGGGTTTGTATCAAAAAGAGCTTTCTAATGTATATTAGAAATTTCAATTCTAACTGTTGGATTTGGAATTATGTCCAAATTAAATTAGGAAAAGGTCGTTGTAAGTGCAATTCGATGGCCGTTGATGGAAATCGACTGTATGGGCCTTGATAAAATTATTAAAAATATCAATAATTAGTGTAAAATCATAAGAAATGATTTGAAAAGAACTAGGATGAAAAATTCCACATTTGAAAAGATAAAAATAGATTTTTATCGAAATGAACTAGTTTTGAACTAGAATTAAAATCAATTTATTTTTGAAATAAATAAATTGAATTTGAAATGGGTTTTAAAGGTAACCAGAATTTCCAATAATTGAATTGGACTAGATTTGAATCGAAATTATCTTCGGAATATCTCGATGTTAGATTTCGTGATTATACAGATATTGTTATGGGAATTTGAAAGATATATTCATATCGTTATCTCCAATACGATATTTGTTGGTCATAGAATTGGATATTGAATATAAGCCGATATGTTTTCTATTCAGAGACTTATATTTACTGTCAAATGTGATTTGGGTTTGTCGTGAACGGTGTCTTCATCAACACTGTTCTTTAGCCCAGTTGAGAAAAGGATTAAATCTTTCTATTTAGATTTAACGAAGTGTACCAATTAAATAATATTTAATTGGAATTGAATTTGAAAGTGATTTTGGGTTTATCTTGAATCGTGTTTTAGGTGACATTGGTTCTTTAACCCAGTTAAAGAGAGGATATTGATTTTTGAGAAGATTAAAACTAAGTGGAGTTTTAATGAATCTTTGATTAGAGAAAAGTGATAGAGAATGGAGTATCAATAGTTTTGCTCCAAAGCGATAGTTAAATCTTTAACTTGATTTGAACGTGAAATGGTTATTAATTTTACCGATAACACCGTGGTGTTAGATATGGAGTATTACCAGTTTTGCTTCATGGGATGAATAGGTTGGGATTGGGAAATAAAATAAATAATTACTTCGATGTGGTTCGCAAATCCCGAGTAGTTTGGAAAACCATAACACGGTTGGAAATGATATCCAAAGGAAGATTAAAGAATAAATTTAGAAGAATTTATCTTTGATAAAATTAATGGGAACCTTTCCCTATGAATGTGAAAATTTGAATAAAAGAATATTCTGAATTGGAATGAGGCGTATGTTGTGCTTGTGTAACACGTGTTTATTATATACGAGGGTTATTCGGAAAGGCCAGGTTCATACCCATTCTGAATAACCAATTTGACGACAAGTCGAAGATGAAGACAGTGGTTGAAGACTGGAAGTCTTCACATCGTTTGGGTGATTACTGATGATCTTGATTGGGATATACACCCAAGATGAGAGAATCAGTTGGTGATCGTCCAGACGTACTTGAAGATCGATGGATATCCGAGGAAAGTGCCTCCAGTTTTGTTCAGACCCTGAACGAACTTGTAAATGGACTGTGTGTCTGACATTGGATTTTATTCTGTGTTGATTGATCTCTATTAAATATACATCTGTTTGGCGGCGGAAAATTTATTCTCTTGCTTAACGCCCTTCTCTGAGAAGTACGAGCTCAGAGATTGTATATCGATGGACATCAGTCGCATGGAGTGAATTGCTTGTATGGCACGCCTATGTGGCAAAAGATCAAGGCTTCTGTTGAAAAGCATAGTCTTGTGGTTGATTATCAAAGCACGGCTTGCGTGGCGCAGCTTTATGTATAGCGTGAATTCGCGAGCCTCACACCTCGGTATGAGTCAAAAATGGGATAAGGACCCAAGGAGTGCGCGACATTTCTTTATAGCTAGTGGTGGTGTCAGTGCTTAAACTGGCTGACATTTATATATACTTTTCACCTATGTGGTTGTTGGAATGCGAGGCGCCTCGAATATAGGTCTGTTAGGACCGAGAAACGTGTGTTCAGGAATTGCCAATCCTCAAAAGTAAGAGAGGACCGGCCTTGGAGTTCTCAAAGGATCATAGTGGGGTCCTGAGACATTTGCTAGAGTGTCTCGAATAGGAGAGGAGCTTGCCCCTTGCCTCGACTCATGACGGAAATCCAATTTCCAATACGTGACTTACGGTTTTATTTGTAGAGCCTAGTATGGCGACATGATATATGGTACCCATGTCGTCTATGATTGATATTTATGATTGAAATTGTTTTGACACTATACATTTATAATAGTATCAAATGATTTGTTTTAACGTACCAAGCATGTTTGGCTATTATAAGGGAAAACCCTATCCTTCGGCTTGCGTTGCATTGTGTGATGGGACCTAGGTCTTATAATAGCTTTATTTTTCCAAAAAGCATTGCACTGTTTTGTTATATGCACTAGTGTTCTTGGGAGGAAACCCGTTCCTTGATATACGGCGTGGTCCCTTGAATTATTCTCTTTTAAAAGTAAAGTTTTAAATAACTATTTTAGTTCTCACACTAGTCACATGACTGACCTGGAGTTTATTGTTTTAACCTAAACTTTGGGTGCCCCTATTTTCCACACGGGCAGCTAGTTTGTTTTGGTTTTGCAGATTTATATTCATAGGATCCTGGTTTACAGCTGGAACGATACTCGGAAAGCTCTGTATCCGTGTATTACTTCTAGTTGTGTTCTGTATTATTTTCCGCTGCTATGTAATTTATTGTAATCTCTGATATTTTTCTGCTGTATAATATTTATTCATACTCTGTATATTCTTGTAATCTGATGGAATTGTTGTAAATAACAATGAAATGTTCTTCTATTCGCGTTCTATTTTGTCGTGTTCCCAAGGCAATCCGTGCTTTCCTTACCGGGGAAGTTTGGGGCGCTAGCTGAGACGACCCGAACTTCCCCAGTCAGGAAAGCCCGGATTGAATTGAGGACAAGCCACAAAATAACGCAGACAGAAGAACATTTCTTTGTATATCACAACAATTCCATCAGAATACAAGAATATATAGAGTACGAATAAATATTACAAAAAAATATCAGAGATTTAAATTACATTTAAATACATCGCAGCGGAAAATAATACAATACACAACTAGAAGTAATACGCGGATACAGAGCTTTCTGAGTATTGTTCCAGCTGTAAATCAGGATCCTATGTATATAAATCTGCAAAACCAAAACTACTAGCTGCCTGTGTCAAAATAAGGGCACCCAGAGTTTAGGTTAAAACAATAAACCCCAGGTCAGTCATGTGACTGGTGTGAGAACTAAAACAGTTATTTATCTTTATTTTAAAGTTAGGTAAATCAAAGGACCACACCATATAACACGGAACGGGTTTCCTCCTAAGAATACCAGTGCATAAAACAACAGCGCAATGCTAAATAAAGAACAATGAAGCTGTTATAAGACCCAAGTCCCATCACACAATGCAACGCAAGCCGGAGGATAGGGTTTTACCTTATAACAGCCAAAGAATGCTTGATACGTGAAACTTTATGTTTTATAATTACTATAAGTGTATAGTGTCAAAACAATTTCAAATCATAAGTATCAATCATAGACGGCATAAGAGCCCCATACCACTATGTCGCCATACTAGGCTCTACAAATAAAACCTCAAAGTCACGTATTGGAAGTTGGATTTCCATCTGTGAACCGAGGCAAGGGATCGTCCTCTACCGAATTCGAGACACTCTAGTCTGCCCCTCAGGCAAGTACTCAGTCAAGCCTTTGGCTCGTCAGGGCTGTCCACCGATGTGGATTAAAATGCCTGAACACTGCGTTTCCCTACCCTATGGGGTGTAAATGAGCCAATGAATGTCTCCATCGGCTCCACATAGTCACCGATATATCCGAGGCGCCTCGCAACAGCAACAACCACATAATTCAAACTCGTCAGGGCATGTAAAACCACTGATGCCACTTCTAGCTAGAAAGAAACACATGTCCTCCCTGAGGTCCTTCTCCCGTTTCTGGTTCACACCGGGGTGTGTGGCTCGCGATTCAACGCTACAAAAAGCTATGCCACGCAGGTCGTGCTTTGATCATCAACCACAAGACTCTGCTTTTCAACTGAAGCCTTGATCATTTTCCACTTAGGCATGCCACACAGGCAATTCACTCCATGCGATTTATATCCACCAATATATAACCTCTAAGCTCATACGTCTCAGAGAAGGGCGTTAAGCAAGAGAAAAAATTCTCCGCTGCCAAACAGATATATATTTAATAGAAATCAATCACACAGAATAAAATCCAATGTTAGACGCACATTCCATTTACAAGTTCGTTCTGGGTCTGAACGAAACTGGAGGCACCTTGTACCTCGCATATCCATCGATCTCCAAGTACGTCTGGATGACCACTAACTGATTCCCTCCTCTTGGGTGTACGGCCCAATCAAGATCATCAGTAATCACCCAAACGACGTGAAGACCTCCAGTCTTCAACCACCGTCTTCCTCTTCGACACCACGTCGAATCAGTTATTCAGAATGGGATAAACCCGGTCTTTCTGAATAACTCGCATATATAATAAACATGTGTTACACAAACACAAAAAACGCCTCATTCCAATTCATCCGTCTCAAACCGTAAATTAGCTAGAGAATAATTGCCCAAACATTAACCCCAAAGGCCGAAACCAAAATCAGATCAATACCCAAGAAACCATTCTTCTTATCTAACCTACAGTTAGTTTCTAAATTTCACATTCTTAGGGAAAAGTTCCCGTTAATTTTATCAAAGATAAATCCTTTTAAATGTATTCTTTAATCTTCCTTTGAATATCACTTCAAACTAGTCGGGATTAGTGAACCACACCGAAGTAATCATTTATTTTATTTCCCAGTCCCAACCTATTCATCCCATGGAGCAAAACTGGTAATACTCCATATCTAACACCATGGTGTTATCGGTAAATTCAATTACCATTTCACGTTCAAATCTGATTATAGATTTAACTATTTCTTGGAGCAAAACTGGTGATACTCCATTCTTGATCATTTCAATCTAATTAAAGATTCATTAAAACTCCACTTAGTTTTAATCTTTAACTGGATTAAAGAATCAATGTCATTTAAAACACGGTTCACGGTAAACCCAAATCACATTCCATTCTATCAGCCTTTAACCGTAAAATAGCAAGTGAGCTATTCCCTAAGTATTAACCCCGAAGATCGAAACCAACATCAGATCAATACCCAAGAAACCATTCAACTTAACTAATCTCCAGTTAGTTTCTGATTTTCTTAACTCCGTTGGGACTAAGAACAGTATTATTGAAGATACCTTTCACAACAACCCAAAATCACATTCCATTAATTATCGGATTAAAGAACAAGCGTTATTTAAAACACCGTTCACGATAAACCCAAAAAATCAATCCTAATTCAATTCCAATTAAATATTATTTAATTGGTACACTTCATTAAATCTAAATAAAAAGATTTAATCTTTTTCTCAACTGGGCTTAAGAACAGTGTTAGTGAAGACACCATTCACGACAAACCCAAATCCCATTTGATATTAAATACAAGGCTCTGAATAGAAAATATATCGGCTTATATTCAGTATCAAATTCTACGACCAACAAATATTGTATTGGAAATAATGATATAAATATATCTTTCAAATTCCCTTAACAATATCAGTATAATCACGAAGTCCAGCATCAAAATATTCCAAAGACATTTTCGATTCAAATCCATTCCAATTCAATTATTGGAAATTATGGTTATATTTCAAAACCATTTCAAATCCACTATATTTATTTCAAAAATGAATGAATTATAATTCTAGTTCAAAACTAGTTCATTTCGATAAAAATCTATTTTTATCTTTTCAAATATGGAGTTTTTCGTCCCAATTCTTCACAAATCATTTCTTATGATTTTACACTAATTATTAATATTTTTAATAATTTTATCAAGGCCCGTACAGTCGATTTCCATCAACGGCCATCGAACTGCACTTACAACGACCTTTTCCAAATTTGATTTGTACATAATTCCAAATCCAACCGTTAGATTTCTAATTTCAAATATTCGTTAGAAAGCACTTTTCGATACAAACCCAATGGTTCCAGTTTTAGGAGAATCCGACGGACGGATCTCCCGTAATATCCATTTGAAGTAAATGGTCAAAATTTGCGAACTGCCGCTGCGCGGCACATTCTATTCAGGCCATTATATATATATATATATAATATATATATATATTATATATTTCGTCGATTCCTTTTTTAAAACGTATTTTATAAATTGTTTTAAATTCGTTTTCAAAACGATTTCAACTTCTATTTCAAATTCAAATCAAAATTGAATCTTTCCAATATAAATTCGTTTTAAATTCATTTCAAATTCATTTCAATTCAAATCGATTTTTAATTCAATTTCAGTTCTTTTTCAGTTCCATTTCAATTCAAATTCAATTCTATTCAATTTCAATTCGAATTCATTTCTATTCAATTTCAATTCGAATTCATTTCGATTTCATTTCTGTTCAATTTCAATTCGAATTCATTTCTATTCGAATTCATTTCGAATTCTTTTCTATTCAATTTCAATTTGAATTCTTTTCTATTAAATTTCAATTCGAATTCATTTCTATTCGATTTCACTTCTATTCAATTTCAATTCGAATTATTTTCTATTCAATTTCAATTTGAATTCTAATTTGTTTCAATTCAATTCGAATTCTAATTTGTTTCAATTCAATTCAAATACGAATTCGTTTCAATTTAATTCGAATTTCATTTCAAAATATTCGATTTTGAAATCATTTTTCAATATCCATTATAAAAACTAATATAATCGATATAAATATCGTTCACGTCAAAATAGCGCATATCTAATCAACACGGCTTTATATATTTCTATTCAAATATTTTGTTTCAAATATTTCTTCTCAAATATTTTATTCAAATATTTCTCTTCAAATATTCTATTTCAAAACTGGAATGAGGCCCAATCAATTAATATAGATTTTATTTCTATGGATTTCCATACAACGCATGTATATATCAACAATGACAAATAATCAACCATCATTCAAAGTGCATTCTACACTGTATAAGCATCAAATATAAATATTTAACGCTCATAACAGTCTGTCCATCAATCGATCGACATACAACTAATTATTGGCATTAGTGTATGTCATATATCATCCCAATACCCATGTGGGGTTTCAAACAATCAAACACAAATTTTATTTGTGCAGTTGGGCGATGTGTAAAATTTGTCGTCCCAATCAATATCAGTCAAATGTGTGTATATAAACAAACTATTCGATTTGTTTATGTTTATTTATTCACATTCACATTAAAAATTATATTTTCAACTATAAAAATTATTTTTAACTACTTAAATATTTTATTTCATTTCACATCACACAATCAACTACACATCAAAATCAAACAAACAAGCATACAAGCCGTCCATGGTCTGTAGACGACGGCTGTCGGGTGCTACTAAACACCGTCTGCATCCTAGTATATATTTCAACAAGAAATTAAAATAAAAGTGAGGAGTTCTCACAGAGGGTTCCACTCCGCCATACTTTGCTCTTGAACTGTTGAACCGTCTGGATCTGTTTGATACTCCAATGCAGTTCTTTTCACGCTGTTCAAATAAAAATTATATTTTTATTGCTTCATTCAATAAATAAAAATCATATTTTCATTTCGCTACATATATAAAGATAATATTTTTATATTCTCTATTATATAAAAATCATATTTTTAATACTTCTATAATACAAAAATTATATTTTTAACCTTTTTATAATATAAAAATTATATTTTTAACCTTTCTATAATATAAAAATTATATTTTTAACCTTCTAAAAATAATTTCATATCATTCCCCAGTTAATAATCATATTTTTAACTTGCCAATATTTCCTTCCTACAATAAAATTATATTTTTATATAATTAAAAATCTAATCTTTTCTTTTTCAAAAATCCCGCCCTTTTCTACTTTTAAAAATCCCTCCTTTTATCTATATATGAACCCTAACTTAATATCAATAAAAATCAGAATTTTATAAGGTAAAAAACAGATTTTTATAAGGTTAAATACATATAAAAACTGATTTGATAAAAGATGAATTTAGAAAACAAAAACTGATTTAAATAAAGCTTTACATTTAAATAAAAATCATATTTTTAAATAATTAACTTAAATAAAAACTCACCGCATTCGTCAATCGGAGGGGAGGAGGGTCGGAATTAGTGGCTAAGGGTGTCTTCAGGTCAGCGGCGACGCCAGAAGGAGGTGGCAGCGACCTTGAACTGAGGGGCGTCGGCTTTCAGGTGTGGGGGGGCTTCTCCGTTTAGTTTTGGGCTAGGGTTAGTCGAGACGGAGTGGAGAGAGGCGCGAGAGGGTGGAGGCGGGGACTGGGGTCGGCGTAGTGAACTGGGCGGTGGCGCGATGGCCTGGAGGGTGGGTGCGAGCTTTTGGTTTGAACGGTGATCGATTGGGGAGAGGAGGAGGGTCGAGAAGGGGCATGGCAGCTCGGGATGGGATCCGGCAACGTTGGGCGGCCTGTGGTGGTAGCGTGAGGCCAGGAGGAGGACGGGATCAGGGTTCTAGTTCTGAACGACAGCGGTTATATATATATATATATATATATGTATATATTCTTTTTTTTCCTTTTGACTGTTGAACGGAGAAATAGGGTTAGGGCCTTATAAATATAATTATATTTTATTCAATTTAATTTCAGAAAATAACTTTTTATTTTGACCTCGAAACGAGACCCACCGCCTGTCTTCCCTACCTAATTACCCCCATGTCGAACACAATGGGATATGTATCATAAGTTGATTCGATCGTTTCGATCAGCTTTCGTCAAAATCAACATATAACTCAACATATTAAACTTGAACGCACATTTCAATTTACCGGGGCAACATACGGACTCTAAAAATTCCCGAAAAATATTTTTTAGCTTCGTATTGACGATATGGTCCTAACAATACTAATTTCGTCAAATTCTGAGACCGTTTGAAAATTGGCCATTTTCCAGTCGATTAAAATCAACTAAAACTGGCCAAACACGTTTTCCTTTGCTACGCTCACATATTGATTCGGAAAATTACGAATTTTGTAATCTAGCAATAACTTGACTCTCCGGTTCCAACAAAAGTGGTTTTGTCAAAAACCGAGGTCATTCGCAAAATTTCTATTTTTAAGGGCCGAAATTCCATAGCGACTATTCTGAATTTTCAACTGGGCATAACTTTTTATCCCCGTTATGAAATTTCTATTTTTCGAATTCGTTGGAAAGATATTCTCAAATAAATCCTATATTTTTGGTTTCACCAAATTCTGGCTTATTTTGAATGATGTACAATCATTTGAACTTTGAAATCGAATTTTCGAACTACCGCGCCATTTTCAATTCCTTTTATAATTTAAATTAAAATATTTATATTCTAACGACGATCTATATAAATATTTACATTCTAATTCAATTCAGAATAAATTTCTCATCGTTATTATTTAAAATAATTCATTTTACATATTCAAAATCCACTAAAATTGCCAAAAAAAAAAAAAAAAAAAATTGGCTCGGATTTCCGGGTTATTACAATATGTGTTAAAAATTATATTTTTAACAATCAAATCATTTCGAAATCATCGGGTTTTAGGCCTCGAAATTCTTTCTGTTTTATAAAACATTTTTATAAAACATTCCCTATCCAAAATATGGAATACATTTTTTTCACTTAAGAAAAATATAACATTTCACTATCATTCATTAAATTTGAAATGAACACAACATCGCTAAACACCCTATCGTCAAATCGTGAAGTGTTTCACAAGGTGTTAGCACACAGATATTTTTACCCAACCCAATGAAAAATGTAAAAGCATATTCTGCTCATAAACTGGTCAAGCATCATCCAAACAATCAATCAGTCACAATCAATATCAACAACCACGTATATTTGGTTTACACTACATCTCATGTTTTGGTATATTTAATCACCATTCATTCATTCAAATCTAATTAAAGATTTATTCAAACTCCAATTGGTTTCATCTCTAAAATCATTGAATGAATTAGAAAAAAAACGAGGGAGAAGATTTGAGATTTTTATTATATAAACAAATAAATATAAACAAATCAAACGATTTGTTTATATACACACATTTTACTGATGATCTTGATTGGGTCGTACACCCAAGAGGAGGAAATCAGTTAGTGGTCATCCAGACATACTTGGAAATCGATAGATATGCGAGGTACAAGGTGCCTCCGGTTTCGTTCAGACCCAGAACGAACTTGTAAATGGACTGTGTGTCTGACATTGGATTTTATTCTATGTGATTGATTTCTATTAAATATATATTTGTTTGGCGGCGGAGAATTTATTCTCTTGCTTAATGCCTTTCTCTGAGACGTACAAGCTTAGAGGTTATATATTGGTGGATATAAATCTCATGGAGTGAATTGCCTGTGTGGCATGCCTAAGTGGCAAATGATCAAGGCTTCTGTTGAAAAGCAGAGTCATGTGGTTGATGATCAAAGCAAGGCCTGTGTGGCATAGCTTTGTGTAGCGTTGATTCGCGAGCCTCACACCCCGGTGTGAACCAGAAATAGGAGGACCTCAGGGAGGACATGCGTTTCTTTCTAGCTAGAAGTGGCGTCAGTGGTTTTACACGCCCTGACGAGTTTGACTTATGTGGTTGTTGCTGTTGCGAGGCACCTCAGATATATCGGTGGAGCCGAAGGAGTCTTTCGTTGGCTCATTTACACCTCATTAGGCGGCTAAACGCAGTGTTCAGGCATTTTAATCCACATCGGTGGACCGGCCCTGACGATCCAAAGGCTTGACTGAGTACTTTCCTAAGGGGCGGGCTAGAGCGTCTCGAATTCGGTAGACGAAGATCCCCTGCCTCGGTTCACAGATGGAAATCCAACTTCCAATGCGTGACTTTGCGATTTAATTTGAAGAGCCTAGTATGGCGACATAGTGGTATGGGGCACTTATGCCGTCTATGATTGATACTTATGATTTGAAATTGTTTTGACACTATACACTTATAGTAATAATAAAACAGAAAATTTCACGTATCAAGCATTCTTTGGCTGTTATAAGGTAAAACCCTATCCTCCGGCTTGCGTTGCATTGTGTGATGGGACCTGGGTCTTATAACAGTTTCATTGTTCTTTATTTAGCATTGGCTGTTGTTTTATGCACTGGTGTTCTTGGGAGGAAAACCGTTCCGTGTTATACGGCGTAGTCCCTTGATTTACCTAACTTTAAAATAAAGATAAATAACTGTTTTAGTCCTCACACCAGTCACATGACTGACCTGGAGTTTATTGTTTTAACCTAAACTCTGGGTGCCCTTATTTTGAAATGGGCAGCTAGTAGTTTTGGTTTTGCAGATTTATTTTCACAGGATCCTGATTTACAGCTGGAACAATACTCGGAAAGCTCTGTATCCGCGTATTACTTCTAGTTGTGTATTGTATTATTTGCCGCTGCGATGTATTTAAATGTAATTTAAATCTCAGATATTTTTTGTGTAATATTTATTCATACTCTGTATATTCTTGTATTCTGATGGAATTGTTGTAATATACAATGAAATGTTCTTCTGTCTGCGTTCTTTTGTGGCTTGTCCTCAATTCAATCCAGGCTTTCCTGACCGGGGAAGTTCAGGTTGTCTCAGCTGCATGTAACGACCGGGAATTCCGCTCGATTCGAATCATTCGCTTAACCGATCAGGACCGTTCGAAACACCTGATTGTTTTGAGAACACGACAAATTAGAATGCAGGCAGAAGAATATTTCATTGTTAATTACAACAATTCCATCAGAATACAAGAATATACAGAGTATGAATAAATATTACATAGAAAATATCAGAGATTACAATACATTTAAATACATCGCAGTGGAAAAATAATACAATACACAACTAGAAGTAATACACGGATACAGAGCTTTCTGAGTATCGTTCCAACTGCAAATCAGGATCCTGTGAATATAAATCTGCAAAACCTAAACTACTAGCTGACCGTGTCAAAATAAGGGCACCCAGAGTTTAGATTAAAACAATAAACTCCAGGTCAGTCATGTGACTGGTGTGAGAACTAAAACAGTTATTTATCTTTATTTTAAAGTTAGGTAAATCAAGAGACCACGCCGTATAACACAGAACGGGTTTCCTCCCAAGAACACCAGTGCATAAAATAACAGCGCAATGCTAAATAAAGAAAAATGAAGCTATAATAAGACCCAGGTCCCATCACACAATGCAACGCAAGCCGGAGGATAGGGTTTTTACCTTATAATAGCTAAGAATGCTTGATACGTTTAAAATAAATCACTGTTACTATTATAAGTACATAGTGTATAAAACAACTTCAAATCATAAGTATCAATCATAGACGGCATAAGCGCCCCATCCCACTATGTCACCATATATAGATATACAATCAAAACCGCAAAGTTATGTATCGGAAGTTGGATTTCCATCTGTGAACCGAGGCAAAAAATAGTACTCACCGAATTCGAGATGCTCTAGTCTGCCCCTCAGGCAAGTACTCAGTCAAGCCTTTGGATCGTCAGGGCCGGTCCACCGATGTGGATTAAAATGCCTGAACACTGCGTTTCCCTACCCTATGGGGTGTCAATGAGTCCAATGACTCCATCGGTCCCGGATCGACCAATATATCTGAGGCGCTTCGCAACAGCAACAACCACATAAGTCAAACTCGTCAGGGCGTGTAAAACCACTGAAGCCACTTCTAGATAGAAGGAAACGCATGCCCTCCCTAAGGTCCTTCTCCCACTTCTAGTTCACTACCGGGGTGTGAGACTCACGAATTAACGCTACACAAAGCTATGCCACACAGGTTGTGCCTTGATCATCAACCCCAAGACTCTGCTCTTCAACAGAAGCCTTGATCATTTGCATCTTAGCTTGCCACACAGGCAAACCACTCCATGCAACCGATATCCATCAATCACACAGAATGATATCCAATGTCAGACACACAGTCCATTTACAAGTCCGTTCTGGGTCTGAACGAAACCGGAGGCACCTTGTACCTCGCATATCCATCGATCTCCAAATACGTCTGGGCGACCACTAACTGATTCCCTCCTCTTGGGTGTACGGCCCAATCAAGATCATCAGTAATTACCCAAACGACGTGAAGACCTCTGGTCTTCAACCACCGTCTTCATCTTCGACTCATCGTCGAATCAGTTATTCAGAACGGGATAAACCCTGTCTTTCTGAATAACTCGCGTATATAATAAACAAGTGCTACACGAACACAACATACGCCTCATTCCAATTCATCAGTCACTAACCGTAAATTAGTAAGGGAACAACTCCCCAAATATTAAACCCGAAGGCCGAAACCAACATCAGGTCAATACCCAGGAAACCATTCTTCTTAGCTAACCTACAGTTAGTTTCTAAATTTCACATTCTTAGGGAAAGGTTCCCATTAATTTTGTCAAAGATAAATTCTTTAAATTTATTTTTTAATCTTCTTTTGAATATCAATTCAAACTAATCGGGATTAGCGAACCACACCGAAGTAATCATTTATTCTATTTCCCAATCCCAACCTATTCATCCCATGAAGTAAAACTGGTAATACTTCATATCTAACACCATGGTGTTATCGGTAAATTCAATTACCATTTCACGTTCAAATCTAATTAATGATTTAACTATCGCCTGGAGCAAAACTGGTGATACTCCATTCTCGATCTTTTCAATCTAATTAAAGATTCATTGAAACTCCAGTTAGTTTTAATCTTTGACTGGTTTAAAGAATCAGTGTCATTTAAAACACGGTTCACAATAAACCCAAAAATCAATACCAATTCAATTCCAATTAAATATTATTTAATTGGTACACTTCATTAAATCTTAACAGAAAGATTTAATCTTTTTCTCAACTGGGCTTAAGAACAGTGTTAATGAAGACACCATTCACAACAAACCCAAATCACATTTTATATTAAATACAAGGCTCTGAATAGAAAATATATCGGCTTATATTCAATATCAAATTCTACAACCAACAAATATCGTATTGGAAATAACGATATTAATATATCTTTCAAATTTCCCTAACAATATCTGTATCATCACGAAATCTAACATCGAAATATTCCGAAGACAATTTCGATTCAAATCCATTCCAGTTCAATTATTGGAAATTCTGGTTATTTTCAAAACCATTACAAATCCAATTTGTTTATTTTAAAAATAAATTATTATTATTCTAGTTCAAAACTAGTTCATTTCGATAAAAATCTACTTTTATCTTTTCAAATATGGAGTTTTTCATCCCAATTCTTCCCAAATCATTTCTTATGATTTTACACAAATTTTTACTATTTTTAATAATTTTGTCAAGGCCCGTAAAGTCGATTTCCATCAACGGCCATCGAACTGCACTTACAGCGACCTTTTCCAAATTTGATTTGGACATAATTCCAAATCCAACTGTTAGATTTCAAATCTCTAATATTCATTAGAAATCTCTTTTCGATACGAACCCAATGGTTTTGGTTTTAGGAGAATCCGACGGTTGGATCTCCCGCAATATCCATTCGAAGTCGATGGTCGAAATTCGCGAACTGCCGCAGCGCGGCGCGTTCTATTCAGGCCATTATATATATATATATATATATATATATAATATATATTATATATATTTCGTCGATTTCCTTTCAAAACGTATTTTATAAATCGTTTTAAATTCGTTTTCGAAACGATTTCAAACTTCATATTCAATTTCTAATCAAAATTGAATATTCCAATATAAATTCGTTTTAAATTCATTTCAAATCGATTTCAATTCGAATCAATTTCAGTTCAATTTCAATACGTTTCAATTCAATTCAAATTAAAAATCAGAGCTTTGGTTAAGCTTAGTGCTGGAATATAACATATTAACGAACTCGTCAGAAAAAGAACCAGTAGATTTCTAGGACGAGTAACTTATTACAGATAGGATCAGCAATATCCTAGTATGAGTAAAGCAGAAGTGTAATTTACTAATATATATATATATATGCCCCTCGTCCACAAACCATGGATGATATTTATTGGTTGTGATTGGTGTGAAAATTGATTGATAGCGAATGGTTGATTAGAATTGTTTGTGGTTGAAATTGATTGATTGTGGTTGAAAAATACCAGTTAGTGGTTGAGAATTATTTGGTTGAAACCACATAGGATTAGTTTGTGGAAATGAAAAAAATATACATGCCGCCTGCGTGCGAACTAGATGCATGAAATCCCCATTGTCAAAAGCTGCGAGGCTTTAAGGTAGAGCGAGAAGCCGTATAGGGACGACCCCAGTTTTAACTACCCTATCGTTATGCTGCCGAAATTTTGAATAATATTCATGTGTTAGAATTATTTTCATGTGTTGAAACTATATTCGTGTGTTGAATAGAAAACATTCATGTGTTGAATAGAAATTCATTCGTTGAATAGAAATTCATGTGTTGAATGGTATTCATGTTTTAAATAAATTGCTTTAACAATAAAAATCACATTTTTATTATATATAAATACGAACTATAGAAAACTTTCATGTGTTGAATAGAAATTCATATGCTGAATGGTATTCGTGTTTTAAATAAATTGTTTTATACTAAAAATCCTATTTTTATCATCTATATGAACTATATAAAATAGTCGTGTTTTGAAAGAAATTTTTTTATAATAAAAATCCTATTTTTATCACCTATATGAACTATATAAATTAGTCGTGTTTTGAAATAAATTGTTTTGCAATAAAAATCAAATTTTTACTATATACATGAATCGTTAAAAATAGTGAAGTGTCGGAATAAATGTCTGTTGGATAAAAATATCATTTTTATCAAATGTATGAAAAGAATATGGTTTTGAAATCGAAGAATCGATTATATTTATATATATATAATTAAAATATATGTGACGAACCCAAACCCCGTACTGACGGCAGCAAGGGTAATCTTTGGAATATAACACATAAATAGATAATAGCAGAACTATATTAAATAAATACACCAGATAATGCACAAATAATACACTGGATAAACATAATCATCAGAGTTACACAGTATACAGGATCATACTTAGTACAAATACAGTTCAACTATACATAAATGTCTACAGCGGAAACAAACATAATATGTACAATAGGTGCTGAGCAGCATAAAAAGAGATAAATGATAGAATCCATCTTCAGCTCCAGCTATCCAGAAAGAGCCAGATAAAACCAGAATACAAGGATGCCCGTGCAGAAAAAGGGGCACCAGAGTTTGCAAGTGAAGCAAACTACGAGTCAGTCATGGGACTGTTATGAGAAATCTACTTAACACATTTATAATATGGCTAATCACAGGACCACGCCACTTTCGCGGAACAGGTTTACTCCATTGGATTGCCAGTGCTTTAAAACTAATAAATCTTTTAAACACCGCAATGCTTTTTATAAAAATGAAGTCATTATAAGACTCAGTTCCCATCACACAATGCAACGCAAACCGAAGGATAGAGTTTTTACCTTATAATGACCAAAATATGCTTGATACGAATAAATCAAAAGAATTTGATATTATTACTAGTGTTTATACATTTCGAAAACAATTTCAAATCATAAGTATCAATCATAGACTGCATTAATGCCCCATACCACAATGTCACCATATATAGGTATACAATCAAAACCGCACAGTCACGTATTTTGGAATTGGATTTCCGTCATGAACCAAGGCAAAAGATAGTCCTTACCGACTTCGAAACGCTCTAGCCCGCCCCACAGGCAAGTACTCAGTCAAGCCTTTGGATCGTCAGGGCCGGTCCACCGATGTGGATTAAAATTCCTGAACACTTCGTTTCCCCGCCCTTTGGGGCGTCAATGAGCTAACGAATGACTCCATCAGTCCCAGATCGACCGATATATCCGAGGCGCCTCGCAACAGCAACAACCACATATGTAAAAATAATATAAATGTCAGCCAGTTCAAGCACTGACACCACCTCTAGCTAGAAGGAAACGCATGCCCTCCCAGAGGTCCTCTCCCGTTTTCGGTTCATACCGGGGTGTGAGGCTCGCAAATTCACGTTATACACAAAGCTACGCCACATAGGCGGTGCTTTGATCATCAACCACAAGACTTTGCTTTTCAACAGAAGCCTTGATCACTACGTCTCAGCATGCCACACAAGCAATTCACACTATGCAACTGATGGCTATCAATCACACAGAATGAATTCCAATGTCAGACACACAGTCCATTTAGAAGTTCGTTCTGGGTCTGAACGAAACCAGAGGCACTATATACCTCGTATACCCATCGATCTCCACGTACGTTTGGACGACCACCACTCGTTATCCATATTTCGGGATGCCTCCCAATTAGGACATCAGTTATCATCCAACCGAGGCGAAGATCCCCGGTCTTCAACCACCATCTTCATCTTCGATTTCTTATCGTCGATTCAGTTATTCAGAATGGGATAAACCTGGTCTTTCTGAGCAACTCGCGTATATAATTAACAAGTGCTACACAAACACAACATACGCTTCATTCCAGTTCATTATTCACTAACCGTAAATCAGTAAGGGAATGATTTCCCAAATATTAAACCCGAAGGCCAAAACCAACATCAGATCAAAACCCAGGAAACCATCCGACTTAGCTAACCTCCAGTTAGTTTATAAATTTCACATTCCATATCGTTTATAATATTTTATAGCGATTTGTCGCTATTTTTATTTATTTAAAAATAGTTGTTTCATTAAACGATGCTTCGGGCCATAACGCGCCCGTGACGCTGCTTTTCTTCAGATTTGATTTACACATATCTAAAAATCTAACTGTTTGATCTTCACAAATTATATATCATTAGAAATATCTTTTCAAAAAGAATCCAATGGTTCCAGTTTTGGGAAAATCCGACGGTCGGATCTCCCGGTGCACTCGTTTGAAGTTTCGATTTCAAAATACGAAGCTACAGTTCGTGTATTGAAACTGTGATTTCAAACGATTAGTGCGGAGATCCGACCACCGGATTTTCCCGAAACCGAAACCTTGGTTTCGCTTTAGAAATATCTTTCTAACGACACCAACTTTGTAAAGATCCAACGGTTGGATTGTCTGGAATGTGTAATTCAAATCTGAAGAAAAACAGCGTCAGATTCGAT
Source organism: Allium sativum (assembly GCA_030737875.1). Taxonomy (NCBI): domain Eukaryota; kingdom Viridiplantae; phylum Streptophyta; class Magnoliopsida; order Asparagales; family Amaryllidaceae; genus Allium; species Allium sativum. Next base: position 528,010,914 of record CM060926.1, read on the forward strand.
TATATATATATATATATATATATATATAATTAAATTAAATCGAATAGGGGCAGCCTTGTATTCAGGTTTTATCAGGCTCTTTCTGGATAGCTGGAGCTGGAGATGGATTCTATCATTTATCTTTTTATGTTGTTCTGCTCCTGTTGTATATATTATGTTTTCTTTTCTGCTGTAACATTTTATGTATAGCTGAACTGTATTTTGTACTAAGTATGATCCTGTATACTGTGTAACTCTGATGATTATATTTATCCATTGTATTCTATTGTACATTATCTGGTGTATTTAATTATTTCTGTTAAGTTGTTATCTGTTTATGTGTTATATTCCAAAGATTACCCTTGCACCGTCTTATCGGGGTTTGGGGTCGTCACAAACGTAGCGACCCGAACTTCCCCGGTAAGGAAAGCCTGGATTGCCTTGAGAACACGACAAAATAGAACGCAAATAGAAGAATATTTCATGGTCAATTACAACAATTCATTAGAATACAAGAATATACAGAGTATAAACAAATAATATACATCAGAAAAATATCAGAGATTACAATACATTACATAGCAGCGGAAAAATAATAAAATACATAACTAGAAGAGATATATGGTTACAGAGCTTTCCGGATATCATTCCAGCTATAAACCAGGTTCCTGTGAATATAAATCTGCAAAACCAAAATTACTAGCTGCCCGTGTCAAAATAAGGGCACCCAGTGTTTAGGTTAAAACAATAAACTACAGGTCAGTCATGTGACTGGTGTGAGAAATAAAACAGTTATTAATCTTTATTTTAAAGTTCGGTAAATCAAGGGACCACGCCATATAACACGGAACGAGTTTCCTCCCAAGAATACCAGTGTATAAAACAACAGCGCAATGCTAAATAAAGAACAATGAAGCTGTTATAAGTCCCAGGTCCCATCACACAATGCAACGCAAGCCAGAGGATAGGGTTTTACCTTATAACAGCCAAAGAATGCTTGATACGTGAAATTTCATATTTTATTATTACTATAAGTGTATAGTGTCAAAACAATTTCAAATCAAAAGTATCAATCATAGACGGGATAAGCGCCCCATACCATTATGTCTCCATACTAGGCTCTACAAATAAAACCGCAAAGTAACGTATTGGAAATTGGATTCCATCATGAGTCGAGGCAAGGGGCAAGCTCCTCTCCGATTCGAGACACTCTAGCAAATGTCTCAGGATCCCACTATGATCCTTTGGAACCTCCAAGGCCGGTCCTCTCTTACTTTTGAGGATTGGCAATTCCTGAACACACGTTTCCCGGTCCTAACAGACCTATATCCGAGGCGCCTTGTATTCCAACAACCACACAGGTGAAAAGTATATATAAATGTCAGCCAGTTTAAGCACTGACACCACCACTAGCTAGAAAGAAACGTCGTGCACTCCTTGGGTCCTTATCCCGTTTTTGACTCAAACCGAGGTATGAGGCTCGCGAATTCACGTTATACAGAAAGCTATGCCACACAGGCCATGCTTTGATCATCAACCACAAGATTTTGCTTTTCAATAGAAGCCTTGATAATCCGCCACATAGGCATGCCACACATGCAATTTACTCCATGCGACTAATGTCCATCGATATACAACCTCTGAGGTCGTACGTCTCAGAGAAGGGCGTTAAGCAAGAGAATACATTCTCCGCCGCCAAATAGATGTATATTTAATAGAGGTCAATCAACACAGAATAAAATCCAATGTCAGACACACAGTCCATTTGCAAGTTCGTTCTGGGTCTGAATGAAACCGGAGGCACTTTCCTCACATATCCATCGATCTCCAAGTATGTCTGGATGATCACCAACTGATTCTCCCTTCTTGGGTGTACAACCAAATCAAGATCATCAGTAATCACCCAAACGATGTGAAGACTTCCCATTAATTTTGATTGTCTGGAATGTTTAATTCAATTTTATACATAAAATTAAATTGAATAAAATATAATTATATAATCAAATATTGAATGTTTTATATTTTAATTTGAAGGAAAACTGACTGAAACAGTCGAATGGGCCTACGAAACATATCCCATTGTGTTCGTAATGGGGGTGAAACGCTAGGGATGACAGTTGTTGGGTTTGAATTGGTGTTCGTAAGAGATAAGGGGTATTTTTGGATTTTTAAAACGATGTGACGACCCCAAACCCCGTACTAATGGCGGCAAGGGTAATCTTTGGAGTACAACACATAAACAGACAATAGCATAACAGAATTAAATAAATACAACAGATAATGCACAAATAATACACTGGATAAACATAATCATCAGAGTTACACAGTATACATGATCATACTTAGTACAAATACAGTTCAATTATACACAAATGTCTACAGCAGAAACAAACATAATATGTACAATTGGAGCTGAACAGCATAAAAAGAGATAAATGATAGAAACCATCTTCAGCTCCAGCTATCCAGAAAGATCCAGATAAAACCTGAATACAAGGCTGCCCGTGTAGAAAAAGGGGCACCCGAGTTTGCAAGTGAAACAAACTACGAGTCAGTCATGGGACTGGTATGAGAAATCTACATAACACATTTATAATATGGCTAATCACAGAACCACGCCACTTTTGCGGAACGGGTTTACTCCATTGGATTGCCAGTGCTTTAAAACAAATAAATCTTTTAAACACCGCAATGCTTTTTATAAAAATGAAGCCATTATAAGACTCAATTCCCATCACACAATGCAACGCAAACTAGAGGATAGAGTTTTTACCTTGCAATGGCCAAAATATGCTTGATACGAATAAAACAAAAGAATTTGATATTATTACTAGTGTTTATACGTTTCAAAAACAATTTTAAATCATATGTATCAATCATAGACGGCATTAATGCCCCATACCACCATGTCGCCATATATAGGTATACAATCAAAACCGCACAGTCACGTATTTGGGAATTGGATTTCCGTCATGAACCAAGGAAAAAGATAGTCCTTACCGACTTCGAGACGCTCTAGCCCGCCCCTCAGGCAAGTACTCAGTCAAGCCTTTGGATCTTCAGGGCCGGTCCACCGTTGTGGATTAAAATTCCTGAACACTGCATTTCCCCGCCCTTTAGGGCGTCAATGAGCCAACGAATGACTCCATCGGTCCCGGATCGACCGATATATCCGAGGCACCTCGCAACAGCAACAACCACATATGTGAAAATAATATAAATGTCAGCCAGTTCAAGCACTGACACCACCTCTAGCTAGAAGGAAACGCATGCCCTCCCTGAGGTCCACTCCCGTTTCTGGTTCATACTGGGGTGTGAGGCTTGCAAATTCACGATATACACAAAGCTACGCCATGCAGGCGGTGCTTTGATCATCAACCACAAGACTTTGCTTTTCAACAGAAGCCTTGATCACTGCATCTCAGCATGCCACACAGGCAATTCACACTATGCAACTTATGGCTATCAATCACACAGAATGAATTCCAATGTCAGACACACAGTCCATTTACAAGTCTGTTTTAGGTCTGAACGAAACCGGAGGCACTATATACCTCGCATACCCATCGATCTCCACGTACGTCTGGACGATCACCACTCATTATCCATATTTTGGGATGCCTCCCAATCAGGACATCAATTATCATCCAACCGAGGCGAAGATCTCCGGTCTTCAACCACCATCTTCATCTTCGATTTCTTATCGTCGATTCAGTTATTCAGAATGGGATAAACCCTGTCTTTCTGAGCAACTCGCGTATATAATTAACAAGTGCTACACAAAAACAACATACGCTTCATTCCAATTCATTATTCACTAACCGTAAATCAGTAAGGGAACGATTTCCCAAATATTAACCCCGAAGGCCAAAACCAACCTCAGTTCAAAACCCAGGAAACCATCCGACTTAGCTAACCTCCAGTTAGTTTCTAAATTTCACATTCCATATCGTTTATAATATTTTATAACGATTTATCGCTATTTTTATTTATTTAAAAATAGCCATTTCATTCAAACGATGCTTCGGGCCATAACGCGACTGTGGCTGTAACACCCCACACCCTCTACGGTCACTCACTAAGGGAATGCCATAACATCGGTGGAGTATTTTAAGTGAATATAGAAAAGAAAAATTACAACAAGACAGATATAAGTAATACTTGAGAATTTAAAACATCATTTCATTGCAGCGGAAAGTAAAACATGTTTGGTTATACCAAAACCATAAACAAGAGTCAAGTACATAATATCCATCCTGATAAAACAAAAGTACATAATCCTACTACATAACTTAATAGCCATAATAGAAAAGATAAACTGAGCTTTACATCCACGGTCCAAGCTCCAAAAGATAGATAAAGCAGTCTGATCAAAGCCCAATAGTGCTAGGCCCACTCTGATAACCTGAGGGTTGGGAAAAAGATAAAAACAACGGGGTCAGACATAAGTCTGAGCGAGTCCTATAACCTTAACAATATAATCATTAAAGTAATTAGGGTATGATATAAACAAGGTACGGTACCTCTGGGGATAATGACTACACTAAGTAGCCAACTAAACACAGGATATACTAAGGTAACCGAAAAGACGCATTTACCCACCCAAGGATAATTACTACACTGCACCATCCCAGATCTACCCACCCAAGGGTAATTCCTACACTGCACCACACCAGTTCTTCCCACCCAAGGGTAATTCCTACTTAAGGTTGATCCCACTAAGTGTACTTAGTAATTTTTAATAGTAGTTTCGTGTACCCCTAGCTGACTACATAGGTGCTGTTTGCCCCTATCTCCACTAGGTGTACCCACTACTCCCCAAGCGATCGGCTCCCTAATGTAGATACCCGTGCTGGCCCCACAGTGGGGTGTATCATTCCCCAAAGTGGCAACCTGATAATATCAACGGTGCACGGCTTATACCTACACGATGCAACAACGTCTTACTTACCAGCCCGGGTCCACACACGCATATGAAACCCGTTGGACTTGCGTTGCCACCGCTACCCCGTTTTGGCCTCTTACAGTCAAGCCCAGTACGCGTGTCCCGTCCTCGACATGGGTCGAGCCCAATAAGATACATATGGGTTACTGGTTGAAATGGGCCCCCCACAAGCTACTACTTAAGCTTGTCATTTCTAGTGAATCCCACTTAACCCTTTAACCATGTCCACTTACATGTTACAAATTTTGGTTAAGTCTTTTAATCATATTTTAATTGCCACTCAAGGCCCCCACAAGCTACTACTTAAGCTTGTCATTTAATCATATTTCAATTGCCACTTAAGGCCCCCACAAGCTACTACTTAAGCTTGTCATTTAATCATATTTCAATTGCCACTTAAGGCACCCACTAGATTTCCACATGCCACCCAAGGCACTTACTTGATTCCCACATGCCACCCAAGGCACTTACTTAACCCTTTAATCATGTTTAATTACATGTTCCACTTTGGTTAAGTATTCTAATCGTATTTTCTATTGCCACCCAAGGCAACCCACTAGTTTCCTTATGCCACCCAAGGCACCCCCACTAGTTACTACATGCCACCCAAGGCACCCACTTAACCCCTCATGCCTCACTACATGCTAATTTGGTTAAGTGTTTCTTAATTGATTAAGATCGTAACCTTTGTAAAGACCTCTCACATTAGACTGTCTTTTATGGCAGCTGGATATGCCGGTTGGTTCCGGGCAGCCTTACACCATAACCGAGTCTAACCTCGTGTCTTTACACTTGTCACGTATTTAGTTTATGACTAAGACCTCTCACATTGGGCCAATCATTTGTAGCCGCTGGATTTGCCGGTCGGTTCCGGGCAGTCTTATGCTACAAAAAGGGTCCAACCTCGTGTCTTAGTAGATTAATTACACCTAATTAATCACCCCCATAATTTGTATTAATTATCCCTAAATAATTACAAATATTTAAGAATATGGGTAGACCTAACTCAATAGGTAAATTCCCAATTCCATAATATGGGTAGACCTAACTTAATAGGTAAATTCCTAATTATGTCCATCCACTTTATGGTATGTTTAATCATACCCACTTCACACAATTTTATGTGTTCATTAATTTTTACCCCATCGTCCCCACGTAAATACGTTAACATGACGTACTTCAAAAGAGAAGATTCATCATACACACAATGGGTTCAACTTAGCATATCATTAGCATTATCATGGGTTTAAAAGGTGTCAACTTGCATATATGACCATAAACCCAACTTGCATAAATAACCAACCCAAACTTGCATGAATCACATATGTCATAAAGATGGTAACTTGCATAAATGTTCATGTCATAGACCTATCATAAAGGTGTCAACTTGCATACATGTCATAGGTCTAAAAGGGATGAACTTGCACATGTACTTATGTCATACAAAGGGGTAAACTTGCATAGCATGTCACATGTTAACTTGCATATAACCAAACACATAACTTGCATAACATGTTACATATGAACTTGCATATAATCATGCACATAACTTGAATATAACCAAACACATAACTTGCATAACATGTTACATATGAACTTGCATATAATCATGCACATAACTTGCATTACATGTTACATATGAACTTGCATATGTATGTATGACATACAAAGGTAAACTCACATATGTTATGCATATCACTAATCCAAACAACTTGCATAGATTATGCATATTATAGATCCATACTCATAGGTTAAACTTGCATGTCATGTCACTTGTTTCACACATGATTCTAGCATAAAACCAAGCATTTAACTTGCATAAAACCAAACACTTAGCATGCATAAAACCTAATACTTAGCATGCATAAAACCCACCACTTAACATGCATAAACCCAAACAATTAACTTGCATAAACATAGTGTTATCATGAATAAGTGTTAAACATAGTGATTAGCAAACTAGCATCATAACATATGACCTAAAACCCATTGATCCGCAAGCAAAACCATATGATCTCATCACATCTCATCTACTTAGTTTAGCAATTGGTTATTAAAGTGATAGAAACTCACAAACTCCAAGATTAGCTCCTTAGATAGTTGCTAGAGTTGAAGTAGAGGTGGATTAGTAGTTGATTAGCTTGCAATCCTCTCCTCTAATTAGTGGAGGCTCCTTCTAAGTTGCATTTTGGCGGCATGATGGCATAGATTCTATTTTTAGTATGGATTAGGGTAGTCTTAGGGTGTATTTATAGGATTAGGTTGTGTTTTAGGCCCTTAGATTAACCGTAGGTTAGTTTAGGTCCGTCAGATTTCGTCCCAAGCCCTCCAACCCAGCCCAAAACTCAACCAGGTGCACCCAGGCCAGAATCAGCCGATAGGGCAAGTCGACAGCCCTGTCGACTGCCAAGTCGATAGCCCTGTCGACTGCGAAGTCGACAGGCATGTCGACAGGCAAGTCGACAGCCCTGTCAACAGCCAAGTCGACTTGGCTGGGCGGGAGTTTTCCCGCCTGGCCCCCATTTCTGCATGTTTCGAAATTCAAATTTCCCGAAAACTTCTTTGGGCCTTAACCGGGTCATACGGACTCCGATTTACAAAATTTCGGACTCTATTTCGCGTATTTTTCCGAGACGAACACAATGACGTAACCCGTTTTCCCCTGATTCTCACATCTGAGATTATTAATTCTGTAATTAGTGAATATCAGTGTTAACTGAAATTCGGGGTGTTACATTCTCCCCTCCTTAAAGGATTTCGTCCCCGAAATCTCTAAGCTAAGGAGAATGCATATCCTACCATCCAAACAACCATCTACTCAATCCATCAAACACGGGCATCCATTGTCCTTAAAACAATTTCTGCTGATGTATGAGCATATGCAAAAAGTGTGTATATATGTTCCCTCTCTAATGTATGAACATATGCAAACCGTGATAGTGCCATGCATCCAATATGTATGCGAAAGAACCCTATCGACACATACTATATCTACATGAGTGCACAATCATTCACCCAAAATGCATCATCCATATGATAACACAACCATTATACATCCATAAATATAGCTACCTACACACAATTATATGCAATATGCAATATGAAGTGATTGAGCCGATCTAGTGTCTAGAGTGTGTGTATATGCATCCACGAGCAACCACTAGCAAACACTTGCATCCACCTGCATCCATCAATCATAACATGTCTCAAACACATGTTTCAACCATAGGTTTACCCTATCTAAAGGTCAAAGGCACTAACAAGAGGACATACTAAAGATAAGATAAGTACTAGACAAACGATAAAGGAGAAGTTAAAAGACATACCCTCAAAAAGGAATGGGTATAATGAACGCATTTTCGCTTCCGTCTCCCAAGTAGCGTTGCTCTCATCTTCTCCCCATTGCACTTTGACTAGTTGAACCTCCCTGTTTCTCAACCTCTTAATCTTTGACCCAAGGATGCGTGTAGGAGCTCGTCGAATAATCGCATCACGCTCTATCTCTACTTCTCTAAGCAAGCTCGGCTCTACCACCTCTGCGGTCTCATGTAGGCACTTCCTCACATGGAATACATCATGTACACCACTAAGTCTGTCGGGCAACTCCACCAATGGAAGATGCTCTTCTCATGTACCTCCAAAATCTAAGATACATAGCCTCAAAAGGTCTTCTAAAATGCGATTTACCCTCCCGGTCTGGCCGTCTGTCTGAGGATGATTTGCGGTGCTCAAACACAGCTGAGTCCCTACCGCCTCTTTCAAACTCTTCCAAAACTCGCTAGTGAAGATAGGATCTCGATCACTCACTATGCTGGAAGGTACACCATGCAATCTAACAATCCCTCGCATGTAGATTGAAGCTAGCCATTGAGCAGTCCTCTTACTCTTCACGGGTATAAAATGGGCACTCTTAGTAAGTTTGTCTACCCCAAATCAAATTCCCTTATTACCCATCCTCGATCTTGGTAATCCATTGACGAAATCCATCGAGACACTATCCCACTTCCATAGCGGAACCTCCAATGGGTGAAGCAACCCACCGGGTTTCTTCTGCTTTGCTTTCACTAGCTAGCACACCAAGCATCTAGCGACATACTCGGCCACATCTTTCTTCATACCGGCCCGAAAGAAAACTCGCTTCATGTCTTGATACATCGTGTCCCCACCGGGATGAATGGTCATCTTCGACCGATGTGCATCATCAAGTATAGCCTTCCTCAAACCCTCGTCTTGCGGTACACAAAGTCTACTGTCTCTATGCAACCACCCCTTACCATCTAGGGTGTACCTACTCAAATGGCTGGACGACTCCCCCCCTTATGAGCTTCTCTACTAACTCAACCAACTGTGGGTCGTCTCGCTGTGCCTCGCCAATCCGTCCCAAAAGAGTAGGCCTAAGCTCCAAGGAGGCTAGCAAACCGGTACAAAGTCAACGGAAGGTCTAAAGTCAAACATAGAAATAAACTCTAAGCTCCGTCGTTCAACGAACAATGAACTCAAGGACAACCTTTTTCTAATTAAGGCGTCCGCTACCACGTTACCCTTGCCATGGGTATACGCTATCTCAAACTCATAGGATGCTAAGAATCCCATCCACTTTTGCTGTCCTAAGACTATGCGCTCGAAGAGTCTCCAACACTTCCCTAAGATGTAGGGCATGCTCTTCTCCACTTTTAGAGGAAACCGGGATATTCCCCCATCCAAAATCATCACAACTGTCCATCTCTCACACAGACCACCCTAGTCGAACTCGGCATCCCCCAAATGCAAGCCCCAAAGGCCTAAACCAATATCAGACAAACACCCAAGGGATACCTCCTTCGAATTCAGACGACCTACGTGAGATGATACTAGTAAAAAAGGCTAAATAATTAAGCCCTTGTCCAACTCTGGATGTCCTTGCCAGTCTCGCTCGAAAACCACCGTTTATCCCATAACTAGCTTTGCTCAACCTATTGAGCACATACGAAAACTTATTTCGCTCCTAGAAAAGACCAAGATGTCATTTACAAAGACCATCACGAACTTATTTAGGTACTCCCTGAACACCCTTCTCATCAAATCAATAAAGTATGCGGGGGCGTTCGTCAAACCAAATGGCATCACCAGCCACTCATAAAAAAAATCATCCGGAGTCCTAAAGGCAGTCTTCTCTATACTATCCTCAGCCACTCTCAACTGATGAAACCCCGTGGCTAAGTCCTACTACGAAAACACTGAGGCGCCAACCAACTGATCAAAGAGATCATCAATCCTCGGCAATGGGTGTACATTTTTCTTTGTTATCTTGTCAAACTCTCTATAGTCTACACAAAGTCTGAGGGACCCATCCGCCTTCATAGCAAAAACTACTGGAGCACCCCACTTCGATATACTTCGTCTTCTAAACCCCTTCTCAAGCAAATCGCCTACTTGCTTATGGAGTTCCCTCCTCTCACGAGGAGCCATGTGGCACACTAGCCAAGATACCGGTTTGGCATTGTCTACCAGATATATTCGGAAGTCAATCTCCCGCTCCGGAGGTAAGCCCTTCACCTCCTCAAACACATCCGAGTATTCCCGGACCACTCTAACAGATCGCAAACTCTCGACCGACGTGTCAAGCGATTCTAGATAACTTAGCATAACAGATTCCATGGGATTACAAGAGATCTCGAGAGTGTTACCCAAGCGGGTCATAAGCCTAACAACTCTCCTTTCACAAACAAGAACGGCATCACTATTGGATAACCAGTCCATGCCCAAAACTAACCCATAGCCCGTGAAGCCCAAAAAGCATCACATCTAAACTCAATGCTAAGTATAGAAACTTTCAAACCAAAACACATCATGGATCCCCCAATTGGGTTTGAAACAACCAAGGGATCACCAACTAAACTGGTGTCTAAGTGCAGTGACTCAACTAACAACGATGAGATAAACGAACTCGATGCGTCAGAATCAAATAAAGTTCGAACCGGATAATAAAGAAATCCAAATTCCAACCTAGACGGTCTTATCCCCATTTGGTACACTAGCCGTGAGGGAATACAACTACCCTCCAGAAGATTCCATACCTTGCCCTTGCCCCTTTGGACAACCCTAATAAGGTGTCCTATTCCTCCCAAAAGGATAACTACTCGCCTTCTTCTTCCCATTCTCCACTCGTAACCTCCCACCAATGAGGTTTCATCCTTCATTAACCAAACAACTATTTGAGCCTTCCTCCCATCGTCTATCCAATAGGTACCTACCAGTCCTCCTCCTTCTTGAACCAACTTCTAATCCGACTAACGTCTAAGTCCCTTGAAGTGGTTTTCCATTCTTATCTATCTTAGAAAGATCATCTATACACGGAGGTAAACTCAAAACGAGAGAGGAAGAGATTCAAAACGGAGAATTCGAAAGATAAAGATATGGCTATTGGGGATTATGTTTTTCTTTCAAAAACTTTTCTCTTAAAATACATGTTTTTGAAAATACTCCTTTCAAAAATATTCTTAGAAAATAGTTTTTCTAAAAAAATTATCTGTTCTGGTAACCTTAAGCTCTGATACCACGTGTAACACCCCACACCCGCTACGGTCACTCACTAAGGGAATGCCATAACATCGGTGGAGTATTTTTAGTGAATATAGAACAGAAAAATTACAACAAGACAGATATAAGTAATACTTGAGAATTTAAAACATCATTTCATTGCAGCGGAAAGTAAAACATGTTTGGTTACACCAAAACCATAAACAAGAGTCAAGTACATAATATCCATCCTGATAAAACAAAAGTACATAATCCCACTACATAACTTAATAGCCATAATAGAAAAGATAAATTGAGCTTTACATCCACGGTCCAAGCTCCAAAAGATAGATAAAGCAGTCTGATCAAAGCCCATAGTGCTAGGCCCACTCTGATAACCTGAGGGTTGGGAAAAAGATAAAAACAACGGGGTCAGACATAAGTCTGAGCGAGTCCTATAACCTTAACAATACAATCATTAAAGTAATTAGGGTATGATATAAACAAGGTACGGTACCTCTGGGGTTAATGACTACACTAAGTAGCCAACTAAACACAGGATATACTAAGGTAACCGAAAAGACGCATTTACCCACCCAAGGATAATTACTACACTGCACCATCCCAGATCTACCCACCCAAGGGTAATTCCTACACTGCACCACACCAGTTCTTCCCACCCAAGGGTAATTCCTACTTAAGGTTGATCCCACTAAGTGTACTTAGTAATTTTTAATAGTAGTTTCGTGTACCCCTAGCTGACTACATAGGTGATGTCTGCCCCTATCTCCACTAGGTGTACCCACTACTCCCCAAGCGATCGGCTCCCTAACGTAGATACCCGTGCTGGCCCCACAGTGGGGTGCATCATTCCCAAAGTGGCAACCTGATAATATCAACGGTGCACGGCTTATACCGACACGATGCAACAACGTCTTACTTACCAGCCCGGGTCCACACACGCATATGAAACCCGTTGGACTTGCGTTGCCACCGCTACCCCGTTTTGGCCTCTTACAGTCAAGCCCAGTACGCGTGTCCCGTCCTCGACATGGGTTGAGCCCAATAAGATACATATGGGTTACTGGTTGAAATGGGCCCCCCACAAGCTACTACTTAAGCTTGTCATTTCTAGTGAATCCCACTTAACCCTTTAACCATGTCCACTTACATGTTACAAATTTTGGTTAAGTCTTTTAATCATATTTTAATTGCCACTCAAGGCCCCCACAAGCTACTACTTAAGCTTGTCATTTAATCATATTTCAATTGCCACTTAAGGCCCCCACAAGCTACTACTTAAGCTTGTCATTTAATCATATTTCAATTGCCACTTAAGGCACCCACTAGATTTCCACATGCCACCCAAGGCACTTACTTGATTCCCACATGCCACCCAAGGCACTTACTTAACCCTTTAATCATGTTTAATTACATGTTCCACTTTGGTTAAGTATTCTAATCGTATTTTCTATTGCCACCCAAGGCAACCCACTAGTTTCCTTATGCCACCCAAGGCACCCCCACTAGTTACTACATGCCACCCAAGGCACCCACTTAACCCCTCATGCCTCACTACATGCTAATTTGGTTAAGTGTTTCTTAATTGATTAAGATCGTAACCTTTGTAAAGACCTCTCACATTAGACTGTCTTTTATGGCAGCTGGATATGCCGGTTGGTTCCGGGCAGCCTTACACCATAACCGAGTCTAACCTCGTGTCTTTACACTTGTCACGTATTTAGTTTATGACTAAGACCTCTCACATTGGGCCAATCATTTGTAGCCGCTGGATTTGCCGGTCGGTTCCGGGCAGTCTTATGCTACAAAAAGGGTCCAACCTCGTGTCTTAGTAGATTAATTACACCTAATTAATCACCCCCATAATTTGTATTAATTATCCCTAATTAATTACAAATATTTAAGAATATGGGTAGACCTAACTCAATAGGTAAATTCCCAATTCCATAATATGGGTAGACCTAACTTAATAGGTAAATTCCCAATTATGTCCATCCACTTTATGGTATATTTAATCATACACACTTCACACAATTTTATGTGTTCATTAATTTTTACCCCATCGTCCCCACGTAAATACGTTAACATGACGTACTTCAAAAGAGAAGATTCATCACACACACAATTGGTTCAACTTAGCATATCATTAGCATTATCATGGGTTTAAAAGGTGTCAACTTGCATATATGACCATAAACCCAACTTGCATAAATAACCAACCCAAACTTGCATGAAACACATATGTCATAAAGATGGTAACTTGCATAAATGTTCATGTCATAGACCTATCATAAAGGTGTCAACTTGCATACATGTCATAGGTCTAAAAGGGATGAACTTGCACATGTACTTATGTCATACAAAGGGGTAAACTTGCATAGCATGTCACATGTTAACTTGCATATAACCAAACACATAACTTGCATAACATGTTACATATGAACTTGCATATAATCATGCAGATAACTTGCATATAACCAAACACATAACTTGCATAACATGTTACATATGAACTTGCATATAATCATGCACATAACTTGCATTACATGTTACATATGAACTTGCATATGTATGTATGACATACAAAGGTAAACTCACATATGTTATGCATATCACTAATCCAAACAACTTGCATAGATTATGCATATTGTAGATCCAAACTCATAGGTTAAACTTGCATGTCATGTCACTTATTTCACACATGATTCTAGCATAAAACCAAGCATTTAACTTGCATAAAACCAAACACTTAGCATGCATAAAACCGAATACCTAGCATGCATAAAACCCACCACTTAACATGCATAAACCCAAACACTTAACTTGCATAAACATAGTGTTATCATGAATAAGTGTTAAACATAGTGATTAGCAAACTAGCATCATATCATATGACCTAAAACCCATTGATCCGTAAGCAAAACCATATGATCTCATCACATCTCATCTACTTAGTTTAGCAATTGGTTATTAAAGTGATAGAAACTCACAAACTCCAAGATTAGCTCCTTAGATAGTTACTAGAGTTGAAGTAGAGGTGGATTAGTAGTTGATTAGCTTGCAATCCTCTCCTCTAATTAGTGGAGGCTCCTTCTAAGTTGCATTTTGGCGGCATGATGGCATAGATTCTATATTTAATATGGATTAGGGTAGTCTTAGTGTGTATTTATAGGATTAGGTTGTGTTTTAGGCCCTTAGATTAACCCTAGGTTAGTTTAGGTCCATCAGATTTCGTCCCAAGCCCTCCAACCCAGCCCAAAACTCAACCAGGTGCACCCAGGCCAGAATCAGCCGACAGGGCAAGTCGACAGGCATGTCAACAGGCAAGTCGACAGCCCTGTCGACAGCCAAGTCGACTTGGCTGGGCGGGAGTTTTCCCGCCTGGCCCCCATTTCTGCATGTTTCGAAATTCAAATTTCCCGAAAACTTCTTTGGGCCTTAACCGGGTCATACGGACTCCGATTTACAAAATTTCGGACTCTATTTCGCGTATTTTTCCGAGACGAACACAATGACGTAACCCGTTTTCCCCTGATTCTCACATCTGAGATTATTAATTCTGTAATTAGTGAATATCAGTGTTAACTGAAATTCGGGGTGTTACAGTGGCGCTATTTTTCTTTAGATTTGATTTACACATATCTGAAAATCTTACCATTGGATCTTCACAAATTTTATATCATTAGAAATATCTTTTCAAAACGAATCCAACGGTTCCAATTTTGGGAAAATCCGACAGTCGGATCTCCCGGTACACTCGTTTGATGTTTCGATTTCAAAATATGAACTACAGCGTCATTATTCGATTTAATTTAATTATATTTATATATATAAATATAATCGATTCTGGCGCTGTTTTTCTTTATATTTGAATTACACATTCCAGACAATCCAACCGTTGGATCTTTAAAAAGTTGGTGCCATTGGAAAGATATTTCCAAAGCGAACCCAACGGTTTCGGTTTCGGGAAAATCCGATGGTCGGATCTCCCGCACAAATGTTTTGAAATGTAATGATCGGGGATTTCGCTCGATCTGAAACAGTCGCTAAACCGACTAAGACCGTTCGAAACCCCTGATTGTTTTGAGAACACGACAAATTGGAACGCCGACAGAAGAACATTTCATTGTTAATTACAACAATTCCATCAGAATACAAGAATATAAAGAGTATTACCAAATAATATACAGCAGAAAAATATCAGAGATTACAATACATTACATAGCAGCGGAAAATAATACAAAACCCAACTTGAAGAAATATACAGATATAGAGCTTTCCGGACATCGTTCCAGCCGCAAATCAGGATCCTGTGAATATAAATCTGCAAAACCAAAACTACTAGCTGCTCGTGTCAAAATAAGGGCACCCATAGTTTAGGTTGAAACAATAAACTCCAGGTCAGTCATGGGACTGTTGTGAGAACTAAAACAGCTATTAATCTTTATTTTTAAGTTAGGTAAATCAAGGGACCATGCCGTATAACACGGAACGGGTTTCCTCCCAAGAATACCGGTGCATAAAACAAACAGTGCAATGCTGAATAAAGAACAATGAAGCTATTATAAGACCTATGTCCCATTACACAATGCAACGCAAGCCGGAGGACAGGGTTTTTACCTTATAATAGCCAAGAATGCTTGATACGTTTAAAATAAATCATTTGATACTATTATAAGTGCATAGTGTATAAAACAACTTCAAATCATAAGTATCAATCATAGACGGCATAAGCGCCCCATCACACTATGTCGCCATACAAGGCTCTACAAATAAAACCGCAGAATCACGTATTTGGAAATTGGATTTTCGTCTGTGAACCGAGGCTAAAGATAGTCCTCTATCAATTCGAGACGCTCTAGTCCGTGTCTCAGGAACAGAACGCATCGTCCCTTGGAGCGACAGGGCCGGTCCACTGATGTGGATTAAAATGCCTGAACACTGCGTTTCCCCACCCTTTGGGGTGTCAATGAGTCAACAAATGACTCCATCGGCTTCACATAGTCACTGATATATCCGAGGCGCCTCGCAACAGCAACAACCACATAAGTCAAACTCGTCAGGGCGTGTAAAACCACTGACGCCACTTCTAACTAGAAGGAAACGCATGCACTCCCTGAGGTCCTTCTCTCGTTTCTAGTTCGCACCGGGGTGTGAGGCTCGCGAATCAACGCTACACTAAGCTATGCTGCACAGGCTGTGCTTTGATCATCAACCACTAGACTCTGCTTTTCAACAGAAGGCTTGATCATTTGCACCGTAGCATGCCCCACAGGCAAACCACTCCATGCAACCGATATCCATCAATCACACAGAATGATATCCAATGTCAGACACACAGTCCATTTACAAGTTCGTTCTGGGTCTGAATGAAACCGGAGGTACCTAGTACCCCGCATATCCATCGATCTACAAGTACGTCTGGACGATCGCCAACTGATTCCCTCCTCTTGTGTGTATGGCCCAATCAAGATCATCAGTAATTATCCAAACGACGTGAAGACCTCCGGTCTTCAACCACCGTCTTCATCTTCGACTCATCGTTGAATCAGATATTCAAAATGGGATAAACCCGGTCTTTCTGAATAACTCACGTATATATTAAACAAGTGTTACACAAACACAACATACGCCTCATTCCAATTCATCAGTCACTAACCGTAAATTAGAAAGAGAATAATCCCCCAAATATTAACCCCGAAAGCCTAAACCAACATTAGATCAATACCCAGGAAACCGTTCTGCTTAGCTAACCTACAATTAGTTTCTAAATTTCACATTCTTAGGGAAAGTTTCCCATTAATTTTATCAAAGATAAATTCCTTTAAATTTATTCTTTAATCTTCCTTTGAAAATCAATTCAAACCAAATTATCCAAACTAATCGGGATTAACGAACCTTACCGAAGTAATCAAATGTTAAATTTCCTGACCCCAACCTATTCATCCCATGAAGTAAAACTGGTAATACTTCATATCTAACACCACAGTGTTATTGGTAAATTCAATTACCATTTCACGTTCAAATCTAATTAAAGATTTAACTATCGCCTGGAGCAAAACTGGTGATACTCCATTCTCGATCTTTTCAATCTAATTAAAGATTCATTAAAACTGCACTTAGTTTTAATCTTTAACTGGGTTAAAGAATCAGTGTCATTTAAAACACGGTTCACGATAAAACCTAAAAATTAATCCAAATTCAATTCCAATTTAATACCATTCAATTGGTTCACCTCATTGAATCTAAATAAAAAGATTTAATCTTTTTCTCAATTGGGTATAAGAAGAGTGTTAATGAAGACACCATTAGCGACAAACCCAAATCACATTTGATATTAAATACAAGGCTCTAAATAGAAAATATACCGGCTTATATTCAATATCAGATTCTACGACCAACAAATATCTTATTGGAAATAGCGATATAAATATATCTTTCAAATTTCCAGAACAATATATGTATAATCACGAAATCCAACATCAAAATATTCCAAAGACAATTCCGATTCAAATACATTCCAATTCAATTATTGGAAATCCTGGTCGCTTTTAAAATCATTTCAAATTCAATTTATTTATTTCAAAACCAAATTGATTTTAACTCAAGTTCAAAACTAGTTCATTTCGAAAAAATCCATTTTTATCTTTTCAAATATGGAGTTTTTCAACCCAATTCTTCACAAATCATTTCTTATGATTTTACACAAATTATTACTATTTTTAATAATTTTATCAAGGCCCGTACAGTCGATTTCCATCAACGTTCGTCGAACTGCACTTACAACGACCTTTTCCAAATTTGATTTGGACATAATTCCAAATCCAACTGTTAGATTTCTAATTTCAAATATTCGTTATAAAGCTCTTTTCGATACGAATCCAACGGTTCTGGTTTTTAGGAGAATCCGAAGTTCGGATCTCCCGTAATGTCTGTTCGAAGTCAATGGTTGAAATTCACGAACTACCGCAGCGCAGCGCGTTCTATTCAGGCCATTATATATATAATATTATATATATTTCGTCGATTTCCTTTTAAAACTTATTATATAAACCGTTTTAAATTCGTTTTCAAAACGATTTCAACTTCTTATTCGATTTCAAATCAAAATTGAATTTTCCTTTATAAATTCCTTTTTACATTCATTTCTATTTGACGTCAATTCGATTCAATTCAATTTCAATTTGATTTGAATTCTATTCAATTTCAATTTGATTTGAATTCTATTCAATTTCAATTTGAATTCATTTTCAATTCGAATTCATTTCAAATTGATTTCCATTCAATTTCAATTCGATTCGAATTCATTTTATTTTCAATTCTAATTCGTTTCAATTCAATTCAAATTCTAATTCATTTAAATTCGAATTCTAATTCGTTTCAATTCAATTTAATTCGAATTTCATTTCAAAATATTCGATTTTGAAATCACTTTTCAATATTCATTATAAAAACGAATATAATCGATATAAATATCATTCGCATCAAAATAGCGCATATCTAATCAACACGGCTTTATATATTTCTATTTCAAATATTCTATTCAAATATTTCGTTTCAAATATTTCTTCTCAAATATTTTATTCAAATATTTCTCTTCAAATATTCTATTCCAAACTGGAATGAGGCCCAATCAATTACCATAGATTTTATTTCTATGGATTTCCATACAACGCATGTGTATATCAACAGTGACAAATAACGTACCACCATCCAAAGTGCATTCTACACTGTATAAGCATCAGATATAAATATTTAATGCTCATAACAGTCTGTAAATCAATCGATCGACATACAACTAATTATTGGGATTAGTGTATGTCATATATCATCCCAATACCCATGTGGGGTTTCAAACAATCAAACACATATTTTATTTGTGCAGTTGGGCGCTATGTAAAATTTATCGACCCAATCAATATCAGTCAAATGTGTGTATATAAACAAATCGTTCGATTTGTTTATATTTATTTCATTTTAAATACACGTTAAAAATTCTATTTTCAACTATAAAATATTTTTAATTATATAAATATTTTATTTTATTTCATTTCACATCACATCACACAATCAACTACACATCAAAATCAAACAAACAAGCATACAAGCCGTCCATGGTCTGTGGACGACGGGTGTCGGGTGCTACTAAACAATGTCTGCATCCTAGTATATATTTTAACTAGAAAATTATATTAAAAGTGAGAAGTTCTCACTGAAAGCTAAACCAAATGCCACGGCTCTTCTTATGTAGAAATTCTATTTTTATTCTTCTCACTATATAAAAATTATATTTTTATTCTCTATGTCTTCATATATAAAAATCTCATTTTTACTTCACCATTTCAACTATATAAAGATTCAAACTTTTCTAATATAAAAATCTGACCTTTTCTATTCGATTAACTATATAAAAATCCGACCTTTTCTATTCGATTAAATATATAAAAATCACATTTTTTCCTATTCGATTAACTATATAAAAATCATATTTTTAAAGTGTTATATATATATATAATCAGGTTTTACATTAATAAAACTAAATAAAATAATATAGAAACTCACATCGATCGGATTTGGGCGGAGGGTGGCCTGTCGTGGTCGGAGGGGGGGTCTTCCATTGGGCGACGGTGGTCTATTGTGGATTGGGGCTGAGATGTTGGGAATTGAAGAGAGGAGAGAAGGGTCAGGGCACAGGAGGGGGCGCCATCGATCGGCGCTCGCCGGGGGGGGGGGGGGGGTGGGGGGGTCTGTCATCACGGCGGCGGAGGTATGGGGGGGCGGCGATCGATTTGGTTTTTTTCTGATATACTGAAATCAATCGGTTATGATAGGGGGGTTGACTTCGGTTATAAAGAAGGAAGGGGGATTATTAAAATATTTACTTAGTTAATTAATCCTTCAAAAAGTAACTTTCTAATTCGGTCTCTAAACGAGGCCCAACGACTATCGTCCCTAGGTAATTACCCTCATTCCGAACACAATGGGATATGTATCGCAGGCTGATTCGACTGTTTCGATCAGTTTTCGTCAAAATCAAAATACAACTCTATATATTGAATTTGAACGTGCTTTTCAATTTATCGGACCTACATACAGACTCTAAAAATTCCCAAAAAATATTTCCTAGCTTCGTGTTGACGATACGGTCCTAACAAAACTAATTTCATCAAATTCTAAGGTCGTTCGAAAAATGGCCATTTTCCAGTCGATCAAAATCAACTAAAACTAGTCAAACGTGTTTTCCTTTGCCACGCTCACATATTGATTCGAATAATTTTGAATTTTGAAACCAAGCTATAACTTGACATCCTGGATCCAACAAAAGTGGTTTCGCCGAAAAACGAGGTCATTTGCAAAATTTCCATTTTTAAGGGCCAGAATTCTACAGCGACTATTCTAAATTTTCAACTGGACTTATCTTCTGATTCCCGCTATGAAATTTCAATTTTTCGAATTCGTTGGAAAGATATTCTCAATTAGATTCAAATATTTTTGGTTTTGTTAAAATCTAGTTTATTTTGCACCTGGTACATTCATTTGAATTTTGAAATCGAATTATCGAACTACCGCGCCATTTTCTATTCCTTTTATATGTAAATAAATTATTATATTCTAACGACGATTCAAATAATTATATATGTTCTAATCTATTCCAAATATATTTCTTGCTGTTATTATTTAAAATAATTCATTTTAAATATTCAAAATTCACTAAAATCGCGAAAATAAAAACTTTAAATTGGCTCAGATTTCCGGGTTATTACAATCTCCCCCACTTAAAACTTTTCGTCCCCGAAAAGGAACGAAGCCGAAAGTTGTTTAACTAATCAACTCGACTTTCATTATTTTCATTACGGCTTAAGTTCTTCAACTTTTCAGTTTCTAAGAACTTTTCAAATTTTTAAAAAATTTGGCCAACACCCTAAATTTTTGAAAATTTTCGCCATAACCTCCCCTGCACCAGGGACTTCGGGATGTTTCATATAGCCTCCCATGGCCTTCTTCAATCCAAAAGAAAACGCCAAGCGACTAGCCAATCGGCTCATAAAATCATCATCACCCAAACAAAACAGTAAATTATGGTAAATATGTATCTATTTGTCGGGCAAACAATTTTATTCTCCTGCTCTAGCCTCATTGCTATGACCTGTTCAATGTAAGTACATGTACATGCATGCAAATGCGATAAATTTTCAATACAACTCAATATTCAATTGGGCTAAAGGTTCAACATTTAATTAATTAACTAATAATCAAACAACACAATCAGCAATCAATTAGTTGATTAACATTTCAAATTCATAATTTCGATACATAGTCAAAAAATCATATTTTTGATGCCAAATCACAAAAATAAACCCTATTTAGTTTCGCTTCTCACACCAGTCAATTGGAAATATATAGAAATCTCACTTTCGTCGCTTGAATATAAATACAGGCGATGGTGCCCCATAACCAGAATTATCCCCGGGCAACTAGAGAGTGATTCTATAACTATCCAGTACATTAAAACTTCGAATACACGTTTGCAAGGCGTATAGGCAAAATCTTTATATATTGGATTGTCCAAATTCAATATAAAATAAATAATCAAATACGAATAAGTGATTTAAATTTCAAAACAAAACTTGTTTTTACTTTCAAAAATATACAATTCACACTCATTCTAGGATACTACTGATCCTGTCTCTAACGAGTCATTCCCATTGGATATTACTAATCCAATTTCTGATGAATCCTTTCATATGGTTCTAATGTGTCTTGTTCTCTGAGCTCTGCAAACCAAAGCTCAGATACCACGTTGTAACGACCGGGGATTTCGCTCGATCCGAATCAGTCGCTAAACCGACTAAGACCGTTAGAAACCCCTGATTGTCTTGAGAACACGACAAATTGGAATGCATACAGAAGAACATTTCATTGTCAATTACAACAATTCCATCAGAATACAAGAATATACAGAGTATTACCAAATAATATACAGCAGAAAAATATCAGAGATTACAATACATTACATAGCAGTAGAAAATAATACAAAACACAACTAGAAGAGATATACGGATACAGAGCTTTCCGGACATCGTTCCAGCTGTAAATCAGTATCCTGTGAATATAAATCTGCAAAACCAAAACTACTAGCTGCCCGTGTCAAAATAAGGGCACCAAGAGTTTAGGTTGAAACAATAAACTCCAGGTTAGTCATGGGACTGGTGTGTGAACTAAAACAACTATTAATCTTTATTTTTAAAGTTAGGTAAATCAAGGGACCACGCCGTATAACACGGAACGGGTTTCCTCCCAAGAATACTGGTGCATAAGACAAACAATGCAATGCTAAATAAAAAACAATGAAGCTATTATAAGACCCAGGTCCCATTACATAATGCAACGCAAGCCGGAGGATAGGGTTTTTACCTTATAATAGCCAAGAATGCTTGATACGTTTAAAACAAATCATTTGATACTATTATAAGTGCATAGTGTATAAAACAACTTCAAATCATAAGTGTCAATCATAGACGGCATAAGCGCCCCATCCCTCTATGTCGCCATACTAGGCTCTACAAATAAAACCGTAGAATCACGTATTTGGAAATTGGATTTCCGTCTGTGAGCCGAGGATAAAGATAGTCCTCTACTGATTCGAGACGCTCTAGTCCGTGTCTCAGGAACAGAACGCATCGTCCCTTGGATCGACAGGGCCGGTCCATCGATGTGGACTAAAATGCCTGAACAATGCGTTTCCCCACTCTTTGGGGTGTCAATGAGTCAACAAATGACTCCATCGGCTTCACATAGTCACTGATATATCCGAGGCGTCTCGCAACAGCAACAACCACATAAGTCAAACTCGTCAGGGCATGTAAAACAACTGACGCCACTTCTAACTAGAAGGTAACGCATGCCCTCCCTGAGGTCCTTCTCACGTTTCTAGTTCACACCGGGGTGTGAGGCTCGCGAATCAACGCTACACAAAGAATTGCCACACAGGCTGTGCTTTGATCATCAACCACAAGACTCTGCTTTTCAACAGAAGCCTTGATCATTTGCACCATTTTGCACCATCGCCAGTATTTATATTCGAGTGACGAAAGTGAGATTTCTATATATTTCCAATTGACTGGTGTGAGAACCGAAACTAAATAGGGCTTATTGATGTGATTTGGCATCAAAAATCTGATTTTTTGATTATATATCAAAATTATGAATTTGAAATGTTAATCAACTAATTGATTGCTGATTGTGTTGTTTGATTATTGGTTGATTAATTAAATGTCGAACCTTTAGCCCAATTGAACTGAATATTGAGTTGTATTGAAAATTTATCGCATATGCATGCATGTACATGTACTTACATTGAACTGGTCATAACAAGGAGGCTAGAGCATCTCGAATCGGTAGAGGACTATCTTTAGCCTCGATTCACAGATGGAAATCCAACTTCCAATACGTGACGTTTCGATTTTAGTTGTAATCCTATATATGGCGACATAGTGCGATGGGGCGCTTATGCCGTCTATGATTGATACTTATGATTGAAATTGTTTTGACACTATACACTTAAAGTATTAAAAGATGAAATTTAGCGTATTAAGCATTCTTTGGCTATTATAAGGTGAAAACCCTATCCTCCGGCTTGCGTTGCATTGTGTGATGGACCTAGGTCTTAAAATAGCTTCACTTTTCTTTATTTAGCATGACGTTGTTGTTTTATGCACTGGTATTCTTGGGAGGAAACCCGTTCCGTGTTATACGGAGTGGTCCCTTGATTTACCTAACTTTAAAATAAATATTAATAATTGTTTTAGTTCTCACACCAGTCCCATGACTGACCTGGACTTTATTGCTTTAACCTAAACTCTGGGTGCCCTTATTTTGACACAGGAAGCTAGTAGTTTTGGTTTTGCAGATTTATATTCACAGGATTCTGGTTTACAGCTGGAATGATATCTGTTAGACCGAAAT
This sequence comes from Allium sativum, assembly GCA_030737875.1. Lineage (NCBI taxonomy): Eukaryota > Viridiplantae > Streptophyta > Magnoliopsida > Asparagales > Amaryllidaceae > Allium > Allium sativum. The sequence goes on from CM060926.1 coordinate 528,035,323, forward strand.
TTGGGCCTAACACCCAAACTCTATGTGAAATCCTCACAAATCACAGATTACAGATAAAAAGCAGTAAAAAACAGGGAACACATGAGATTTTTATAGTGGTTCGACTCAATCCAAGCCTACGTCCACTTTATAGTTTCTTAAATCCTAAGAAAACTATTACAATGCTGTTTGATTGCGGTTTATACATGAAATCCTCGTGTTTACAATATAAAAGAGGAGATTGGAGGTTGAATTATACACGATAACCTCGTGTTAAAGTGATTAGAGTCGGCCTCCTTGCTGTTGCGAAGCAATGGTGGAAGCCAATGTGAGTGAGAGCCCAAAAAGTCCCTTGAAATGACCATCTCGTGGTGTATGTATAGGCGTAGAGGAGCCCTAGGGAGCTCTGGAGCGGTCCGGTTCGGATATGCCACGTGTCATGACCGGAGTTAATCTCGAAAAGTATTGGAAGAAGTCCCTCTGTTCGGGTTTTGCCAAGTGGAGCCAGATCCATGATAGTAGGAGTAGTTATCCCTTAAGAAGCGGTCAAAACAGTTGTGTAGCAGTAGGTAAAGGGGGATCGGATCGGTTCTCCGATCCGAACAGGGGCGAAGCCTTTGAAATGAAGACGTTGTGCTCTCCTGAGAAACTGATATGAGGCGGGTCGGATTCTCCTTGTTCCGAACCGAGCCGTCATTTCCGATCCGAGCCGAGACGGAGTTTCCGAACGGTAGACATGATGTGCATTTCTGTGTAGAGCAAGGCGGTTCGGCTTCTGATGGTCCGATCCGAACCGAAGTGAGCTGGAGTTGAAGTTTGAGCATCTTTGAAGTATGGGGTCGGAGCGGGTCCGATCCGATCCGGGGTTCTATTTAATGCTAAATTCCAGGTTTCCGGTTCTGCATGCATTCACGGAAACAGGCGTAAGTTTCAAACCGTAAGTCCGATTAAGCTGAAACAAAGCTCAAACTGAAGCTGATTCAGAGAGCTACAAGAGTTACAGAGCACAGCTCCGTAATCGCTGTTTTCGGGCCCAAAAAAGGTCATCTGATAGGAGTTCCGGGCCATTCTTTGTTTGTGATGCGACTTCAACCAAATCGCTTGCTGTCTTCTGACGGTATTCCCAATACTCTAGTGTGTTGTTTATCAGAGATTCCATGTGTGACTGCTTCGACTAAAAAGAGGGTCAACATTCTGCCCCTCAGAACATATCTTGCTGAATGAAGGAAGATGTGCCCTGGATAATCCAAGAAATCCAAGGCCACGCCGGGCCTGCCAGTTGCAAGTATAATCCATACCTGCGAAGAAGAGAAAGCAATTGGGTATGTCAAAACTTGACAAAACTGATTACACTTTCGAGCATAAACCATGCTTGGGCGTTTGTTTGAGCATAAACACTACTCAAGGGACGATCGAATCATCCTGCCAAAACCTGACGAGGGACCTAATCTTTCGGGTATAAGCCATACCAGGAAGTTCAAACTGAGCATAAGCCATACTCGAGTTTTATTGAGTTCCTTTGCCAAATCCTGGCAAGACAATAAGCCATTCCAGAGTATAATCCATACTTAGAAATGTAGTGGAGTACAATCCATACTCATACCGAGATGGAGCTATACTTGCCAAAGCCTGACAAGATAGTCTGTCCCTAGGCACAATCCGTACCAAGGGTTTCGAGATAAGTATAAGCCATACTTTAGTTAAGATTGAGAATCCTGCCACAACCTGACAAGACACTTAAATTTGCCAAACATAATCCATGCTCGGGAAGTCCTCCCTTATTTAATTCAAAGTACAAAACCAAAGCAAATCCTGATTGGTTTGTCATCGAGTGCAGAGCACGATTTGGAGCTAAATCCTAACCCCGAACGTGTGTACTCCGATTTAGCCAATCGGAAAACCTAAAGAAAGCAAAGAGACATATCTTAAATCCTAAGAAATGCTGAAAACGCAGAGTGATCCAATCTAGATCAGTTGATGACGAGCCGATGGGAGCTCGTTCCAGGGTCATTCCCTCTCCGGGGAGCAGGTGGTGGCAGCACAGGTACAGGTGTTGTTGGTTGTTTCACATACTCGGGTAGCTCTCCACGTCTAACCCGTTCCTCAATCAGATCTCGCAAGTGTCTACAGTCATTTGTGTCATGACCGTCCATATCGTGAAATATGCAATATTTCCCAGAATCGCGTTCTCTTTGCGATGGCTCCCTCCTGGGAGGCTTTGGATAGGAGACGTCACCGTTTGTGTTCACGTAGATGTCGGTTAGTGACGAATTGAGTTCTGTGTACTTTTCATATTTGGGCCCTCTCCAGGGCTGAGCGTTGCGGTCATTCTTGACGGCAGCTTTTCCTTTGCCTTTATCAGAATCAGACGGTTCTCCGTCTTTGAGCATGTTAACATCGAGAACTTTCTTCTCGGAGGTTGCGTCTTCTTCACGCAAAAACCTATCCGATTCAAGGTAGAATTCGCTGAGATTCCTTGGTGGGTCCCGGTACAAGGATTTTTTGAACTCCGAGTTGTCTAGAACGCCGGATACTGCCGCCATTAGTACCATAGATGGCTCAGGTCGATCAACTGATGCTGCTGCAACGTTGAACCTTTCCAGAAATGACCGCAGAGTTTCTTTAGGCCTCTGCTTGATTGTAGTTAGTGACATTACATTTTTGGGTCGAGCGATATGGACCCGAAATTGTTCAATAAAGCGAGCGACCAACATGTCCCAGCTGTTGATCGATTCAGATTCTAGCTGCCGAAACCACATAGCAGCAATATCAGTCAAAAAGAGGGGAAAGCATTTAGCCATGACGTTTTCCGACGCTGATTGAACTTCCATATGCCGTTTATAGCGCATTAGGTGCACGGTAGGATCTGCCCTGCCGTTGTAGGGTTCCAGTTGTGGAAGTTTGAAATCTGGAGGATTGCGGGAATTCCTAATTTCCTGTGTGAATGGATTGTGATTGACATCATCCATGTCATTCTGATAAATGCGGCCTCTCGAAAGGCATTCAATAAGGCTGGCGAGCCGATCGCCTTCAAAGAGCTGTCGCAAGTTGACAAGTACAGAGCTGGTGCCCCCAACGTTAAGTTCAGAAGTGTGTGGAAGAGTATAAGGAGCTTGGCAGGTCATCCGGTTCGGTTCGGAGGTGCCCCCTTGCTGTGGCTCGGAGAAGCGAGGGAGGTTATGGAGAGGTGCACGGTTCGGATCGGAGGTGCCGATCCGAACAGGTTCGCCTGTTCCGAACCGGGGAGCTTGATGCTGAATTTGTGTGGTATTTCCGACCCGAACCGGTGTGGATGTAGGTCGTGCTGGAGCGAAGACTTGATTTCCAGAGGGGAGGTTGCTGCCCCCAGGCTCATGCAGGGTTGCTGTTCGGATCGGGTCCGAACCGATCCGGTGGGGAATGTCCCCCATTTCCATATGCGCTTGATTCAAGTTTTGGTCCTCGGTTCGGATCAGATCCGAACCTATCCGGTTTGCAGCTGCTGCTGGGGCTATTTCCATGCCATTTCCAGTGAGTTGTGTGTTATCACTCGGCCTACATTCCATCCGAGCGAAGAATTGGTCAATCATCTCCTGTTGTTTGCGGAGGAGATCATCTTGCCTTTCCATTTGAGTTCTCAATTCGGCGAGAACGCCATCCATTTCATCTCTGGTTAAGTATGCTGATGGATTTTCATGAGAGGAAGCCTCCTGGCTTGCCTCGTTCCTCGTGCCTTCAGTGCCAACATCCTCAGCACGAGAGAAGGTTCCGTCTTTCTTTCGCTTGACCATTGATCCAATAGCCAAATAATCTGCTTCCGTTCAAGCTAGTAGAAGAAGTTGTATCGTGTGCCCCCTTCCTGGCGTGCCAAAATGTTAGACCGAAATTTGGGCCTAACACCCAAACTCTATGTGAAATCCTCACAAATCACAGATTACAGATAAAAAGCAATAAAAAAACAGGGAACACACGAGATTTTTATAGTGGTTCGACTCAATCCAAGCCTACGTCCACTTTATAGTTCCTTAAATCCTAAGAAAACTATTACAATGCTGTTTGATTGCGGTTTATACATGAAATCCTCGTGTTTACAATATAAAAGAGGAGATTAGAGGTTGAATTATACACGATAACCTCGTGTTAAAGTGATTAGAGTTGGCCTCCTTGCTGTTGCGAAGCAATGGTGGAAGCCAATGTGAGTGAGAGCCCAAAAAGTCCCCTGAAATGACCATCTCGTGGTGTATTTATAGGCGTAGAGGAGCCCTAGGGAGCTCTGGAGCGGTCCGTTCGGATATGCCACGTGTCACGGCCGGAGTTAATCTCGAAAAGTATTGGAAGAAGTCCCTCTGTTCGGGTTTTGCCAAATGGAGCCAGATCCATGATAGTAGGAGTAGTTATCCCTTAAGAAGCGGTCAAAACAGTTGTGTAGCAGTAGGTAAAGGGGGATCGGATCGGTTCTCCGATCCGAACAGGGGCGAAGCCTTTGAACTGAAGACGTTGTGCTCTCCTGAGAAACTGATATGAGGCGGGTCAGATTCTCCTTGTTCCGAACCGAGCCATCATTTCCGATCCGAGCCGAGATGGAGTTTCCGAACGGTAGACATGATGTGCATTTCTGTGTAGAGCAAGGCGGTTCGGCTTCTGATGGTGCGATCCGAACCGAAGTGAGCTGGAGTTGAAGTCTGAGCGTCTTTGAAGTATGGGGTCGGAGCGGGTCCGATCCGATCTGGGGTTCTATTTAATGCTAAATTCCAGGTTTCCGGTTCTGCATGCGTTCACGGAAACAGGCGTAAGTTTCAAACCGTAAGTCCGATTAAGCTGAACTAAAGCTCAAACTGAAGCTGATTCAGAGAGCTACAAGAGTTACGGAGCATAGCTCCGTAATCGCTGTTTTCGGGCCCAAAAAAGGTCATCTGATAAGAGTTCTGGGCCATTCTTTGTTTATGATGCGACTTCAACCAAATCGCTTGCTGTCTTCTGACGGTATTCCCAATACTCTAGTGTGTTGTTTATCAGAGATTCCATGTGTGACTGCTTCGACTAAAAAGCGGGTCAACAATATCCAAAAAGCTTTGTATCCGTATATCTCTTCTAGTTGTGTATTGTATAATTTTCCACTGCTATGTAATGTATTGTAATCTCTGATATTTATCGAATGTATTTTATTTGTTTATATTTTGTATATTCTTGTATTCTGATGGAATTGTTGTAATAAACAATGAAATGTTCTTCCGTCTACGCTCTATTTTGTTGTGTTCTCAAGATGATCCGCGCTTTCCTTACCGGGGAAGTCACGGGTTTTCTTGTTGCGAAGAATGCAGGACCAGATCTAGAGGCTCTATTAAAGAGATATCGAAATCTGGGCGGAGCAAGTTCTAGAAATTCTAAGAAAGAATGTATTGAAAGCTGATGTGACGACCCTAAACCCCGTACTGACGGTGGCGAGGGTAATCTTTGGAATATAACAAATAAACAGATAATAATAGAACAAAAATAAATAAATACACCAGATAATGAACAAATAACACACTGGATAAACGAAATCATCAGAGTTATACATTATATAGGATCATACTTAGTACAAATGAAGTTCAGCTATACATAAATGTTTATAGCGGAAATAAACATAATATGTGCAATAGGAGCTGAACAACATAAAAAGAGATAAATGATAGAATCCATCTTCATCTCCAGCTATCCAAAAAGAGCCAGATAAAACCTGAATACAAGGTTGCCCGTGTAGAAAAAGGGCACTCGAGCTTGCAAGTGAAACAAACTACGAGTCAGTCATGGGACTGGTATGAGAAATCTATTAATACATTTATAATATGGCTAATCACAGGACCACGCCACTTTCGCGGAACGAGTTTACTCCATTGGATTTCCATTGCTTCAAAACAAATAATTATTTTAAACATCGCAATGCTTTTTATAAAAATTAAGCCGTTATAAGACTCAGTTCCCATCACACAATGCAACGCAAACCGGAGGATAGAGTTTTACCTTATAATGGCCAAAATATGCTTGATATGAGTAAAACAAAAGAATTTGATATTATTACTTGTGTTTATATGTTTCAAAAACAATTTCAAATCATAAGTATCAATCGTAGATGGCATTAATGCCCCATACCACAATGTTGCCATATATAGGTATACAATCAAAACAGCACAGTCACATATTTGGAAATTGGATTTCCATCATAAACCAAGGCAAAAGATAGTCCTTACCGAATTCGAGATGCTTTAGCCCGTGTCTCAGGATCAGAACGCATCGTCCCTTGGAGCGATAGGGCCTGTCCACTGATGTGGATTAAAATTCCTGAACACTGCATTTCCCCACCCTTTGGGGCGTAAATGACCAAATGAATGACTCCATCGGTCCCGGATCGACCGACATATCCGAGGCGCCTCGCAACAGCAACAACCGCATAGGCGAAAATAATATAAATGTCAACCAGTTCAAGCACTGACACCACCTCTAGCTAGAAGGAAACGCATGCCCTCCCTGAGTTCCTCCCCCGTTTCTAGTTCATACCGGGGTGTGAGGCTTGCGAATTCACGTTATACACAAAGCTATGCCACACAGGCAGTGCTTTGATCATAAACCACAAGACTTTGCTTTTCAACAGAAGCCTTGATCACTTCATCTTAGCATGCCACAGAGGCAATTCACACCATGCAACTGATGGCTATCAATCACACAGAATGAATTCCAATGTCAGACACACAGTCCATTTGCAAGTCCGTTCTGGGTCTGAACGAAACCGGAGGCACTATATACCTCGTATACCCATCGATCTCCACGTACGCCTGGACGATCACCACTCATTATCCATATTTCGGGATGCCTCCCAATCAGGACATCAGTTACCATCCAAACGAGGTGAAGATCTCTGGTTTTCAACCACCATTTTCATCTTTGACTTCTTATCGTCGATTCAGTTATTCAGAATGGGATAAACCCGGTCTTTCTGAGCAACTCGCGTATATAATTAACAAGTGCTACACAAACAGAACATACGCTTCATTCCAATTCATTATTCACTAGCCGTAAATTAGTGAGAGAATGATTTTCCAAATATTAACCCCAAAGGCCGAAACCAACATCAGATCAAAACCCAGGAAACCATTCGACTTAGCCAACCTTTAGTTAGTTTCTAAATTTCACATTCCATATCATTTATAATATTTTATAACAATTTATTGCTATTTTTATTTGTTTATTTATAGCCAATTTAATCAAACGACGCTTCAGACCATAACGCGGCCGTGGCGCTGATTTTCTTCAGATTTGATTTACACATATCTGAAAATCTAGCCATTGGAACTTCACAAATTTTATATCATCAGAAAGATCTTTTCAAAACGAATCCAACGGTTCCAGTTTTGGAAAAATCCGACGGTCGGATCTCCCGGTACACTCGTTTGAAATTTCGATTTCAAAATACGAACTACAGCTTCGTTATTCGATATATTTTAATTATATTTATCTATATATATAAATATAATCGATTCTTCGATTTCAAAACCATATTCTCTTCAAACATTTGATAAAAATGATATTTTTATCCAATAGACATTTATTTCGACACTTCACTATTTTTAACGATTCATGTATATAGTAAAAATGTGATTTTTATTGCAAAACAATTTATTTCAAAACATGACTATTTTATATAGTTCATATAGGTGATAAAAATATGATTTTTATTATAAAACAATTTATTTTAAAACACGAATATTTTATATAGTTCATATAGGTGATAAAAATATGATTTTTATTATAAAACAATTTATCTAAAACACGAATACCATTCAACACATGAATTTCTATTCAACGAATGAATTTCTATTCAACACATGAATGTTTTCTACTCAATACACGAATATAGTTTCAACACATGAAAACTATTCTAACACATGAATATTATTCAAAATTTCGGCAGCATAACGGCAGGGTAGTTAAAATCGGGGCCGTCCCTAGTACGGCTCCTCGCTCTACCTTAAAGCCTCGCAGCTTTTGACAATGGGGATTTCATGCATCTAGTTCGCATGCAGGCGGCATGTATATTTTTTTTCATTTCCACAAACTAACCTTATATGGTTTCGACCAAATAATTCTCAACCACAAACGGGTATTTTTCAACCACAATCAATCAATTTCAACCACAAACAATTCTAATCAACCATTCGCTATCAACCAATTTTCACACCAATCACAACCAATAAATATCATCCATGGTTTGTGGACGAGGGGCATATATATATATATATATATATATATATATATATATAAGTAAATTTCACTTCTATTCAACACATATAATTTTTACAATGCATATATAACTTATACATCGACCGTACAACTTATACAATGCTTATACACGAGGTGTACAACGCTTCTATAACTCATACATCGACTATATAATTTATACATCGTCGTTTTCCATATCATTTATAAATTAGAAATCTCACATTGGGTTCCACTCCACCAAAAATAGCAGAAGGCTCAGAAAAATATGCGGTCTCTTCTAGAATGTAGAAGACGTCCACCCGAGTCCACTGTGTAACACCCCACGTCCATTAATGTCACTCACAAAGGGAATGCATTAACTTCCATGGAGGTTTTAGGTGAATATAGAACAGAAAAATTATAATAAGACAGATAATAAGTAGTACTTGGAAATCTAAAACTTTATTTCATTCCAGCGGAAATTAAACATGTTTGTTACATTATAAAACCATAAATCAGAGTCAAGTACAATATCCATCTTGATAAAACAAAATACATAATCCCATTACATAAATAGCCATTAAAGAAGATAACAAGCTGGACTTTACTTCAGCGGTCCAAGCTTTCCAAAAGAGAGAATAAGCAATTCAATCAGACTCCGCTAGAGCTGGGCCCACCCTGAGGACCTGGAGGGGGGAAAAAGATAGAAATGGAGGGGGTCAGACATAAAGTCTGGCGAGTATGATAATTCTAACAACACTATTATCAAAATAACTAGACTAAGGCATAAGCTGGAAAACAAGGAAATGTCTATGAACTATTGGGTATGGAAGAGCAGATAAAGATAACGTTAAAGGCACACCTAATTACTAACGAATAATTACTACACTGCACCACACCAGTCACCCTAAAGGTTGATCCCACTCACCGAACTTAGAAATTATATAAATAGCTTTGTGTACCCCTAGCTGACTACATAGGTGCCGCCTGCCCCTATCTCCGCTAGGTGTACCCCACTGCCCACTTGCGATCGGCTCCCTACTCGTAGATACCCGTGTTGGCCCCACAGTGGGGTGTATCACTCCCCTAAAGTGGCAACCCGATACAACTTGAGGATGAACGGCTTATACCTACACGATGCAACAACGTCTTACCTACCAGCCCGGGTCCACACACGCATATGAAACCCGTTGGACTTGCGTTGCCACCGCTAACCCGTTTGGCCTCTTATAGTCAAGCCCAATATGCGTGTCCCATCCTCGACTTGGGTCGAGCCCACAAAGATACGTTTGGGTTACTGGTTGAAATGGGACCCCTTTACTTACCACAAGCTATCCACCTAAGCTTGTCCCCACTAGTACATCCCACTTAACCCTCTTAGTCATGTTCATTTACATGTGTGTTTGGTTAAATCTTACTAATCGTATTTCAAATGCCACTAAAGGCACCCACTAGATTCCTGATGCCACCCAAGGCACCTACTTAACCCCCATGTCCCACTTCACATGTTTATCTGGTTAAGTATTTCTTAATTCATCCAGGCCATAACCTCATAAAGACCTCTCACATTAGACTGGCATTTATGGCAACTGGATTCGCCGGGCGGGTCCGGGCAGTTTTACACCATAAAAGAGTCTAACCTCGTGTCTTTACAACTGTTATGCTTTAATTTGGGCCTAGGACCTCTCGCATTGGGCTGACATTTGTGACTACTGGATTCGCCAGGCGGGTCCGGGCAGTTTTACGTCACAAACGAGTCCAGCCTCGTGTCCTAAGCATTGATTAACACTTTTACCCCAGTTTTAAATATATCCCTATTCAAATCATTAATTAATTCCAATTTTAATGATGTCCATAATTGACTCAATTATGGCCATCCACTTACGGTATGCAAAATCATATCAATTTGCACCCCAATTTCTAAATATTAAATCCTTAATATTACCCCTACCCCACGTTATACGTTCGCTTATTCAACGCAAAATATATGTTACACTCGAATAGTCTAACTCATAGCACAAAGATAAATTATCACAACATATAGACAAATAAAATAGATCTAATCATAATAGGGGTGAAACTTGCATAAAACTACACATGTCATGGATCTAAAGGTGTCAACTTGTTTGGTTAAATGTCACAACTTACATAATATGATCATAACCCAAGTTCATATATAAACTTGCATATGTGGTTTATGCAACATAATGATGGTGTGAACTAGCATCTAACACATAGAACTCACACATGTCATAGCATAATTCTAGATTTAAATAGATGTCATAATTCTAGATCTAAATAGATGTCATACAATATGTGAGATTATACATACTAATAAATCTAAACTTGCATAGGTACATGTGATTTATCTTGTGAATCATCATAGCCCAAATATATATAATCAACATCATGATTCATAAGCTAACTACAACATAATAACATCATGGATTTGTAACATCACAACTTAGCATAGAAACTTGCAACATATATAATATCATCATAGCATGATTTACAATATATAGGATATCATCATCACATATCATAGGATTTACAACATACATGATAGCATAAGGTTTACAACAACATATATGACAATTCACATCATTTTCTTATGATCCATATCACATCTTAATCTAATTAGTTTGCAAATAATCTTATTAAGATCATCATACTCACAATTAGAAAAGGAAGAGAGTCTTGATTTGCTTTAGAGTTGAGTAGAATTAGAGTTTTGATTAGCTTTCTTCCTTCTTAGTTGGCGGCGGCTACAATGAGTTCCATGGCGATGGCATGACGGCGGCTATTCTATTTTTCATGTGATTTTAGAGTGAGAGACTACCTAGGTATATATAGAGTTTAGGATTTATTTAGACCGTCAGATCAACTCAGAACTAACCTGAACCGTTAAATTAGCCAACTCAGCCCTAAAGACACATCAGCAGCTCAAGATTGGGCTCTGCCAAAACCTGGTCGACTGGACCAGGTCGACACCCAAGTCGACTGCGCAGTCGACCTGGTCCTGGGGGTGTCGACTGCCCAGTCGACTCCCCAATCGACCTGGGATGCTGGGCGGGAAATTTCCCGCCTGGCCTGTTTGACTTCGAATTTTGAATTTTGAATTTTCTGAAACTTCCGATGGCCATATCTCCTTCACACGAAGTCCAAATCACGCAAACTCGGACTCTATTTCAACCAGAATTCCGAGACGAACACAATGTAGCAACCCGTTTCCCACAATTCTCAAGTCTGAGATTAGTTATTCTTAAATTTGTGAATATTAATATTAACAGAATTACGGGGTGTTACATTCTCCCCTCCTTAAAGGATTTCGACCCCGAAATCTTCAAGTCAAGAAGAATGTATATCCTAACATCCAATCGTCCATCTACTCAACCATCAAACACAGGCATTCATTGTCCTTATAGACTTCTAATGCTTTCATGTTTAAATGCACAGTGTGTGTATATGTCCATATCTAATGCAAAATCAGGCGGTCCACTGATTTAGTTGACCTCCTTAATGCAAATCATGATAGTGCCATGCGTCCATTATGTATGCAAAAGTTCCTTAATGCTACATATTATCTCTATATGCGTGCACAATCATCATCTGAATGCAGCATCCATATGGTAAAAAAATCATCATACATCCATTTTACTAAATACATCCATATATATGCAATATGCAATATGAAGTGTCTGAGCCGATCTAGTGCCTAATAGTGTGTGTATATGCATCCACGAGCAACCACTAGCAAACACTTGCATCCACTTTGCATCCATCATACATAACATGTCTCAAACACATGTTTCAACCATAGGATTATCCTAACTAAAGGTCAAAGATACTAGCGAGAGGACATACTAAAGATAAGATAAGTACAAGCTAAGCGATAAAGGAGAAATTAAAAGACATACCCTCAAAAAGAAAAGGGTAAAATGAACGCATCTTCTTTTCTGTCTCCCAAGTAGCGTTGCTCTCATCATCTCCCCATTGCTCTTTGACTAGTCTGACCGCTCAATTTCTCAGCTTCTTGATCTCCGACCCAAGAATGCATGTAGGAGCTCGTCGCATCACGCTCTATCTCCTCCTCTCTAAGCAAGTTCGGCTCTACCACCTCCGCGGTCTCGTGTAGGCACGTCCTCAAATGTGACACATGGAATACGTCGTGTACACCAATAAGTCTCTCAGGCAACTCCACTCTATACGCCATCTGTCCAATCTTCTCCTTAATAGGAAACGGCCCTACAAACCCTGGTGCTAATTTCCTAAAGGACCCAAAGCGAACAACATTCCGTAATGGAGACACTTTGATAAAGACCATGTCCCCAACATCAAACTCAAGATCTGTCCACCTTTTGTCTGCATAAGATTTCTGCCTATCTTGCGCCATCTTCATCCTCCTTCGAATCAAGTCGATCTTTTCCGAAGTCTCTCTAATCATATCGGGCCCAAGTATGATCTTATCCGTAGATTCCCACCAACATGTAGGTGAACGACAAGGTCGTCCATAAAGAGCTTCGAAAGGTGCCATGCCAATGCTAGATTGAAAGCTGTTATTATATGCGAACTCTACCAACGAAAGATGCTCTTCCCATGTACCCCCAAAGTCTAGGATACATAGCCTCAAAAGATCCTCTAGAATGCGATTCACCCTCTCAGTCTGGCCGTCCGTCTGACGATGATACGCGGTGCTCAAACATAACAGAGTCCCTACCGCCTCTTGCAAGCTCTTCCAAAATTCGCTAGTGAAGATAGGATCACGGTCGCTTACTATGTTAGAAGGAACACGATGCAAACGAACTATCTCTCGAACGTATACAGAAGCTAACCATGGAGCAGTCCTCTTACTCTTCACGGGAATGAAATGGGCGCTCTTAGTAAGTCTATCTACTATAACCCAAATCCCCATATTACCCTTCCTTGATCTTGGTAATCCATCCACAAAATCCATCGAGACACTATCCCACTTCCATTGCGGAACCTCCAATGGGTGAAGCAACCCACCGGGTTTCTTTTGCTCTGCTTTTACTTGTTGGCACACCAAGAATCTAGCGACATGCTTGGCCACATCCCTCTTCATACCGGCCCAAAATAAAACTCGCTTCATGTCTTTGTACATCTTATCCCCGCCGGGATGAATGGTCATCTTCGAATGATGTGCTTCATCAAGAATAGCCTTCCTCAAGTCTTCGTCTCTTGGTACACAAAGTCTACTATCCTTACGTAACCAACCCTTATCATCTAGGGTATACCTACGGAGTTGGCTTGATGACTCCCCTCTTTTGAGCTTCTCCACTAACTCAACCAACTGTGGGCCGTCTCGCTGTGCCTCACCAATCCGTCCCAAAAGCGTAGGTCTGACCTCCAAGGATGTTAGCAAACAGGGTACAAAGTCAACAGAAGGTCTAAAGTCAAACATAGAGATGAATTCTAAGTTTCGCCGCTCAACAAACAATAGGCTCAAGGACAACCTTTTCCTACTTAAGGCGTCTGCCACCACGTTACCCTTGCCAGGGGTATATGTTATTTTGAAATCGTAGGACGCTAAGAACTCCATCCACCTTTGCTGCCTTAAGTTCAAGTCCTTCTGAGAGAATAAGTATTTTAAAGATTTGTGGTCAGTGAACAATTCGAATATCTCGCCAAGAAGGTAATGACGCCAAGACTTAAGCGCGAAAACAATTGCGGCCAATTCTAGGTCATGCGTGGGGTAATTCTTTTCATGCACCCATAACTGCCTTCCACCATAGGCTATTACCCTTCCCTCATGCATTAAGACTGCGCCTAGTCCTGTCCCACAAGCATCGGTATAAACAGTAAACGGCTTACTCCCGTCTGGCAGCACTAAGACCGGGGCTGAAGTCAAAGCTCTCTTCAAACGTTGGAACACATCATCAGAATCTATGTCCCATGTGAAAACTAGGTTCTTCTTCGTCAAACGTGTTAATGGAGCTGATATCTTTGCGAAGTCTTTGATAAACTTCCTATAGTAGCCAGCCAACCCCAAGAAACTCCTTACTTCGGTAGCATTTTTAGGGACCTTCCAATCTTGGATGGCCACCACCTTCGCGGGATCCAAAGCTATCCCTTCTTTAGAAACCACGTGCCCTAAGAATCGCATTTCCTCTCTCCAGAAGTGACACTTAGTAAATTTAGCTTTAAGGTTATGCGCTCGTAGAGTCTCCAACACTTCCCTAAGATGTAGGGCATGCTCTTCTTCATTCTTAGAAAAGATCAAGATGCCGTCTACAAAGGCCACCACGAATTTATTAAGGTACTCCCTAAACACCCTACTCATCAAATCAACAAAGTATGCGGTGGCGTTTGTCAAACCGAAGGGCATCACTATCCATTCATAGAAACCATCCGGAGTCCTAAAGGCAGTCTTGTCTATGCTATCCTCAGCCACTCTCAACTGATGGAATCCAGTGGCTAAGTCCAACTACGAAAACATTGAGGCGCCAACTAACTGATCGAAGAGATCGTCAATCCTCGGCAGTGGGTGTCTGTTTTTTCTTATTAAGCTTATTAAGTTCTCTATAATCCACACAAAGTCTAAGTCACCCATCCGCCTTCGTGGCAAACACTACTGGAGCACCCCACTCCGATATACTTCGTCTTATGAACCCCTTCTCAAGCAACTCCTTCACTTGCTTATTGAGTTCCCTCCTTTCACGAGGAGCCATGTGGCGTACTGGAAAAGATACTGGTTTTACATTATCCATAAGATATATTCGAAAATCTATCTCCCGCTTCGGAGGCAAGCCCTTCACCTCCTCAAACACATCCGAGTATTCTTGGACCACTCTAACAGATCATAGATTCTCCACAGACGCGTCAAGCGATTCTAGATAACTTAGCATAATGGAATTTATGGGATTACAAAAGATTTCGAGAGTGTTGCCAAGGCGAGTCATGAGCCTAACTACTCTCCTTTCACAATCAAGAATGGCCCCATTTCTGGATAACCAATCCATTCCTAAAATTAGCCCATAGCCCGTGAAGCCCAAAACATAAGCATCACATCTAAACACAACGCTAAGTATAGAAATTTTCAAATCCAAACATATCATGGACAAATAAGCTGAGCCCCCAATTGGATTCGAAACAACTAAGGGATCCTCTATTAAACTGGTGTTTAAGTGCAGTGATTCAACTAATGATGTAGAGATAAACGAATGTGATGCACCTGAATCGAATAAGGTACGGACAGGATGATCAAATAGAAAAACTAAGCTTTCAACAGAAATGGTTCTACCTCGTTCTTGCAGCGGTGGGACCGCGAGAGCCTGAACTTGTCCCCTTGCCTGCCCTGGTGCCATAAGAGCCTGCACCTGTCCTCCCGAGGTAGACCCTGCCCTCTGCCCCTTCTTTGGGCAGTCCTTCACTAGATGTTCCGCTTCACCACAGTGAAAACAGCCAGTCTTCTTTTTCTTTCTGCAATCCTTGCTGAGATGGCCTGGTGTCCCACAGTTAAAGCATCTTTTCTTTCCTTTGCTATTATTGTCTTTACCACCCTTCTTGTTTTGCTGTTGTGGTTTCTTCAGATCCCCTTTCTTCTCGGGTGCCTTATTAGCATTAGCGCCTTTCTCCTCGTGCATGAGTGCCATGTCTACTAGCTTCTCAAAGGTGGCCCCCATAGGGATGTGGGTCATAGCCAACCCTTGCAATGGCTCATTCAAGCCTTTAACGAACCTCAGAGCCTTCTTCTCCAGCATGTTCACTAAGTCCAAGCCAAACCTTGCTAACTGATTAAATTTGTTGACATATTCTTTCATTGATGAGCTTCCTTGATTTAATGTCAAGAACCTTTCCATGTATAGATTCTCTTCTGCCCTTGAGAAAAACTTTGCCTCAAACCTACGTCTGAAATCCGCCCAAGAATCAACAGGACGCTCCCCATTAGTGACCTCCCACCAAAACGAGGCCTCTCCCTTCATTAACTAAGCTGCTAATTTGACTTTCCTTTCTTCTTCTACTTTAAAGATTTCAAGCAATTCTTCTACCTCCTTTAGCCAATCTCTAGCTTCCACAAACGTTTCTGACCCTTGAAAAGGTTTTCAACCCATAGCCTTAAATTCCTTGCATGTCTTTGCAAAAGTATCAGCGCGAGGAGGGGGAGGAGGAGGAGGAGGAGGAGCGGGTGAAACTGGTGGTGGAGGAACAGTGGCTGGACCTGCAGCGGCCCTAGCCTCTAATAACCTCCTATACCATCCTGGTATCGTTACACCCTCTAGAAGGTTAAGATCTTCAACCATGCTGAAACGAAAAAGGAAAGATTCAAAATGGAGAATTCGAAAGATAAAGATATATGGCTATTGGGGATTATGTTTTTCATAAAAACTTTCCTCTTTAAATCACTCATCAAGACATGTTTTTGAAAACACTTCTTCCAAAAATACTTTAGAAAAATAGTTTTTCTAAAAAAATTATCTGTTCTGGTAACCTTAAGCTCTGATACCACGTGTAACACACCACATCCATTAATGTCACTCACAAAGGGAATGCTTTAACTTCCATGGAGGTTTTAAGTGAATATAGAATAGAAAAATTACAACAAGACAGATAATAAGTAGTACTTGGAAATCTAAAACTTTATTTCATTGTAGCGGAAATTAAACATGTTTATTACATTATAAAACCATAAATCAGAGTCAAGTACAATATCCATCTTGATAAAACAAAATACATAATCCCATTACAAAAGTAGCCATTAAAGAAGATAACAAGCTGGACTTTACTTCAGCGGTCCAAGCTTTCCAAAAGAGAGAATAAGCAATTCAATCAGACTTCGCTAGAGCTGGGCCCACCCTGAGGACCTGGAGGGGGGAAAAAGATAGAAATGGAGGGGGTCAGACATAAAGTCTGGCGAGTATGATAATTCTAACAACACTATTATCAAAATAACTAGACTAAGGCATAAGCTAAAAAACAAGGAAATGTCTATGAACTATTGGGTATGGAAGAGCAGATAAAGATAACGTTAAAGGCACACCTAATTACTAACGAATAATTACTACACTGCACCACACCAGTCACCCTAAAGTTTGATCCCACTCACCGAACATAGAAATTATATAAATAGCTTTGTGTACTCCTAGCTGACTACATAGGTGCCGCCTGCCCATATCTCCGCTAGGTGTACCCCACTACCTACTTGCGATCGGCTCCCTACTCGTAGATACCCGTGCTGGCCCCATAGTGGGGTGTATCACTCCCCTAAAGTGGCAACCCGATACAACTTGAGGATGCACGGCTTATACCTACACGATGTAACAACGTCTTACCTACCAGCCCGGGTCCACACACGCATATGAAACCCGTTGGACTTGCGTTGCCACCGCTAACCCGTTTGGCCTCTTATAGTCAAGCCCAGTATGCGTGTCCCGTCCTCGACATGGGTCGAGCCCACAAAGATACGTTTGGGTTACTGGTTGAAATGGGCCTCCTTTACTTACCACAAGCTATCCACCTAAGCTTGTCCCCACTAGTACATCCCAATTAACCGTCTTAGTCATGTTCATTTACATGTGTGTTTGGTTAAGTCTTACTAATCGTATTTCAAATGCCACTGAAGGCACCCACTAGATTCCTCATGCTACCCAAGGCACCTACTTAACCCCCATGTCCCACTTCACATGTTTATCTGGTTAAGTATTTCTTAATTCATTCAGGCCAAAACCTCATAAAGACCTCTCACATTAGACTGGCATTTATGGCAGCTGGATTCGCCGGGCGGGTCCGGGCAGTCTTACACCCTAAAAGAGTCTAACCTCGTGTCTTTACAACTGTTATGCTTTTATTTGGGCCTAGGACCTCTCACATTGGGCTGACATTTGTGACTACTGGATTCACCGGGCGGGTCCGGGTAGTTTTACGTCACAAATGAGTCCAACCTCGTGTCCTAAGCATTGATTAACACTTATAATCTTTTACCCCAGTTTTAAATATATCCCTATTCAAATCATTAATTAATTCCTATTTTAATGATGTCCATAATTGACTCAATTATGGCCATTCACTTACGGTATGCAAAATCGTATCAATTGCACCCAAATTTCTTAATATTAAATCCTTAATATTACCCCTACCCCACGTTATACGTTCGCTTATTCAACGTAAAATATATGTTACACTCGAATAGTCTAACTCATAGCACAAAGATAAATTATCACAACATATAGACAAATAAAATAGATCTAATCATAATAGGGGTGAAACTTGCATAAAACTACACATGTCATGGATCTAAAGGTGTCAACTTGTTTGGTTAAATGTCACAACTTACATAATATGATCATAACCCAAGTTCATGTATAAACTTGAATATGTGGTTTTTGCAACATAATGATGGTGTGAACTAGCATCTAACACATAGAACTCACACATGTCATAGCATAATTCTAGATTTAAATAGATGTCATAATTCTAGATCTAAATAGATGTCATACAATATGTGAGATTATACATACTAATAAATCTAAACTTGCATAGGTACATGTGATTTATCATGTGAATCATCATAGCCCAAATATATATAATCAACATCATGATTCATAAGCTAACTACAACATAATAACATCATGGCTTTATAACATCGCAACTTAGCATAGAAACTTGCAACATATATAATATCATCATATCATGATTTACAACATATAGGATATCATCATCACATAACATAGGATTTACAAAATACATGATAGCATAAGGTTTACAACAACATATATGACAATTCACATCATTTTCTTATGATCCATATCACATCTTAATCTAAATAGTTTGCTAATAATCTTATTAAGATCATCATACTCACAATTAGAAAAGAAAGAGAGTCTTGATTTGCTTTAGAGTTGAGTAGAATTAGAGTTTTGATTAGCTTTCTTCCTTCTTAGTTGGCGGTGGCTACACTGAGTTCCATGGCGATGGCATGACGGCGGCTATTCTATTTTTCATGTGATTTTAGAGTGAGAGACTACCTAGGTATATATAGAGTTTAGGATTTATTTAGACCGTCAGATCAACTCAGAACTAACCTGAACCGTTAAATTAGCCAACTCGGCCCTAAAGACACATCAGCAGCTCAAGATTGGGCTCTGCCACAACCTGGCCGACTGGACCAGGTCGACACCCAAGTCGACTGCGCAGTCGACCTAGTCCTGGGGGTGTCGACTGCCCAATCGACTCCCAGTCGACCTGGGGTGCTGGGCGGGAAATTTCCCGCCTGGCCTGTTTGACTTCGAATTTTGAATTTTGAATTTTCTGAAACTTCCGATGGCCATATCTCTTTCATACGAAGTCCAAATCACGCAAACTCGGACTCTATTTCAACCAGAATTCCGAGACGAACACAATGGCGCAACCCGTTTCCCATAATTCCCACGTCTGAGATTAGTTATTCTTTAATTTGTGCATGTGAATATTAACAGAATTAAGGGGTGTTACACTCTGTCTCTTGTTCCACTGAATTTCGTCAACAAACGAAAAAGATATGATTTTTACAGTGAAATCAAAAACCGTAGCGCTTTAAACTGCTATTAAATAGTTTAATATAAAACAGCCGTATACCTTCAGTTGATTTCTTCAAAACTAGGTTTAGCTTTTTCTTGAAATCCGTGCAACGATACATCGATCGGCCTTCGCCACATAAGAGAGCTTCGAAATCCGCTCCAGGGGGTGCCAACCGTGTCAGGTGCGATCGCCGTGGGGAGGAGAAAATTGGTTTTACGCCGGCGATCTTCAGAAGCAGAGAACTCGAGCAAAACGCGAACCTTATATGGATTTGAAGGTGATGGAGAGCACGACAAAATTCTCCAAAGGAGCACCTTGTTTTGATGCGTGTGGAAAGAGAAATCGGAGGAGGAAGGTCTGAGCTTCAGCCACCGTTCACGAATTAGGTTTACGGGGAGAGAGACGATGTAACTGGCCAATGAGATTTTTTTTATATTTATATATTTCAAAAATTCGAAAATACCCTCTTTCACACACGAACACCAATCCAAACCCAACGAATGTCGCCCCTAGCTAAATACCCCCATTCCGAACACAATGGGATATGTTTCGTAGGCCTATTCGACTGTTTCAGTTAGTTTTCCTTCAAATTAAAATATAAAACATTTAATATTTGATTTGAACGTACATTTCAATTTGCCGGGGCCACATACTGATTCTAAAAATTCCCGAAAAATAAATCTAGCTATGATTCGACGACACAGTCCCAACAAAACTAGTTTCTTCAAATTCTGAGACCGTTTGAAAAATGGCCCTTTTCTAGTCGATCCAATTTAATAGAAATCGACCAAACACATTTTTCTTTGCCACGCTCACATACTAGCTTCAAAAATTATGAAATTTGAAACCTAGCAATAATTTGACATCCCGGATCCAACAAAAGTGGTTTCGTTGAATTTCGAGGTCGTTTGCAAAATGACCATTTTCACGGGCAATATAAACTCTACATCGACCTTTTTGAAAATTCATTTAGCCATAACTTTTGAATCCCGCTACGAAACTTCGATTTTTCAGATTCGTTAGAAAGGTATTCACTAACAGATTTAAATATTTTTGGTTTCACTAAAATCCATTTTGTTTTGCACCCGGTACAGTCAATCAAAGTTTGAATTGAAATTTTGAAACTACCGCGCCATTTCAGGCCTTGTTTATAATTAGAATTAATTATGTTTATTTTCAAACGTCGATTCAAACTTACTTTTCATCGTTATTATTTAAAATATTTACTTTAAATATTTTAAATTCACTAGAATAGCCAAATTAAAATTTTCAAACCGGGAATTTTGCTCGATCCGAATCAGTGCTAAATCGATCAAGACCGTTCGAAACGCCTGATTGTTTTGAGAACACGACAAAATAGAAAGCAGACAGAAGAAAATTTCATTGTTAATTGCAACAATGCATCAGATTACAAGAATATACAGAGTACAAACAAATAATGTACATTATAAAATATCAGAGATTACAATACATTACAAAGCAGCGGAAAATAATACAATACACAACTAGAAATAATACACGGATACAGAGCTTTCCGAGTATTGTTCCAGCTGTAAATCAGGATCCTGTGAATATAAATCTGCAAAACCAAAACTACTAGCTGCCTGTATCAAAATAAGGGCACCCGGAGTTTAGGTTAAAACAATAAACTCCAGGTCAGTTATGTGACTGGTGTGAGAACTAAAAAAGTTATTAATCTTTATTTTAAATTCGGTAAATCAAGGGACCACGATGTATAACACGGAACGGGTTTTCTCCCAAGAATACCAGTGCATAAAACAACAGCGCAATGCTAAATAAAGAACAATGAAGCTATTATAAGACCCAGGTCCCATCACACAATGCAACGCAAGCCGGAGGATAGGGTTTTTACCTTATAATAGCCAAGAATGCTTGATATATTTAAAACAAATCATTTGATACTATTATAAGTGCATAGTGTATAAAACAACTTCAAATCATAAGTATCAATCATAGACGCCATAAGCGCCCCATCCCACTATGTCGCCATATATAGGATTACAACTAAAATCGAAACGCCACGTATTGGAAGTTGGATTTCCATTTGTGAACCGAGGCAAAAGCTAGTCCTCTACCGATTGGAGACGCTCTAGCCCGTGTCTCAAGACCCAGACTAAGATGGGCCGTTGGATCGTCAGGGCCGGTCCACCGATGTGGATTAAAATGCCTGAACACTGCATTTCCCCACCCTTTGGGGTGTCAATGAGTCCAATGACTCCATCGGTCCCGGATTGACCGATATATACGAGGCGCCTCGCAACAGCAACAACGACATAAGTCAAACTCGTCAGGGCATGTAAAACCACTGACGCCACTCCTAGCTAGAAGGAAACGCATGCCCTCCCTGAAGTCCTCTCCCGTTTCTGGTCCACTACCGGGGTGTGAGGCTCACGAATCAACGTTACACAAAGCTATACCACACAGGTCGTGCTTTGATCATCCACCACAAGACTCTGCTTTTCAACAGAAGTCTTGATCATTTTCCACTTAGGCATGCCACACAGGCAATTCACTCCATGCGATTGATATCCATTGATATATAACCCCTGAGCTCATACATCTCAGAGAAGGGCGTTAAGCAAAAGAGTAAATTCTCCGTCGCCAAACAGATATATATTTAATAGAAATCAATCACATAGACTAAAATCCAATGTTAGACACACGGTCCATTTACAAGTCCGTTCTGGGTCTGAATGAAACCGGAGGCACCTTGTACCTCACATATCCATCGATCTCCAAGTACGTCTAGACGATCACTAACTGATTCCCTCCTTTTGGGTGTATGGCCAAATCAAGATCATCAGTAATCACCCAAACGACATGAAGACCTCCGGTCTTCAACCATCGTCTTCATCCTCGACACCACGTCGAATCATTTATTCAGAATGGGATAAACTTGGTCTTTCTGAATAACTTGCATATATAATAAACAAGTGTTACACAAACACAACATACGCCTCATTCCAATATCCTTATACTTTGGGAAAGGTTCCCATTAATTTTATCAAAGATAAATTCTTTAAATTTATTCTTTAATCTTCTTTGAATATCAATTCAAAGTAGTCGGGATTAGCGAACCACACCGAAGTAATAATTTATTTTATTTCCCAATCCCAACCTATTCATCCCATGAAGTAAAACTGGTCATACTTCATATCTAACACTACGGTGTTATCGGTAAATTCAATTACCATTTCACGTTCAAATCTAATTAAAGATTTAACTATAGCTTGGAGCAAAACTGGTGATACCCATTCTCGATCTTTTCAATCTAATTAAAGATTCATTAAAACTCCACTTAGTTTTAATCTTTAACTGGGTTAAAGAATCAGTGTCATTTAAAACACGGCAGTTTAATTCCAATTAAATATTATTTAATTGGTACACTTCATTAAATTTAAATAAAAAGATTTAATCTTTTTCTCAACTGGGTTTAAGAACAGTGTTAATGAAGACACCATTCACGGCAAACCCAAATCACATTTAATATTAAATACAAGGCTCTGAATAGAAAATATATCGGCTTATATTCAATATCAAATTCTACGATCAACAAATAGCGTATTGGAAATAACGATACAAATATATCTTCCAAATTCCCATAACAATATCTGTATCATCACGAAATCCAACATCGAAATATTCCATAGACAATTTCTATTCAAACCCATTCCAATTCAATTATTGGAAATTCTGGTTATTTTCAAAACCATTTTAAATCCACTTTATATTAAAAATAAATAGAATTATAATTCTAGTTCAAAACTAGTTCATTTTGATAAAAATCTATTTTTATCTTTTCAAATATGGAGTTTTTCATCCCAATTCTTCACAAATCATTTCTTATGATTTTACACAAATTATTACTATTTTTAATAATTTTATCAAGGCCCGTACCGTTGATTTCCATCAAAGTCCATCGAACTGCACTTACAATGACCTTTTCCAAATTTGATTTGGACATAATTCCAAATACAACCGTTAGATTTCAAATTTCTCATATTTGTTAGAAAGCTCTTTTCGATAGAACCCAAAGGTTCCGGTTTCAGGAGAATCCGACAGTCGGATCTCCCATAATGTCCATTCGAAGTCAATGGACGAAATTCGCGAACTGTCGCAGCGCGGCGCGTTCTATTCAGGCCATTATATTATATATATAATATATATAATATATATTTCATCGATTTCCTTTTAAAACTTATTTTATTAATCGTTTTAAATTCGTTTTCGAAACGATTTCAACTTCATTTCAAATTCAAATCAAAATTGGATAGAAATGAATTCGAATTGAAATTGAATAGAATTGAAATTGAATAGAATTGAATTTGAATTGAAATTGAATAGAAATGAATTCGAATTGAAATTGAATTGAATTGAAAATGAATTGAAATTGAATTGAATTGAAAACGAACTGAAGTTGAATTAAAAATCAATTTGAAGTGAATTTAAAACGAATTTATAAGGAAAAACTGTGATATCCCGTAACGTCCCCAGTAAGGAAAGCCTGGATTATCTTGAGAACACGACAAAATTGGCGCAAACAGAAGAACATTTCATTGTTATTACAACAATTCCATCAGATACAAGAATATATAGAGTATGAATAAATATTATACAACAAAGAATATCAGAGATTTAAATACAGTACTGCAGCGGAAAAATAATACAAAACACAACTGAAAGAGATATACGGATACAGAGCTTTCCAGATATCATTCTAGCTGTAAACCAGGTTCCTGTGAATATAAATCTGCAAAACCAAAACTACTAGCTGCCCGTGTAGAAAATAGGGGCACCCAGAGTTTAGGTTAAAACAATAAACTCCAGGTCAGTCATGTGACTGGTGTGAGAACTAAAACAGTTATTTAAAACTTTACTTTAAAAGAGAGTAATTCAAGGGACCACGCCGTATAACACGGAATGGGTTTCCTCCCAAGAATACTAGTGCATATAACAAAACAGCGTAATGCTCTTTGGAAAAATGAAGCTATTATAATACCCAGGTCCCATCACACAATGCAACGCAAGCCGGAGGATAGGGTTTTCCCTTATAATAGCCAAACATGCTTGGTACGTTTAAAACAAATCACTTGATACTATAATAGGTGTATAGTTTCAAAATAATTTCAATCATAAATATCAACCATAGACGGCATGGGTACCATATATCATGTCGCCATACTAGGCTCTACAAATAAAACCGCATGTCACGTATTGGAAATTGGATTTCCGTCATGAGTCGAGGCAAGGGGCAAGCTCCTCTCCGATTCGAGACACTCTAGCAAATGTCTTAGGACCCCACTATGATCCTTGGATCTTCAAGGCCGGTCCTCTCTTACGTTTAAGGATTGGCAATTCCTGAGCACATGTTTCCCGGTCCTAAAAGACCTATATCCGAGGCGCCTCGCATTCCAACAACCACATAGGTGAAAAGTATATAAATGTCAGCCAGTTTAAGCACTGACACCACCACTAGCTAGAAAGAAACGTCGTGCAATCTTTAGGTCCTTATCCCGTTTTTGACTCATACCGAGGTGTGAGGCTCGCGAATTCACGCTGTACACAAAGCTGCGCCACACAGGCCGTGCTTTGATCATCAACCACAAGACTTTGCTTTTCAACAGAAGCCTTGATCATTTGCCACTTAGGCGTGCCACACAAGCAATTCACTCCATGCGACTGATGTCCATCGATATTCAACCTCTGAGCTCGTACGTCTCAGAGAAGGGCGGTAAGCAAGAGAATAAATTCTCCGCCGCCAAACATATGTATATTTAATAGAGATCAATCAGCACAGAATAAAATACAATGTCAGACACACAGTCCATTTACAATTTCGTTCTGGGTCTGAACGAAACCAGAGGCACTTTCCTCGCATATCCATCGATCTCCAAGTACGTCTGGACGATCACCGACTGATTCCCTCCTCTTGGGTGTACAGCCCAATCAAGATCATCGGTAATCACCCAAATGATGTGAAGACTTCCGGTCTTCAACCACCGTCTTCTTCTTCGACTTATCGCCGAATCGATTATTCAGAATGGGTATAAACTCGGCCTTTCCAAATAACCCCCGTATATAATAAACACGTGTTACATAAACACAACATATGCCTCATTCCAATTCAAAATATTCTTTTATTCAAATTTTCACATTCTTAGGGAAAGGTTCCGATTAATTTTATCAAACATAAATTCTTCTAAATTTATTCTTTAATCTTCCTTTGGATATCATTTCAAACCATATTATGGTTTTCCAAACTAGTCGGGATTAGCGAACCACACCGAAGTAATTATTTATTCTATTTCCCAATCCCAACCTCTTCATCCCATGGAGCAAAACTGGTAATACTCCATATCTAACACCACGGTGTTATCGGTAAAATTAATTACCATTTCACGTTCAAATCTAATTAAAGATTTAACTATCGCTTTGGAGCAAAACTGGTGATACTCCATTCTCGATCACTTTTCTCTAATTAAAGATTCATTAAAATTCCACTTAATTTTAATCTTTCCCCAAATCAATATCTTGCCTTTAACTGGGTTAAAGAACCAATGTCACCTAAAACACGATTCACGATAAACCCAACATCACTTTCTATGGTTAATCGGATTAAAGAACAGGTGTTATTCAAAACACCGCTCACGATAAACCCCAAAAACCAATTCAAATTCAATTCCAATTAATATTATTTAATTGGACAATTTCACTAAATCTTAATTAAAAGATTTATTCTTTTCTAAACTGGGTTCAAGAACAGTGTTATTTAAGACACCATTCATGATGAACCCAAAATCCCATTTGAAATTAAATACAGGGCTCTGAATAGAAAATATACCGACTTATATTCAATATCAAATTCTGAAACCAACAAATATCGTATTGGAAATAACGATATAAAATATATCTTTCAAATTTCCACAACCATTTCCACTTTATATATAGGAAACAACGAAATATTCCATAGACAATTTCGATTCAAATCCATTTCCACTTTATATATTGGAAATTCTGGTTATTTTCAAAACCATTTCAAATACAATTTATTTATTTTAAAAATAAATGGAGTTACAATTCTAGTTCAAAACTAGTTCATTTCGATAAAAATCTATTTTTATCTTTCCAAATTTGGAAATTTTCATCCCAATTCTTCCCAAATCACTTCTTATGATTTTACACAAATTATTGATATTTTTAATAATCTTATCAAGGCCCGTGCAGTCGATTTCCATCAACGGCCATCGAACTGCACTTACAGCGACCTTTTTCAAATTTGATTTGGACATTATTCCAAATCTAACCGTTAGATTTCAAATCTCTAATATTCGTTAGAAAGCTCTTTTCGATACGAACCGAAAGGTTCCAGTTTTAGGAGAATCCGACGGTCGAATCTCCCGCAATATCCTTTCGAAGTCAATGGTCGAAATTTGCGAACTACCGCAGCGCGGCGCGTTCTATTCAGGCCGTTATATATATATATATATATATATATATATATATATATATATATATATATATATATATATTTCGTCGATTTCCTTTCAAAACGTATTTTATAAATCGTTTTGAAAACAAATTCCACTGTAAGAACCCGTAACTTCCCCGTAAGGGAAAGAGCGGATACTTTGAGAACGACGCACAAAAGAACGCGAACAGAAGAACATTTCATTGTATATTACAACAATTCCATCAGAATACAAGAATATACAGAGTATGAATAAATATTACACAACAGAAAATATCAGAGATTACAATAAATTACATAGCAGCGGAAAATAATACAATACACAACTAGAAGTAATACACAGATACAGAGCTTTCCGAATATCGTTCCAGCTATAGATCAGAACCTTGTGAATATAAATCTGCAAAACCAAAACTACTAGCTGCCCGTGTCAAAATAAGGGCACCCAGAGTTTAGGTTAAAACAATAAACTCCGGGTCAGTCATGTGACTAGTGTGAGAACTAAAACAGTTATTAGTGTTTATTTTAAAGTTAGGTAAATCAAGGGACCACGCTGTATAACACGGAACGGGTTTCCTCCCAAGAATACCAGTGCATAAAACAACAGCACTATGCTAAATAAAGAAAAATGAAGCTATCATAAGACCCTTGTCTCATCACACAATGCAACGCAAACCAGAGGATAGGGTTTTTGCGTTATAATAGCCAAGAATGCTTGATACGTTTAAAACAAATCATTTGATACTATTATAAGTGCGTAGTGTATAAAACAACTTCAAATCATAAGTATCAATCATAGATGGCATAAGCGCCCCATCCCACTGTGTCACCATACTATGCTCTACAAATAAAACCGCAGAATCACATATTTGGAAATTGGATTTCTGTCTGTGAACCAAGGCTAAAGATAGTCCTCTACCGATTCGAGACCCTCTAGTCCGTGTCTTAGGAACAGAACGCATCGTCCCTTGGAGCGACAGGGCTGGTCCACCGATGTGGATTAAAATGCCTGAACACTGCGTTTCCCCACCCTTTGGGGTGTCAATGAGTCAACAAATGACTCCATCAGCTTCACATAGTCACCGATATATCCGAGGAGCCTCGCAACAGCAACAACCACAGAAGCCAAACTCGTCAGAGCGTGTAAAACCACTGACGCCACTTCTACCTAGAAGGAAACGCATGCCCTCCCTGAGGTCCTCCCCCTTTTCTGGTTCACAATGGGGTGTGAGGCTCGCGAATCAACGCTAACAAAGCTATTCCACACAGGCCGTGCTTTGATCATCAACCACAAGACTCTTCTTTTCAATAGAAGCCTTAATCATTTGCATCTTAGCATGCCACACAGGCAAACCACTCTATGCAACTGATATCAATCAATCACCCAGAATGATATCCAATGTCAGACACACAGTCCATCTACAAGTCCGTTCTGGGTCTGAACGAAACCGGGGGCACCTAGTACCTCGCATATCCATCGATCTCCAAGTACGTCTGGACGATCACCAACTGATTACCTCCTCTTGGGTGTACGACCTAATCAAGATCATCAGTAATTATCCAAACGACGTGAAGACCTCCGGTCTTCAACCACCGTCTTCATCTTTGACTCATCGTCGAATCAGTTATTCAGAATGGGATAAACCCAGTCTTTCTGAATAACTCACGTATATATTAAACAAGTGTTACACAAACATAACATACGCCTCATTCCAATTCATCAGTCACTAACCGTAAATTAGCAAGAGAATAATCCCCTAAATATTAACCCCGAAGGCCGAAACCAACATCAGATCAGTACCCAGAAAACTGTTCTGCTTAGCTAACCTACAGTAAGTTTCTAAATTTCACATTCTTAGGGAAAGGTTCCCATTAATTTTATCAAAGATAAATTCCTTGAAATTTATTCTTTAATCTTCCTTTGAAAATCAGTTCAAACCAAATTTTGGTTTATCCAAACAAGTCGGGATTAACGAACCTTACCGAAGTAATCAATTGTTAAATTTCCCAACCCCAACCTATTCATACCATGAAGTAAAACTGGTAATACTTCATATCTAACACCACGGTGTTATCGGTAAATTCAATTACCATTTCACGTTCAAATCTAATTAAAAATTTAACTATCGCTTGGAGCAAAACTAGTGATACTCCATTCTCGATCTTTTCAATCTAATTAAAGATTCATTAAAATTCCACTTAGTTTTAATCTTTAACTGGGTTAAAGAATCAGTGTCATTTAAAACACGGTTCACCATAAACCACAAAAATTAATCCAAATTCAATTCCAATTTAATACCATTCAATTGGTTCACCTCATTGAATCTAAATAAAATGATTTAATCTTTTTCTCAAATGTGTTTAAGAAGTGTGTTAATGAAGACACCATTCACGACAAACCCAAATCACATTTGATATTAAATACAAGGCTCTGAATAGAAAATATATCGGCTTATATTCAATATCAGATTCTACGACCAACAAATATCGTATTGGAAATAACGATATAAATATATCTTTCAAATTTCCAGAACAATATCTGTATTATCACGAAATCCAACATCGAAATATTCCAAAGACAATTCCGATTCAAATACATTCCAATTCGATTATTGGAAATCCTGGTCGCTTTTAAAATCATTTTAAATTCAATTTATTTATTTCAAAACCAAATTGATTTTAACTCTAGTTCAAAACTAGTTCATTTCGAAAAAAATCCATTTTTATCTTTCCAAATTTATCAAGGCCCGTACAGTCGATTTCCATCAACGGCCATTGAACTGCACTTACAACGACCTTTTCCAAATTTGATTTGGACATAATTCCAAATCCAACCGTTAGATTTCTAATTTCAAGTATTTGTTAGAAAGCTCTTTTCGATACGAACCCAACGATTCCGGTTTTAGGAGAATCCGATGGTCGGATCTCCCGTAATGTCTGTTCGAAGTCAATTGTCGAAATTCATGAACTACCGCAGCGCGACGCGTTCTATTCAGGCCATTATATATATATATATATAATAAATTATATATATTTCATCGATTTCCTTTTAAAACGTATTATATAAATCGTTTTAAATTCGTTTTCAAAACGATTTCAACTTCTTATTCGATTTCAAATCAAAATTGAATTTTCCTTTATAAATTCCTTTTTACATTCATTTCTATTTGATTTCAATTCGATTCAATTCAATTTCAATTCGATTTGAATTCTATTCAATTTCAATTTGAATTCATTTTCAATTCGAATTCATTTCAAATTGATTTCCGTTCAATTTCAATTCGATTCGAATTCATTTTATTTTCAATTCAATTCGAATTCTAATTCGTTTTAATTCAATTTGAATTCTAATTCGTTTCAACTCAATTTGAATTCTAATTCGTTTCAATTCAATTTAATTCGAATTTCATTTCAAAATATTCGATTTTGAAATCACTTTTCAATATTCATTATAAAAACGAATATAATCGATATAAATATCGTTCGCATCCAAATAGCGCATATCTAATCAACACGGATTTATATATTTCTATTTCAAATATTCTATTCAAATATTTCGTTTCAAATATTTCTTCTCAAATATTTTATTCAAAATTTCTCTTCAAATATTCTATTTCAAAACTGGATTGAGGCCTAATCAATTACCATAGATTTTATTTCTATGGATTTCCATACAACGCATGTATATATCAACAGTGACAAATAATCAACCACAATCCAAAGTGCACTCTACACTGTATATGCATCAAATATAATTATTTAACGCTCATAACAATCTGTAAATCAATCGATCGAAATACAACTAATTATTGGGATTAGTGTTTGTCATATATCATCCCAATACCCGTGTGGGGTTTCAAACAATCAAACATAGATTTTATTTGTGCAGTTGGTTGACCCGAACTTCCCCGGTAAGGAAAGCCCGGATTGCCTTGAGAACACGACAAAATAGAACGCAAATAGAAGAACATTTCATTGTTTATTACAACAATTCCATCAGAATACAAGAATATACAGAGTATGAATAAATAAAATACATTCGATAAATATCATAGATTACAATAAATTACATAGCAGCGGAAAATAATACAAAACACAGCTGAAAAGAGATACACGGATACAGAGCTTTTCGAGTATCGTTCCAGCTTTAACCAGGATCCTGTGAATATAATTCTGCAAATCCAAAACTACTAGCTGCCCGTGTGGAAAATAGGGGTGCCCAGAGTTTAGATTAAAACAATAAACTCCAAGTCAGTAATGTGACTGGTGTGAGAACTAAAGCAGTTATTTAAAACTTTACTATTAAAAGACAGTAATTCAAGGGACCACGCCGTATAACACGGAACGGGTTTCCTCCCAAGAATACTAGTGCATATAACAAAACAGCGCAATGCTCTTTGTAAAAACGAAGCTATTATAAGACCTAGGTCCCATCACACAATGCAACGCAAGCCGGAGGATAGGGTTTTCCCTTATTATAGCCAAACATGCTTGGCACATTTAAAAAAATCACTTGATACTATTATAGGTGTATAGTTTCAAAACAATTTCAATCATAAATATCAATCATAGACGGCATGGGTACCATATATCATGTTGCCATACTAGGCTCTACAAATAAAACCGCAAGTCACGTATTGGAAATTGGATTCCATCATGAGTCGAGGCAAGGGGCAAGCTCCTCTCTGATTCGAGACACTCTAGCAAATGTCTCAGGACCCCACTATGATCCTTTGGAACCTTCAAGGCCAGTCTTCTCTTACTTTTGGATTAGCAATTCCTGAACACATGTTTCCTAGTCCTAACAGACCTATATCCGAGGCGCCTCGCATTCCAACAACCACACAGGTGAAAAGTAAATATAAATGTCAGCCAGTTTAAGGACTGACACCACCACTACTAGAAAGAAACATCGTGCACTCCTTGGGTCCTTATCCCGTTTTTGACTCATATCGAGGTGTGATGCTCGCGAATTCATGCTATACACAAAGCTGCGCCACACAGACCGTGCTTTGATCATCAACCACAAGACTTTGATTTTCAACAGAAGCCTTGATCATTTGCCACTTAGGTGTGCCACACAGTCAATTCATGCCATGCGACTGATGTCCATCGATACACAACCTCTGAGCTCGTACGTCTCAGAGAAGGGCGTTAAGCAAGAGAATAAATTCTCCGCCGCCAAACAGATGTATATTTAATAGAGATCAATCAACACAAAATAAAATCCAATGTCAAACACACAGTCCATTTACAAGTTCGTTCTGGGTCTGAACGAAACCGGCAACACTTTCCTCGCATATCCATCGATCTCCAAGTACGTCTAGACGATCACCAACTAATTCCCTCATCTTGGGTGTACAACCCAATCAAGATCATTGTAACACCCCACATACGTTAAGGTCACTCACAAAGGGAATGCCTTAACTTCAGTGGAGCATTATGGGTACTAGAACAGAAATACTACAAGACAGACACATATAAAACAGCGGAAGGTAAAGTGGAAGTACTTCAAATCATTTATTAAATATAATTGTTTACAATAAAAGCCCATCAACTTCCAATACCCAATTACATAGCTAAAATATCTGTCTTGCTCAAAAACAAAGAAGCGTGAAAATAAATTGTAGTATTCCCCAATAAAGCAAAGCAAGCCATAGCTAAGAGAAATCCAAGCAGTACATGAAAGAGCCTTGGAGCTTGGTAAGATCCGAACTAAGCTGTATTCCCACCCTGCGAACCTGGGGGGAAACGAAAGAAAAAGAGGCGAAACAAACTGGGTCAGTCATAAAGACTGAGTTAGTTCTAGTGGCTTTCAGCATAAAACAGGTGAAGATAATATGGCATAAATAAACTGAAAGTAAACATAAGCATGATGACAAGGTAAGCTACAGGCACGATGAATCAAGTATAACGTTCCATGCTTCCTATCAAGAGTATCATCACAAGGTTCCTACCAAGTATCACATTGCAAGGTTTCTATTAAGTATAACATCGCAAGATTTCTAAGCTTCACCATTCCACTATTTTCTTTGATTTCCAAAATTCTCTGCACCAACTGTACTAGTACCCCAACCCGTATCATCCTTTCCATGTATATGTACAGTCCATTGCCGTATATCGTACGGGTTTCATCACGTATTCCTATACTACATCAACGTAGCGCCACCATTCTTGAAATTGTTTGGACTACCACCCTTGTTCTGGCTAGGTCTCCTTATCATGAACTATCGCGTGTTCAACTAGGATTTATGCCACCTAAGACCACTAGGGATTATGCTACCTATTGAACGTTTCCTGGATTCGATTAGGGTTTATGCCACCTAGGTCCACTAGGGATTATGCTACATAACGAACAACACCCTTTTTCCATGTAACGATCTATTAATCGATCGGCTCCCTACAAGTCCTAGCTCGTTCATGTGTCTGTGTTATTCGGCCCTATCACGAATGTAGTTACCTGTGCTAGGTCTTCCATAGGGTGTATCAAGCCCTAGGGTGCCAACCACCGACACGAATCAAGCACGCACAGTGTAAACCTACTGGTGCCTAATGCCTGCTTTTTCAACTCCGGACTACGTGCACGACCATAGTCCGCCTGAACCTACAATGGTGCACCAACTCAGCCGTCGTTCTGGTCGCTTATAATTAGCCCAGTAATCGTGCCCCACCCTGCCTAGTTCCAGGGTACCGTGATACATCTAGTGGGTTACTGCTGAAAAGGACCACGTAACTAGGGTTTCCGTCTAGTAGGTTAAGTGTTGTCATTTAAATTTGAGACTTAACCCTATCAGTCTAGCATGTCAAGTTGGTTAAGTGTTGTAATTCAAGTTCGTGACTTAACCCTCCTACGTGTCATGTCAAATTGGCTAAGTGTTGTCGTTCAAGTTCATGACTTAGCCCTACGAATCATATGTCAAGTTGGTTAAGTATATTCAAGCGGTTCATGACTTAACCCTATCAAATCATCGTGTCAAATTGGTTAAGTATATTCAAGCGGTTCGTGACTTAACCCTACCAAATCATCGTGTCAAATTGGTTAAGTATATTCAAGCTGTTCGTGACTTAACCCTACCAAATCATCGTGTCAAATTGGTTAAGTATATTCAAGCGGTTCATGACTTAACCCTATCAAATCATCGTGTCAAATTGGTTAAGTATATTCAAGCGATTTGTGACTTAACCCTACCGAATCATCATGTTAAATTGGTTAAGTATATTCAAGCGGTTCGTGACTTAACCCTACCAAATCATCATGTCAAATTGGTTAAGTATATTCAAGCGGTTCATGAATTAACCCTATCATGTGGTATTAATTCATTAATGCACCCGAACCTCTCACATCAGACCTGTTGTTGTGGTCACTGGATATGTCGGGCGGTTCCGGGCAGATTTACACCACAACTTAGTCTGACCTCGGGTTTCAAGCGCGATATGACCAACTACCCACATTGGATCCTATTGTTTGCAGTAACTAGATTTGTCGGGCGGTTCCAGGCAAATTTACACTGCAAACTCAACCAAACCTCGAGTTGGCCATTTTCATGTTTATTCTAATGTCATGTCCATGTTCAAGTTTCATGTCAAGTTCGTGTCTAGTTTCATGGCGAGTTTCATGTCAAGTTTCATGTTTTCACTTATGCCTGTTATCAAGTTAATGATTAATATTCATAACCAATTCATGTTTCAAGTTCATAAGCATGCTTATGTGCCTTCTAGATGTCCAATACATACTAACTACCCAAAACCCAACTTAGGCGCGTTCATATTAAACTTTCTCCAAGTCCTAAACTATCATATATGTTTCTACTCCAAATTTTACATAATTAACATATGCCTAAGTTCTAGGTTACATGTCAGTTTTACATATGCCCAATTCATACCAAATTTACATATGTTCAATTAATGTCGTTTTACATGTATGCCAATTTTTATGCCATTTTACCATATCAAGTTCTAGCCAAAATTACATGTATCAAGTTTTATACCCAATAAACCCAAATCATGATCCATGATGTAGTTATCTCAAACTATAATCTTTTTATTACAGTACATGTCAGTTGCCCAAGTTCATAATACATGTTTATGCCAAATTATTTACATGTTATATATACCAAATCTCATGTTACATTACATAGATCCTATTTGTGCCAAATTCCATGTATATAATATTTATGCAAATTTTTCATAACAAGATTATACCAAAATTTACAGATCACGCCCAAACTTGCAAATACAATGATAATATCCAATTTCATGTTGCCAATTATTACATCATATTCATGTAGGCAATAATCCCATAATTCCCCCATATACATATCATACACAAATCGCGATTTTAGGCCAAGGTCCGAAAT
This sequence comes from Allium sativum, assembly GCA_030737875.1. Taxonomy (NCBI): domain Eukaryota; kingdom Viridiplantae; phylum Streptophyta; class Magnoliopsida; order Asparagales; family Amaryllidaceae; genus Allium; species Allium sativum. Next base: position 528,070,876 of record CM060926.1, read on the forward strand.
TGACCAAGGTTCATGAAAGAAAATAAATTGGGGGGGGGGATAGAAATTGAATAAAAATGAGATCAGAGGAAAACATCATCATAGGCATAAATATTACAACTTGATGATAACGTCATTACGAATCAAGAAAACTGCTGAATAGATCATAAACTTGTCATGAGCATAAAGATAGACAAGTCCCAAAACACAAGATTCAAGGAGCAACAGAAATAGATCAGAATCGATAAACATACTTAAATCCAATTCCACTTTATTCCATGGCCATATTATAATTAAATGTTTAAATCTAAAAACAACTAGAACTTATAGAGCATGGCTAGTGAATTAGGAACTGAATTTGTTGTAAAAAAGTTGCGGCGTTGTTGATTTATTGTCTTGAATCATTGTTGAAGCTTTGTTCTTCGAATTGATTTGAGTTTGAATGCTTAAGCTTTAATTTGGGGGCAGTGGCCATGGTTCAAGAGGGAGTTCAACAACATAATAGTGTAAAAATGATTTTTTGTGAATTAGGTTAGGTCTAAGGGTGTTTTTATATGTGTAGCAACTAGTTTAGGCCCTTAGATTAACCCTAGAATCAATCCGGACCATCAAAACATGTATCAGGCTTCAAAAATGAGTTGTGGGTCAAAACAGGCCCACCAGGTCGACCTATAAAGGGGGGAGGTCAACACTATGGTCGACCTAGAGGGTAGGTCGACCCTATGGTCGACCTGGGGGGGGGGGTGGTAGGTCGACCCCCTGGTCCAATGCTACCTGAAAACTGCTGAAACTTGTACAGGCCATAACTTCTTCATCCGAACTCCGATTTTCGTAAACTGGGACTCTATTTCATGTAAAATTTCGAGACGAACGCAATGAAGTAACCCGTTTCCCCTGATTCTGAATTAAAAATTTAATTCTGCCTTAATTTCTTGTTTTAACATGATATAAAAATATGGGTTGTTACAATCATCAGTTATCACCCAAACGATTTGAAGACTTCCGGTCTTCAACCACCGTCTTCATCTTCGACTTATCGTCGAATCGACTATTCAGAATGGGTATAACCCGGCCTTTCCAAATAACCCACGTATATAATAAACAAATGTTACACAAACTCAACATACGCCTCATTCCAATTCAGAATATTCTTTTATTCAAAAATTCACATTCTTAGGGAAAGGTTCCCATTAAATTTATCAAAGATAAATTCTTCTAAATTTATTCTTTAATCTTCCTTTGGGTATCATTTCAAACGTATTATGGTTTTCCAAACTAGTCGGGATTAGCGAATCACACAAAGTAATTATTTCTTTTATTCCCCAATCCCAACCTATTCATCCCATGGAGCAAAACTGGTAATACTCCATATCTAACACCACGGTGTTATTGGTAAAATTAATTACCATTTCATGTTCAAATCTAATTAAAGGTTTAACTATCGCCTTGGAGCAAAACTGGTGATACTCCATTCTCGATCACTTTTCAGATTTGATAGTTTAAATTATCAATTCACTTTCAATCTAATTAAAGATTCATTAAAACTCCACCTAGTTTTAATCCTCTCAAAAATCAATATCTTGTCTTTAACTGGGTTAAAGAACCAATGTCAACTAAAACACGATCCACGACAAACCCAAATCACATTTGATATTAAATACAAGGCTCTGAATAGAAAATGTACCGGCTTATATTCAATATCTAATTCTGAAACCAACAAATATCGTATTGGAAATAACGATATAAATATATCTTTCAAATTCCCATAACAATATATGTATAATCACGGAATCCAACATCGAAATATTCCAAAGACAATTTCGATTCAAATCCACTTCCACTTTATATATATTGGAAATTCTGATTATTTTCAAAACCAATTCAAATTCAATTTATTTATTTCAAAAATAAATTGATTTTAATTCTAGTTCAAAACTAGTTCATTTCGATAAAAATCTATTTTTATCTTTTCAAATATGGAGTTTTTCATCCCAGTTCATTTCAAATCATTTCTTATGATTTTACACTAATTATTGATATTTTTAATAATTTTATCAAGTCCCGTACAGTCGATTTCCATCAATGGCCACCGAACTGCACTTACAACGACCTTTTCCTAATTTGGTTTGGACATAATTCCAAATCCAACAGTTAGATTTCAAATTTCTAATATTCGTTAGAAATCTCTTTTCGATACGAACCCAACGGTTCCGGTTTTAGGAGAATCCGACGGTCGGATCTCCTGTAATGTCCATTCGAAGTTAATGGTCGAAATTCGCGAACTGCTGCGGCGCGGCGCGTTCTATTCAGGCCATTATATATAATATATATATATATATATATATATATATATATATATATATATTATATTTCGTTGATTTCCTTTCAAAATTTATTTTATAAATCGTTTTAAATTCATTTTCGAAACGATTTCAACTTCTTATTCAATTTGAAATCAAAATTGAATATTCCACATCATCAATATACAAATGATAATATTTTCGAAACGTTATATTTTGAAATCACTTCCTTTTCTATATTCATTATAAAAACGAATATAATCGATAAAAATATCGCTTGCGTCAAAATAGCGCAACTCTAATCAACACGGCTTTATATATTTCAATAAATTCGTTATTCTATTCAACAAATGAATTAACTGAGACAACCCGTAACTTCTGATTCCCGCTATGAAATTTCGATTTTTCGGATTTGTTGGAAAGATATTCTCAATTAGATTCAAATATTTTTGGTTTCGCCAAAATCTGGTTTATTCTGCACCCGGTACATTCATTTGAAATTTGAAATCGAATTATCGAACTACCGTGCGATTTTCAATTCCTTTTATAATTATAAATAAATATTTATATTCTAACGAAGATCTATATAAATATTTACGTTCTAATTCTATTCAAAATAAATTTCTCGTCGTTATTATTTAAAATAATTCATTTTAAATATTCAAAATTCACTAAAATTGCCAAAATAAAAATTTTAAATTGGCTCAGAATTTCTGGGTTATTACAATCTCCCCCGCTTAAAACTTTTCATCCCTGAAAAGGAACGAAGCCGAAAGTTGTTTAACTAATCAACTCAACTTCCATTATTTTCGTTACGGCTTAAGTTCTTCAACTTTTCAGTTTCTAAGACTTTGAAAAAAATTCAAAAATTTGGCTAACACCTTAAATTTTCCAAAAATTTCGCCATAACCTCCCCTGCACCGGGGACTTCGGGATATTTCATATAGCCTCCCATGGCCTTCTTCAATCCAAAAGAAAAAGAAAAGGCCATTCGGCTCATTAAATCATCATCACCCAAACAAAACAGTAAATTATGGTAAACACGTACCTATTTGTCGGGCAAACAATTTTATTCCTCTTCTCTAGCCTCCTTGCTATGACCTGTTCAATGTAAGTACATGTATATGCATGCAGGTGCAATCATTTTTCAATACAGTTCAATATTTGGTTCCATTAGACTGGCGTGAGAACTAAAACTATATAGGGATATGGTTGTGATTTGGCATCAAAACATGAATTTTTTGTATATATATCAAAGTTATGAAATTGAAATGTTAATTCACTAATCGACTGATGGTTGTGTTGTTTGTTTATTTATTTGAAATTTTGAACCAAATGAAGCGACCCGAACTTCCCCGGTCTCCGAAGAGAAGAGAAAGAACGAATTACTTTGAGGACAAAACGAATCAGAAAGCAGACAGAAGAACATTTCATTGTCAATTACAACAATTCATCAGAATAAAAGAATATACAGAGTATAAACAAATAATATACATCAGAAAAATATCAGAGATTACAATACATGACATAGCAGTAGAAAAATAATACAATACATAGCTAGAAGAGATATATGGATACAGAGCTTTTCGGATATCATTCCAGTTGTAAACCAGGTTCCTGTGAATATAAATCTACAAAACCAAAAATACTAGCTGCCCGAGTCAAAATAAGGGCACCCAAAGTTTAGGTTAAAACAATAAACTCCTGGTCAGTCATGTGACTAGTGTGAGAACTAAAACAGTTATTAATCTTTATTTTAAAGTTCGGTAAATCAAGGGACCATGCCGTATAACACGGAACGGGTTTCCTCCCAAGAATACCAGTGTATAAAACAACAGCGCAATGCTAAATAAAGAACAATGAAGCTGTTATAAGACCCAGGTCCCATCACACAATGCAACGCAAGCCGGAGGATAGGGTTTTACCTTATAACAGCCAAAGAATGCTTGATACGTGAAATTTCATGTTTTATTATTACTATAAGTGTATAGTGTCAAAACAATTTCAAATCATAAGTATCAATCATAGACGACATAAGTGCCACATACCACTATGTCGCCATACTAGGCTCTACAAATAAAACCGCAAAGTCACGTATTGGGAGTTGGATCTGTGAACCGAGGCAAGGGATCGTCCTCTACCGAATTCGAGATGCTCTAGCCCGCCCCTCAGGCAAGTACTCAGTCAAGCCTTTGGATCCTCAGGGACGGTCCACCGATGTGGATTAAAATGCCTGAACACTGCGTTTCCCCACCCTATGGGGTGTCAATGAGTCCAATGACTCCATCGGTCCCAGATCGACCGATATATACGAGGCGCCTCGTAACAGCAACAACCTCATAAGTCAAACTCCTAACAAAACTAGTTTCATCGAATTCTGAGATCGTTTGAAAAATGGCCATTTTCTGGTCGATTAAAATCAACTGAAACTGGTCAAGCACGTTTTCTTTGCCACGCTCACATATTGATTCGAAAAATTACGAATTTTGGAATCTAGCAATAACTTGACCCTCCGGTTCCAACAAAAGTGGTTTCGCCGAAAACCGAGGTCGTTTGCAAAATTTCTATTTTTAAGGGCCGAAATTCCATAGCGACTATTCTGAATTTTCAACTGGGCATAACTTTTTATCCCCGCTATGAAATTTCTATTTTTCGGATTCTTTGGAAAGATATTCTCAAATAGATCCTACTATTTTTGGTTTCGCCAAAATCCAGTTTATTTTGAATCATATACATTCATTTTAACTTTGAAATCGAATTTTCGAACTACAGCGCCATTTTCAATTCTTTTTATAATTTAAAATAAAATATTTATATTCTAACAACGATCTATATAAATATATACGTTCTAATTCTATTCAGAATAAATTTCTTGTCATTATTATTTAAAGGAATTCATTTTACATATTCAAAATCCACAAAAATTTCCAAAATAAAAATTTTAAGTTGGCTCGGATTTCCGGGTTATTACAATCTCCCCCACTTAAAACTTTTCGTCCCCGAAAAGGAACAAAGCCGAAAGTCGTTTCACTAACCAACTCAACTTTCATTATTTTCCTTACGGCTTAAGTTCTTCAACTTTTCAGTTTCTAAGAACTTTTCAAAATTTTCAAAAATTTGGCTAACATCCTAAATTTTCGGAAAATTTCGCCATAACCTCCCCTACACCGGGGACTTCGGGATATTTCATATAGCCTCCCATGGCCTTCTTCAATCCAAAAGAAAAAGAAAAAGCCAAGCGGCTAGCCAATCGGGTCATAAAATCATCCAAACCCAAAGAAATACAACAAACATGTACCTATTTGTCTGGCAAACAATTGTATTCCTCTGCTTTAGCCTCCTTGTTATGACTTGTTCAATGTAAGTACATGTATGTGCATGTAAATGCGACTAATTTTCAATACAATCCACTATTTGATTCGATTTGGCTAAAGGTTCTGAATTAATCAAACAACACGACCATCAATCAATTAGTTGATTAGCTTTTCAAATTCATAATTTTGATATATAGTCCAAAAATCAGATGTTTGGTGCCAAATCCCAACAATAAGCCCTACCTAATTTTGGTTCTCACACTAGTCAATTGGAAATATATAAATATCACACCTTCGAAACTCGAATACCAATTCTGATCATGTCTAGACTATCATCAAAATCATCTCCAGGCGACTAGAGTGTGATTTTATATCTATCCAGTATATTAAAATTTCGAATACACGCGGATCAGACGTATACGCAAAATCTTTATATACTGCATTGTCCAAATTCAATATAAAATAAATAATCAAATACGAATAGTTGATTTAAATTTTCAAAAAAATTTTGTTTTTCACCTTTATTTCAAAAACACTACTCTTCACACTCGTTCTAGGATACTACTGATCCTATCTCCAACGAGTCATTCTCGTTGGATATTACAAATCCAATCTCTGATGAATTCTTTCGTATGGCTCTAATGTGTCTTGTTCTCTGAGCTTTGTAAACCAAAGCTCTGATACCAGCTGAGACGACCCGAACTTCCCCGGTCAGGAAAGCCCGGATTGAATTGAGCACAAGCCACAAAAGAACGCAGACAGAAGAACATTTCATTGTATATTACAACAATTCCATCATAATACAAGAATATACAGAGTATGAATAAATATTACACAAAAAATATCAGAGATTTAAATTACATTTAAATACATCGCAGCGGAAAATAATACAATAGACAACTAGAAGTAATACGCGGATACAGAGTTTCTGATTATTGTTCTAGCTGTAAATCAGGATCCTATGAATATAAATCTGCAAAACCAAAACTACTAGCTGCCCGTGTCAAAATAAGGGCACCCAGTGTTTAGGTTAAAATAATAAACTCCAGGTCAGTCATGTGACTGGTTTGAGAACTAAAACAGTTATTTATCTTTATTTTAAAGTTAGGTAAATCAAGGGACCACGCCGTATAACATGGAACGGATTTCCTCCCAAGAATACCAGTGCATAAAATAATAGCGCAATGCAAAATAGAGAACAATGAAGCTGTTATAAGACACAGGTCCCATCACACAATGCAACGCAAGCCGGAGGATAGTGTTTTATCTTATAACAGCCAAAGAATGCTTGATACGTGAAATTTTATGTTTTATTATTACTATAAGTGTATAGTGTCAAAACAATTTCAAATCATAAGTATCAATCATAGACGGCATAAGTGCCCCATACCACTATGTCGCCATACTAGGCTCTACAAATAAAACCGCAAAGTCACGTATTGGAAGTTGGATTTCCATCTGTGAACCGAGGCAAGGGATCGTCCTCTACCTAATTCGAGACGCACTAGCCCGCCCCCTCAGGCAAGTACTCAGTCAAGCCTTTGGATCGTCAGGGTCGGTCCACCGATGTGGATTAAAATGCCTGAACACTGCGTTTTCCCGCCCTATGGGGTGTAAATATGCCAACGAATGACTCCATTGGCTCCATATAGTCACCGATATATCTGAGGCGCCTCGCAACAACAACAACAACCACATAAGTCAAATTCGTCAGGGCGTGTAAAACCACTGACGCCACTTCTAGCTAGAAAGAAACGCATGTCCTCCCTGATGTCCTTCTCCCGTTTCTGGTTCACACTGGGGTGTGAGGCTCGCGAATCAACACTACATAAAGCTATGCCACACTGGCCGTGCTATGATCATCAACCACAAGACTCTGCTTTTCAACAGAAGCCTTGATCATTTGCCACTTAGGCATGCCACACAGGCAATTCACTCCATGCGATTTATATCCACCAATATATATAACCTCTAAGCACGTGCATCTCAGAGAATGGCGTTGAGCAAGAGAATAAATTCTCCACCGCCAAATAGATATATATTTAATAGAAATCAATCACACAGAATAAAATCCAATGTCAGACACACAATCCATTTACAAGTTCGTTCTGGGTCTGAATGAAACCGGAGGCACCTTGTACCTCACATATCCATCGATCTCCAAGTATGTCTGGACGACCACTAACTAATTCCCTCCTCTTGGGTGTACGGCGCAATCAAGATCATCAGTAATCACCCAAACGACGTGAAGACCTCCGGTCTTCAACCACCGTCCTCCTCTTCGACACCACGTCGAATCAGTTATTCAGAATGGGATAAACCCGGTCTTTCTGAATAACTCGCGTATATAATAAACATGTATTACACAAACACAACATACGCCTCATTCCAATTCATCAGTCACTAACCGTAAATTAGCAAGACAATAATTCCCCAAACATTAACCCCGAAGGCCGAAACCAACATCAGATCAATACCCAGGAAACCATTCTTCTTAGCTAACCTACAGTTAGTTTCTAAATTTCACATTCTTAGGGAAAGGTTCCCATTAATTTTATCAAAGATAAATCCTTTTAAATTTATTCTTTAATCTTCCTTTGAATATCACTTCAAACTAGTCGGGATTAGCGAACCACATCGAAGTAATCATTTATTTTATTTCCCAGTCCCAACCTATTCATCCCATGGAGAAAACTGGTAATACTCCATATCTAACACCACAGTGTTATGGTAAATTCAATTACCATTTCACGTTCAAATCTAATTAAAGATTTAACTATCGCCTGAAGCAAAACTGGTGATACTCCATTCTCGATCATTTCAATCTAATTAAAGATTCATTAAAACTCCACTTAGTTTTAATCTTTAACTGGGTTAAAGAATCAATGTCATTTAAAACACGACCCACGATAAACCCAAAATCACATTCCATTCTATCAGCCTTTAACCGTAAAATAGCAAGTGAGATTCCCTAAGTATTAACCCCGAAGGCCGAAACCAACATCAGATCAATACCCAAGAAACCATTCAACTAAACTAATCACCAGTTAGTTTCTGATTTTCTTAACTCTGTTGGGTCTAAGAATAGTATTATTGAAGATACCTTTCACGACAACCCAAAATCACATTCCATTAATTATCGGGTTAAAGAACAAGTGTTATTTAAAACACCGTTCACGAAAAACCCAAAAATCAATCCCAATTCAATTCCAATTAAATACTATTTAATTGGTACACTTCATTAAATCTAAATAAAAAGATTTAATCTTTTTCTCAACTGGGCTTAAGAACAGTGTTAATGAAGACACCATTCATGACAAACCCAAATCCCATTTGATATTAAATACAAGGCTCTGAATAGAAAATATATCATCTTATATTCGATATCAAATTCTACGACCAACAAATATCGTATTGGAAATAACGATATAAATATATCTTCCAAATTTCCCTAACAATATCTGTATAATTATGAAGTCCAACATCGAAATATTCCAAAGACAATTTCGATTCAAATACATTCCAATTCAATTATTGGAAATTCTTGTTATATTTCCAAACCATTTCAAATCCACTTTATTTATTTCAAAAATGAATGAATTATAATTCAAGTTCAAAACTAGTTCATTTCGATAAAAATCTATTTTTATCTTTTCAAATATGGAGTTTTTCATCCCAATTCTTCACAAATCATTTCTTATGATTTTACAATAATTATTAATATTTTTAATAATTTTATCAAGGCCCGTACAGTCGATTTCCATCAACGGCCATCGAACCGCACTTACAGCGACCTTTTCCAAATTTGTTTTGGACATAATTCCAAATCCAACCGTTAGATTTCTAATTTCAAATATTCGTTAGAAATCTCTTTTCGATACGAACCCAAAGGTTCTGGTTTTAGGAGAATCTGACGGTCGGATCTCCCGTTATATCCATTCGAATTAAATGGTCGAAATTCGCAAACTGCTGCTGCGCGGCGCGTTCTATTCAGGCCATTATATATATAATATACCAACTGTGAAAACCCGTGACTTCCCCGGTAAGGAAAGCGCGGATTATCTTGAGAACTCGACAAAATAGAACGCAGATGGAAAAACATTTCTTTGTTTATTACAACAACACCATCAGAATATACAGAGTATAAACAAATAAAATACATTCGATAAATATCAGAGATGACAATACATTACATAGCAGCGGAAAATAATACAATACACAACTAGAAGAGATATATGGATACAGAGCTTTCCGGGTATCATTCCACCTGTAAACCAGGATCCTGTGAATATAAATCTGCAAAACCAAAACTACTAGCTGCCCGTGTCAAAATAAGGGCACCCAGAGTTTAGGTTAAAACAATAAACTCCAGGTCAGTCATGGGACTGGTGTGAGAACTAAAACAGTTATTAATCTTTATTTTAAAGTTAGGTAAATCAAGGGACCACGCCGTATAACACGGAACGGGTTTCCTCCCAAGAATACCAGTGCATAAAACAAACAGCGCAATGCTAAATAAAGAAAAATGAAGCTATTATAAGACACAGGTCCCATCATACAATGCAACGCAAGCCGGAGGATAGGGTTTTTAACTTATAATAGCCAAAGAATGCTTTATACGCTAAATTTCATCTTTTGATACTATAAGTGTATTGTGTCAAAACAATTTCAATCATAAGCATCAATCATAGATGGCATAAGCGCCCCATCCCACTATGTCGCCATATATAGGATTACAACTAAAATCGAAATGTCATGCATTGGAAGTTGTATTTCCATCTGTGAACCGAGGCCAAAGATAGTCCTCTACCGATTCGAGGCGCTCTAGCCCGTGTCTCAGGAACAGAACGCATCGTCCCTTGGAGCGACAGGGCCGGTCCACCGATGTGGATTAAAATGCCTGAACACTGCGTTTCCCCACCCTTTGGGGTGTCAATAAGCCAACGAATGACTCCATCGGCTTCACATAGTCACAGATATATCCGAGGCGCCTCGCAACAACAACAACCACATAAGTCAAACTCGTCAGGGCATGTAAAACCACTGACGCCACTTCTAACTAGAAGAAACCGCATGTCCTCCCTGAGGTCCTTCTCCCGTTTTTGGTTCACAACCGGGGTGTGAGGCTCGCGAATCAACGTTACACAAAGCTATGCCACACAGGCTGTGCTTTGATCATCCAACACAAGACTCTGCTTTTCAACAGAAGCCTTGATCATTTGCATCTCAGCATGCCACACAGGAAATTCACGCTATGCAATCGATATCAATCACACAGAATGAAATCCAATGTCAGACACACATCCATTTACAAGTCCGTTCTGGGCCTGAACGAAACCGGAGGCACCTTGTACCTCGCATATCCATCGATCTCGAAGTATGTCTGGACGATCACCAACTGATTCCCTCCTCTTGGGTGTACGGCCCAATCAAGATCATCAGTAATTATCCAAACGACGTGAAGACCTCCGGTCTTCAACCATCGTCTTCATCTTCGACTAATCATCGAATCAGTTATTCTGAATGGGATAAACCGGGTCTTTCTGAACAACTCGCGTATATAATAAACAAGTGTTACACAAACACAACATACGCCTCATTCCAATTCATCGGTCACTAACCGTAAATTGTCAAGAGAATAATTCCCCAAATATTAACCCCGAAGGCCGAAACCAACATCAGATCAATACCCAGAAAACCATTCTTCTTAGCCAACCTACAGTTAGTTTCTAAATTTCACATTCTTAGGGATAGGTTCCCATTAATTTTATCAAAGATAAATTCTTTTAAATTTATTCTTTAATCTTCCTTTGAATATCACTTCAAACTAGTCAGGATTAGCGAACCATACCGAAGTAATTATTTATTTTATTTCCCAATCCCAACCTATTTATCCCATGAAGTAAAACTGGTCATACTTCATTTCTAACACCACGGTGTTATCGGTAATTTCAATTACCATTTCACGTTCAAATCTAATTAAAGATTTAAATACCGTCTGGAGTAAAACTGGTGATACTCCATTCTCGATCTTTTCAATCTAATTAAAGATTCATTAAAATTCCACTTAGTTTTAATCTTTGGCTGGGTTAAAGAATCAGTGACATTTAAAACACGGTTCACGATAAACCCCAAAATCAATACCAATTCGATTCCAATTAAATATTATTTAATTGGTACACTTTATTAAATCTAAATAAAAAGATTTAATCTTTTCCTCAACTAGGCTTAAGAACAGTGTTAATGAAGACACCATTCACGACAAATCCAAATCACATTTGATATTAAATACAAGGCTCTGAATAGAAAATATATCGGCTTATATTCAATATCAAATTCCACGACCAACAAATATAGTATTGGAAATAACGATATATATATATATATATATATATATATATATATATATATATATATATAAACATATATCTTTCAAATTTCCATAACCATATATGTATCATCACGAAATCCGACATCGAAATATTCCAAAGACAATTTCAATTAAAATCCATTATAATTCAATTATTGGAAATTCTGGTTACTTTTAAAACCCGTTTCAAATTCATTTCATTTATTTAAAAATAAATAGAATTATAATCCTAGTTCAAAACTAGTTCATTTCGATAAAAATCTAACTTTATCTTCAAATATGGAGTTTTTCATCCCAATTCTTCCCAAATCATTTCTTATGTTTTTACGAAAATTATTACTATTTTTAATAATTTTATCAACGTCCGTACAGTCGATTTCCATCAATGGCCATCGAACTGCACTTACAGCGACTTTTTCCAAATTTGATTTGGACATAATTCCAAATCCAACCGTTAGATTTCAAACCTCTAATATTCATTAGAAAGCTCTTTTCGATATGAACCCAATGGTTCCGGTTTTAGGAGAATCCAATGGTCGGATCTTCCGTAATGTTGGTTCGAAGTCAATGGTCGAAATTCACGAACTACCGCAGCGCGACGCGTTCTATCCAGGCCATTATATTATATATATGAGATGACCCAAACTTCCCCTGTCAGGAAAGCCCGGATTGAATTGAGGACAAGCCACAAAAGAACGCAGATAGAAGAACATTTCATTGTATATTACAACAATTCCATTAGAATACAAGAATATACAGAGTATGAATAAATATAACACAAAAAATATCAGAGATTTAAATTACATTTAAATACATCGCAGCGGAAAATAATACAATACACAACTAGAAGTAATACACGGATACAGAATTTTCTGAGTATTGTTCCAGCTGTAAATCGGGATCCTATGAATATAAATCTGCAAAACCAAAACTACTAGCTGCTCGTGTCAAAATAAGGGCACCCAGAGTTTAGGTTGAAACAATAAACTCCAGGTCAGTCATGGGACTGGTGTGAGAACTAAAACAGTTATTTATCTTTATTTTAAGGTTAGGTAAATCAAGGGACCACGCCGTATAACACGGAACGGGTTTCCTCCCGAGAATACAAGTGCATAAAACAACAGCGCAATGCTAAATAAAGAACAATGAAGCTGTTATAAGACCCAGGTCCCATCACACAATGCAACGCAAGCTGGAGGATAGGGTTTTACCTTATAACAGCCAAAGAATGCTTGATACGTGAAATTTAATGTTTTATTTTTACTATAAGTGTATAGTGTCAAAACAATTTCAAATCATAAGTATCAATCATAGACGGCACAAGTGCCCCATACCACTATGTCGCCATACTAGGCTCTACAAATAAAACCGGAAAGTCACGTATTGGAAGTTGGATTTCCATCTGTGAACCGAGGAAAAGGATCGTCCTCTACCGAATTCGAGACGCTCTAGCCCGCCCCTCAGGCAAGTACTCAGTCAAGCCTTTGGATCGTCAGGGCCGGTCCACCGATGTGGATTAAAATGCCTGAAGATTGCGTTTCCCTACCCTATGGGGGTGTAAATGAGCCAACGAATGATTCCATCGGCTCCACAAAGTCAACGATATATCTGAGGTGCCTTGCAACAGCAACAAACACATAAGTCAAACTCGTCAGGGCGTGTAAAACTACTGACGCCACTTCTAGCTGGAAAGAAACGCATGCCCTCCCTGAGGTCCTTCTCTCGTTTCTGGTTCACATCAGGTTGTGAGGCTCGCGAACCAATGCTACATAAAGCAACGCCACACAGGCCGTTCTTTGATCATCAACCACAAGACTCGGCTTTTCAACAGAAGCCTTGATCATTTGCCACTTAGGCATGCCTCACAGGCAATTCACTCCATGCGATTTATATCCACCAATATATAAACTCTTTGCTCGTACGTCTCAGAGAAAGGCGTTAAGCAAGAGAATAAATTCTCCGCCGCCAATCAGATATATATTTAATAGAAATCAATCACACAGAATAAAATCCAATGTCATGCACACAGTCCATTTACAAGTTCGTTCTAGGTTTGAACGAAACCGAAGGCACCTTGTACCTCGCATATCCATCGATCTCCAAGTACGTCTGGACGACCACTAACTGATTCCCTCCTATTGGGTGTACGGCCCAATCAAGATCATTAGTAATCACCCAAACGACGTAAAGACCTCCGGTCTTCAACCACCGTCCTCCTCTTCGACAGCACGTCGAATCAGTTATTCAGAATGGGATAAACCCGGTCTTTCTGAACAACTCACATATATAATATACATGTGTTACACAAACACAACATACGCCTCATTCCAATTCATCAGTCACTAACCGTAAATTAGCAAGAGAATAATTCCCCAAACATTAACCCCGAAGGCCGAAACCAACATCAGATCAATACCCGGGAAACCATTCTTCTTAGCTAACCTATAGTTAGTTTCTAAATTTCACATTCTTAGGGAAAGGTTCCCATTAATTTTATCAAAGATAAGTCCTTTTAAATTTATTCTTTAATCTTCCTTTGAATATCACTTCAAACTAGTCGGGATTAGCGAACCACACCGAAGTAATCATTTATTTTATTTTCCAGTCTCAACCTATTCATCCCATGGAGCAAAACTGGTAATACTCAATATCTAACACCACGGTGTTATCGGTAAATTCAATTACCATTTCACGTTCAAATCTAATTAAATATTTAACCATCGTTAGGAGAAAAACTGGTGATACTCCATTCTCGATCATTTCAATCTAACTAAAGATTCATTAAAACTCCCCTTAGTTTTAATCTTTAACTAGGTTAAAGAATCAATGTTATTTAAAAACACGGTTCACGATAAACCCAAAATCACATTCCATTCTATCAGCCTTTAACTGTAAAATAGCAAGTGAGCAATTCCCCAAGTATTAACCCCGAAGGCCGAAACCAACATCAGATCAATACCCAAGAAACCATTCAACTTAACTAATCTCCAGTTAGTTTCTGATTTTCTTAACTCCGTTGGGTCTAAGAACTGTATTATTGAAGATACCTTTCACGACAACCCAAAATCACATTCCAATAATTATCGGGATAAAGAACAAGTGTTATTTAGAACACCGTTCACGATAAACCCAAAAATCAATCTCAATTCAATTCCAATTAAATATTATTTAATTGGTACACTTCATTAAATCTAAATAAAAAGATTTAATCTTTTTCACAACTGGGCTTAAGAACAGTGTTAATGAAGACATCGTTCACGACAAACCCAAATCCCATTTGATATTAAATACAAGGCTCTGAATAGAAAATATATCGGCTTATATTCAATATCAAATTCTACAACCAACAAATATCGCATTGGAAATAACGATATAAATATATCTTTCAAATTTCCCTAACAATATCCGTATAATCACGAACTCCAACATCGAAATATTCAAAAGACAATTTCGATTCAAATCCATTCCAATTCAATTATTGGAAATTCTGGTTATATTTCCAAACCATTTCAAATCCACTTTATTTATTACAAAAATGAATGAATTATAATTCTAGTTCAAAACTAGTTCATTTCGATAAAAATCTATTTTTATCTTTTCAAATATGGAGTTTTTCATCCCAATTATTCACAAATCATTTCTTATGATTTTACACTAATTATTAATAATTTTATCAAGGCCCGTACAGTCGATTTCATCAACGGCCATCAAACTGCACTTACAGCGACCTTTTCCAAATTTGATTTGGACATAATTCGAAATCCAACGGTTAGATTTCTAATTTCAAATATTCGTTACAAAGCTCTTTTCGATACGAACCAAACTGTTCCGGTTTTAGGAGAATCCGACGGTCGGATCTCCCGTAATATCCATTCGAAGTAAATGGTCGAAATTTGCGAACTGCCGCTGCGCGGCGCGTTCTATTCAGGCCATTATATATATAATATATATATTGTATATATTTCAGCGATTCCCTTTTTAAAACGTATTTTATAAATCATTTTAAATTCGTTTTCAAAACGATTTCAACTTCCATTTCAAATTCAAATCAAAATTGAATCTTTCCGATATAAATTCGTTTTAAATTCATTTCAAATTGATTTCAATTCAAATCGATTTTTAATTCAATTTCAGATCTTTTTCAATTCAATTTCAATTCGAATTCAATTCTATTCAATTTCAATTCGAATTCATTTCTATTCAATTTCAATTCGAGTTCAGTTCTATTCAATTTCAATTCGAATTCATTTTTATTCAATTTCAATTCAAATTCATTTCTATTCAATTTCAATTCGAATTCATTTCTATTCAATTTCAATTCGAATTCTTTTCTATTCAATTTCAATTTGAATTCTTTTTTGATCAATTTCAATTCGAATTCATTTCTATTCGAATTCATTTCTATTCAATTTCAATTCGAATTCTTTTCTATTCAATTTCAATTTGAATTCTAATTTGTTTCAATTCAATTCGAATTCTTATTCGATTCAATTCAATTCGAATTCTAATTCGTTTCAATTTAATTCGAATTTCATTTCAAAATATTCGATTTTGAAATCACTTTTCGATATCCAATATAAAAACAAATATAATCGATATAAATATCGTTCGCGTCAAAATAGCGCATATCTAATCAACACAACTTTATATATTTCTATTCAAATATTTCGTTTCAAATATTTCTTCTCAAATATTTTATTCAAATATTTCTCTTCAAATATTCTATTTCAAAACTGGAATGAGGCCCAATCAATTACCATAGATTTTATTTCTATGGATTTCCATACAATGCATGTATATATCAACAATGACAAATAATCAACCATCATCCAAAGTGCATTCTACACTGTATAAGCATCGAATATAAATATTTAACGCTCATAACAATCTGTCCATCAATCGATCGACATACAACTAATTATTGGGATTAGTGTATGTCATATATCATCCCAGTACTCGTGTGGGGTTTCAAACACAGATTTTATTTGTTTAGTTGGGTGATATGTAAAATTTATCATCCTAATCAATATCCGTCAAATGTGTGTATATAAACAAATCGTTCGATTTGTTTACATTTATTTATTCACATTCACGTTAAAAATTATATTTTCAACTATAAAAATTATTTTTAACTACTTAAATATTTTATTTCATTTCACATCACATCACACAATCAACTACACATCAAAATCAAACAAACAAGCATATAAGACGTCCATGGTCTGTGGACGATGGGTGTCCGGTGCTACTAAACACCGTCTGCATCCTAGTATATATTTCAACTAGAAATTAAAATAAAAGTTTTTATTGTTATGACTGTTCATAATCCGATTGGGGGCTCCCTTGATCTTGATTGGGTTTGTGGAGTGGCTGTCTCTTTTTCCCGGTATCGGTTCCCCACCATCGCGATCATCATGAATTTTACAGAGTTTGACCTTATACTGGGATTGGATTGGTTAACCAAATACGAAGCAGAAGTTAAATGCAACGAGTGGGTTGTTAAGGCAATGAAAAGAGATATCTCTATATATGTTAGCCAGTGTTCCACCTGTCAGCAAGTCAAAAGCGATCAGCAGAAGCTCGCTGGATTGTTGCAACCTTTAGAAATTCCAGGTGGAAAGTGGGAACAGATTTCTATGGACTTCATAGATGGTTTTCCCAGAACCAGGAAAGGAAATTACAGTATTTGGGTGATCGTAGATCGATTTACCAAGACCGCTCTGACACCACGTTTGTGACGACCCCAAACCCCGATAAGACGGTGCAAGGGTAATCTTTGGAATATAACACATAAACAGATAACAACAGAACAGAAATAATTAAATACACCAGATAATGTACAATAAAATACAATGGATAAATATAATCATTAGAGTTACACAGTATACAGGATCACTTAGTACAAAATACAGTTCAGCTATACATAAAATGTCTACAGCGGAAAAGAAAACATAATATGTACAACAGGAGCTGAACAGCATAAAAAGATAAATGATAGAATCCATCTCTAGCTCCAGCTACCCAGAAAGAGCCTGCTAAAACCTGAATACAAGGCTCCCCGTGTAGAAATAGGGGCACCCGAGTTTGCAAGTGAAACAAACTACGAGTCAGTCATGGAACTGGTATGAGAAATCTACTTAACACAATTTACAATATGGCTAATCACAGGACCACGCCACTTTCGCGAAACGGGTTTACTCCATTGGATTGCCAATGCTTTAAAACAAATAAGTCTTTTAAACATCGCAATGCTTTTTGTAAAAATGAAGCCATTATAAGACTCAGTTCCCATCACACAGTACAACACAAACCGAAGGATAGAATTTTACCTTATAATGGCCAAAATATGCTTGATACGAATAAAACAAAAGCATTTGATATTATTACTAGTGTTTGTAAGTTTCAAAAACAAATTCAAATCATAAGTATCAATCATAGATGGCATTAATGCCCCATACCACTATGTCGCCATATATAGGTATACAATCAAAACTGCACGGTATCGTATTTGGAAATTGGGTTTCCGTCTTGAACCAAGGTAAAAGATAGTCCTTACCGATTCGAGACGCTCTAGCCCGTGTCTCAGGACCCAGACTCAGGTGGGCCCTTGGATCATCAGGGCCGTTCCACCGATGTTGATTAATATTCCTGAACACTGCGTTTCTCCGCCCTATGGGGCGTTACTGGTCATATCTGACCACACCATCGGCTTCGAAGAGACCGAAGCAAACCGAGGCCTCGCTTTCCATCATCTACATAAGTAAAATACCCGGGCGTGTGAAACCCAAAGCACCACTCCTAGCTAGAAGAAAACGCATGTCCTCCCTGAAGTCCGTCTCCCGTTTTTGGCTCATACCGGGGTGTGAGGCTCGCGAAACAACGCTATACACAAAGCTACGCCACACAGGCCATGCTTTGATCATCAACCACAAGACTTTGCTTTTCAGCAGAAGCCTTGATCATCTGCCACTTAGGCATGCCACACAGGCAATTCACTCAATGCGACTGGTTTCCATCGATATATAACCTCTGAGCTCGTACGTCTCAGAGAAGGGTGTTAAGCAAGAGAATAAATTCTCCACCGCCAAACAAATATATACTTAATAGAGATCAATCAGCACAGAAAAAATCCAATGTCAGACACACAGTCCATTTACATGTTCGTTCTGGGTCTGTACGAAACTGGAGGAACTCAATACCTCGCATATTCGTACAATCAACAAGTACGTCCGGGTGGCTACTACTTCAATTCATTTCAATGTCATTTCATCGCATATAAATTTTTTACAGTGCATATATAACTTATACATTGAACATACAACTTATACAACGCTTATACATGTGGTGACAACGCTTATATAACTCATACATCGACTATATAATTTATACATCGTTGTTTTCCATATCGTTTATAATATTTTATCACGATTTATTGCTATTTTTTTTTTAAATAGCCAATTTATTTAAAACAACGCTCCAGGCCATAGCGCGACCGTGGTGTTGTTTTTCTCCAGATTTGATTTACACATATCTGAAAATCTAACCGTTGGATCATCACAAATTTTATATCGTTAGAAAGATCTTTTCAAAACGAACCCAACGGTTCCAGTTTCGGGAAAATCCGATGGTCGGATCTCCCGAACTAATCGTTTGAAGTTACGATTTCAAAACACGAACTACAACTTCGTTATTCGATTTAATTTAATTATATTTATATATATATATAAAAATATAATCGATTATGGCACTGCTTTTCTTCAGATTTGAATTAAACATTCTATACAATCCAACCGTTGGATCTTTGCAAAGTTGGTGCCGTTGGAAAGATATTTCCAAGGCAAACCCATTTTTACCGAGAGTATGACTGTAACGACCAGGGATTTCTCTCGATCCGAATCAGTCGCTAAATCGACTAAGACCGTTCGAAACCCCTGATTGTTTTGAGAACACGACAAATTGGAACGCAGACAGAAGAACATTTCATTGTTAATTACAACAATTCCATCAGAATACAATAATATACAGAGTATTACCAAATAATATACAGTAGAAAAATATCAGAGATTACAATACATTACATAGCAGCGGGAAATAATACAAAACACAACTAGAAGAGATATACGGATACAGAGCTTTCCGGACATCATTATAGCTGTAAATCAGGATCCTGTGAATATAAATTTGCAAAACCAAAACTACTAGCTGCCCTTGTCAAAATAAGGGCACCCAGAGTTTAGGTTGAAACAATAAACTCTAGGTAAGTCATGGGACTGGTGTGAGAACTAAAACAGCTATTAATCTTTATTTTTAAAGTTAGGTAAATCAACGGACCACGCCGTATAACACGGAATGGGTTTCCTTCCAAGAATACCGGTGCATAAAACAAACAGAGCAATGCTAAATAAAGAACAATGAAGCTATTATAAGACCCAGGTCCCATCACACAATGCAACACAAGCCGGAGGATAGGGTTTTTACCTTATAATAGCCAAGAATGCTTGATACGTTTAAAACAAATCATTGGATACTATTATAAGTGCATATTGTATAAAACAACTTCAAATCATAAGTATCAATCATAGACGGCATAAGCGCCTTATCCCACTATGTCGCCATACTAGGCTCTACAAATAAAACCGCAGAATCACGTATTTGGAAATTGGATTTCCGTCTGTGAACCAAGGCTAAAGATAGTCCTCTACAGATTCGAGACTCTCTAGTCTGTGTCTTAGGAACAGAACGCATCGTCCCTTGGAGCGACAGGGCCGGTCCACCAATGTGGATTAAAATGCCTGAACACTGCGTTTCCTCACCCTTTGGGGTGTCAATGAGTCAACAAATGACTCCATCGGCTTCACATAGTCACTGATATATCCGAGGCGCCTCGCAACAGCAACAACCACATAAGTCAAACTCGTCAGGGCGTGTAAAACCACTGACGCCACTTCTAACAAGAAGAATACGCATGTCCTCCCTGAGGTCCTTCTCCCGTTTTGGTTCACAACCGGGGTGTGAGGCTCGCGAATCAACATTACACAAAGCTATGCCACACAGGCTGTGCTTTGATCATCCACCACAAGGCTCTACTTTTCAACAGAAGCCTTGATCATTTGCATCTCAGCATGCCACACAGGCAATTCACGTTATGCAACCGATATCAAACACACAGAATGAAATCCGATGTCAGACACACATCCATTTACAAGTCCGTTCTGGGCCTGAACGAAACCAGAGGCACGTTGTACCTCGCATATCCATCGATCTCCAAGTACGTATGGACAATCACCAACTGATTCCCTCCTCTTGGGTGTACGGCCCAATCAAGATCATCAGTAATTATCCAAACGACGTGAAGAACTCCGGTCTTCAACCAACGTCTTCATCTTCGACTAATCGTCGAATCAGTTATTCAGAATGGGATAAACCCGGTCTTTTTGAATAACTCACGTATATAATAAACAAGTGTTACACAAACACAACATACGCCTCATTCCAATTCATCAGTCACTAACCGTAAATTAGCAAGAGAATAATTCCCCAAATATTAACCCCGAAGGCCGAAACCAACATCAGATCAATACCCAGGAAACTATTCTTCTTAGCCAACCTACAGTTAGTTTCTAAATTTCACATTCTTAGGGATAGGTTCCCATTAATTTTATCAATGATAAATTCTTTTAAATTTATTCTTTAATCTTCCTTTGAATATCACTTCAAACTAGTCGGGATTAGCGAAGCACATCGAAGTAATTCTTTATTTTATTTCCTGATCCCAACCTATTTATCCCATGAAGTAAAACTGGTCATACTTCATATCTAACACCACGGTGTTATCGGTAAATTCAATTACCATTTCATGTTCAAATCTAATTAAAGATTTAACTACCGTCTGGAGTAAAACCGGTGATACTCCATTCTCGATCTTTTCAATATAATTAAAGATTCATTAAAACTCCACTTAATTTTAATCTTTAACTGGGTTAAAGAATCAGTGTCATTTAAAACATGGTTCACGATAAACCCCAAAAATTAATCCAAATTCAATTCCAATTTAATACCATTTAGTTCACCTCATTGAATCTAAATAAAAAGATTTAATCTTTTTCTCAACTGTGTTTAAGAAGAGTGTTAATGAAGACACCATTTACGACAAACCCTAATCACATTTGATATTAAATACAAGGCTCTGAATAGAAAATATATCGGCTTATATTCAATATCAGATTCTACGACCAACAAATATCGTATTGGAAATAACGATATAAATACATCGTTCAAATTTCCAGAACAATATCTGTATAATCACGAAATCCAACATCAAAATATTCCAAAGGCAATTCCTATTCAAATACATTCCAATTCAATTATTAGAAATCCCGGCTGCTTTTAAAACCATTTCAAATTCAATTTATTTATTTCAAAACCAAATTGATTTTAACTCTAGTTCAAAACTAGTTCATTTCGACTAAAATCCATTTTTATCTTTTCAAATATGGAGTTTTTCCACCCCAGTTCTTCACAAATCATTTCTTATGATTTTACACAAATTATTACTATTTTTAATAATTTTACCAAGGCTTGAATAGTCGATTTCCATCAACAGCCATCGAACAGCACTTACAACGACCTTTTCCAAATTTGATTTGGACATAATTACAAATCCAACCATTAGATTTCTAATTTCAAATATTCGTTAGAAAGCTCTTTTCGATACGAACCCAATGGTTCTGGTTTTAGGAGAATCCGACGGTCGGATCTCCCGTAATGTCTGTTCGAAGTCAATGGTCGAAATTCACAAACTACCACAGCGCGGCGCGTTCTATTCAGGCCATTATATATATATATATATATATATATATATATATATATATTCGTTGCTTTCCTTTTAAAACGTATTATATAAATCGTTTTAAATTCGTTTTCGAAATGAATTCAACTTCATTTCAAATTCAAATCAAAATTGAATTTTTCCTTATAAATTCGTTTTAAATTCATTTCAAATTGATTTCAATTCAAATCGACTTTTAATTCAATTTCAGTTCGTTTTCAATTCAATTTCAATTCGAATTCATATTCATTCTGTTTCAATTCGAATTCAATTCTATTCAATTTCAATTCGAATTTAATTCTATTCAATTTCAATACGAATTCATTTTAAATTCGAATTCATTTCAAATTGATTTCCATTCAATTTCAATTCGATTCGAATTCATTTTATTTTCAATTCGAATCCTTATTCGTTTCAATTCAATTCAAATTCAAATTCAATTCAATTCGAATTCTAATTCATTTCAATTCAATTTAATTCGAATTTCATTTCAAAATATTCGATTTTGAAATCACTTTTCAATATTCATTATAAAAACGAATATAATCGATATAAATATCGTTCGCGTCAAAATAGCGCATATCTAATCAACACGGCTTTATATATTTCTATTTCAAATATTCTGTTCAAATATTTCGTTTCAAATATTTCTTCTCAAATATTTTATTCAAATATTTCTCTTCAAGTATTCTATTTCAAAACTGGAATGAGGCCCAATCAATTACCATAGATTTTATTTCTATGGATTTCCACACAACGCATGTATATATCAACAGTGACAAATAATCAACCACCATCCAAAGTGCATTCTACACTGTATAAGCATCAAATATAAATATTTAACGCTCATAACAGTCTGTAAATCAATCGATCGACATACAACTAATTATTGGGATTAGTGTATGTCATATATCATCCCAATACCCATGTGGGGTTTTAAACAATCAAACATAGATTTTATTTATGCAGTTTGGCGATGTGTAAAATTTATCGTCCCAATCAATATCAGTCAAATGTGTGTATATAAACAAATCGTTCGATTTGTTTATATTTATTTCATTTTAAATACACGTTAAAAATTCTATTTTCCACTATAAAATATTTTTAACTATATAAATTATATATTTTATTTCATTACACATCACATCACACAATCAACTACACATCAAAATCAAACAAACAAGCATGCAAGCCGTCCATGGTCTGTGGACGATGGGTGTCGGGTGCTACTAAACACCGTCTGCATCCTAGTATATATTTTAACTAGAAAATTAAATTAAAAGTGAGAAGTTCTCACCGAAAGCTAAACCAAATGCCATGGCTCTTCTTATCTAGAAATCTTCGTCGTGCTCGCCTTTTGTCACTTTCATTGTCCGTAGCCACTACATATATAAAAATCACATTTTTACACTACTACTATATAGATAAAAATTCTATTTTTATTCTTCTCACTATATAAAAATTATATTTTTATTCTCTATGTCTTCATATATAAAAATCTCATTTTTACTTCACCATTTCAACTATATAAAGATATAATTTTATCAATTCGAATAAGATTTGAACGTGAAATGGTAATTAATTTTACCGACAACACCGTAGTGTTAGATATGGCATATTACTAGCTTTGCTTCATGGGATGAATAGGTTGGGATTGGGGAATAAAATAAATAATTACTTCGGTGTGATTCGCTAATCCCAACTAGTTTGGAAAACCATAATACGGTTTGAAATGATATCCGAAGGAAAATTAAAGAATAAATTTAGCAGAAATTATCTTTGATAAAATTAATGGGAACCTTTCCCTAAGGATGTGAATTTTTGAATAAAAGAATATTCTGAATTGGAATGAGGCGTATGTTGTGTTTGTTTAACATTTGTTTATTATATATGTGGGTTATTCGGAAAGGCCGAGTTATACCCATTCTGAATATCTGATTCGACGATAAGTCGAAGATGAAGACGGTGGTTGAAGACTGGAAGTCTTCACATCATTTGGGTGATTACTGATGATCTTGATTGGGCTGTACACCCAAGATGAGGGAATCAGTTGGCGATCGTCCAGTCATACTTGGAGATCGATGGATATGCGAGGAAAGTGCCTCTGGTTTCGTTCAGACCCAGAACGAACTTGTAAATGGACTGTGTGTCTGACATTGGATTTTATTCTGTGTTGATTGATCTCTATTAAATATACATCTATTTGGTGGCGCAGAATTTATTCACTTGCTTAACGCCCTTCTCTGAGACGTACGAGCTCAGAGGTTGTGTATCGATGGACATCAGTCGCATGGCATGAATTGCCTGTGTGGCACGCCTAAGTGGAAAATGATCAAGGCTTCTGTTGAAAAGCAAAGTCTCGTGGTTGATGATCAAAGCACGGCCTGTGTGGCGCAGCTTTGTGTATAGCGTGAATTCGCGAGCCTCACACCTCGGTATGAGTCAAAAACGGGATAGTGACTGTAGGGAGAGTATGACGTTTCTTTCTAGCTAGTGGTGGTGTCAGTGCTAAAACTGGTTGACATTTATATACTTTTCACCTGTGTGGTTGTTGGAATGCAAGGCGCCTCGGATATTGGTCTGTTAGGATCGGGAAATGTGTGCTCAGGAATTGCCAATCCTCAAAAGTAAGAGAGGACCGACCCTGAAGATCCAAGGATCATAGTAGGGTCCTGAGACATTTGCTAGAGTGTCTCTAATCGGAGAGGAGCTTTCCCCTTGCCTCGACTCATGACGAAAATCCAATTTCCAATACGTGACATTGCTGTTTTATTTGTAGAGCC
Source organism: Allium sativum (assembly GCA_030737875.1). Taxonomy (NCBI): domain Eukaryota; kingdom Viridiplantae; phylum Streptophyta; class Magnoliopsida; order Asparagales; family Amaryllidaceae; genus Allium; species Allium sativum. The sequence continues at coordinate 528,096,450 of CM060926.1, forward strand.
TAGTATGGCGACATGATATATGGTACCCATGCCGTTTATGATTGATATTTATGATTGAAATTGTTTTGAAATCATACACCTATAATAGTATCAAGTGATTTGTTTTAAACGTACCAAGCATGTTTGGCTATTATAAGGGAAAACCCTATCCTTCGGCTTGCGTTGCATTGTGTGATGGGACCTGGGTCTTATAATAGCTTCATTTTTCCAAAGAGCATTGCGTTGTTTTGTTATATGCACTAGTATTCTTGGGAGGAAACCCGTTCCATGTTATACGGCTAATTCGATCGTTTCAATCAGTTTTCGTCAAAATCAACACATATATAATAAAAATCAGATTTTTATTTCGCTACACATATAAAGATCAAATTTTTACTATCTATATCATATCAAAATCGTATTTTTATATATCGCTCCAGCTTACTTCGTCGATTTGATGAATAGAGTGTTCAGAGGAGTCTTGAATAAGTTTGTTCTGGTTTTTATTGACAATATTCTAATCTTCTCTAAATCAAAGGCCGAACATGAAAAACATTTGGAGCAAGTTCTAGAAATTCTGAGAAAGAATGTATTGAAAGCCAAATTGTCCAAATGTATATTCTGGCAAGATGAAGTGAAATTTACTTATATAAATATATATATATATATATATACGCCCCTCGTCCACAAACCATGGACGATATTTATTGGTTGTGATTGGTGTGAAAATTGGTTGATAGCGAATGGTTGATTAGAATTGTTTGTGGTTGAAATTGATTGATTGTGGTTGAAAAATACCCGTTAGTGGTTGAGAATTATTTGGATGAAACCACATAGGATTAGTTTGTGGAAATGAAAAAAAATATACATGTCGCGTGCGTGCGAACTGGATGCATAAAATCCCCATTGTCAAAAGCTGCGAGGCTTTAAGGTAAAGCGAGGAGCCGTACTAGGGACGGCCCCGATTTTAACTACCCTGCCGTTATGCTGCCAAAATTTTGAATAAAATTCATGTGTTGAATGGTATTCATTTTTTAAATAAATTGCTTTAATGATAAAAATCACATTTTTATTATATATATATATATATATATATATATATACGAACTATATAAAACCTTCATGTGTTGAATAGAAATTCATTCGTTGAATAGAAATTCATGTGTTGAATGGTATTCGTGTTTTAAATAAATTGTTTTATAATAAAAATCCTATTTTTATCATCTATATAAACTATATAAAATAGTCTTGTTTTGAAAGAAATTGTTTTATAATAAAAATCCTATTTTTATCACCTATATGAACTATATAAATAGTCGTGTTGTGAAATAAATTGTTTTGCAATAAAAATCAAATTTTTACTATATACATGAATCGTTAAAAATAGTGAAGTGTCAGAATAAATGACTGTTGAATAAAAATATCATTTTTATCAAACGTATGAAAATAATATGGTTTTGAAATCGAAGAATCGATTATATATATATATATATATATAATTAAAATATATCGAATAACGAAGCTGCAGTTCGCGTTTTGAAACCGTGATTTCAAACGATTAGTGCGGGAGATCCGACCATCGGATTTTCCCGAAACCGAAACCATTGGGTTCGCTTTGGAAATATCTTTCCAAAAGACTCTAACTTTGTAAAGATCCAACGGTTGGATTTTCTGGAATGTGTAATTTAAATATGAAGAAAAACAGTGCCAGAATCGATTATATTTTTATATATATAAATATAATTAAATTAAATCGAATAACGACGCTGCAGTTCGTATTTTGAAATCGAAACTTCAAATGAGTGTATCGGGAGATCCGACCATCGGATTTTCCCAAAACTGGAACCATGGATTCGTTTTGAAAAGATCTTTCTACTTATATAAAATTTGTGAAGATCCAACGGTTAGATTTTCAGATATGTGTAGATCAAATCTAAAGAAAAACAGTGCCATGGTCACCACTTTCGCGGAACGGGTTTACTCCATTGGATTGCCAATGCTTTAAAACAAATAATTCTTTTAAACATCGCAATTCTTTTTATAAAAATGAAGCCATTATAAGACTCAGTTCCCATCACACAATGCAACGCAAACTGAAACACCCCACCTCCGTTAGGGTCACTCTCAAAGGGAATGCCCTAATTTTGGTGGAGGTTTATAAGTATAAGTCACAGATACACAAGACATATATAAATACACATATTTTTGAACAACAGAAAACAACAGCACTTTTATTCCATCAAAATACGTGTTTACACAAAACATGCCATAATTGTCTTAAAATACTTCCAAAAACCATTACATTTTCATAACTGTCTTGATTTCATAACTTAAAGAAGCATAAAAACAAAAGTAAACTACATAAGTCCTCATAGTTGCAATCCAAAGCCATAGTCCAAAACGAAAGAGATCCAAGCAATACATTCTTTCTCTTCAAGCTGGATGTGAAAACTGGTCAAGCTGCAGTATTCCCTCCATGTGGACCTGGGGAGGGGGGGACGAAAGAAAAGAAGACAAAAGAAAAGTAGAGTCAGACATAAAGCCTGAGTAAGTCTAGGACTATTCAGCCTATGAATAAAGAACTGGGCATGATAAGTATAAACTAGAAATGGGAAAGCACTATAAACTAGGTTAAGTTGTCTAGAGTCGAATATACTATCGTACCCCATATTAATCTCTGCATCCATATAAACTAGTTCCCAACAGGCACCCCATAATCAGGGTGAAGTGATCCATTTCTAATGATCAGCTCCTACTTGCATAGTTACATGTGTCTTACGGCCCTCGATTTTGTAGTAACCTATGCTGGTCCCACCATGGGGTGTATCAAGTCCCATAGTGGCGGCCAGACACAATTCTAGAATGCACTGGTATACTACTGGTGCCTAGTGCCTTATTTTTCTACGCTGGAGTGTGTGCACGCCTGCACTCTGTTAGAATCTACGTTGCTGCACCACCGCCGTTGATTTGACCTCTTACAGACAGCCCAGTAATCGTGCCCCACACTGCCTAGTTCAGGGTATCCTGATACACCTTGTAGGGTTACTGCTGAAAAGGGTCCCCCGCTACTAGGTTTTCTATTTCTAGCCAACATGCTAAGTTGGTTAAGTGTTTTGTAAAGCTAACCCCCAATCAGTCTATATAGTTTAGCATGTTCCATTTTGATTAAGTATTAATTCAATTTACTTAATCCTATCAATCCTGACTCAGCCTTAATTGTCATATTAAAGCCTCGACCTCTCACATTAGACAGGTATTGTTGTGACTGCCTGTTGCCGGTTGGTTCCGGGCAGTCTTATGTCACAACTCAGTCTAACCTCGGGTCTTAATTGGGCTCAATGTTTAACCACCCACATTGGATAGGTATTGTTGTGACTACTGGACAGACGGGCGGTTCCGGGCAGGTTTACATCACAACTCAATCCAACCTCGGGTTAAACACATCGTATTTTCTAAATTTACATATTTTGTCTCTTTTCTTTTTATATGTAAATATTTTCGGTCCATTATTCAAATTCATCTTTATTGGGTAAAATTAATTTATACCACTTAATTGTTTTCAAGGCCATTGGCATGCGTCAAACATGCCAACACATATGTTTATATTTTAACCCAAACGTCATTACCCCCGTTTTATACGTTCGCTACAATATAACATATGTTGGGTTTAACATTTAAACCCAACTTAGCCACATGAGAAAGGGGAGGCTTAGAACATGGTGTTTATATATTCTAAGTAACATCAAAAGGGGAGTGTGAACGCATGAACTTGCAACATAACGATCTAATTAAAATGAATTTGGCACTTGTGAACTTGCATTGTAATAGCATATAATCATGGCATAAACATACCTAAACATGAATCATGGTTTTTGATCTATTCATATAATCATGGCGTAAACATACCTAAACATGAAATTATGGTTTTTGATTTATTCATATAATCATGGCATAAACATACCTAAACATGAAATCATGGTTTTTAATCTATTTATGTAAACTTGCAATTGGAATGTAAATCTAACTTAATTATGTGTCACGTATATTATCATATGATTTTGATAACAACATAGGCCTAAAACATGTTTTTCAATTAGGCATAACACAAAACATAGTTTAGTCATGTTCATAGAGTCAACACAAGTTCACAAAGATGCTTACTTTTGTCTCTAATACAAAAGTACGGTTTTACACTTGAATCATGATGCCAATCCCAACATAAACTCATATGAGTCATAATACCCAAATGGATCCAACTACACTAAAAGTGATTATAAAAAATATACATCATGTTGGCATAATAGTGAACCATATACTTGCATGAATCTCAAATAAACTACTACAAACATATAGTCGTTAGTTTTCAACATGAATCATATACTTGCAATTATCCAATAGGTCTAACATCGTTATACCACAACATCCCAAATCGATTAGATTCATAGCAACATACAATTATGAATTATTATCACCACAAATTAAGTACAATTCCATTTCTCTTTTTACACAAATCAAAACACAATTATTCATTCATATCGGAATAGCACTCTACTTACTACGTATGATGAATCTTCAATTCAGGAATCTGAATTCTGAATTTGGAGATGCTATCCTTTGTTGTAGGCGTTGTTTTGATTTAGTTGTTGTTGCTTTAAGCTTTTGAATTGTCTCCTAATCGTCTCTCAATTTTGACGGCTACTCCTAGTCCTTCCTCAGCAGCATGACGGTCTCATTCTTATTTTTATTTGTATGAATTAGGTGGAGTCTTAGGTCCTTTTTATAGAGTTTGTGAATTGATTAGGACCGTCGATGGAGCTTGGATTAATATTAGCCATTCGTTTGAAGGAGAGACGAATCAGGAGCTAACACCTAGCCCTAGTGACAAGGCAAGGCTCAAAAATTCGACCAAGCACAGACCAGGCCGGCCAGGCGGAGCTGGGTTCGACCTGGCTCAGGGGCCAGGTCGACTCCCCAGTCGACCCCCGTGTCGACTTGGTAGTCGACCTGGGTGCCCCCGGTCGACTACCCAGTCGACCTGGGTAGCCCAGGTCGACTACCCAGTCGACCTGGGTGCCTTGGGCGGGAAAATTCCAGCCCTGGCCAATCCGGCCCAATTTTTGAAATTTAAATTGGTTTTCTGAGCTGTTTGAATTTTAAACTGAATTCTGAAACTTCTGGAGGCCATATCTTCTTCATACGGAGTCCGTTTTACGCAAACTCGGACTCTATCCCAAGAAGAATTCCGAGACGAATGCAATGGTGTATCCCGTTTCCCTTAATTCTTTGATTTGAAATTAATTATACTTTAATTTGTGAATTTCACTGTTATAGAATACACGGGGTGTTACATTCTCCCCCACTTAAAAGGATTTCTTCCCCGAAATCTTCAAGTTCAGGAAGAATGCATATCCTAACATCCAAACGTCCATCTACTCATCCATCAAACGCGAGCATCCATTATCCTTAAAAGACTTCTAATGCTTCATGATCATATGCGAAGTGTGTATACATGTACTTATCTAATGCAAAATCAGTCGGTCTACTGATTCAGTTGACCTCCTTAACGCAAATTATGTAAGTGTCATCAATCCATTATGTATGCAAATTTCCCTATTCATGATTCTACATGAGTGCACAATCATTCATATAAATGCAACATCCATATGACAACATATTAAACTTCAACCATATACAAATGCAAACATATATATGCATATGCAATATGAGGTGACTGAGCCGATCTAATACCTAGATTGTGTGTGTATATGCAACCACGAGCAACCACTAGCAATCACTTGCAACCATCATCCATAACATGTTTCAATTACATGTTTTCATCCAAAGGGTTTCTACCTAAAAGATAAGGTCGAGGAGATATACCTAAAAAGATAGATAAAAGCGCAACTTAAGGAAAAAGAAAGATCAAAGATGTACCCTCGAAAAGAAGAGGGTAGGCTGCGCATATTCTAGCTTCAGTTTCCCAAGTTGCGTCTTCCTCGGCGTCGCTCCACTGAACTTTGACGAGCTTGACTTCGCGGTTGCGTAGATTTTTCACTTCCGTTCCTAATATGCGGGTTGGAACTTTCCTCACGGTTGCTTCGCGTTCCACTTCAGCTTCTTCTAGGATGTTTGGCTCTACCACTTCAGCAGATTCATGTAGACATTTTCGGAGGTGTGAAACATGAAAAACGTTGTGAACTCCAGCCAGTTTCTCGGGTAGCTCTAATCTATAGGCCATTTTCCCAATTTTCTCGATAATAGGAAACGGCCCTACGAACCTTGGTGCTAGTTTTCCGGTGGATCCAAAACGAACAACGTTCCTTAGAGGAGATACCTTAAGAAAAACTCTGTCCCCAACCTCAAATTCAAGGTCGGTCCTCCTCTTGTCGGCGTAGGATTTCTTTCTGTCTTGGGCTATCTTCATCCTTCTTCGTATCAAGTCTACTTTCTCTGAAGTCTCTCGGATCATATCTGGCCCAAGTATGAGCTTATCAGTAGACTACCACCAACAAGTGGGTGATCGGCACGGTCTTCCATATAAAGCTTCGAAGGGCGCCATTCCGATGGTGGCTTGGTAGCTGTTGTTGTAGGAAAATTCCACCAAAGGAAGTTGGTCTTCCCACGTCCCTCCGAAGTCAAGGACGCACAGTCTTAAAAGGTCCTCCAAAACTCGGTTCACTCTTTCTGTCTGGCCGTCGGTTTGGGGATGATAGGCTGTTCTCAAGCATAACTGGGTGCCTACCGCTTCTTGCAGACTCCGCCAAAACTCACTTGTGAAGATAGGGTCTCGGTCGCTAACAATGCTGGATGGTATTCCATGGAGTCGAACAATTTCCTTGAGGTAAAGAGATGCTAGCGATGAGGCAGTTCTTTTACTCTTGACAGGTAAAAAGTGGGCACTTTTAGTAAGCCTATCCACTATTACCCAAATGCTAGTGGAACCTCTTTTAGACCTTGGTAGCCCATCAATGAAGTCCATTGAGATGCTATCCCACTTCCACTGTGGGACCTCTAGAGGATGGAGCAAACCGCCAGGTTTCTTCTGTTCCGCCTTAACCTGTTGGCAAACCATACACTTTGAAACGAAATCTACCACGTCCTTCTTCATGCCGCTCCAGAAGAAAGTTCTCTTTATGTCCTTGTACATTTTATCTCCGCCTGGATGTATCGTCATCTTGGAGTGATGTGCTTCCTCGAGAACCGTCTTTACTAAATCCCTTGTCTGTGGGACGCATAGTTTTCCATCTCGCCTTAGCCAACCCTTATCGTCAATGGAGTATCTGTTGAGGTGACTTGAAGTCTCACCCCAAAGTAGCCTATCAATCGTTTCCACAGCTGAGGGTCTTTGCGTTGTGCTGTCCCTATTGAGTCCACTAAAGTCGGGCGTACTTCGAGAGATGCTAGCAAGCCCGGTACAAAATCGGAGGAGGGCCTAAAGTCAAAGCTGGATATAAATTCTAGGCTTTGTCTTTCAACAAACAACGGGCTTAGGGTTAGTTCCTTTCGGCTCAACGCATCTGCCACTACGTTGCCTTTGCCCGGAGTGTAGGAGATCTCGAAATCGTACGAGGCAAGAAACTCCATCCATCTCTGTTGCCTCAAGTTAAGATCTTTCTGCGAGAAAAGATATTTCAATGATTTATGGTCAGTGTAAAGTTCGAACTTCTCACCTAGGAGATAGTGTCGCCAAGACTTGAGTGCAAAGATGATGGCAGCTAACTCAAGATCGTGGGTCGGGTAGTTCTTTTCGTGCACTTTCAACTGTCTCCCGCCATAAGCTACTACCCTTCCTTCTTGCATTAAGACAGCACCTAGTCCTATCCCACATGCATCTGTATAAACTGTGAACATCTTGCTTCCATCTGGCAACGTCAGAACTGGGGCTGTTGTAAGAGCCCTTTTTAGTCGTTGGAAAGCAAACTCGCAATCCAAGTCCCAATTGAACAATAGATTCTTCTTTGTCAGCCTTGTGAGTGGAGCTGATATTTTTGCAAAGTCTCTGATGAATTTCCGATAGAAGCCTGCTAGCCCGAGGAAGCTTCGGACTTCTGTTGCATTCCTTGGTGTCTTCCAATCCTGTACCGCTACTACCTTAGCAGGGTCCACAGCTAACCCTTCTTTGGATATTATGTTTCTAAGGAACCTCACTTCCTCTCTCCAAAAGTGGCATTTGGAGAATTTGGCTTTCAGCTGATGGGCTCGCAGAGTTTCCATGATTACCCTTAAGTGCTGAGCATATTCTTCTTCACTCTTTGAGAAGATCAAGATATCGTCTATGAAGACCACTACGAACTTGTTGAGGAATTCTTTGAACACCCTACTCATCAGGTCCACGAAGTAAGCGGGTGCGTTTGTCAAGCCAAAAGGCATGACAAGCCATTCAAAGAAGCCGTCTGGGGTTCTGAATGTTGTCTTATAGATACTATCTTCAGCCACCCTTAGCTGATGAAATCCGGTCGCTAAATCGAGTTGGGAGAAAACAGACACTCCTACAAGCTGATCAAACAGATTGTCAATTCTGGGGAGAGCGTGCCTATTCTTTTTCGTTAGTTTGTTGAGCTCCCTATAGTCAACACATAGACGGAGTGAACCATCCGCCTTTGTGGCGAACACCACTGGAGCACCCCATTCTGAAATACTCCTCCTAATGAACCCCTTCTCTAGAAGCTCTTTAATCTGCTTACTGAGCTCTTTCCTTTCCCGCGGACCATGTGTCTAACGGGCAATGCAACGGGCTTTGCATTATCTACAAGATATATGCGGAAGTCTATCTCCCGCTTCGGAGGTAAGCCCTTCACCTCTTCGAAGACATCCGGATATTCCCGGACCACTCTAACCAATTGCAAACTTTCAACAGAAGCATCTAGCAATTCAAGATAACTAAGCATAACTGCATACGAGGGATTACAAGAAATTTCCAGAGTTTTACCGAGTTGGGTCAGAAGCCTAACCACCCTTTTCTCACAATCAAGGATGGCACCATTACTAGATAGCCAATCCATGGCCAAAATCAAACCATATCCCGAGAAGCCCAAAACAAAGGCACTACATCTAAATTCTACGCTTAGAATAGAAATTTTCAATCCTACACAGATCATAGACAAATGAGTTGGGCCCCCGATTGGATTTGAAACAATTAAGGGGTCCTCTACCATACTAGTTTCTAGGTGCAGAGATTCTACTAAAGCAGATGAGATAAAGGAGTGAGATGCGCCAGAATCAAATAAAGTGCGAACTGGGTGATCATAAAGATAAACTACACTTTCTACAGAAGTATTTATACCTCGTTGTTGCAGAGGTGGCGCTTCTAGCACATGAACCTGTGCCCCTAAGGTGGATCCAGCCCTCTGCCCCTGCCCTTGTTTCTTTAGGCAATCCTTAGCCATGTGGCCTGTCTCACTGCAAGAAAAGCAACCACCATTCATCTTGGCCTTCTTTTTCCGGCAATCTTTCACTAAGTGCCCCACTTTGCCACAGAAGTTACACTTCCTCTTCTCTTTGTTGTCTTTCCCGCCCTTCTTAAATTCTGTCTTCTTAGGTTGTAAACCCTCTTTCTTCCCTTGAGAGCTTTCTGCCTTTGTCTCCTTCTTGCCCATATCCTCTTCGTTCAGCAATGCCATCTGCACCAACCTTTCATACGTAGCTCCCATGGGTATATGGGTCACGGCCAAACTGTGTAATGGCTCATTCAATCCCTTGACAAAGCGGAGAGCCTTCTTGTGCGGAGTGTTGACTAGGTATAGTCCGAACCTAGCCAGCTGATCGAACTGATTAACATACTCTTTGACTGTCATATTCCCTTGCTTAAGAAATAAGAATTTTTCCAACTGAAGACTCCTTTCAGCTTCTGAGAGAAATTTAGCCTCAAACCTTGCCCTAAAGTCCTCCCATGTTTCCACTGGTCTTTCTGCATTGGTGACTTCCCACCAGTAGGAAGCCTCGCCTTTAAGTAGCCATACTGCCAGTTGTACCTTCTGCCTATCTTCTACCTCAAAGATGACGAATAAGTCCTCGGTTTCCTTCAGCCAATTCCTTGCTGCCACGGAGGACTCGGTTCCATGAAAGTCCTTTCCTCCCATAGCTTTAAAATCTTTACATATCTTAGCAAAAGTATTACCCCGCGGAGGAGGTGGAGGAAGAGGTTCTGCTGCAGCTGGATGATTTCCCGCAGCTGGGGGAGGAGGAACAGTGGGACCTGGCTGATTGGCCCTTGCTTCTAAGAACCGTATGAACCAACCAGGTATTGGTATACCCTCTGGCAAGTTAAGTTCTTCAGACATGCTGAAACAAAAAGGACAGATTCAAAACGAAGGATAAAAGATAGTACCTATGGCTTTGGGGGACTATGCCTTTTTAAAATAAAATAATATTTTATCTTCAAAAATGCTTCTTTAAATCTTCTTTTTGGAAATGAATTTTCAATATCTTATTTGGTAAACCTATGCTCAGATACCAAGTGAAACACCCCACCTCCGTTAGGGTCACTCTCAAAGGGAATGCCCTAATTTTGGTGGAGGTTTAGTATAAGTCACAGATACACAAGACAGATATAAATACACATATTTTTGAACAGCGGAAAACAACAGCACTTTTATTCCATCAAAATACGTGTTTATACAAAACATGCCATAATTGTCTTACAATACTTCCAAAAATCATTACATTTTCATAACTGTCTTGATTTCATAACTTAAAGAAGCATAAAAACAAAAGTAAACTGCATAAGTCCTCATAGTTGCAATCCAAATCCATAGTCCAAAACGAAAGAGATCCAAGCAATACATTCTTTCTCTTCAAGCTGGATGTGAAAACTGGTCAAGCTGCGGTATTTCCTCCCTGTGGACCTGGGGGGGGGGGGGAACGAAAGAAAAGAAGATGAAAGAAAAGAAGACGAAAGAAAAGTAGAGTCAGACATAAAGCCTGAGTAAGTCTAGGACTATTCAGTCTATGAATAAAGAACTGGGCATGATAAGTATAAACTGGAAATGGGAAAGCACTATAAACTAGGTTAAGTTGTCTAGAGTCGAATATACTATCGTACCCCATATTAATCTCTGCATCCATATAAACTAGTTCCCAACAGGCACCCCATAATAAGGGTGAAGTGATCCATTTCTAATGATCGGCTCCTACTCGCATAGTTACATGTGTCTTACGGCCCCGATGTTGTAGTTACCTATGCTAGTCCCACCATGGGGTGTATCAAGTCCTATGGTGGCGGCCCGACACAATTCTATAATGCACAGGTATACTACTGGTGCCCAGTGCCTTATTTTTCTGCGCCGGAGTGTGTGCACGCCCGAACCCCGTTAGAACCTACACTGCTGCACCACCGTCGTCGATTTGACCTCTTACGGTCGGCCCAATAATCGTGCCCCACCCTGCCTAGTTCAGGGTATCCTGATACACCTTGTAGGGTTACTGCTGAAAAGGGTCCCCCGCTACTAGGTTTTCTATTTCTAGCCAACATGCTAAGTTGGTTAAGTGTTTTGTAAACCTTACCCCCAATCAGTCTATATAGTTTAGCATGTTCCATTTTGATTAAGTATTAATTCAATATACTTAATCCTATCAATCCTGACTCAGCCTTAATTGTCTTATTAAAGCCTCGGCCTCTCACATTAGACAGGTATTGTTGTGCCTGCCTGTTGCCGGTTGGTTCCGGGCAGTCTTACGTCACAACTCAGTCTAACCTCGGATCTTTATTGGGCTCAATGTTTAACCACCCACATTGGATAGGTATTGTTGTGACTACTGGACATCCGGGCGGTTCCGGGTAGGTTTACATCACAACTCAATCCAACCTCGGGTTAAACACATCGTATTTTCTAAATTTACATATTTTGTCTCTTTTCTTTTTATATGTAAATATTTGCGGCCCATTATTCAATTCATCTTTATTGGGTAAAATTAATTTATACCACTTAATTGTTTTCAAGGTCATTGGCATGCGTCAAACATGCCAACACATATGTTTATATTTTAACCCAAACGTCATTACCCCCGTTTTATACGTTCGCTACAATATAGCATATGTTGGGTTTAACATTTAAACCCAACTTAGCCACATAAGAAAGGGGAGGCTTAGAACATGGTGTTTATATATTCTAAGTAACATCAAAAGGGGAGTGTGAACGCATGAACTTGCAACATAACGATCTAATTAACATGAATTAGGCACTTGTGAACTTGCATTGTAATAGCATATAATCTTGGCATAAACATACCTAAACATGAATCATGGTTTTTGATCTATTCATATAATCATGGCATAAACATACCTAAACATGAAATCATGGTTTTTGATTTATTCATATAATCATGGCATAAACATACCTAAACATGAAATCATGGTTTTTAATCTATTCATGTAAACTTGCAATTGGAATGTAAATCTAACTTAGTTATGTGTCACGTATATTATCATATGATTTTGATAACAACATAGGCCTAAAACATGTTTTTCAATTAGGCATAACACAAAACATAGTTATTTCATGTTCATAGAGTCAACACAAGTTCACAAAGATGCTTACTTTTGTCTCTAATACAAAAGTACGGTTTTACACTTGAATCATGATGCCAATCCCAACATAAACTCATATGAGTCATAATACCCAAATGGATCCAACTACACTAAAAGTGATTATTAAAAATATACATCATGTTGGCATAATAGTGAACCATATACTTGCATGAATCTCATATAAACTACCATAAACATATAGTCGTTAGTTTTCAACATGAATCATATACTTGCAATTATCCAATAGGTCTAACATCGTTATACCACAACATCCCAAATCGATTAGAGTCATAGCAACATACAATTATGAATTATTATCACCACAAATTAAGTACAATTCCATTTCTCTTTTTACACAAATCAAAACACAATTATTCATTCATATCGGAATAGCACTCTACTTACTACGTATGACGAATCTTCAATTCAGGAATCTGAATTCTGAATTTGGAGACGCTATCCTTTGTTGTAGGCGTTGTTTTGATTTAGTTGTCGTTGCTTTAAGCTTTTGAATTGTCTCCTAATCGTCTCTCAATTTTGACGGCTACTCCTAGTCCTTCCTCAGCAGCATGACGGTCTCATTCTTATTTTTATTTGTATGAATTAGGTGGAGTCTTAGGTCCTTTTTATAGATTTTGTGAATTGATTAGGACCGTCGATGGAGCTTGGATTAATATTAGCCATTCGTTTGAAGGAGAGACCAATCAGGAGCTGACACCTAGCCCTAGTGACAAGGCAAGGCTCAGAAATTCGACCAAGCACAGACCAGGCCAGCAAGGGGGGGCCGGGTTCGACTCGGCTCAGGGGCCAGGTCGACTCCCTAGTCGACCCCCGTGTCGACTTGGTAGTCGACCTGGGTGCCCCAGGTCGACTACCCAATCGACCAGTGTAGCCCAGGTCGACTACCCAGTCGACCTGGGTGCCTTGGGCGGGAAAATTCCCGCCCTAGCCAATCCGGCCCGATTTTTTAAATTTAAATTGGTTTTCTGAGTTGTTTGAATTTTAAACTGAATTCTGAAACTTCCGGAGGCCATATCTTCTTCATACGGAGTCCGTTTTACGCAAACTCGGACTCTATCCCAAGAAGAATTCCGAGTCGAACGTAATGGCGTATCCCGTTTCCCTTAATTTTTTGATTTGAAATTAATTATACTTTAATTTGTGAATTTCACTGTTATAGAATACACGGGGTGTTACACAAACCGGAGGATAGAGTTTTACCTTATAATGTCCAAAATATGCTTGATACGAATAAAACAAAAGAATTTGATATTATTACTAGCGTTTATATGTTTCAAAAAAAATTCAAATCATAAGTATCAATCATAGACAGCATTAATGGCCCATACCACTATGTCGCCATATATAGGTATACAATCAAAACCGCACAGTCACATATTTGGAAATTGGATTTCCATCATGAACCAAGGCAAAAGATAGTCCTTACCGAATTCGAGACGCTCTAGCCCGTGTCTCAGGATCAGAACGCATTGACCCTTGGAGCGACAGGGCTGGTCCACCGATATGGATTAAAATTCCTGAACACTGCGTTTCCCCGCCCTTTGGGGCGTAAATGAGCCAACGAATAACTCCATCAGTCCCGGATCGACCGATATATCTGAGGTGCCTCGCAACAGCAACAACCACATAGGTGAAAATAATATAAACGTCAGCCTGTTCAAGCATTGACACCACCTCTAGCTAGAAGGAAATGCATGCCCTCCCTGAGGTCCTCTCCCGTTTCTGGTTCATACCGGGGTGTGAGGCTCGCAAATTCACGTTATACACAAAGCTACGCCACACAGGCAGTGCTTTGATTATCAACCACAAGACTTTGCTTTTCAACAGAAGCCTTGATCAGTGCATCTTAGCATGCCACAGAGGCAATTCACACCATGCAACTGATGTCTATCAATCACACAGAATGAATTCCAATGTCAGACACACAGTCCATTTGCAAGTCCATTCTGGGTCTGAACGAAACCGGAGGCACTATATACCTCGCATACCCATCGATATCCACGTACGTCTCGATGATCACCACTCATTATCCATATTTCGGGATGCCTCCCAATCAGGACATCAGTTACCATCCAAACAACGTGAAGATCTCCGGTCTTCAACCACCGTTTTCATCTTCGACTTCTTATCGTCGATTCAGTTATTCAGAATGGGATAAACCCGGTCTTTCTGAGCAACTCGCGTATATAATTAACAAGTGCTACACAAACACAACATATTCTTCATTCCAAATTATTATTCACTAGCCGTAAATTTGTGAGAGAAAGATTTTCAAAATATTAACCCCGAAGGCCGAAACCAACATCAGGTCAAAACCCAAGAAACCATTCGATTTAGCCAACCTTCAGTTAGTTTCTAAATTTCACGTTCCATATCGTTTATAATATTTTATAACGATTTATTGTTATTTTATTTATTTATTTATAGCCAATTTTTCCAAACGACGCTTCAGGCCATAACGCGGTCGTGGCGCTGTTTTTCTTCAGATTTGATTTATACATATCTGAAAATCTAACCGTTGGATCTTCACAAATTTTATATCATCAGAAATATCTTTTCAAAATGAATCCAACGGTTCCAGTTTTGGGAAAATCCGACGGTCGGATCTCCCGGTACACTCGTTTGAAGTTTCAATTTCAAAATACGAACTGCAGCGCAGTTAAAATGTTACGACCGCGAATTTCGCTCAATCCGAATTAGTCGCTAAACCGACTAAGACCGTATGAAATGCCTGATTGTTTGAGAACACGACAAATTAGAACACAGACAGAAGAACATTTTATTGCATATTACAACAATTGCATGAGAATACAAGAATATACAGAGTATTAACAAATAATATACATTATAAAATATCAGAGATTACAATACATTACATAGCAGCGGAAAATAATACAATACACAACTAGAAGAGATATACGGATACAGAGCTTTTCGGATATCATTCTAGCTATAAGCCAGGTTCTTGTCAATATAAATCTGCAAAACCAAAACTACTAGTTGCCCGTGTCAAAATAAGGGCACAAAGAGTTTAGGTTAAAACAATAAACTCCAGGTCAGTCATGTGACTGGTGTGAGAACTAAAACAGTTATAAATCTTTATTTTAAAGTTCGATAAATCAAGGGACCACGCCGTATAACGCGGAACGGGTTTCCTCCCAAGAATACCAGTGCATAGAACAACAGCACAATGCTAAATAAAGAACAATGAAGCTATTATAAGACCTAGGTCCCACCACACAATGCAACGCAAGCCGGAGGATAGGGTTTTTACCGTATAATAGCCAAGAATGCTTGACACGTTTAAAACAAATCATTTGATACTATTATAAGTGCATATTGTATAAAGCAACTTCAAATCATAAGTATCAATCATAGATGGCATAAGCGCCCCATCCCACTATGTCGCCATACTAGGCTCTACAAATAAAACCGCAAAGTCAAGTATTGGAAGTTGGATTTCCATCTGTGAACCGAGGCAAAAGATAGTCCTCAACCGATTCGAGATGCTCTAGTCCGTGTCTCTCGTCAGAGCTCGAGTGACCTTTGGAGCGATAAGGCCCATCCACCGATGTGGATTAAAATGCCTTAACATTGCGTTTCTCCACCCTTTGGGGTGTCAATGAGTCAACAGATGACTCCATCGGCTTCACATAGTCATCGATATATCCGAGGCGCCTCGCAACAGCAACAACCACATAAGTCAAACTCGTCAGGACGTGTAAAACCACTGACGCCACTTCTAACTAGAAGGAAACGCATGCCCTCCCTGAGGTCCTTCTCCTGTTTCTGGTTCACATCGGGGTGTGAGGCTCGCGAATCAACACTACACAAAGCTATGCCACACAGGCTGTGCTTTGATCATCAACCACAAGACCCTGCTTTTCAACAGAAGCTTTGATCATTTGCATCTTTGCGTGCCACAAAGGCAAACCACTCCGTGCAACCAATATCCATCAATCACACAGAATGAAATCCGATGTCAGACACACATCCATTTACAAGTCCGTTCTGGGCCTGAACAAAACCGGAGGCACCTTGTACCTCGCATATCCATCGATCTCCAAGTACGTCTGGGTGATCACCAACTGATTCCCTCCTCTTGGGTGTACGGCACAATCAAGATCATCAGTAGTTATCCAAACGACGTGAAGACCTCCGGTCTTCAACCATCGTCTTCATCTTCGACTAATCGTCGAATCAGTTATTCCAAATGGGATAAACCCGGTCTTTCTGAATAACTCGCGTATATAATAAACAAGTGTTACACAAACACAACATATGCCTCATTCCAATTCATCAGTCACTAACCATAAATTATCAAGAGGATAATTCCCCAAATATTAACCCTGAAGGCCGACATCAGATCAATAACCAGGAAACCATTCTTCTTAGCCAACCTACAGTTAGTTTCTAAATTTCACATTCTTAGGGATAAGTTCCCATTAATTTTATCAAAGATAAATTCTTTTAAATTTATTCTTTAATCTTCCTTTGAATATCACTTCAAACTAGTCGCGATTAGCGAACCACACCGAAGTAATTATTTATTTTATTTCTCAATCCCAACCTATTTATCCCATGAAGTAAAACTGGTCATACTTCATATCTAACACCACGGTGTTATCGGTAAATTCAATAACCATTTCACGTTCAAATTTAATTAAAGATTTAACTATCGCCTGGAGCACAACTGGTGATTCTCCATTCTCGATCTTTTCAATCTAATTAAAGATTCATTAAAACTCCACTTAGTATTAATCTTTAACTGGGTTAAAGAATCAGTGTCATTTAAAACACGGTTCACGATAAACCCCAAAAATAAATCAAAATTCAATTCCAATTTAATACCATTCAATTGGTTCACCTCATTTAATCTAAATGTAAAGATTTAATAATTTCCTCAACTGGGTTTAAGAAGAGTTTTAATGCAGACACCATTCACGACAAACCCAAATCACATTTGATATTAAATACAAGGCTCTGAATAGAAAATATATCGGCTTATATTCAATATCAGATTCTACGACCAACAAATATCGTATTGGAAATAAGGATATAAATATATCTTTCAAATTTCCAAAACCATATATGTATCATCACGAAATCCGACATCGAAATATTCCAAAGACAATTCCAATTCAAATACATTCCAATTCAATTATTGGAAATTCTGGTTACTTTTAAAGCCCTTTTCAAATTCAATTCATTTATTTAAAAATAAATAGAATTATATTCCTGGTTCAAAACTAGTTCATTTCGATAAAAATCTATTATTATCTTTTCAAGTATGGAGTTTTTCATCCCGGTCCTTCCCAAATCATTTCTTATGATTTTACGCAAATTATTACTATTTTTAATAATTTTATCAACGCCCGTACAGTCGATTTCCATCAACGGCCATCGAACTGCAATTACAACGACCTTTTCCAAATTTGTTTTAGGCATAATTCCAAATCCAACCATTAGATTTCAAATCTCTAATATTCAATAGAAAGCTCTTTTCGATACGAACCCAACGGTTCCGGTTTTAGGAGAATCCGACGGTCGGATCTCCCGTACTTTCTATTCGAAGTCAATGGTCGGAATTCACGAACTACCGCAGCGCGGCGCGTTCTATCCAGGCCATTATATTATATATATAATATATATAATATATACTTCATCGATTTCCATTAAAAACGTATTTTATAAATCGTTTTAAATTCGTTTTCGAAACGAATTCAACTTCATTTCAAATTCAAATCAAAATTGAATTTTTCCTTATAAATTAGTTTTAAATTCATTTCAAATTGATTTCAATTCAAATCGACTTTTAATTCAATTTCTGTTTGTTTTCAATTCAATATAATTTCAATTCGAATTCATTTTCATTCAGTTTCAATTCGAATTCAATTCTATTCAATTTCAATTCGTATTCAATTCTATTCAATTTCAATTCGAATTCATTTTCAATTCGAATTCATTTCAAATTGATTTCCATTCAATTTCAATTCGATTCGAATTCATTTTATTTTCAATTCGAATTCTAATTCGTTTCACTCCAACTCGAATTCTAATTCGTTTCAATTCAATTTAATTAGAATTTCATTTCAAAATATTCGATTTTGAAATCACTTTTCAATAGTCATTATAAAAATGAATATAATCGATATAAATATCATTCACATCAAAATAGCGCATATCTACTCAACACGGCTTTATATATTTCTATTTCAAATATTCTATTCAAATATTTCATTTCAAATATTTCTTCTCAAATATTTTATTCAAATATTTCTCTTCAAGTATTTCTCTTCGAATAATTCTTTTTCAAAACTAGAATGAGGCCCAATCAATTACCATATAATGTTAATTATATGGATTTTCTACAACACATGTATAAAATAACAACGATAAATAATCAACCATCATCCATAGTGCATTCTACACTGTATAAGCATCAGATATAAATATTTAACGCTCATAACAGTTTGTCCATTAATCAATCGACATACAACTAATTATTGGGATTAGTTTATGTCATATATCATCCCAATACCTGTGTGGGGTTTCAAACAATCAAACACATATTTTATTTGTGTAGTTGGGCGATGTGTAAAATTTATCGTCTCAATCAATATCAATCAAATTTGTATATAAACAAATCGTTCAATTTGTTTATATTTATTTCATCTTAAATACACGTTAAAATTTTTATTTTTAACTATAAAATATTTTCCACTATAAAATATTTTATTCCATTTCACATCACATCACACAATCAACTACACATCAAAATCAAACAAACAAGCATACAAGCCGTCCATGGTCTGTGGACGACGGGTGTCAGGTGCTACAAAACACCGTCTGCATCCTAGTATATATTTTAACCAGAAAATTAAATTAAAAGTGAGAAGATCCGAGGTCGATGGAGTCATTGGACTCATTGACACCCCATAGGGTGGGGAAACGTTGTGTTCAGGCATTTTAATCCACATCGGTGGACCGGCCCTAACGATCCAAAGGCTTAACTGAGTACTTGCCCGAGGGGCGGGCTAGAGCGTCTCGAATTTGGTAGAGGACGATCACTTGCCTCGGTTCACAGACGGAAATCCAACTCCCAATACGTGACTTTGCGGTTTTATTTGTAGAGCTTAGTATGGCGAAATAGTGGTATGGGGCACTTATGCCGTTTATGATTGATGCTTATGATTTGAAATTGTTTTGACACTACACACTTATAGTAATAATAAAACATGAAATTTCACGTATCAAGCATTCTTTGGCCGTTATAAGGTAAAACCCTATCCTTCGGCTTGCCATGCATTGTGTGATGGGACCTGGGTCTTATAACAGCTTCATTGTTCTTTATTTAGCATTGCGCTATTGTTTTATATATTGGTATTCTTGGGAGGAAACTCGTTCCGTGTTATACGGCGTGGTCCCTTGATTTACCGAACTTTAAAATAAAGATTAATAACTGTTTTAGTTCTCATACCAGTCACATGACTAACCTAGAGTTTATTGTCTTAACCTAAACTCTGGGAGCCCTTATTTTGACACGGGCAGCTAGTAGTTTTGGTTTTGCAGATTTATATTCAAAAGAACCTAGGTTACAGCTGGAATGATATCCAGAAAGCTCGGTATCCGTATATCTCTTCTAGTTATGTATTGTATTATTTTTCCGCTGCTATGTAATGTATTGTAATCTCTGATGTTTTTCTGATGTATATTATTTGTTTATACTCTGTATATTCTTGTATTCCGATGAATTGTTGTAATTGACAATGAAATGTTCTTCTGTCTGCGTTCTGATTCGTCTTGTCCTCAAAGTAATTCGTTCTTTCTCTTCTCTTTGGAGACCGGGTAAGTTTGGGTCGCTTCACTCGCCTTCCCATTCTCCGGCCGATAGCCACCATCTGACCAAACTTGGTGCCACACTTCCCCTCTCGACCTGCTACTCTTCACATTCCTTTTTATTGTCGCTTCCCACGGTGGTGCACCAGAAATCACCTACCGAATGCCAAGCTGACCTCCTCGCTATGGCGAACTCGCCCACCCTCTCAGAGTCCCCTCCGACGTCCACAATTGAAATCCGACCCATGCCCATCGTCCACTGTTGCCTTTCGAGGATCGTCAAACCGGCGTCACACCACTCAAACAACATACAAGATCGAAGTTGATCACCCACCCAATCTAAAGACACACGCTTTATATTTATTTGAATTTTCTTTTGAAATTAGAACTTGTGATTTTCTTACAGGAAGAGAAAGAACGGCGGATTTACTTTTGACCAGGGAATGGATTAGGTTAGAAATGGGAAGGAGTATTTATAGGGTGCAAAATATCCAGATATTTTTGTTTTTTTTATATTAATGAAAATTTCTAATTAATGTTTTCAATCCCAATGATCACACACGATACCCAAAAGTCACGGAAATTGACATGCAGTTACAGTTCGACATTACGAACCCAACGAAACTGGTTTCGTCGAATTCCGACTCCGTTTGCTCACACAGCGTATTTTTAACCATCAAAATACTGACTGTATCTCACATTAAAATCCCGTATGGCCACATACTGACTTCAAAAATCGCGGAAATTGAAATATAACAATAATTTGATATTGCGGATCCAACAAAATTAGTTTCGTCGAATTCTGAAGTCGTTTGCAAAAGTGGCTATTTTTAAAGCTCTAAATAGCCCTTCTAAATATATAAATATATTTAAATATACTTAAATTTAATATAAATAATTTAATATTAGCGTATATCTTCATATACGATATCATTTAACTCCAGAAAAATCATATCAGAGTTTATACTCGATATTCCAAACTTCCAGAATTATCGATATTCAATTTATATTGAAATCCCTTTTATAATGTAAATAAAGCATTACGAATTATTAAAGAATTCCACCGCGACTTTTCTGAAATTTGATTTGGATGTAAATCAAAATCTACACGACGAAATCCATATTTTTCTCTTCCACTAGAAAAATATACTTTACCAGCTCCATACGTTTCTTATTTCACAGAAATCTGATTTAAAACGAACCCTGTATATTTAGTTGAAGTTCAAATCGCCAAATAGCGAACTGCCGCGCCATTTCGAGCTCGACTATAATTATAATGTAAATTATACGCTCAACCATCGTTAATTAAATATATTTGTTGATATAATTTAACTCTAAAATGAATTTTATATTTTGAATTGCCCAATTCACACCATATCGCCATTTTAGCCAATTCTGATTATTTCAGAATTTAATATATTATTTACTTATTATTTTAATTATATATTCACCATTATTTAATTCAACGACCATTAAATCCATTTTAATCACCCTTTAAATAATTAAATAAATTAATTATTATACTGCTGAAAATGCGGGTCATTACAAAAGTCTTAAAATATTATTATCTATAGTTTTATACTAATGTTCATTATAGTTTTAAATTAATATTTAGTAAAGAATCAAAATTTGATGTTGGTGTCCGATTTTGGATGGACACAAAAATATTGAAATATTTGTAACTGTGATGAATATGAAGCCGAGTTGAGTAGCTAAATGCCATTAAAACCCGAAAGATTTTATCGATCGATTTTATTCATTTTATAATGAATATCGAAGAGAATAGATATCAAAATTTGATATTTTTAAAATATTATCATTTTAATATTATAATGATATGGAATATTCAATTTTGATTTAAAATTGAAAATGAAGTTAAAATCATTTTGAAATGAATTTATAATCGGTTTATAAAATACGATTTGAATTGAAATCAACGATATATATATTATATATTTAATGGCTTGAATAGAACGCGCCGCGCAGCGACCGTTCTCAAATTTCGATAATTAACTTCAAATGGACGTAATCGGAGATCCGACCGTCGGATTCTCCTCGTATCGAAAAAGGCTATCCAATGAATATAAGAGATTTGAAATCTAATGGTCCGATTTCAAATTATGTCCAAATCAATTTCAGAAAAGGTCGCTATTGATGCAGTTCGGGGGCCGTTATTGGAAACCGAATATAAGGGCCTAAATAAAATTATTAAAAATAAGGAAAATTTGTGTAAAATCATAATAAATGTTTTGGAAAGATTTTGGATGAAAAATTCCATGTTTGAAAGGATAAAATATATTTTTATCAAAATCAACAAGTTAATAACTAGAATAATAATCTAATGCTTTTAGAAATAAATAAATTGGATTTGGAAATGGATTTTTAAATAACTAAAATTTTCCAATGAATAAATTGGAATGGATTGGAATGGAAATAATCTATGGAGTACTTCAATATTGGATTTCGTAACTAGATATGGTTATGGGAATTTGGAAGATACAGATATCATTATTCCCAATACAATATTTATTGGTTTCAGAATTTGATGTTGAATATAAGTCGATATAATTTCTACTTAGAGTCTTGTATTTAATATTAAATTGGATTTTGGGTTTGTCATGAACAGTGTCTTTATTAACACTGTTCTTAAACCCAGTTGAGAAAAGGATAAATCTTTTAATTAAGATTTAGAGAAGTTCAGCAATTAATTAATATTTAATTGGAATTGAATTGAAATTGGATTTTGGGTTTATCGTGGATGGTGCTTTAAATAACATTTGTTCTTTAACCCAATGAACAGTGAAGTTATGGTTTGGAATTTATATTTTTTTTATTAAGTTTTAATGGAAATTTTCCAAAGTAAAGTTTTCCCATTTAATTGATTAAATTGGAATTGAATGGAATTCGATTTGGTAATAATTGAGATGAGCTTTTGTGAATGAAGACCATTACTATATATGGAAGTTAAAATTCTTTGCCACTATTCCACTTATATTATTAGTCTAATATGGGAATTTATATCAATTATACATTGTTATGATTTTCGTGTATATTACACTCGGATGGAAGATGATTCTGGGTTTATCGTAAACGTTGTTTTAAAGAACATTCGTTCTTTAACCAAGTTAAAAAAGGGATTTATTTCCTAAATTTGAAAAATCATTAAATAATGATTTTGGGAGATTAAAACTACATGGAGTTTTAATGAATCTTCAATTAGATTGAAAAGCTAATGTGGTAATTAAATTTGCCAAATTTGAGAAATAATCGAGAATTGAGTACCGCCAGTTTTACTCTATATGATAGTCAAATCGTTAATTAGTTTTGAACGGGAAATGGTAATTAAATTTAACGATAACACCGTGGGTGTTAGATATGGAGTATTACCAATTTTGCTCCTTAGGATGAATAGATTGGGATTGGGATTAATAAATAAATGATTACTTCGGTAAGATTCGCTAATCCTGACTAGATAATAAACCTTAATTTGGTTTAGAATTGATAAAGGGTAATATAAAATCTTTTTAAATTGATATCCAAAGGAAGATTAAATAATAATTTTAAAAAAAATTATCTTTGACAAAAATAATGTGAACCTTTCCCTAAAGATGTGAATATTTGAATAAAAAAATATTCTAAATTGGAATGAGGCATAGTATGTGTTTTTATAACACTTGATTACTGACTATAAAATACACGAGTTATTCGGAAAGACCGGGGTTATCCTATTCTGAATAACTGATACAACGACTAATAGTCGACGATGAAGACGGTGGTTGAAGACCAGAGATCTTCACATCGTTAGGATGATTACTAACGTCTTGATTAGGCTGTACACCCAAGACAAAGTAATAAGTGGTGATCGTTCAGACGTACTTGGAGATCGAAAGGATATGCGAGTTGACTCCGGTTTCGTTCATAACCAGAATGGACTTGTAAATGGATGTGCGTCTAACTTTGGATTTCATTCTGTGTTGATTGATTTCTATTAAATATATATTTGTTTAGTGGCGGAGAATTCATTCTCTAGCTTAACATCTTTCTCTGAGACGTATGATCTTAGATATTATATATATAGACATCAGTTACATGGAGTGGATTGTCAACGTGGAATGCTAAGATGCAAATGGTCAAGACTTTTGTTGAAAAGAAGAGTCTTGTGGCTGATGATCAAAGCACGGCTTTAAGTAGCATAGCTTTGTGTATAGTGTTAATTTGCGAGCCTCACACCCGGTATGAGTTAAAAACTGGATAGTGACTGCAGGGAGTGTACGACGTTTCTTTCTTGCTAGAAGTGGTGTCATGGTATGGAGCCTAGACATTTTTACTTATGTGGATAATGGATTGCTAGGAGCCTTGGATATTGAGTCCCTAGTGGCTCAGAGATAGGTCTGATAGGACCAAGAAACATGTGTTCATGAGTAACTAATCCACTAACGTAAGTGTGGACTGGCCCTGAAGCGTCCAAGGGTTGCCTAAAGTGCGTAATCCTAAGTCATTTGCTAAAGTATCTCGAATCGATGAGGAGCCATCCCTACCCTCGACTCATAGATGGAAATCCAATTTCCCATAAGACATCATTCAGTTTTGGTTGTAAAACTAGTATGGCAACATAGTATAAGATAGCTATGCCATCTAGGATTGATACATTTATATTGAAGTTGTTTTTGACACTATGCACTTATATTATCAAATGAGTTGTTTTAAAACGTACCAAGCGTGTTTGGATATTATAAGGGAAAACTCTATCCTCTAGCTTGTGTTGCATTGTGTGATGGGACCTGAGTCTTATAATAGCTTCATTTTTCAAAAAGCATTGTGTTCTTTTATGTTTTAAACTAGTATTCATGTGGAGTAAACCTGTTCCGTGTTATACAGCGTGGTCCCATGATTTCCCAACTTTTAAAGTATAAAGTTAATAACCGTTTTAGTTCTCACACCAGTCCCATGACAGACACGGAGTTTATTGTTTCTACCTAAATTCTGGGTGCCTCTTTTTTCCACATGGGCAACTAGTAATTTTGGTTTGAAGATATTTCTTCTCATTGGATCATGTATTACAGCTGGAGCTATATTCGGAATGCTTTGTATCCGTGTATTCCATTCAGTTGTGGTTGTTGATATTTTCCGCTACACATTATGTTTATGTATTAAAAATGTAATTTTAATCTCTAATATTGTATTTCCGTTGTGTATTATTTATTCATACTCTGATATATTTTTGTACTATAATGTAATTGTTTTAATAGCAATGAAATGTTCTATTGTTTATGTTCTAATGCATCATATTCTCAACTCAATCCGGGCTTTCCCGTAAGGGGAAGCTTGGGTCGTTTCAGTTTGGTATCAGAGCTTTGGTTTACAAAGCTTGGAGAACAAGATGCATTAGAACCAAACAAGAGAATTCATAAGAGATAGGTTTAGTAACATCCTATATGAATAACTCGTTAGAGATAGGGTTAGTACTACCCAAGAATGAGTTTGAAGAGTGCTATTTCTAAAAAAAAATTGAAAATTTATATCTTATTATACGTATTTGAATATTTTATTTTATATTAAATTTGGACAATCGAGTATATGAAGAATTTGCATATACGCGTCATGAACGTATATTTGAAGTCTCAAATATACTGGGTAGATATAGAATCACGCTCTAGTCGCTCAGGGATAATTCTTATGATGTGGTCACATCATCAACATCTATGCTCGAGTTTCGAAGGTGGGATATCTATATATCTCCAATTGACTGGTGTGAGAACCAAAACTTAATTATAGTTTATTATTGTGATTTGCACTAAAAATATGATTTTTGACTATATATAAAAGTTATATATACTTGAAAAGTTAATCTACAAATTGATTGTTAGTTGTATTGTGTGATGATTAATTTAACTAATAAAATTATTGGAATGATAATTAATTTAACCAATATGTGAATGAAAGGTAATTTAAGTCAAATCGAATCAAAATATCGAATTGAAAATTGACTGGAATTGCATACATATATATGTATATATGTTGAACAGATCATAGCATGGACGCTAAGAAGAGGAATAAAATTATATGCGCGACAAATAGGTACATGTTTATTGTATTTCTTAGGTTTTGATGATTTTATGAGCCGATTGGCAAGCTGCTTGGCTTTCTCCTTTGCTTTCTGATTGATGAGGGCCTAGTAAGGCAAGTTGTGGTTTTATCGATCAGCCCGTACAAAGGAGGTTATGGCAAAAAAATTCGAAAATTTAGGGTGTTAACAAAATTTCTGAGAAATTAGAAAATTCTAAGAAACTGAAAGTTGAAGAAAGAAAGCTAGAATAAACGTTGAGTTGGTTAGTTAGACAACTTTCAGCTTTGTTCCTTTTCGAGGACAAAAAGATTTTAAGCGGGGGAGATTGTAATAACCTAGAATTTCTGAACCAATTTAAAATATTTATTTTAGCTATTTTAATGGAATTTGAATATTTAAAATGATTTATTTTAAATAATAACGATTTAAAAATTTATTTAAATCAAAGTTAGAATGTATAAAATTTAATTTAATTAAAATGATCCTGAAATGGCGAAGTAGTTTGAAAATTCGATTTTAAATTTCAATTAAATGTATAAAATTCAATATAAGTCAGAATTGGACGAAACAAGAAACGTTAAAATCTAATTACTATAACTTTCTAACGAATGTAACAAACTGAGATTTCACTTTATAAATTGTAAGTTATGGCTAAATTAAAATTTTAAATAGTGGTTATAGAATTTATATATATATTAAATAATATTAGCCCTTAAAATAGCCATTTTGCAAACGACCTCCATTTTCGACAAAATCACTTTTGTTGGATCTGGAGTGTCAAATTATTGTTATATTTTGAATTTCACAATTTTTGGAATTAATATGTGAGCACAATGAATTTAAACGTGTTTGGTAATTTCAGTTTGAATTCAATCGATAAGAAAAGGGCCATTTTTCGAACGGTCTCCAAATTCGACGAAATTAGTTTTGTTAGGACTGTATCATCAAAACATAGCTAGATTTACTTTTGTATAATTTTTGAAGTTAATATGTGACCTCGATAAATTAAAAAGTAGGTTTAAATTCAATATATATATAATTATATTTATATTTTAATTTTTATGAAAACTGATTGAAACAGTCGAATTGGCTTACGAAACATATCCCATTGTGTCCAGAATGGGGTGTTTGGCTAGGGGCGACAGTCGTTGGGTTCGATTTGGAGATCGGAACATTAAACTTTGAGAATTGGAAATAAAAGAATTAAATTATATATATATATATGTGTGTGTGTGTGTGTGTGTGTGTGTATGTATTATACCTCCAAATCATATGAAACCCTAGCCCTCCCGTCTTCATTTCTGCGCCGCCGCATGTACAAAAAAAATGAACGGCAAACTTCTTTCAGTCATCCTCTTTCTTATTCCTCAAATCCATTTGATGATTTTCAAAACATATAAAACA
Organism: Allium sativum; assembly: GCA_030737875.1. Lineage (NCBI taxonomy): Eukaryota > Viridiplantae > Streptophyta > Magnoliopsida > Asparagales > Amaryllidaceae > Allium > Allium sativum. The sequence goes on from CM060926.1 coordinate 528,124,286, forward strand.
AAAGTTGAAGCACTTCGGGAGATCTTTACTCTGTACGGTCATGATCTGAAGCAAGGGCGCGAGGCGGTCGGAATATCCCTTGATACTGACGCCGTTTGATGGTGTTTTCTTGTTTGAGGTGGCGATCGAGTTCATCGAGAGGGGGAGGGTCAGGTGCGGTTCGTGGCGGCGAAGAAGATGGCGATTCCTGATCAGCAGCCGACGGCCTGTGGGTGGAGCGGTGGGTGGTTCTTTGAGTCGAGGGTTTCCAGAAAGGATAATCGGGAGAGAGAAATGTGATTAAGAGGGGGTAATTAAATTTAATTAGTTATTTAATTATTTTAAATTTTGTAATTAAGGTATTAATTGTATTATCTGCTTCATACGAGATCCAAATCCGACTACTCAAAATGCATTGGACTCGTCTGGATGAGCACTTCGCGATGGAACTTGACTAGAAGAGATTTGGAGCAAATTCGAGTTGATGGCAAATTCAAATCCAAATGATACAAAATCGCCAAATAAATAATGGTGAAGTGGAAATGAATGTCAGAACTCCTTCTCACTAAATTATATTTTATCATGTTATTGTATTCATGTATAAAAATATATAGAATTGCAAGTGTAGATTTTTACCAGTTTTAATTATTATAAATAGTATGCGGTGCCTGTTAGCTCACCTCCCTCGTCCACAGACTATGGACGATTTAATTGACTGTACTGTGTTTGGATTGTGATATTGTGATGATTAACATATTAAAAATAATATTAACATTAATGTGGTAATTAAAATTAAATTATAAATATTAATTTATTATCTAAATAGTGAAAAGTGATAAAATCAGAAAAAATATTCAAATGGAATTAGAACTGGTTAAATTAATTAACCAGTGATTATTTGGAATAGACTGTTGTTTTTTGAAAACCACACACGGATCTGGGGATGGTAATTTATTCACATCTCCCCTGAATTTAATTATATGTCAATTGATGGGTTGGCAAACTATAATGAGCGTTATTCATTTATTTTAACGCTTATACAGTTGAAGAATGCACTCGGATGATGTATGGATGTTTAATGATTATTAATCATTATTGTGAATACATGCGATGTATGAAAATCCATGTATATATATATATATATATATATATATATGTTAATTGATTGAGTCTGATTCCAATTCAGAAATAACATATAGTTTTAAAATATTATTCAGCGTAGTTTTATAATAATATTCATTATAGTTTTAAATTAATATTTAATAAAGAATCAAAATATGATGTTGATGTCCGATTTTGGATGGACACAAAAATATTGAATATTCACAACTATGATGAATATGAACCCAAGTTGAGTAGCTAAATGCCATTTAAACCCGAAAGGGTTTATAAATCGATTTTATTCATTTTAAAATGAATATCGAAAAGAATAGATTTAAAAATCCGATATATTGAAAATATTATCATTTTAATATTATAATGATATGGAATATTCAGTTTTGATTTAAAATTCAAAATGAAAGTTAAAATCATTTTGAAATGAATTTATAAATGATTTATAAAATACGATTTGAACTGAAATCAACGATATATATTATAGATATTTAATGGCCTAAATAGAACACGACGTGCAGCGACCGTTCGCAAATTTCGACCATTAACTTCAAATGGACGCAACGGAAGATCCGACCGTCGGATTCTCCTAAAACAGGAACCGTTGGGTTCGTATAGAAAATTGGTTTACAAAGAATATAAGATATTTGAAATCTAACGGTTGAATTTCAAATTATGCACAAATTAATTTCAGAAAAGGTTGCTATGGATGCAGTTCGGTCGCCGTTATTGGAAACCGACTGTAAAGGCCTAAATAAAATTATTAAGAATATGGAAAATTTGTGTAAAATCATAATAAATGATTTGGAAAGATTTTGGATGAAAAAAATCCAAGTTTGAAAGGATAAAAATATATTTTTATCGAAATGAACTAGTTAATAACTAGAATAATAATCCAATGTTTTTAGAAATAAATAAATTTGATTTGGAAATGGTTTTTGAAATAACCAGAATTTTCCAATGAATAAATTGGAATGGATTGGGATGGAAATAATCTTCGGAGTACTTCGATATTGGATTCCGTAATTATACGGATATGGATATGGGAATTTGGAAGTTATAGATATCGCTATTCCCAATATGATATTTGTTGGTTTCAGAATTTGATGTTGAATATAAGCCGATATAATTTCTATTTAGAGCCTTGTATTTAATATCAAATTGGAATTTGGGTTGCTCGTGAATGGTGTCTTTATTAACTCTGTTCTTAAACCCAGTTGATAAAAGGATAAATCTTTTAGTTAAGAGTTAGAGAAGTTCACCAATTAATTAATATTTAATTGGAATTGAATTGGAATTGAATTGAAATTGGATTTTGGGTTTATCGTGGATGGTGTTTTAAATAACATTTGTTCTTTAATCCAATTAACAGTGAAGTTATGATTTGAAATTAATAAATCTTTTTATTAAGATTTAATGTAATTTTTCCAAAGTAAAATTTTCCCATTTAATTGATTAAATCGGAATTAAACGGAGTTCGATTTGGTATTAATCGAGATGAGCTTCTGTGAATGAAGACCATTACTGTATATGGAATTTAAAAGGATTTGCCGCTATTTCATTTGTATTATTAGTCTGATATAGGAATTTATATCAATTATACACTGTTATGATTTCCGTGTAGATTCCATTTTGATGGAATATGATTCTGGGTTTATTGTGAACAATGTTTTAAAGTACATTCGTTCTTTAGCCCAGTTAAAGACGGGATTTACTTCCTAAATTTGAATAATCATTAAATAATGATTTTCGGAGATTAAATTAAGCGGAGTTTTAATGAATCTTTAATTAGATTGAAAAGTTAATGTGGTAATTAAATTTGCCAAATTTGAGAAATGATCGAGAATGGAGTACCACCAATTTTACTCCATGTGATAGTTAAATCTTTTATTTGATTTGAACGGGAAATGGTAATTAAATTTACCAATAACACCGTGGGTGTTAGATATGGAGTACTACCAATTTTGCTCAATGGGATGAATAGGTTGGTATTGGGATTAATAAATAAATGATTACTTCAGTAAGATTCGCTAATCCCGACTAGTTAATAAACCTTAATTCGGTTTGAATTGATAAAGGATAAAATAAAATCTTTTGAAATTGATACCCAAAGGAAGATTAAGAAATAATTTTAAAAGAATTTATCTTTGATAAAATTAATGGGAACCTTTCCCTAAAAATGTGAATATTTGAATAAAAGAATATTCTGAATTGGAATGAGGCATAGGATGTGTTTTTATAGCACTTGATTATTGATTATAAAATATGCGAGTTGTTCAGAAAGACCGGGTTTATCCCATTCTAAAAAACTGATATGATGACTAATAATTGACCATGAAGATGGTGGTTGAAGACTAGAGATCTTCACATTGTTTGGATGAGTACTGATGTCTTGATTGGCCTGTACACTCATGACAAGGTAATAAGTGGTGATCGTCCAGACGTACTTGGAGATTGACTGGATATGCGAGGTGCCTCCATTTTCATTCAGATCCAGAACGGACTTGTAAATGGATGTGTGTCTGACTTTTGATTTCATTCTGTGTTGATTGATTTCTATTAGTAATATATCTGTTTGGTGGCGGAGAATTTATTCTTCAGCTTAACACCCTTCTCTGAGACATACGAGCTTAGAGGTTATATATTGATAGACATCAGTTGCATGGCGTGGATTGTCAATGTGGCATGCTAAGATGAAAATGATCAAGGCTTTTGTTGGAAAGCAGAGTCTTGTGGTTGATGATCAAAGCACGGCTTTAAGTAGCATAGATTTGTGTATTAACGTTAATTCGCGAGCCTCACACCAGGTGTGAGTCAAAAACGGGATAGCGACTGCAGGGAGTGCACGGCATTTCTTTCTAGCTAGAAATGGTGTCATGGTATGGAGCCCATACATTTTTACTTATTTGGATGATGGATTGCGAGGCGCCTTGGATATTGAGTCCCTAATTGCTCATAGATAGTTCCGATAGGACTGGGAAATGTGTGTTCAGGAATAACTAATCCACTAACTTAAGTGTGGACCGGGCCTGAAGCATCCAAGGGTTGCCCAGAGTGTGTAATCCTAAGGCATTTTCTAGAGTGTCTCGAATCAGTGAGGTGCCATCCCTAGTCTCGACTCATAGATGGAAATCCAATTTCCTATACGACATCATTCTCTTTTAGTTGCCAAACTAGTTTGGATACATAGTATATGGTAGCTATGCCGTGTAGGATTGATACATTTATATTGAAGTTTTTTTTGACACTATGCACTTATAGTATCAAATGAGATTTGTTTTAAAACGTACCAAGTATGTTTGGCTTTTATAAGGGAAAACTCTATACCTGGCTTGCGTTACATTTTGTGATGGGACCTGAGTCTTATAATAGCTTCATTTTCCAAAAAGCATTGCATTGTTTTATTTTTTAAACTAGTATTCACGTGGAGTAAACCCGTTCCGTGTTATACAGTGTGGTCCTATGATTTCCCAACTTCTAAAGTAAAAAGTTAATAACTGTTTTAGTTCTCACACCAGTCCCATGACTGACTCGGAGTTTATTATTTCTACCTAAACTCTGCGTGTCCCTATTTCTACATGGGCAGCTAGTAATTTTGGTTTGCAGATATTTCTTTACACATGATCCTGGATTACAGCTGGAGCTATATTCGGAATGCTTTGTATCCGTGTATTTCATTCAGTTGTGGTTGTTGATATTTTCTGCTGCACATTATGTTTATGTATTTAAAATGTAATTTTAATCTCTGATATTGTATTTCCACTATGTAATATTTATTCATACTCTGATACATTTTTGTACTCTAATGTAATTGTTGTAATAGCAATGAAATGTTCTGTTGTTTATGTTCTAATGCATCGTGTTCTCAACACAATCTGGGCTTTCCCGTAAGGGGAAGTTTGGGTCATTTCAACTATCTTTGTATTTACACTTATGTGTTTTATTCATACCTATTTCAGCCTTAGTGATGTGAATATCTGTGTATGACTCTAATTATATTGTTATGTATTTTATATTGATTCTGAATTATATACAGCCACTGTGTAGTAGATTAGAACTTGAATAACATGTGTCATATTTCCTCATGGGATTTAAAAAGTAAGATCAGATTATCCGAGATGTTTAACCCTTGTTCAAAGATATTATACAGATGGACGCTCCTTATCAGCCTTATTCTTCGATGTGACAACCCAAACTTTCCCGTAAAGGAAAGCCTGGATTGCTTAGAGGACAACCCACATCAGAACATAAACTGAAGAACATTTTATTGCTGGTTACAACAATTACATCAGAGTACAAGAATATAACAGAGTACGAATACTTATTACACAAAAGAAATATAATAATATCGGAGATTTAAATTACATTTAAATAGAAGAGGAAAAATATTACAAATATACAACTGAAAGGAATATACGGATACAAAGCTTTCAGAATACTGCTTCAGCTGTAACCAGGATCCTGTAAATATATCTGCAAAAAAGCTACTCGACTGCCAGTGCGGAAATTATGGGCACCCGAGTTTTCCAGTGAAACAAACTACAAGTCATTCATGGGACTGGTATGAGAAATCTAACTTAACTAATCTAATAATAAGGCGAATCACAGGACCACGCCGCTAACGCGGAACGGGTTTACTCCATTGGATTACCAGTGCATAAAATAAAGTAAATCGTTAAACAACGCAATGCTTTTTAGAAAAATGAAACCATTATAAGACTCAAGTCCCATGACACAATGCAACGCAAACCGGAGGATAGAGTTTACCTTATAATGGTCAAAAGATGCTTGATACGATAAAACGGATTTAATATAAGTGTGTATATATTTTAATAAAAACATTTCAATCATAATGTATCAATCATAGACGGCATAGCTACCATATACTATGTCGCCATACTAGTTTTACAATCAAAACCGCATGGTGTCGTATTGGAAATTTGATTTTCCATCATGAAATCGAGGCTAGGGATCGTCCTCTCTGATTCGAGACACTCTAGCAAATGCCTCAGGATTCGGACGTTGGCGAACCCTTGGATCTTCAGGGCCGGTCCCCACCTTACGGTAGTGGATTAGTTATGCGTGAACAAATGCTTCCCGATCCTTTTGGACCTCCATATGACCACTCCCGGCCTATAATCCCGAGGCGCCTCAAATTCCGTCATCCACACAAGTAAAATGTCAGCCAGTTTAAGCACCGACCCTACTCCTAGCTAGAAAGAAACGTGTGCACTCCTTGCAGTCTTAATCCCGTTTTTGACTCATACCGGGGTGTGAGGATTGCGAGGTCACGCTACACACAAAGCTATGCCGAAATAGGCTATGCTTTGATCATCCCACAAGGCCCTGCTTTTCAACAAAAGCCTTGATCAATTGCATCTTGGCGTGCCACATTGACAATTCACGCCATGCGATTAATCACTATTAATATATACCAGGGTATTAAGCAGAGAATAAATTCTCCACCACCAATCAGATATACATTAATAAAAATCAATTTAATTTACATGGAACGAAATCCAATGTCAGGCACGCATCCATTTACAAGTCCGTTCTGGGTCTGAACGAAACCGGAGACACCTGAGAGGTCCCCGCATATCCGAACAAGCAACAATACGTCTGGACGGCTACCACTGAAGCCCCTTCAAGGTAGCTACTCCCATCATGGATCTCAGTGGCAACACATCCATTCGATGTGAAGATTGTCGGTCTTCAATCACCGTCTTCAACTTCGACTCTTCATCGTCGTAGTGAGTATTCGGAATGGGTTAAACTCGGTCTTTCCGAATAATTCGCGTATTTTTATAATTAATAATCAAGCGTTATAAAAACACATCCAATGCCTCATTCCTATTCAGAATATTCTTTTAAATAAAATATTCACATTATCTTATCAAAGATAAATTCTTCATATTTATTCTTAAATCTTTCTTTTAAAGATTTATTAAAATCCCAATTTGGTTTTAAATATCAAAAATCATTATTCAATGATTATTTAAATTTAAGAAATTAATCTTATCTTTAACTGGGCTAAAGAACTAATGTCATTTAAAACATAGTTCACGGTAAACCCATAATCATCTTCCATGAAATATGGAATCTTCACAGAAATCAAATCAATATATACTCATTATAAATTTATGTATCTGACCAATAATATAAATGGAATAATGGCAAAGCCTCTTAAATTCCATATGTAGTATCGGTCTTCTTTTACAGAAGCTTATCTCGATTATTATTAATTCGAATTCCATTAAACTCCAATTTAATATATTAAATTGGAAAACTTGGCTTTTGGAAAATTCCCCTAAATATCTTAATAAAAGATTTATAAATTCCGAATCATATTTTTACTATCAGTTGGGTTAAAGAACACATGTCACTAAAAAACACAGTTCATAATAAACCCAACTCACATTCCTTTTTATTCCAATTTCTAAATATAACTGAAAACTTTAATAATCTAAATAAAAGGTTATTCTTTTCATACGGGGTTTAAGAACAGTGTTGTTTAAGACACTATTCACGACAAACCCAAAATCCAATTTGTTTAATTTAACTTCAATTAAATATTAACATATTGGAAAACTTCATTAAATCTTAATTTAATGATTTATTCTAGTTAACAACTAGTTCATTTCAATAAAAATATATTTTTCTAAAATATATTGTTTTTCTAAGATATTTTCTAAAACATTCTTTTCTAGAATATTCTTTATTGGAATGTTACCCAATTAACAACCAGATATTGCATGTAATCAATAATCATGATAAATAATTATCAAGCATCCAAATAACACCCAAAGTGGATTCTACACTAAATATTGGGACTAGTGTAGATCAAATATCATCCCAATACCCTTGTGGGGTTTCATCCAACAATCAAATAATAAACTATTTGTGCACTTGGGCGATGTGCAAAAATTATCAACCCAATCACATAAACAAGTCGGATGACTTGTAAATGGAAGTGTAATATTCAGTTTGAATATACTAACAATATATTTAACACATCAAATATTTCAACATCGAAGGCATATATTTCAATTCTTTTTATTGTGAACAAATGGCAATGAAAATCTAACCTTTTATTTCCATTCTTTTTATTGTTGACAAATGACAATAAAAATCTTAACTTTTATTTCAATCCTTTTTATTGTTAACGAATGACAATAAAATCTTAACTCTTACTTATTGACCAAAAAGTATGTTTTAAGTCTCATTCATTTCTAAATCACAAAATGAATATTTTACTTCATCCTTTTTAAAATGACAAAAATGCCTCTTTTATTCTAATTCTTCTAATGTGACAAAAATTGTAATTTTGTCTAATTCCTTTTAATGTACAAAATGTGATCATTTTGTCAAACCTGTCGATGTACAAAATATGATACTTTTGTCTAATCTTTTAAATGTAACAAAATATGATAATTTTGTCTAGTCTTTTAAATCTAGCAAAATATGATAATTTTTCCTAACCTTTTTAATGTAACAAAAATGATTCTTTTATCACATTTAACATTTCTAAACAAAAATGTTTCTTCTATTCACTAATCAAGTTTTGACAAAACTGTTAGTTCTATTCACTAATCAAGTTTTGACAAAAATGTTAATTATATTCACTAATCAAGTTGTAACACCCCACCTCCGCTAGGGTCACTCACAAAGGGAATGCACTAGTTTTGTAGGAGCGTTATCGAGGTAAACAAACACAGAAATATTACAAGACGGAACATAGATAAAACAGCGGAAGAATCAAAAGATAAATTTCGTTACTTTCAAAAATAGTCAAAACCTTTTACATCAAATAGCCAAAGTCATTATTTTCCATTACAACAAATTCTGTCTTGCATAAACAAATAAGCATAAACTTAAAACATCAAAAGTAGCTTAATTCCCCAAAGGTCGCAGAAATGCAGCCATAACATAGCTCAAGATCAAACCGTTCGTGAGCTGAACCGAAAGCAAGTGAAATCCAAGATAAGTGCTAGAGTTTCCTCCCTGAGAACCTGGGGGGAACGGAAGAAAAAAGGCGAAAGAAAATGGGTCAGTCATATAGACTGGTAAGTCCAAGTGACTTTCAGCATAAAAATAGATAAAGGTAATATGACACGTAAAAACTGAAAGTAAACATAAGGATCCTATCAAGATGGGCAAGATAGACTAAGATAACCTAATAAATCGAGTATAAATCAAGTATAGCATCACATATTCAAGGCTCGTTGCATCAACTGTACTAGAATCCCAAACCCATGTCTTATATAAATCATGAAATAATTCCTTGGCCCAATATCATGAAATGACCCATTTCTAGATCCAACAAAATGATCCACTAGTCGATCGGCTCCCTACAACTTCTAGCTCGTTATGTGTCTGTGTCATACGGCCCTATCACGAATGTAGTCACCTATGCTAGGTCCACCATAGGGTGTATCAAGCCCTATGGTGCCAACCACTGACACGAATCAAGAATGCACAGATAAATCTACTGATGCCCAATGCCTGCTTTTTCAACTCCGGACCACGTGCACGACCATAGCCCGCCTGAACCTACATTGGCGCATCAACACAGCCGTCGTTCTGGTCGCTTACAATCAGCCCAGTAATCGTGCCCCATACTGCCTAGTCCCAGGGTACCATGATACATCTAGTGGGTTACTGTTGAAACGGACCGCGTAACTAGGGTTTCCCCAATAGGTTAAGTGTTGTCATTTAAATCCGTGACTTAACCCCTATCAGTCTAGCATGTCAAGTTGGTTAAGTGTTGTCATTAAAGTTCGTGACTTAATCCACCTACGAATCATGTATCAAGTTGGTTAAGTGTTGTCTTACATGTTCATGACTTAACCCTATCATGTGGCATTAATTCATTAATGCACCCCAACCTCTCACATCAGACCTGTTGTTGTTGTCACTGGATATGCCGGGCAGTTCCGGGCAGAATTACACCACAACTAAGTCTGACCTCGGGTTTTCAAGTGCAATATGACCAACTACCCACATTGGATCCTATTGTTTGCAGTAACTGGATTTACCGGGCGGTTCCGGGCAGAATTACACTTCAAACTCAACCCAACCTCGAGTTGGCCATTTTCAAGTTCATTCTAGTGTCATGTCCATGTTCAAGTTTTCATGTCGAGTTCGTATCAAGTTTTCAAGGCAAGTTTCATGCCAAGTCTCCTATAATTTCGAATTTTTTCCAACGTTACCCCATCTATATATTAGACTAACAATCTTAGCCTAATTTTTTGTTCGCATGATTTTTGGCATATAATATTAGGCTAAAACTTAGCCTAATTTAACGTACGCAAAATTGGCATAAAGAGATTCATTAACATAAACACGACATAGGGGTAAACTTGGCATCTTTTTGGCATAGTCAATATGAACATCATAGGTATGTACTTGCAAAATAATCAACATGAATATCATAGGTGTGAACATGCAACGTAGACTAAACCAACATACATATATGTGAATTTGCAACATAGACGAAATCAACTTACATATATGTGAACTTGCAAATCAATCACGAACATATGAATAAGTGTAAACTTGAAATATGACATAGGTTTAACATATACACATAAACACGTAGATCTAACATTTGGTCACATATGTTGATATGATTTCACAACCTAAAACTTGCATAACATGATAAACTACTCAACTTCTCATAACTGGTTATATTCTAAGTTTATATACATATGAATAGACTTATTCATTAATTCCCAATTCAACATGATAATAAAACTACAAGAACAAATCAATATCATTCAATTCCACATATAACAAACATTGTCCTATTATCCATTTATTTCCAAGGCATGACATAACTGAATAAATTGATTAAAACATCGTAGGCATACAGCTATGATAACATTATGAACATGAAAAGGTTTGAATGGTAATCTAGGTTCGAAAACATTGATAGATCTGTTAGAGTTTGTACCTGGAGGCAATTCATTTGATGAGATTGATAACACTGTTGATGTTATTATTTTATTTGGAATAAAATATTATTCTATTATATTGTATTGTATTTACTGCGTAATATAAATAATAATATAATAGAAGCCCATAGAATAATAATACAAAATTATATAGTTCGAGTAAGACTGAACTTGAGATTATATAATTATTAAGTATTATAATTCTTAAATGTCCCTGGTCAGGTTTTATTGTTTATACAGGACAACAATAAAGCATTGAGACTAGTATATTGATTGACTGATGATCACATCTCATTGATCATTAATATATGTGATATTAAAGTCAAAATATAAATACGTATTGGGCTGACCCACCGTGAGATAACTCCATGGATTATAATTAATAGTATCATAAGTTGTTCTCATAGTGACAGTGATGTAATGGTCCTCAGACCTAAAATCATTATAATTTTATTCGACAATATTTGAGTTTTGATATCATCTAAATTTATTTCGTAACAGAGTAATGATAACAGTGATTATTGGATATATTTAGAATCGAATATAAATTATGAATGATCTAGACGGAATTTAACCCTGCGATATATTCCTAGTGATATCCATGGGCCTTTTGATTATGTGAGACTGTGAAATGCATGGTCGTGCTCAAATATTGATTTGTTTCAAACAGTCCACTTATTGATCAAGAAAAACAGATTAAATTATAAAGAGGATGATACGATCCATGCCCCCAGTTTAATCTTGGATATAGCAGTTAAAAGCATTATATTACATTGAGACAATAATCACAGAAAGGTTGTATCGAATCATTGATATTATTATAACTTGGGTAACAGCGCTGTATTGCTAGATGCCAATCACTGTTTATGGTTTTAAATACGATTTAAAACCATTGCCAATGTTGTAATAACCTATAGGGTCACACGCTTAGAACATTGTAAAAGGAAGGCTGTTTTGATTTTAGATAAAACAAAATATCAACCGTTGATATTTGTGGTTGAAAGGGTATAAGGAATTGTTCCTTATTTTAATGTGCACGTGCATATATCAAAAGGGATTTTCTTCTTTTATATAATACACAGTTATTCATTAATGGACCCCGACCCTTTTAAGAAAAGGAAAAAACCCTAATAAAAATAAGAATGGCGACTAGCACCGCTGGCCTTCCCTTTTTCTTCGATCTGTTCGACGATTGAAGATGGTGTTCATGTGGATACTTATAGAGGCAAGGTATTTTGTCTTGCTCACGATTCAACGCTTCCCTGATTTCCAGTGTTCAAATTGGACCAGATCTATCCTAATTCGAGTTCGTGAATTCTTGAAGTTTTGAACAGGTATGAATTCTAACCTAAAATAGTTTCGATTTACAAGTTTATAGCGTAGATCTTGTTGAATTGGTTCTAATTTCAAATTATACGGTATGAATTCGAACCAATTCTTCTTTCAATGGTATCAGAGCGAGGGCTTGCTATAATTTGTACTTTGAATTCAATTTTAGGTTTGTTTTGTATCCCTAATTATTCGATTACAGTGGATATAGAAATTAAGGGCTTTTGATTCCGGCTTGTTAAATTGGGAATTTGATATGGTTTCGTTTCTGAAACGAAAAACATTCCACCACGTATTATACTTGTATTTGATACAAAGCATGACATGATATCATGGATTAATATCTGATATCAATCCTGTTTTGTTATTTTTATTTTATTTTTGATTGGATCTGAAATATAAAAGACAGTGGATTCTGCAATAGGAAATGTTTTATAATCAACAGAATTTTGTTTTGTTATTAATAAACTTTCCAGAATCAATATATGATATTAATTCAGTCATATGTAATTATAATCCCAGTTCTTACATGCCAAAACTTGTGAGATAGATTTACTGTTCATAATCTGACTGACAACAATATGGTTTTGGATCTAGAATTGTTAGATCACTCTAACATTTAATGATCACTCTGTAAATGGTTATTTCAAAAGCCATGAAACCAAGATCTAATTTTTTGTAAAGTGAAACCATTTCACTGTTATTTTAAATCTGTATTACTGATGGGTAGATTAGTAAGATCCTTATAAAACTTGTTTTGTTTTAAATAAATTATATATTTGTATATGTATGCTTCCTAATCTCATTTTATCAAAAGGAATTATTTTGACTGTTGATCAAATTAGTTGAATAAGAGATTCATTGATGAATTCCTTTTGGTAATGCATCTTCATGTTATTAATCATGAACTTGGATCTGTCTACTTTTAACAAAGTAAATTCTGAAATAAAATTATTATGTTTAAACAAAATTAATATTAGATATTAATTTTGTTTTTACATTATTTTATTTTTGACCTTTTATAGCCAAACAGTGCCAAATTTATAATCAAATTTTGTTTGATTCAAAGGTATTAAAGTCAGTGTAATTGCAATTTAAGAATCTATGACAAATGGAATTCCAGAAGTGAAAATGTTTCACTGAAATTAATTCTGTATTTGATACAAGGAATAAAACTGTTTTTCCATTAATTATTTTATATTTGATATAAAATAAACCGCATGGAATCATGAATTTATATATGATATTGATTTTGAATTCTTACCAGATTTGTCATATCATACTTGATGATATGAAATCAACATGTCTTGTTTAGAATTTGTATTGTATGCTTAGTTGCTATGGTGAAACCCAGTCTGAATACTATAGATAGTTTGGAACTATTTTTCATGAACTATTTTAAAGTAATACTTCATGAATTTTAACCACTGAGAGTAATAAAAACAAATGAATGATTTGTTTTGGGCTTGGCTGTATATATTAACATTGTATATTTTAGTAGAATCCACATCTTGCACAAGTAAACATATATGATATGATTAAGTTTTACTGTATATATGGATAGATACATAAAGTATGTATATAAATGATTCATTGTTTGACTTGAAATATCAAATACACTTGTTATTGAATATATATATATATATATATATATATATATATATATATTAACATGTATGTGCTGACATACATGTACTGAAATCTGATTTGAGATCCTAAATTGTATTTTCATTTTCATTTCAACAACAATTCATGTCTGCAGATTTATATAATTACAAACAGCACATTCTATAAATTGTTTATGATTGTTAGTTTACAAAATTTTATACATTAAGATTTGCATATAATTTGGACTATAGCCTATGGTACTTGAGCAGATACATTAAGGGTTTTAAACACTAATTTTATTTATAATGATAAATAAAATAGTTTCAAATCAAATTTTAAAAGTTTACATCAAATATGATTTGATGTTTGACTTTATATTACTTATGTGTAAATGTATATATATTGATACATCTATTATACATTTGTTTTTAAAATACTAATTGTGCATTTATATTAATGTATATAAAATACTGAATACAATATGAAAGTTGATTTAAATATGATTTAATATCTGTTTTATGATATCGGTATATAAATAATAGTATTTTGATACTATGGTTATCTTTACATATACATGTGCATTGATTGATTGTATGCATTAAAATTTTCCATTATAGATAAGTTTGATATAATGTGATCATTTATGTGATAATGCAAACTTGATTTGTATATCATAAAGGGATGCAAAAGTTGCACTTATGTATTAAACTCATGTGGATTGTACATGTGTTTTTTTTGGTAGCTTTACTGAGCTCGATGTAAACATAGTTGCAGTCATATATATGCTTTCATTACAATACATCTGCACATCATATATATATATATATATATATATATATATATATATTATGAAGTTGAAGTTATATAAATAAGAATCTCTTGTTTCCTTGACGAGGCATATGGATGCTTAGTTGGAAATAAAAATTGCTTGCCCCTTTTATTGTACATATGCAGATTGATAAACTAGTACTGCAAATGATATTTGCAGTTATGTATCTAAATGTCACATATAAGTTTGATACAAAATGCCCTAAACTCATATTAAGCAGAATTTTGTAGATATATATAGACTGTAATACACAAATGTCCATTTACTGTACCCTTTACAATTGTGAATGATACATGTTTATTTTCATTATTGAGAATATTGTAAAACTTTTAAAATAGGCTCATATGTTCTATAACATAACAAACGACACCATTGCATGAGTAAGAATCCTGAAAACATGGGTATATTGATACATTAACAGTATTATATAAATATGTATACATATATATTGATATATGTATTATTCGTTGTTGATATTCAATTGAAAGGCTTAATGTGATATGATCATATTGTAGGTGCTGACCTATTCATGTAAGCTAAAATTGCTTCAGCCAATGATGCTCAGCATGGATCAATTAAAATAGACTTTAATTTGACCAATTTAGGCATTTGATGTCTACAGTCAAGAGCTTGTGGGAAAATTCGTATTTGTCAAGATGGATACAAATTCTTGCAACACTGGTGTGACCAGAATGAGATGCTGGAAGGTTTGGAAATTTGTTTTCAAATTTTGCCTTGAGCAAGTATGGATTATTTTGTGTTCCAAATGACTGTAAAGTCCTGTAAATGCCTGAAATGAATTTGATACAAAACAATGATGTATTATAAATATTGGATGTATATGAAATAATAATGTATAAGACATTGTTATGGGACTATTTGATTGCATTAACTTGAAATAGCAATTATGAAATTGTCTGTATATTTGGATATGAAAGTGTAAATAAGTTCGGACCTGAAATTATTGTAAAAGTGTATATCTGAATACTCCTGCGTGTATGATATGGGAAATGTAATAAGTGTACATTAGCATGTTTTATCTGTAGGTTTATATTTTAATTGTGATATATATATATATGTATGTATGTGTGTGTGTGTGTATATATATATATATATATATATTGAGCCTGGTTTATTAAAATCGCATATAGTTTTTTTTGTACCTTTTAGAAAGCTATAATGAAATAAACACTTGAGAGAATTACAGCAGTACAAATGTTGAACTGCTAGGTAAGTTTTGAAATGTTCAAAAACTGGTAAAATGTATTTTAACACTAATGCTATTTAAAATCTTCACAGCTGCATTAGTGTGGAATAAAAATCACGAATAAAAAATACGTACATTTGATATATGTAAACAACTTTAATATTATTTCTCATTGCGAATTATAAAATTCACTTTAAAGCAAAAAAATTTTGTTATATTAAGTCATGGTGAAGTCTTCCGATAATATACTCATCACTGTCCAAGATCAATGGTCGTAATTAACGCCAAAGCGTTGTGCATCTTTTATTTTGGTTATATGCGATGGAGTAAAATGTGGTGCTCCAACCTATTATTGTGTCTGACTTAACTCAGCTACATAATAGGATTATTGTCTTAGAGACAATAGCGTGAATTATTATATATTTGAGCAAATGAATAATACTGAACAAAATGTTCATCATGCGATCCAGGAATTATATACACGATATAATTGACATAAGATGTCTACCTAAAAGGTTGTGTTTTGGAGATTTGCCAAAGCAGAGTCAAAACACGATTAGATATGGATCTTGGAACACCATTATATATATACTGATATATGCACATAAATGAAGGGATGTTAATTTGAGTGGGAGCATATTTTAGTTTAAAATATATATACATATATGCTAATATAAATTTTGATTGTTGAAATTTGTATTAAATAAATATTAAAGAATCAGTTATTATTTATTATCTACTGTAGATATTAAATAACAAAAGAACTACGATAATTTAAATTAATCCTTGAGAAGGATAAATTGAATTAAATCAAATTTCTTGACTGACATTGAAATTTGAGGATTATCCTCAAACAAATTAAAACGCAATTGTTCTAATAAATATAGAGGATCTAAAAAGTTAAAGTATGACTTCAACTGAATAAAATATAAATGTTATAATAATCTACTTATACATTTCTAGTATTAGATACTAGATATAAAACACATAAATGTATGTTGATTTATAGAAATTGTAGAATAAGTAGAAATCTGATAAAAGAACAAATGGACTTATAATTGGAAATGAAGCAAATGTTGATAGATTATCCATAGTAAGTTGATTCTTGTTGGATATACTGGCTTAATTAAATAAATAAAATAATTGTTATTACGGAATTCCACTTAAAATAAATGTTATATTATATCTTGTTTAGACAAGTTTGAATTTCATTTGTAATAAAAAGAATAACTATTATTCATTTTATTTAAATGAAATATCGTATGGAATTTCACAAATAGTTAATGATATTTGTAAATCCTTAACTATAATGTACTTGACATTAATAATGACTGGATTAAATTTAGTGATTTAAATCCAATATACCTTTAGTATTACCAGTTAGCCCAGTAAACAAGAAAGTATATCAAAACTCCATAATGATGGAATTTTGAAATCAATTGATTTCGAATCATATGAAGAATACATATCTTGTTTATTAGGCAAAATAACTGAATCACCTTTCACTTGACGCAGTGAATGAGTGATAAGTATTGGGTCTCATACACAATGATGTATATGGAGCAATGGATACATAAGCTAGAGGCAGGTTTTATTACTTCATTATATTTACTAATGATATCAGTAGATACGGATCTGTGTATCTTGTGAAACACATACCAGAATCCATTAGAAGTTCAAAAAAATCAAAGTGAAGGTAGAAACCAATTTTGATAGAAAAATAAATTATCCTTTAAAGGATCAAAGAGAATATTTAAGCCAACTATTTAATGACTATCCAAATGAGCTTGAAATTGTTTCATGACTCACTCCACAAAGAACACCATATTGAAAATAGTGTGTCTGAAAGGAGTAATCTCACCTTATAAGATATTGTACAACCAAGATAAGTCATATAGATCTTCTTATAAATTAAATTTTGAACAATCGCATTTAATCCTACTAAAATGATTTAAAGACGCCATATAAGATGTGGACTAGGAAATGTCCTAGTATGTCTAATGCATAGATTTGGAATGTAAGACATTAATTGAACGTCCTTCCTATGATAAGATCGGACCCAAATCAGGAAACTAATTTTGTGGGATATCCAAAAGAAATATATGGATATTATTTCTATAAATCTTCAGAGGATAAAATGTTTATTGCTCGAATTGGTATCCTTATGAAGGAGAGTCAGTCTCTAACATACGAATGAGAGTAAAATAGAATCCGAAATGTCTCGGAGACCACAAAGTACCATTGAATCTTGTACAGACAAGAAATTGAGTGGGAGTGAGGCAATAATTACAATGTTATATATTGATAACGCATTAAGTATTGTGAATAATGTTAGTTTTAAAAACAAGAAATAAATACTGATTCTAAGAAAGAAAATGTTTGGATTAAAAAAAAATTCGTGATTGAACTTAATTCATTGTTGATCCAATGATTCACATTGTGATAACAATGTGGCTACTGCTCAGGCCTAAAACGTTAAACTCATAATCGATCCAAACATATATTTAAGAAATATAATTCTTATGTGAAATTGTTCACAGAGGATATGAACATATCTGCAAAGTTGCAAAAGCTGTAATGCCGCAGACCTACTGAATTAAACTCTGTCGCAGTAGATGTTTAATAGTCACACTAGTTTCATAAGTATACGATACGTAAATGATTGACTCTAGTGCAAGTGGGAGATTGTTAGAGTTTGTGCCCTAGAGGCAATTCATTTGATCAGATTGATAACACTGTTCATGTTATTATTTTATTTGGAATAAAATATTATTTGATTATATTGTATTTACTGCGTAATATAAATAATAATATAATAGAAGTCCTTAGAATAATAATACGGAATTATATAGTTCGAGTAAGACTGAACTTGAGATTATATAATTATTAAGTATTATATTTCTTCAATGTCCCTAGTCAGGTTTTATTGTTTATACAGGACAACAATAAAGCATTGAGGCTAGTATATTGATTGACTAATGATCACATCTCATTGATCATTAATATACGTGATATTAAAGTCAAGATATAAATACGTATTGGAGAATAGCGTATTGGGCTAACCCACCGCGAGATAACTCCATGGATTATAATTAATAATATCATAAGTTGTTCTCATAGAGATAGTGATGTAATGGTCCTCAGACCTGAAATCATTATAATTTTATTCGAAAATATTTTTGTTTTGATATCATCTAAAGTTATTTCGTAACTGAATAATGATAATGGTGATTACTGGATATATTTAGAA